>CAWUFW010000966.1:322500-1522500 GCA_963921515.1 Calotriton arnoldi | reverse complement strand
TTAAAATAAGTGTTTTAGCTATACAACGAACGCTGGTCTTTTGGGTAGGCAGTGGAAAGGGTGCAGTTGGTTTCCTCGTGCACACCACATCTCATTTCAAAGAAGTATCATACTATGGTCCAAACAACAAGGCTTACTGCAAATGAGGTGGACCGGACTCACTGTGGAATCAGATAGCAGGTGGGAATACCTACTTTCCATACAGAGATGGTAAAGGTGAGAAGGAGGAGAGGCTGCATCATGAGGCGATCTAGGCTGCACAGACACAGAAGCAGGACCACAAACAGAGGGTAGAGCAGCAGCTTGGGGCACAGCAGTTGTAGAGATACTTGCTTCACAAGGTCTCATCATCCTCTTACAGTAGTCCGAGAGGATCCAGGCATGAACCTCACAGCATTTCACAGCAGTGCTAGTATTCACTAGGATCTGGGAAAAACTCTTCCAGTGGGGCTGTAAGGCAGACTTTCACTGATATACTGACATGAATCCACTCACCAGACTGGAGATCATGATAAGGTGGATGTTCCTGTAGGGCTGCATGAATCTGAGATCAGAAACTAAAGAGACAGCACATCATTTGACTGCTGTATTGCAAAACCATATCATCATTCAGAGGCAATTAAGAACAGCTGGAGAGATAGAAGAGCTTGAGGTAAATAGCATAGGGTGTCCCATAGCAAAGTCATAGGGGCTCAACCTAGTTTTCTTGGATGGTATGGCTCGGATTGATCAGAGTGCCAAAGGCAGTGCATCAGGCCACTTAGTGTGACCTCTGCACTGATTTTGCCTGTTTGTTCTTGAACGTGCTCTTGTAACGCTCCACGTTCCCAAATGATTCGGGGGTGATTTGCATAATAGAAATATGGCTTTAGCTGTAGGGCTTTAAACCACCTGCACTACGGAAGAGGCAAAGTGAGGTCCTTGATCACTGAAAGCTTTAGTGGGATTCCACAGCTCAGTATGAAGTTTCTAAGTAACTTCTTACCCACCTTAATAGTGTCCTCTCAGGAACACGGGTAAGCTTTGACCCACCCAGAGAATATGCAATCAATCACAAGAACATAAGAATAGGAACAGCACTTGGGCATCTGAATAGAGTCCATCTGCAGGTGGACAAAGGGGCCCCAAGAAGGTCGATGGTGAATGGGTGTGTTCTTGATCCCTTTCCCTATATTGTGGGCTTGGCATGTGTACCAGGAATAGCAAATCTGTTGTGCAGCTGAGGAAAAGAAGCATGCAAGTCAGTGGGTTGGTACGGCGTGAATCGTATTGTCCCTTCCGACATGGTCATGGTGTACTCTAGCAAGGTTATGGAGAAGACATTTTGGGGCTACCACTCTCCCTGTTGAAAACTACCTCAGCCCGTTGGTGACCTTATTGCAGCTGTGCTTGATCCATGACTGTTTTTTATTTTCGGATGCCCATTCCTGTTACAAAGACAAATCCTTAAGCGTGAGTACAGGGAATTCATCAGTACTCATAATATACACAGTAATTTCATGATTTAGAGAGTGCAGCTTTCCTAGCCATTTTATCAGCAAACGCATTTCCCAAGTATCCTTCATCTTGAGAGAATTGATGGCCTGTACATTTAACAATAGCAGTTTTGCGAGACAATAAACGACCATCCAACAAATTCCTAATATGCAATCCATTTTTATAGTATGTCCAGCTGAGGTAATCCAAGGCAGCATTCATAGCAGATCAAACTCATAGGTTACTCCAAATGCATATTTGGAATCAGAAAATGCAGTGACAATTTTATGAGAAGCCAAAATACAAGCATTTTTAATGGCAACAAGTTAGGATACTTGAGCAGAGTGCACCTGAGGCAAATGTTGGCTTTATGTGACCTCATGAAATGTGCATACAACGTATCTAGCAACAAGGTTTCCATCATTATTTCAGAGACATGATCCATATGCATAGTACACAAGTTCCCAGTTAGTTATGGGGGCATGAGAAAATCCTGGGTTTGGTTAAATATTCAGTTACAAGTAGATAGTTGTGCAGTTTGCTGTCTGGTACAGCGGACATCAGAGATACTAGGTTCAATGTCGGGCAACAGATTCACGTAATGTGAGAGGCAGAGAGTAACAGGATTTCATGTCAGCACAATCGGACAGTGGATAAATGTGAAAAAATGGGGAATAGACACAATGAAAGTGGAACCTCGAAAATATTTTCAGAGGGTTCTATGAGAATATGAGCTGCATCCACAGACCGTAAACAAGGCGGTGCGATGCTGCCAAGGGGTCAAGAATGGAAGAACAATATGTAGCAGCTTTCATTTGATCTTTATGACCTTGTACCAGCACTCTTAGAACACAACCATTTCACCTGTGACAATACAAGGTAAAGGGTTTAGATTAATCAGTTATCCCTAGGGCAGAGGGCTATGCAAGCTCACTTTGCCTCCTCGGTCCATTTCAAGGGTTCAGGGGTATTATTTTTAAGGTAATCCTGAAGGGCTTCACCAAAGTTGCAAAATCCATTTACTACAATGTCCTGCCATCTCCAAGAAGGTGAGTACCTAAGAGATTGTGACTGGGCATGTTAACTTACAAATGGCTTTCATGCAGTCTGCAGACATGTGGTGTTCCCCCTAATTCAGTGAGCAAATATATTTAATCCGCTTTGGATTGTTCCTTGGTGGCAGACCAGAGAACCAAGTCATCAACTTACTGAACATAATTAGATCCTTCTGGAAAGACCAGGGTGGCAAAATCCTTTTTGAGGGGTTGGGAAAAAATGGAGGGGAATTCTGCAAAGGCCTGGAGAGCTTCTGCTGCGTCAGCTGGCTCCCACTGAGTTGGAATGAGAAGATGTACTGGCTTTCATTGCGAATGGAAATAGTAAATAAAGTAGAGGTCAGGTCTACTGTGGTGAACCTTTTCGCTGAGTGGAATGCTTGATAGGATAGTAGCAGGCTTTGGCGCCACAGGGAAACTAGATATTACAATGCTATTGGTTGCAAGCAAATCCTGTACAAATCTGTAACAATTTCTCTCAGCCACCTTCTTTATTAGAAGTATGGAGGTATTTCAGGGGCTCACAGTGGGCACTAAACTCCTTGTTTGATTAAAAAAGAGATGACTGGTTGGATTCCAGTTTCGGCATCCGGGCTAAGAGGATACTCTGGAACGCGAGGTAGTTTCTTCATGGTATTAACCTTAATTTTAATAGGGCTGAATAGATCACGCACCCCCCTTCATTAGCATGTTGAGACCATAGAGAGGCAGGCATTTGTTTAAGCAGTTAAGATCAATTTACATCACACATTTTTAACTGTTTCTCTCACCCTTCCTATTCACACAGCACAACCTAAAACTTAATTTTTGTTTGCCTTAAGCACATTTAAGTATACCCCATACCCAGTACAGTAGATGGTACAGTTCAATTTACATAACAAATATCGACCCAGAAAGTTTGCATGCGAAGTTGGACTCAACAGAACAGCATGCCGATCAGTTATATGTCCTAAAGTGATTGAAACAGGATCGGTAATGTGCTGGGGAAACTTAGTATTAGAAATGCAAACTGCGTCAATGGACAAACGTGAGAGAGGCAGGGAAGGAAACTCGGAGGTCATCTGGGCTGACTGGCTAGTCCTGGTATCACCAAACTACAACAAGCATTGGCATAGCCAATAGGTCTCGCCTTTTGGATGTTCTAATTTTTTAGTTTTGTGCAATATTTTTGTAAGTGAAAGTAATTCCACTAACTAATTACTTTTTAATAAAGTTTTGAAATATTTATAGTAAGTGTGTTGAAAGTTCCATATGTAATAATATGAAAGATAAAGAGAAAGTTATATGTTGTAAACATTTTCCCATTATATCTAATAAATGTGTGAAAAGTTGTACATGCAGTAATATAAAAAAATAAAAAACTTCTAATACCCTGAAGGCGAGACCTATTGAGATGACTGTTAACAGTTCTTGCAAGTGCGAAAGAGCCCGAGGACTTGTTTAAAATATGTAGATAACAACTAATGGTAGGAGGGCGGGGTGGGAGGATGGGGAGGGAGAGTTCTGGAACACACAAGAGATAAGGAAAGTGAAAAAAACAAAACAGATGGCACAGCTACTTATACAATGAGCCTGCTGGGGCCTGTTTTTGCGTGTTATTCTGTGCATTTTTACTAAGACTCTGCGAATTATTTTACTTATAATGCCCAATGTGTGTAAGCCATCCCTATATGTATTGTATGGGGTATTTTGCGTCTTTTTTTGTGCATTTTCGGTATGGCAATGCAATGTATTTTATACCTTTAAATGCTGACGTTCCCCTGTATTTGTTAGGCTACCGGCAGCATTGTATTTTTTTGCATTTAGTATTAACGTGCCTCTGTGCCTACTGAGCACATGCGGATGAGACAGCAGCTCCATGGGGCAATATTAAAGGGACGGGCAGGAAGCAAGAGGAGGCGGGAAAAAGAATAACAGAAGACGCGAGAGAGAAGCGGGGCGAGCGAGCGCAGTGCAATATTAAAGGGACGGGCAGGAAGCAAAAAGGGGCGGGAAAAAAGAATACCAGAACACGCAAGAGAGGAGCGGGGGCGAGCGAGCGCGGCAGCAAAGCGAACGCGCTAATTATAAACACATGGTCATAATGAGAAACAGATGCCGCTGCTGCGCGTAACTGCAAGCAATAGGCCATGGGCGGTTACATTTGTTGAGAAAGGTGGTACATGCACCCGCCTTTGCCCAATTGCGTGCTGTCTTTGTTAAAAAGACGCACGCAAAGGCCAATAGCCTGTGACAAAAACAAAAGCACACGCACGAGTGTGTGGTCAGATTTTTGAAGCCCTTGCATAAAGTCTCGCAGAGCAGCGCATACGCGCTGCGCTAGGCTCGACCTAAAAAACTGCCGGTGCTCAGACCCAGTGAGACCCGGCCCACTTAAAGCCCTGGTGCTATTGTCTTACAACCTACAGAGTTTCAGTAATGTGACTGAACTAACATTCCCCCACATGCACCACTTGATACTGTATTTACCACAACGTGTCCATGCCGAGCTCCCACAACCACAAAGAGCATCAGGACTCTGTGTATAGTTTGTGTACATGCACTTCAATGGGGCTGCACCTCTGGAGAGAGAAATATCCTATTGACACTTATATCAGTGAGGAACCACCATAGAGACAGAAGAAAGACTCACATGAAGCCAATGGGTGCACCCTATGAAGTACTTACCAGGAATGCAAGTGCGCCTGTAAAGCAATTGTCTTTAAACTGGGGATGGGCTCCCGTGGGAGTATGTGAATTTATGTTGGAAGGGCCGCAAGCATCGGCCAAGAAAAGAGCTGAGAAGTACAGACAAATATGCAGAAAAGCGGCACAATAATTTTATTAAAAGAAAAGAGTGGAGGTGAGCCACTCTATAATGGGCAGTCACACATTTTTGTCAGTCATGTCCAGGCTGGGAGAACATTTCAAATGTGAGCGTCAAACTAAAACCACCACCTCATTTCTGATAAAAGATCACACTGTTGACTCTTTTAGAGTGTCAGGTCAATTTAATAGAATGATTGCAATCATATTTTTAACTGCACGTTTAAACAGGAAAATTAACCACAGAAGCAATTTCGAATTGGTAAATACGTCAGAGCTGCTTTAGGTCCCATTTGAAACATATTGGGCCAATCCATGTATTTTATCCAACAGAGCATATTTAACATTGTAAGGATGGGCTCAAAAATGCCAGCCTGCAAAGTTCTTTTCACTATGAAGCTAGGACTGGCTTGATGTGTCAGACATGACATAAGATCAATTGCTTGCAAGATACAATAATGTGACAAAAATAGGAGGAAGACCTGCTCAACTTTAATTTTTGTCGAAATGTTTTAGTTTTTGCCTCTTTTAACTGTAGTATTTTTCAATTCCACACAAGATTTATTCTAAAAAGAAGTAAGGCAGAAGATAGCATCTGAAAAATTCTCACTTTTGGCTTGCTTTGTTTTACTCTTCGTATATCTAGTGTGTGAAGTTGAAAAGCACTACTGCAAATGAGCTTTGTCTACATTTGGTATAAAGGTGCCCTCAAGCCACATAAGATAGGAGCCTGCAGTTTCCCGGCTCTCACTGTCAGGATCGTTCAGTGGGTTGTGTCCCTGCTGCAGAGGTAATTATGTGAAGCTGCATATTAAACATTCAAACCACAGGAGAGCTCATTCGAGCTTTCATCCTTCTGAGGTCATTAAAACGATTGATTCGACTGGATAACAGCAATATTGATTTTTAAAAGAGACTAATCGATTCGCATTGTGGTAGTCGGCCCTTATCAAGCGGCGTCTGTCTCTCGCATTTCCTTCATCTGAAAGTGTGCAACGTGAACTCACAAGTGACAAAGTATAGAGAGTGACTGACACCATCAAATGATACCAGTAGAGCACAGCTGTGCTAAACCGAGACATGAAGCACCGTGACCCAAGATGGTACCTTGATTTGAGAGTAAGACTTGGATCACAGCCCAGATTCCCTTTCGCCTGATATTGAACTGACTATGCCCCAGCCCTAGCAGCATTCTAGCCACATTATCACTTGGCTTTTTATCATGCCCAATGCGCATCTGTCAAGCATCTGTCAAGCAAACAACGTCTCCAAGAGATAAAAGCAGCGCGGGAAAGTGACGGTGTCACCATCAGCTGGTTGTCATCTCGGCGGGAGCACCTCTGCCACGGCTGTCCTGCTCACTGCCCTCCTGCCCCCACGCTCCACATCAGGCACCGCACGCACCTGTCCGTATCGTCTAGCTCAGACTCCGTTGGGCGGCGTTACCTGCTCCCTGCGCTGCTCGTGTTACGGCAAGACACAGAGATGGGCTGTTCCACCAGCACGCAGACCGAGAGCCAGGGGAACAGACCCCGCGCAAAGCCCCCCGCCAGCAACTGGGCCAAGATGCATGGTGAGAAGAAATTACATCTTGTGTAACGTGGGACCCTGCAGAGAAAGAGGCTGTGTTTGCTCAGGTGTGAACGCGTGCACGTGCAGGGTCTAATCATGTTAGGTCTGCTGGTGTGCCCCATGTGCTCTTGTGCAAAACGCGACTTGGTGTGGTCTATGTTCTAGGCCTTGTGCGGGTGTAAGGTGTGCTCTTCTGCATCGTGTGAGCTTATGCAGTGTCAGTAACCCTCTACGTAAAATGTCTTCTCTCTAGCAGTTAGCTCGTGTGCAGGAGCTCTCTGCATGGCGTGCTCTTGTGCAGTTGCGTGACTTGGGGTTCTCCCTGTGCACGGCCACCTCCTCTGCACGCACTTTATGCAGCGTAACAGTGGGCACTTCTCTACTGTGATCTTAGGCAGAGCCTGCTGCTCTCATCTTGCAAAAGCAGCTCCTTTTATTCTGGTGCATGATCTCGGCTCAGCCCCTCCTCCCCGGCTCAAGAATGTCCCCCTGCGCCGAACAGGTTGGTTAATTTTCAACCGTGCGCAGCTCTGCTCCCTCGGATGTGAAGGGCTTGCTAGTCAGACCTGCATGCAGGAATAGGGGCCAAGGCATGGCCCAGTGGATTCCAATTTTTTCAGAGAACGAATTGTATCTCACCTTAATGAGTGCTGCAGGGGGGAGTTTCATAACGCACCTGCAAGTCAGAAAGCTATCCAAATCATAGAAAGAAACCAAGGACTCCCACATTTCCAGCTTTCAAAAAGATTGTTTAAAAAATCAAGCCAGAAAGCAAAAGGGAGTGTGAGCCTTCACCCCCTTCATGGTCTCATACAGCCCTTTCACTAAGGCGGGTTCCTGCTCTCCTAGTGACTGCTCCTTCGGCGAGGCTCTGGCGTGTGCTTGTGACTTTCAGCGAATTCACACAATATTCAGCAGTATGGACGCAGATCTGCGCACGCTGGACATTTCCATCTGTATGCCCATTGCCTAGACCTCTTGTTTGTCTGTTTCATGATTTGACCCCGAGCTTGAGTCACAAAACAAATCCTTCAATAGTTGTATTTTATTCCTGTCGTATCTTTGAATTATACCTGGATATGGCGCCCGCTTGACACGCCTTTTGCTTTGAATAGATGCCCTCTGCTGCAGGCTAATGCTTGGCTTACTCGTGTGTTTCCAGGTGTAAGGCGCGTGCAAAATCACAAAACATGTGTTTCATGAGTAAGCACCCACACCCAACCCTGGAGTAAGACAGAACCAATGCTTTGTGATTCTGGCCTGAATGAATGTTCGGGTGCCATTCACATCCGAGGCAGGAGTAAGGCATATCTAGCCCTAGAAAAGGTTTTGCAGCTAGGACTCTAGTTGTTGATTGAGATGTGTGGCATTGTCGAGCCACAATCGTTTTGGGCAACAGATAGTTCACGGTGCTGGGCCTGATGTTTTGGGCTTGCTCACTGGTTGGGCTCAGTCCTTTTGGTGGTCTGCAGTCCACTTCCAGGCTGAAAGAAGAAGTCTTGCTCCTTAGATGTACTGCGGAAACGGAGACAGCGGCGGGAGGTAATGACTTCAGGGAACAGGCTCTGGGCAGTGGGCTCCTGTCCTCGGTCTGCCTTTCAGCCCAGCATCCCTCGCAGGCACCATTCCTTATGCTGCCGGCACTCTCTCCTCTGGATGTAACTCTAGCCACAGCTTACCCGCGCGCCTGCAGAAAGTGAAAGTAAAGCAGCGCCCAGCAGGAGAGCGCTGCCGCAGCCAGCCTGGCATCTCACTTTCAGCTTGGAGTCAACAGAGGCGAGAGGCCATGACGTGCTGGGAGCCTGTAGGGGCACCGTGTCGTCACTAGTTGTCAGTAATAAACAGTTACATGCATCCAGTGAGGATTTTTCGATGTACAGATGATAATAAAAGCGTTTATATCTGAAACGGATCAAGCGCAACTAAAAACGCTGCCACGCGTGTAGCCACTCGATGGAAGACCACCTTTCACTTGCTGACTGCTCTATTTAGCTATTAAACTGATACTAATAGGTGTACTTTTACCAGATCTCGCTAACATGTTTAACAAGCGTTGAAACACAAGTGCGGCCCCGCGGCGCGAAAGTGAAACAGTACTCGTGCATGCAGTGGGGGAGTGCGGCCATAAGCACACACAGCGTTTCCCTTGCGGGAGCGAGCAGGGGCACCATATGTTTGCAAGTTAATTACAAACATATGGTGTCAAAGCTCGCTCCCGCAAGGGAATCGCCAAACGTGCACGCGTTGCCATTGAAAGCAATGCAACGCGTGCACGTTTTTAGGGCGAAAAGTGAATCAATTCCAAAAGGTCTTTTTCCTATGCAGCGCATGCGCGCTGCGTAGGCGAGACCTAAAAAAGAATGATGGGCTCTACACCTAGTCAAAGGCTACAGCTTGTGCTCCAATAAGGTGAGAGTTTATCTGATTACTTCAGTTTATTATGTTGACACATTTGTTGAAAAAATTCCTGCATTCACAAATGTATAACTACTGAAGGCAGAGATCCTTGAAAAAGGATTGCAGGATTCACGTAAAACTTAACTGCACTCACAGGCTCTGCAATGGCATGTTTAATCAGAGCTAAAGTGTTTGTGCTCTCTGCTCAAAACATGGTAACATTGGCTTATACCCAATTGGCATATTTAATTTACTTATGAGTCCTTAGTACAGTGCCCTACATGTGCCCAGGGCCTGTAAATTAAATACTACTAGTGGGTCAGCAGCACTGATTGTGCCACCCACTTAAGTAGCCGTTAAACATGCCATTGCAGAGCCTGGGTGTGCAGTTTTAACCTGCCATTTCAACCTGCTAAAATAAACCTTTTTCCAGCCCTAAACCTTCTTTTCTAATACGTGTAAGTCACCCCTAAGCTAGACACTGAACAGCCCCAAGGACAGGGTGCAGCGTATTTAGAAAGTTGGCATCTTCTTGCCTTATATTTCAACAACAAGAGAGAGAGGGAAACAAATGGAGCCACTGTTGGTCCCCCTGGGAAATAACAAATAAACAACAAAAGAGTGCTGCCCGATGAAAGAAGAGCCAGCAAGAGAAATCACTCTTGTAATAAAAAGAACCCTCACTCACCAACCTAGTTGGTGACATGCTTCATCATTGGGTTCCCACCAGAGGGGCCGAGTGCCTCTCTGGTGTGCTACAACGCCTGTCTACAGCGGAGCACGTTTTTTGGGTGAATGTAGGTGAAAAAGTGGTTTAAAAAGTGCCTCAGTTTTATCCCAAAAAGATTTTTTAGTTGGAAAACCTGGCACAGCTAAAAACAAGTGTAGCGGATGTTTCAAAACTGGTTATATTGACCAGAGACATCCTAGTGTGTGACCATACACTTTTTTATATCACACTTTTTTTGGATAAAACTTTCAGTTTCAGCGCTCCGTCCATCATCTCCTTGTGTTTATCTAGTGTACCCTCACCGTTTTCTGTATAGTTTTGCCACCCCTCAAAGTGTGAAAGTGAGGGAATACGAGGTGTGTTCAAGTCCTTAATCTTGGCTAACCCAAACAGGAAGTCTGTTGCACAGTGTCGTTCAGGAAGATAATCTGTTGTGGTATGAGGCATGCTCTAAATAGTGCTTCAGGTCCCTGAACCTGCCATTCCTTAGTACCCCAGACTGATTTTATGTCTATAGTTTCTTTCCATAAGTCGTAACCCTGTTCAGACAGTTGGGCAAAAATGGATGCAGAGTATATCTGTTTCGGGTTAGTAAGCATATTTTTATTTGCAGATGTAGGTGCAAGCTTATAATAATATGAGCGTGAATCTGATGTATTAAACCCAGAAAAATAAGCAAACTTTTGTGCAAACGTTTGTGAACTGCCTTTCGGTGGTGTTGGGCATTGTTCCCATCAACTTTTCGGGACCACCCATGAGTTGAAGTTTTGTTGCTCTAGCTCCCAAATTATCTCTACCTAATTCGGCATATGTATCTTCAATGATTTTAGGTAATTCACAATCTTGTTGTACAGGAGTGAAATCCCTCAAGCGTTGGCGTATCCCACCGCTGCTGCCTCCCCTTTTATGTTTGCTAACATAATGGTGGATACTGGGCAAAATTTCCTAACAATTTCATCCCTAGGTTTAGAGCAGGTTCTGCTCCATACTCATTCTGTATCTGTCTCAATATGTCTGGTATCATTGCTATTGAAGGGATACCATGCGTTCTGGTATAGATGGCAGTAAAAACTGTACCCCAAGAGGTACAATCCTCTATCGGAGGAGCTATCCCCATTGGCAAGCAGATTGTTAGCATTCTGTGTTGTTCTTGAGGGCCCGTGTGTGGGAACACTGCCTCTAACTGTGTGATTTTCTGTGCTATCCAGAATGGCATTTGCTCACGTTTAGTGGGCATTCTTCTCATAATCCTGTTCAGCGTTTGTGGGGTGATTTTAGTTGCAGTCCCTTGTAGTTGACCTGTGTAACCCTCGTAGGTTGAAGTGTGAGTGTTCTCATAACGAACTGTGTTAAATTTCTGTCGTGAAGTGGACGTAAGTCTGCTACCGGCATTGTGTCAATGTCTGGATGCGATCTGTAAGCCGCTAGGACCGGCCAAGTCGCTCCGTCTCTGCTGAGCGGACTGAGTCTCACTTTATCCGTTGTGTGTGGGTGGGCGCCTATAAACCAGTTTGTGCTCCTGGTAGGTAAGCGGAACTTTAATGTCCTCGTATGGACAATATTCTTCCTGTGTTTCATTCGGAGTGTAAGTATGAAATGTATTTGTGCGTGCATCTGCCGGTGGGAATTTAACCCAGGAATAAAATACTTCTGTCCTGAATGACTCATGTGCCTCAATCACGAATGTTACTGTCCCACCTAATGCTGAGACTCCAAACTCTGCTAGTTTTAAAGTGAGTGCATTTCTGACATTTTCTGAAATATTTATAGCACCTTCTTGTTCCCCTTCCCCTGCTGCATTCGCACGTAATTCTGCTGCAGTGTTGTCTTCTTCAAACATTGTTTTTTTAGTTTTTTTAAAATAAATCTTTTATTGAGATATAAGACAATCTGCATATACAGTGTTACAATCATGAGGATAATTACACACAGCCAATCGGTACATGGTTCCCACAGAGACACCTACTCCATGCTGATTACAATACTGTTATATCTCATCATCCGAGTCTTGAACCAATATCGGAGGTGTACAGATGTTACCCCTATATGTATTCCATTTGCCCCACACCCTTCCCCATTTCTTTGGACATCCCCTGTGAATGAAGGTGGCCTTCTCAGCTACCATAACCATATCCATATCTCTACCCCATTTTAGCAAAGTTGGAACGTCCGCCGAACCCCATTTCTGTGCTATATTTCGTTTAGCTATCATCATGCCTGTCGTGGCCCACTGACGTTCAGCGTGGTTAAGGTCTGTTGGTTCCCATACGTTGAGAAGGCAGCATTTAGGCTCAAGCGGGACGTGCTTCTCGCTGACTTCCGTAATGGTGTCTATCACTGCTGCCCAGTATGGTGTAAGCAATGGGCACTCCCACAGGGTGTGATAAAATGTACCTATGGCATCGCAGAGGCGTAAGCAGTGTGGGTCGGGGATTCTTCCCATCTTATGCAGTGTCACCCGTGTGTAATAGGTCCTGTGTAATATTTTTAGTTGTACCAGCCGCAGTCTAGAGGAGATTGCCACCTCTCTAGGTGATGCAGTCGCGTCCCGCCAGTCAGGGTCGTCCATATCCCCTACCGCCGTCTGCCAAAGCTCCCTGAGTCGGTCAAGGGGTTCCGTCCGGTTATTAATAATTTTCTTATAGGTGAGTGAGGTTGCTTTTTTGTCTAAATAGTCAGTCAGTAGCCGGTCCTCTAGGGGGGATGATACAGGGAGCATTTCCGCTGCTGGGAGGGCTGCATCTATCGCATGTTTAATCTGCATGTATCGAAACCTTTCCCCCGGAGCCATCATGTATTGTTCTTGTAGGTGGGCAAAGCTCACAACCTCCCCATTATGCCAGAGGTCCCCCAACCGGGAGATCCCTATCAAGTCCCATTTTTGAAACCCCTTGCTCTTTCCCAGGTTGCCCAGTTTGCCTGTGTCCCACAGTGGAGTGTGCTGCGTTAGTTTGTCTGACCAGCCCAGGTGCCGTGTTACCGTGTGCCAGACACAAATTGTGTGTGCTGTTGGTCCCATGAGGTCTCGGGTTTTCCGCTTGTTGTAAAGTACCCTATTGATTCCTCCCTTCCCCAAAGCCACTCTGTCTAGGCGGTAAGCAGGGTCAGTGTCGGGTACATGGATCCATTGATTAATGACTGTGAGTTGCGAAGCCCAATAGTATGCCTTGATATCGGGTAGAGCAATCCCCCCATCATACCAACTTCTGATCAATTTATTCGCTGCCACCCTTGCCGGTTTGCTATCCCACAAAAGGACAGTGACCTCCGAGTTCACTGCTCTAAAGTATGAGTCGGGGACTGGATAAGGTGTATTGTGCAGGGCGTATAAAAATTTGGGCAGGGCCATCATTTTGAAAAGAGCCGCTCTGCCCAATAGGGTGAGCGGTAATGCTCTCCAATGCTTTATATCACGCTTCAGTCTTTGCAGCGGTGCTTGCAAGTTAAGTGCTAGGAACGCTTCCGGGTCCGACGTTACGTGTATCCCAAGGTATTTAAAGCTCTCCGTCACTATCCGGACCGTGCAGCCCCTTGGCAGACGTGGGGGCAGTCCATGTAGAATGTAAAGTACGGATTTGTCCCAATTAATTGCATAGCCCGACACCGTCCCGAACACCGCACAGATGTTGAGCAATGCGTAGAGGGATCGCGTGGGCGAGGCTATATATATTAAGACATCATCAGCATAGAGGGAGATGCGATCTTCCCATCCCTCCCTCCACTTCAGCCCTCGGATCCTGGGATCCCACCTAATCCAGGCCGCCAGCGGTTCCAGGACCAGTGCGAACAATAAAGGTTATAATGGGCAGCCCTGTCGCGTCCCTCTACCCAAAGTAATTTCTCGTGATATGTGCCCATTGGCAACAACATGCGCGATAGGGTCTGTGTAGAGTAGGTGTGTCCAGGAGCAGAATTTCAGTCCAAACCCTAAGTGTTGGAGGACCGCAAACAAAAATGCCCACTCCTCCGAGTCAAAAGCCATTTGCGCGTCCAGCAAGAGGACCGCAGCGTCCTCCCGTATTGTATGTTTCCGACCTAGTACGCCATGCAGGCGTCTAAGGTTCAAGGCCGTGTTCCTGCCGGGCATAAATCCCGACTGGTCCGGGTGGACCAGTTTGGTAAGGTGGGGTGTCAGTCTGAGCGCTAATGTTTTAGCTAGGATTTTGGCTTCTGCATTGATTAATGAGATCGGTCGATATGATGTGCATTCCGCAGCCGGTTTGCCAGGTTTGTGGATGGCCACGATGGTGGTCAGTCGCTGAACTCTGGGAAGTACTCCTTGGGCTCGACTCGTCTCATACATTTTTAACATATACGGGGCTACCTTGTCCGCCGTATATTTATATAATTCTATTGGGATGCCATTGGGACCGGTGGCTTTACCTGATGGTATCTTGGAGATGGCTGCCTTGAGTTCGTCCACCGTAATGTCTGCCTCTAGTCCCTCAGTTTCTTGAGGCGTGAGCCTCGGCATGTGAATGTCTTTAAGGAATGCGAGCGCTTCCTGGACAGTGGGTATGTTCGTGGATGTGTATACTTGTTCGTAGTGTTTTGCTAGCGCTGTCACTATTTCTTGTGGATCAGATGTGACACCTCCAGTTTCGGTACGGATCTGTGCTATCCATCTATATGCTCGCTCCCTCTTATCGAGCCAGGCAAGAAGTTTGCCGGCTTTATCCCCAGATTCATAGATCCTGTGTTGGACTGCCGTTAGGCGGGTTTTAGCATCTGCCCAAAGGTATTCTTTATATTCCTGCCGTTTAACATGCAATTCATGCGCAGTAGTGTCCGTGGGGTCTATGGCATGTTGAGACTCTAATTGCTGTACCTCCTGCTCCAAGGTCTCTACTACATTTTTCTTTTTTTTTTTATGACCCTCGATGAGGGAGATGGCCTGCCCACGTATGACTGGTTTGTATGCCTCCCATAGCGTTAGTGGAGAAGTGACTGATGTCTCATTTTCTTGAAAATATTGCTTTGTTGCGGTTGCTAAACCTTTCTTGATGTTGGAGTTAAGTAGGAATCCTGGATATATGGGGTACATACGACATTGGGTAGGGCTGCGTGCTCGAATCTCCGCCTTTACCGGGGAATGATCGGAGATCCCCCTGGATAAGTGTGTGGCCTTCCCCATCCTCCCCATATTACCCAGTGCCATGAGTATGTAGTCTATACGCGAAAGGCTGTTGTGGGCGCCTGAGTGAAAAGTGTATTGTCTCTGATGTGGATTTTGGAACCGCCATATGTCCAGTAGACCGTGGGCTTCCAAAAATTCGGCCAACGGTGAGCTAAGGCGATGCTGGGGGCGGGCAGGCGTACGGTCCACTGCGTCATTTAAGGTCATGTTAAAGTCGCCCGCTACTATTAAGTCCCCTTCTGGTAATGCTAGGAGGAACTTGCCCAGATCTTGCAAGGCGGAGGAGTGTAGGGCGGGTGGGATATAAACAGTCACTAAGTTAAGCAGGCGACCCTCCCATTGGACCGAGATTGCTGTAAAACAGCCCTGGTCATCTTTGGAGGTGCAGTGAACGATGAGAGGAAATTGCTTTCTAACAAGGATTCCTACCCCTCGGGATCCTGAGGTGAACTCCGAGTGCACTATTAATTGGAACCCCCACCGGTCAAGTGCTTTACACATGGATCCCACTAAATGCGTTTCCTGCAATAGTATAACTGCTGGGGCCTTGCGCTTTAGATATTGCAGCACCAACCCGCGTTTTATCTTGTCTCTCAACCCATTAACGTTCCAGGAGAGGAACGATAACGTTGGCGTTGTGGTGCGTTGTGTCATTGGATCAGATGAGGTCATAGAGGACGTGGGTCTTCTTGACAGGCGGATATCTGAGGTCAAATGTGAACATGTTCCCGTAATGACTGTGTGTCAGTGTTGGCAGATTGATAACTATCGAAACAATAACATCCAAAAAAACTTCGTATTGCAGATATACATTACCTACAGTTGGATACTGCACCCCCCAGTTGTTGCTCAGTTGGAGTAGTGACATAAGCATGAAACCATATTGCACATTTCTGAAGGGGCCAGATGATAGTTCTGCTATTGTGACATTACAAAATAGTAACCATACCCTTTCCCCCCTCCCCAAGATTAACAAGTCCCCCCTCCCTGCATCCCTGCCTAGTAGGTCTAAAACTACCCACATCCCCAATAGCAGAGCGCCTATGATCCCAAGAACGAAGAACATTAAATGTAGGGTCATGCGGCGTCAGCGCTCAATAGCCTCTCCCTCCCGGGCCCGCAACCATGCCCTTACATTATTCAGGGTTAATATCACATTCAAATGTCCATAGTCCATTCGGCATTTTACCAGTCCAATATTGAAGATAGCAGAGAAGCACACATCACGCCCAACGGAAGGGAAACTTCCCACCTCCGCCCCCCAAAAAGACACAAAAAAGAAAAAAGGAAAAGGGTAACTACAGACCAGTAGAGCTCATGCAGTCTTTCACTTTCCAGCCCGTGCCGTGTTGCTGCCGGGGCTGACAGAACAGGAACTTCTGGATCTTGATGGCGAGCGTATCCTCTCTCCGCGCCTGTGCTGTGAATCTTTGGAGCGCCGGCTTGTGGTCCCGTAGTCTATCTCCTCTCGTCGGCAATGTGTCTGGTGGGGGCCCTTGTCGAGCCATCGTTGAGCCTCCTCCGGCGTCAGGAAGAACCAAGATTTGTCGCCGTCCACTACTTTTAACTTGGCGGGGAAGAACATCATGTACTTAAGTCCCTTGTCTCTAAGAGCCCGTTTTATCCCTTCAAAGGAGCGCCTTTCTCGTTGTACCTTCAGAGTAAAGTCCGGGAAGAAACGGATCGTCGCATTATCGTAGGGGAGGTCACCATTTACCCTGGCTGCTTGCAGGATTGCGTCCCGGAAATTCAAAATACGCGCGATGATAGTCCGGGGCGGCGCTCCAGGTTTTGGCTTAGGGATTGGGGCTCTGTGCGCCCTTTTCACGGAGAACAACGGTGACAGTCTTTTGGGCTTGAGGTGATTCAGGATAAGGTCTTCGAGGAAGAGATCCGTGCTGGGGCCTTCCGTCCCTTCAGGCACCCCCACCACCCGGATGTTGTTGTGGCGGGCCCGCCCTTCCTGATCATCCAGGTGGAGTGCCATTTCTCTATGTTGATGAACCAATTTTTGAACCCTTTCCTCCAGTTTACATGTCACAGACTGCAACTCCCCTATATTTTCTTCCGTGGCCGTGACCCTTTCGGACGTTTTTCGCATGTCGGCTCTCATGAGGTTCAACTCGATCGTGACCTTGTCGATTTTGGTCTCTAGATTTGTTCCTACTGTTTGAATCGCCGCCACAATTGAGTTGAGGGATGGTTCGTCTGCGACCACGCTGTCGTCTCGCGCCCCTTCATCCGTGGTGAGCTGTCACAGTACCGCATATTTGTCCATTTTATTGACTTGGACAGAGGCCGTAGCTCCCTTCGGCTTCGTCATGGTGCGTCGCCAGGGTCAAGCGCCGCGATATGGTCAGGGACTAGCACCGCACACCCAGCCCTTATATGCCACCGTCTAAAGGGGTCCGTATCTTCCGCTATTGAGGAGGATTATGGCTTTTCATATGGCGGGAGCTCTACGGCCTTCAAATAACGTCAATCCGTTGATCCAAGTTCCCACGTATGGATAAATGAAAAAGGGGGGGGGGGCGCGATCCGCACTCACGTCCCCCCTCCGTTCGGGTCTACAAGGCCGTCTCGTGCGTTACACCTTCCTCGTTTGCACCTTCTCAAGCCACCATGCCGTGTCTACATCCCCCACTCTGAATAATTCTCAGGGGCTAGTAGTCAGGGGCCGTCGTTCGTGAGTGTAGTGCTTCACCCTCAGGCTGAGTTATTACCGGAGTATGTATCCCTTCAGTATGCACATAGAAGGGCCCCCGTCAGATCTCCAGTGTCCACAATCCCCAGCTCGACTGTACGTTACAGGGTCGGGCGTTTCCAGCGTGCAGGGTGGGGGTAGTAAGTCCCGCCGGGTCTCACCTTGCGTTGCGCATTGGCAGAAGCAATCCCCTCTGAGGTCGCCAAACACTGTTGTGGGCGCTCCAGCCCTAGGCCGCAAGCCGCGGACCTCGCGTAGTATCAAGCCTCAGCCTCACGCACACAATATAGGCCGGCGCGATACGTGACTCCGCCCTCCTCACGCCAGGGCTGCTGCGTTGTCGGGTTGGGCGCCGGTGCGCTGTAGTGGTTATCCCGCACCGCCGAGGATCGGAAGCGTCTCCTCCGCCGCACACCGATACTGGGGACCTTAAACTGCGCTTCTCTCGCCTCTGGCTCTCGGATCTGTAGCGGATTTTACGGGCTTTGTCGCGGGCCCCGACAGAGCTCGAGAGCTACGCCGCCATCACGGTCAGCGCCAAGCCACGCCCCTTCTTCAGACATTGTTGAAAGAGCTTCAAGGAAACTGAGATAAGGTTTTATGCACAATAGGGAACTATTATTCTTCAAGCTTGATTAAACCTACAGCCAATACATAGGATATGCCTACTCAGCTGCGGCGGATCTTTCCCTTCCCACTCCAGACGTCTCTGGGTATATGCGAGTAGGGGTCTCTGAGAAAAGCACGACTGAACTACTCAGATTTGACTGTTAAATAAGAACCAAACAGAGTTGGCGGCGCCATGTCGTGTAGTTCCCATAAATCTATATAGGATCTGCACGTTTAGACAACATAAACTGTGGCAGTGGTGTCCAGATTGATTCCAAACACCCCAACCGCCTGCATACCAGCTAGCTCACAGTGCCTCTATGAACCCCTTTTACCAAGGAGCCAATAGTTTCGGGCAACTCTCGAACGTGACAACCCTGATCCCTCAGGGATCGTGGAAACAGTACAGTACTTTTCGCTCAGTCACTCGTGCTCACTTTGTCTCAGAGAAGTACACAGAATAAACGATGGGGACGTTTTTAATAAGCATTTATTGAACCAGCATCATTCTAGTGTAAAATACGTGTGCTGCAACAACCATAAGACAGAAACAGATATAAACGATTATAAGCACCAACAGAGTAAATGGATAGTAGATTTCTACCATAGTGCTAAAACAATGAATAAATACAGGCAAGTATATAAAATACATGACAGTAGTAAATGCGTGCTCCTACGATGCAGACCCTAACTATATGTACCTAAATGTACCTTGCATGTGTGTATGTGTATAGCCAAGATTCCCCCTAGGATAGAACCAACCTCATTATCTGGTGTGAGAGAATGTAGGTTCCCGTCTTGGTCTCGAGATGGCCACCCCGCGAGTGATGTCAGACCACTGCGTGCTAGGATGTCTGCGTGCAGGAACCTCAGTGTCTCGCGTCAGTGTGTCAGCATGGAAGTCTTTCTCCACTGCCTGCCCCAGCAAAGATATGGTGTTTTTATACCCAAAAGGTACCCTCAGGGGTTCTACCTTGCTGTGTCATGTCGGCCGAGGATGACGAAAGCGATGACCCTTATACATAGTTATTATGCAGAAGATGCTTGTCCTGCTGTGATTCTGAGATTCCTCATGCATAATAAATGGGGCTAGTTTTCAGAGAAAAGCACACAACATTTATGCAGCACCTAACTAGGTAAAAGGTCAGTACAAACCTGTTATGTAGTACAATGGTATGATAAATGTAGGTGAAAGGTTAGGTGACTACCAAAGCCTATATTGGGGTACATTACAAATCATTACAATAGGAGCTTAAGTATGATTGGATGGGCCATCACTGGCAGGATGGGAGGGAGGTGCAGGGCCCAGCCTCACTTACACCTGAATAGACTGTGTCCTATCCCCACACAAGGGGCTGCAAACCCCCTGTCATTAGTCTGGACCCAGGACACGGAAGGCAGGGCATCTGTGCATTTCAAAGGTATGCCTGTAGAAGCTTCTCCCCACTTCAAAGACTCAACATTGTATAAATGAGGGACCTCAGACACCACCACTTCAGTGCACTTCTGGACCTGTGGATACTCTGTCAGGAAGAAGGACTGCTGTACTGCAACAAGGTCTGCCACTCTGCTATACTGCTGCTCTAAAGAAACTGCTGCCCATCTATGCTGCCTGCTACCTTCTTGCCTGGGGAAGAAGAACTGGACCTGCAAGTTCTTCTTGAACCCAGGACCCTAGAGTGACTCAAAGGCTAGCCTGCTGGCCTCCTGATCTGAGCCTGAGGCACATAAAAGGCTCCTCAACAGCTCCTGGACCTGTCTTCAGCGAGTTACTGACCCCCCAAGTGGAGCTCTTAGGTCCTGGACCATTGGTGTGGCTGTCGAGCTCTTGCAATCAAGCTTTTGGGCTCTTTGCGACCGCGAACGGGCCCATTCGCACTGGAACCATGCCGCTCGCTCTGAAAAATCCACACGAGCCACCACCAGCTTTTCTTTTCACACATCAAGCATCGCGGGGGACTGCAAAACTCCGGCCCGCCCATCTGCGACACCCAGCCTGCTCTTCGTGCCATGCTGATCACCGCCCGGGACACTCTCCCCGCAAACCTCTGCAACATGAACGGGATTCATGGCACAAAACCTGAGAAGGTAAAACTTCAGCTGGACTAAAATGGAACTGTATCCGACCCACGCTCCATCGTGGTCGGCCTGAACTTTTGACTTTCACCCGGTCCAGCGCGACCAGATAGCCACGGTTAGCGCTTTATGCTGTTATGCTCTATATTGCAGTTTATTCTTTAAAAATTCGTAACCTCAGTTCTATTGATTGAATTTTTGTCGTTTTGGTCTTGTTTTAATTATTAATTTGAGTTCTATTTTTCTAACCTGGTGTGGGATCCTTATTTTGTGGTGTTTTCACAGTTTTACTGTTTGAAGTGCTGCACAAATACTTTACACATTGCCTCTAAGTTAAGCCTGACTGCCCTGTTCCAAACTACCGGGGGGTGAGCACAGTTTAACTTGGGGTTTGCTTGTGCCTTACCCTTACGAGCATTGTGGTTTCTGCTTGACCAAGTCTCACATCCCAGTCAACCAATAACCCAATTTCTAACATTAATCTGTCTGGTAGTCATGCATCGAAGGTGACATAGGCGCACTCTAAAAAATAAACCACATTTTCAGGTTGCACATATATTGCAGTTTCCGCAGTGATGGTGACCTAAGAGCTTTGGTAAACCCCACAGAAGATGTTTATGTGCCCTGGTGATCTCTTTTTTTGCGTATATACCACTTTGTTTCGTATGCTAGCACTCTTTCTGAATGCAAACAGTGGTGGTTCCAGGGCATTGTAAAAATGTTGTAAGATTTTACAATGTTTCCTGCTGTGCCAATATGAATGGGGTGTTTTACAGTGACTGGTACCATATGCATTAGTATATGGAAGTTTCATTAATGTAACTTGTATTATTTTGTTAGTGATTTTTCTCCCTACAATACCAGGATTCAAAATATGAAAACAATGAGTTGTTTCACCAGGCTAAGGGAATATAAGGGAGTTGAAAGACAGGTAGAGCCTATGGTCCTGATGAAAGCCCAGGGATCCTGTAGCCATCAGGACTAAAACATGTTCACCTGATAAGGACTGTGAGAAAGGTATCATAATACATACCTAACTTCTTTCACTCTTTTATGTGTTTTTACTCTTTCATGGGGAAGAACTCCAAGTTAGTTAATACAGTTGATTCTAATTATACCTGTCTTAATGCAATTTTAACAGACATTATTGAGACCCTCAAGTTTTCCACTTTACTCCCATTGATAAAACAATTCACAAAAAAGCCTCCAAGAGCTCTGGATCAGCCAGCATAGCACCCTGAATAGTGTTGGTGAAGGCTCAATCCCCATGATGAAGCATGAAACCTAATGTGGATGAGGAGTTGCATCTTTTTTTGAGGAATCTCTCCCTTGGTTAATAATCCCCGCTAATGCAGGAATGTTTTGCCCACTGTGCCAACATAAACTGAAGCAACCACATAAATGCTCGCCTTGTTATAGCACTAGTTGTTGCCCCGACTAGGTGTAAAGCCTACCAGTCTTCTTGTAGTTTACAAATTGAACAGGTAGATGGTACTGAGTCAGGCACTCTAAATATTCTCCCTTTTTCCCAACTCTGTTAGTCCCCCTCCAATATCAATAAAACTTTTATCACACACTTCACAAATGAGCCCTTTTCGTTGATCAGATCAATGTATTCATGGGCCAGTGATGCCTCATGGGCTGCCCTAGTAATTTGGGTATTGAGACTGCATTATATGATTGAATGAGAGGACTTGAGGTTGAATTGGGGCTTTAAGATGTTACATTTGGACAGTCGCATTTCCAGTGCCCTAAACTGACCACAATAAAACATGAATCTCTCAGAGGGATTGTGTCCCCTATTCCTTTACCATGCCCCTGCACCCCTTGCCCTTCCCTTAGATTTCTTTCTTCCTCTTCTGACACATAATGAGTAGCAGCACTGACCAACTTGATTAAACCTTTTGTTTGCCCACCCAATGCATATCATTTTCAATTACTCCTGGACCATCAGCAGCAGTCCCTGCACATAGGCAGCCCCCACATCTTCCTGCAAAAAGCGCTCCGTCCATCATCTCCTTGTTTTTGCTTTGTTCGCCCTAAGTTGGCAGGGTATGCCCAGACGTGGGTCCCTTGCTCACTTTGCCACTAGATTCAAGCTAGCCTGGCTGATGAGGGCTGTTAGCCCGAAACCGGTCCCAGGATGCTTGTTTCCGGTCCAGGGAAGACATGGCTTGGCAGTTCGGGCTGGACTGTTCCCATGAGACACAGGGTCAAGACTGATTTGCATATAGCTGTGTCTGAACTGGGGTGACGAAGTGAGCTAAAGAACGATGATGGATTCAACCCAGATCTGTGACTGGGGGTGAGTGTCTGAAAAGTTTCAGCGCTCCGTCCATCATCTCCTTGTATTTGCTTTGTTCGCCCTAAGTTGGCAGGGTATGCCCAGACGTGGGTCCCTTGCTCACTTTGCCACTGGATTCAAGCTAGCCTGGCTGATGAGGGCTGTTAGCCCGAAACCGGTCCCAGGATGCTTGTTTCCGGTCCAGGGAAGACATGGTTTGGCAGTTCGGGCTGGACTATTCCCATGACGCACAGGGTCAAGACTGATTTGCATATAGCTGTGTCTGAACTGGGGTGGCGAAGTGAGCTAAAGAACGATGATGGATTCAACCCAGATCTGTGACTGGGGGGTGAGTGTCTGAAAAGTTTCAGCGCTCCGTCCATCATCTCCATGTGCCCACATCTTCCTGAGCTTGTTCCACAGGGTTGGTAATGCCTGATTATCTCTCAAACATATATTTCAACCTCTCTAAGTAATCTGCCTGGGACTTTCCTTTATTCTGCTTCCAATTCGAAATCTTTGTCCACTTAGTCTTGAATGGATATACTTCCATCACAGCATTTAAAAGCTCATCTTTGGCCACTGCATCATCATCAACTGGTGCCTGTCATGGCCAACCGCCTTTTTAAATCAATCAGTCTGTTTCTGTACTCGGCAGCACCAATCTGAGCCCAGTCCACCCAATTAGTCCTGTAACACTCAAAAACGTTCAGTAATTCCTCACTGGATCTCAAAGTATTTTCACAAATATTAGGGAAATGCTTTTGATACTAACCAAGTTAGCTGGGCACCATGGGACATAAATGGTAATTCTTCTTCCTGGGCCGGGGTTCTCCCATAGGGGAAAGAGGCAATTAGGGAACTCTTCTCAGGGCTCCTCTTTGTCAGTGTTACTAGAGGATAGTGTGTGAACCTTCCCAGGCATTTAGCATTGAGGCTCTAGTTAATTGGCTCCCAGTTCATACGAGTAATAGTTTGAGTAATTATCCTGGGTAATGGTCAGTCTGCAAGCTCAATCTATTTGGTGTCTAGTGGAGCGTCATCAGACTAATATGTAAATCAGGTGTGTGGGAATGTCGAGTCAGCCTCTTTTCGTGTGCTTCACACGCCTCCTCTAGTGTTTCGCCTCCAACCACGCTGTCAGTCACCTGTCTTGCTACACTCACTTGTGCATACTCTGGGTGCCGGCAAGGCAGCTGGCACTGCCCCGCTTCCGAGCGTTCCTATTGGAACTCCTCCTGCGTTGATTGCTGGCCTGCAGATTGTTAGGGCATCCAATGAATCTTCCTCCATTTCTTCTTCAGGTTCGTATTTATTAGTGGTAATTTGGGGAAATAAGCAAGGAGGAAGTGGGCAGTATAAACATATTCTCTAACCCTGTCCCTAAAGTGACTAATATGGTATTTGGAGTTTCTCATGTGCCTACTTCATCCCACGTATTTGTGACTAGTAATTTCTCCGGTTTGCTTCCTTGTGCCAATTCACGCATGTTGGCTGTTGTTCGCTATGTACTCTCTTTCTATGGTCCTTCTCCTTAAATTGTTTAAATGTTCTAGGTCAAAGGTACCTCTCTCCAGAAAGAACTTTTCTGTTGCCACTTTTTCAAAAACCTGCATGTGCTCTTTACATGATATTGGTACATAGCATGGTCGGCAGGCGTCCCTTTTGCCGGGGGCTATTCAGGTTTCGATTTTCCCACCCCCATCCTTATCTCCTTTTCTCACTTAAAAGGAGATCACACACAAAGGTGTCTGCCAGAAATGTGCTACTGCTTATCTCATACAGGGAGGGAGGGTAAAAGGAAAAGATAAAGAAGAGAGGACCTCACAGCTATTCGTCGTCCGTGGAGGGAAGATGGGAAGTATCTCGCACAGTATTGTTTTGATTCTACCAACACTGGTCACAAGTTCAGTGAAAGGAAGTTTACGTTGATTTTTGCATTGATGCCTTTAGACATTTGGCTGCCATTTCTAGGTGCCATACCTTCCATGCCTAGCATCTTTATACACAGTATAATGCTGCATGATCTATTTTAAAGGAGACACATCATTAAAGTGTTAGCCAGTTAAAGGGCTTCATAACAGTATTTGACCCGTTTATAAGTACTCCCTATTTTAGCAGAAGAGGTTTTGAAGACAGAGAAAGTGTCTGGTTTGAGGTCAAACAAACTTACCATGTGTGGAAGTTGGAGCTAGCACACGTCATTCGGGGCATCCCTTTTGCTTTATATTAACCTATTTGTTGAAGACCCGGTACCTGACTCTTGAATCCTGAAAGCTATATTTGAATCCCAGCATCTTGAAAATGAGATTTTAAGTAGACCTACCTCCCCTTGAGCAGAAGGAGCTTTCTACCGGGCACGCCGAATATCCCCTTTTCAATGCAACCAATGTCAGTCCAAAGGCAGCTGTGTTCTGCTCTTTGCACCGTATGTCAGAAATTTCAGGAGAAAGTCCTTGGCTTTCGAGTTTTACTTCCTCCCCTGATGGGACATTGAAAACACTATATAAGAAAAAAGGTACCCCCTACAATGACTATAAGGTCCAAGAGCAAGGGGGAATAAACAGCTACTGTAAAGGAAAACTTGTCTGACCTATATTGCTTTGTAAGTGGCCTCCAATAGGCTCATACACAAGGCAGTTACACAGCACAGCACTTAACCAGACTGATTATTCAAAAAATACATTTGTTTTCTTTAGTGTGCTCCTTCAGACCGACACAAAGTACCTAAATTCAGTATACCCTTCTTTAAAGACTGATAGAGCTTAGCCATTGCATGGATTTCCGTTTTTAGGTCTCGGCTAGGTAGCGCATGCGCTGTCTCGTGGAGAGATGGTGTATACAGTATAGTGGGGGAAGCTCCGCCCACTTTCCGCCCATAAATTTGATTGGCTTCAATGAAAAATTCTGCATTTTGATTGGTTTTTGGCTTCTTAGTCCTGCCTCCTAACTGCCATGACGTCATTTTGGCTCTTCCGAGGCTATCAGCCCCTTTACTTGTAAAATCGTTTTGTTTCCCTGTCTCTCCCCGTTCCCTCCCGCAGTCTGTAACTTCTTGTCCCACAACTAACCCCCCACCCCCTCCCGTTCGTGCCTTCTTTCATGCCGGCACTTCCATTTAAAATGCAATAGGTCTCGGGTAAATCCGAGTCCTATTGCATTTTCAATGCTAGTTTGCGTTCTGATTGGTGGGTCAATCGCACTCTTTGTGTCGCATGTGACGCATGCGCTACAAAACAGTGGCATTCTCCCGCGGTCCGCGTGTCTCCTCCCCTCTCGCCCTCGGCTCTCGTCTTGGGAGCCCCTCTCCAGCCCCACGGACAGTTCAGACCAGCACATGGCGCCTCTTCCCCCGGCTGCCAGGCTGCCGCGATCCCAGAGCGAGGTAAGGCTGGTGTCTGTTTCACGCCACTGACTGGGCTGTTCCTGTAAGTCGGGCTTTCATTTGAGGCATAGATGTGCAGTATGAAAGGTGTCGTGGGCAGTTTAGGACACACCCGGCTCTGTTATGTGAGCGCGTGTATACACAGGAGTAAGTGGTGCCTTGCATCCTGTTTTCCCGGGCCTGTTTGAGCCCCTTCCCCAATTGGCTTTGCCCTCGGTGAGCCAGCCGGAGGCTGTTTTCCTTGTTGCTTGTTCTTGCCTCCGCAGAACTTAAGGCAAAAGGGGAGGTGAAGGTAGCGGGCAGTGGGCACCGGTTGTGTCCCGAGAAAGCACTGAGCAGGAAAAGATGCCCGGAGTAGGCAAGTCTGGACGGAGACCGTGTACCAGTGATGATGCAGGCAGGTCACTAAGTACGGACCTAAGAAACAGAATGTAGGCACCTTGGGGGTCGGGGGGGGGAGCAGTCGCTCGTGGTCGGAGCAGCAGAAAACTGGGGAAGACGTCCGACAGTGGTGAGACAACTGTGATTTAGTCATGAGTGGTCAGAGAGGCAGGGGGCAGGCGTGGTTTGACAGAGCAGTCACTGGTGGTAAGTGGCAGGGAACTGGTGCTATGGAGCAAAGCAGAGCGAGTTCATAGTCAAAGGGGCGGGGGGGCAACAGTTCTTGGCGGTCAGTGGCGTGGAGGAGACAGCAGTGTTTGTTTATAATCGTGAAGCAGGGCCCACGTTAAGAGCACTGTTTCCTGCGCCCCATTACCAGGCGCCTTGCTGACCTTGCTCAGGCTCACACAGGAGTCTGTGGCAGAGCCGCGACAGTAGCTCAGTTGTTATATTCCTATGTTCTCTCCGTTGCACCAATCTGGTCTCTGCAAGGAGTTTATGTTAACGCAGCTTTGTTCTCCATTCGACGTGGCTGTTAGGGCGGGCATGTTTATTTTAAGGGGACTGTGTTTGTTTCCACTGGGTATCTCCCTTTTCAGATCCCCGCGTCGTGTGCCAGCAGCATCTAATTGGAAACCAACGTACTTACACGAACGATGCCCAAAAAACGCTTTACATGTGGAAATTCAGAAACAAAATACGTCGTGCCAGCAAAGAGTGTTTGCGCTATCAAGGCGACCAGCGCCAAACTCCAGATGAACAGTGCGTGCTAAACAGGAAAACAACAAGGCAAACTTTATTTTAAAATAGCCGAGAGGAAATGGGCCAGAGAGGCCGGCCTGTGTTGGCTATTGTGGTGCACTTAGTGCACAAGCACTGATGGGCACAGATGGCATTTAAGAGAGAAGCCGAAAAGAACAAGTTTACTCAAACATCTATTTGGCGCTGAGCAAGACCAGTGAGTCCCTGCCGCTTTCTAAGCATTTGTCTATTCATCCATGTATTCACTCTTCCACCTAGCCATACTTTATCCCCTCCGTCTTTTCAAGCATCCATCCATCCTTCCATTCATCCATCTTTTCACCCAACCATCCATCCACCATTCATTCCTGATCTGTTTTCCCACAATTTCAAATCCGGAAGCGTAAACCACACCCTCCGTCCTACTGAGGTCAGTATATTAGGTACAAGTAACATCTTATTATTTACAGTGCCCAAAGGAGCCAAAATTGTCATAAAAAGCACTATATCAAAACAAATTATTGTCTTCAAACAGTGGATTAGCGATTACATTTTGAATGTCTCACCCCTTCTAGTGCATCTGGTCTGTAATTTATTTAATTTGGCAGTATCAGAACTTCTAAGCAGAGGTGGTGTACTTTTACTAGTGCAATACTGATAGCTGATTGAAGTCTCAGCAAAGATGCTCATATTTGAATGGGCGTGGAATGTTTATTCCTTGTAAACTTCAGCACCTGTTGATGTGTTGTAGTACTGTGTTCACAAGAGAGCTGACTGCAAGCTTCTCTCATTACAGATCAGTTGCAGTTCAGGTTGCAGCCTTGCAAGCTTCTCCGACATACACAAAGCTGCCTGAGCCCACTGTGTCGTAACGAAGCATGCTACTCAATGTATTGTACCTGCTTTGTGTATGTCGGAGAAGCTTGCACGGCTGCTACCTGACCTGCAACTCCTCTCTCATGAGAGAAGCATGCTGTATACATGTTGAAGAACAGTAGATGTTCCAGCACACAGGCTAAGGTGCTGCATAGCTAAATACATATAAGGTCCCAAAGGCGAGACCGTTTGCATTGCAAATGCTTGTTTTCAATGCAATCAATGACCATTCTCCCAAATGAAGAGTTCGAAACAGCAGCTGTCTGTTGGAAGGAGTCTTTTGTGATGGTCCACTTTGCCCATATCTTGGCAACGTTGCACATGGCACCCTGGACTTGTGCAGTAGACCTCAAAGACTCAGCATTTCTATCTGGGGCCCTCAGGGAAAGAGATGATGTTCATAGCAGAGGGCCCATTACAAATACTAGGTTTTCATGATAGCAACGTCAGCGATTTTATTACAATGAATTCACATAGACAAAAGCAGATGTGTGCACACTCCCCACATACCAAAACCTACCTCAAGCACCAGATGTAGCTTTCTGTGTGTTCTTTACTTCCCATGCTGAGCCTATGTGCGGCTGGTGCAGCAAGCGTTGGTAATGTTGGAGAATGCCCTAGGCCATACAGTTGATCCAGTAAAGCTGCCATGATCACTGTAACATAAAAAAGGGCAAAAGAGATTGCCTCAGCAGCTCACACCCATAATGGTGGTAATTCTTGATATACTGTAAAGAACGATGGTGGCCACCTTTTGTGTAATGCTTGCACTGATGTTATGGTGGTAAATCTTTATATATTACTATCTTTATTGGGACAATGGTGCCCATCTCTAGTTTAAGACTTGCACTGTAATAATACTTGCAATTGTTAATATCATAACTAGTGCTGTTTGAGGTCTGAGCCTTTCATGCACTCACTCACCCATTCATCCTTCCTTGTACTCACTTATTCAACATTCATCCATCAATCCACTTGCCAAATAATTATTCATGTATTTAGTCATTCATCCATCCACTCACTCGCCCGTCCAATCGTTAATTCGTTCTCACATTATCTGACTCTCCCATCAACACAGCCACACTCCCAAACTCACCAGTGAAACACTTTTGCTAATGAAATGCGGGACCGATTGGCTTTGCCAGTGCGTTTTTAACTGTATCTGAAAGAGACATCTAGCCGCAGATTCCTTACCTTTGACTTTCCCAGGCGTCAGACTGGATCGGGAATGTTTTTCTTCGAGCAATACCCCTGCGCACCGGTAGGTGGTGTCGGTTGGCTTGGCGTGATGTCGTCAGCATCATCTGTGCAGTAGTGATGTCCGCGTCACCTATATAGGCACCACCTCGGCACACCGACATCAGTTCTTTTATTTCCGCGCCAGTCAAGCGATGATCCATGAACAGAGCTACCCTCTGTCACTTTTTGACAGGCTTTTTTTGATATTTTGTCAACCCCTTTTTGGTGTCTAGACTTTTTTCCATCATGTCTAGGAAGACTTCTGGATTCAAATGGAGCAGCGCCTGTCACCACGCCATGTCGGTGACAGATCCACACCTGGTTTGCCTCTGGTCCCTGGAGCGCGACCATGACTCAAAGTCGTGCTTTGACTGCCGGGCCATGGCTCTGAAAGCTTTGAGGGAGCGGTCCCTAAAGCTACTTGTGGCCCGGCACCGATTCGCACGACTCCTAGGAAGTCTCGTTTATGGTCCCGGTCAAGAGGAAGGTTCGGGCACCGCTTCGGGAGTCCCAAGTCCTTGTCCTCCCACTCGAAGTCGTCGGGTAGATCATGTAAGAGGCATAAGAAACACAAAAAGTTGAAGCATGCTTCGACTTCTCCCTGTCAGTTGGCCGACGCGACGGAGGAGCCTCGGCGTTCTAGGCCACGTTCTTCTCAACCTGCGCCTGGGTCGGAGCCCGAGCGACCCCGCCCAACTTAAGGAATTTTATGATGCCATGTGCCTCATATTTGGGTGGCCAGATGCTACCGGCACTCCTTCGGGTCCCGTAGGCTCAGAGGGGGCGCTATCAAGTTCTGGGGCTCCGGTCCCAGAGCCGATGTCCCCCCATTGATCCAGGAATGGATCCGGTCTGACACCGATCGTGCCATTGCGACCTTCCCCGGCTCCAGCCCCGGCACTGCTGGTAGCCCCCCCTCCCCCCAGTGGCACCAGCCCCATTCTAGTTCCCGACGACCCGGAGCTGGTACCGCGTCAACCCATGCCGCACTGACAGAACCTCCAGGTCCTAGATCATTTCCTGAGCCCTATTACGAAGGACTAGGAGTGGAAGAAGATTGCGAGCGGTCACTTGACCCTTTAGAAGACCAGCCTTATCATGAAATGGTCTGGCGTGAGGAGTTAGGTGAGGCCTGTGGACTGGACACCTCTCCAATTTCTGGTATGCTTTCTCCCCCTACCGTGGCTACAGAGGAGGGAGCGTCATTTGCTATGGTGGTGCGAAGGGTGACTGAGGTCCTGGACCTTCAGCTCCTTTCAATGGCGGTCAATAAGACTTGACGGAGGTCTTGTAGCCAGGTGTCTCCTCTTCGGAACCCTTGCAACCCTTTAATGAGGTCCTTACAGATGTCTTACTGGGTACCTGGTCCAAACACAGCACAGGGGCTTCTGTGAATAGGATAATCGCCCGCTGCCACCGCCCTGCACCGGGCAACCCAATCTTCTTCACCACCCACCCTACCCCAGAGAGCTTGGTGGTCCAAGCCTCTACCTCCCATGTCGCGTTCCCTTCCGCTCCAGCGGACAGGGAATCCAAGAGGCTGGATAGTTGGGTTAAGAAATGTTTTCTTCCACCAGCCTTGCATTACGGTCGGTGAACACTGCATGCTTATTGGGCCATTATTACCAATCCCTGTGGGAAACAGTTGCGCAAGTGCTGCCACAGGTCCCGGAGGAGACCCGGGCCATCCTCTCCCAAGCGGTATCAAACGGGAGAGATGCAGCGAAGTTCGCCATCCGTTGTGGTCTCGACATGATCGACTCACTGAGCAGAGCAATTTCATCGTTGGTGCCTGTTCGACATCACGCCTGGTTGAGGATTCTTGCTTTTTGTGGGATTTCAGGCCTCTCTCATGAGCTTGCCCTTTGGTGGCACTCGTCTCTTCGGAGACAAGGCAGACATGGTGCTGGAGCGCTTTAAGGACTCACGGGCTACGGCCAAGTCCTTGGGCCTCTCAGTGGCCAGTCATCCTCTGCAGTGGCGGCCGGCATGGATCAGGGGTGGTGGGGGGGGGGGCGAGGGATGTATGGGGATGTAAAAAAAGAAAAATACACTTACCTCCTCGCCGCTCTCTCCCACTTCGTCACTCCGTCCGCTGAACAGGAAGCAGCCAGGCTCCCCTAAGCCAATCACAACACTGCAGTGCAGCGTTGGGATTGGTCTGAGCACCGTAGTTCGGCACTCAGACAGGGACTGGGGCCCTGGGCATATTCTCCAACCAGGCTGTAATGCAGGAGAACATGCTAAGTGTGCATCACGCTTTGGCCGGCCCGAGACATCCGGCCAAAGAGTCATGCGCACTTACAGTGTGCTCACCACTCCTCCCCTACCCTGCTCTGTGAGCAGAGTAGCCCCGCCCTGCCCTATGCTGCCGCAGCAGGAACAAATATAATTATAATAACATTAAGTTATTATCATTTTATTTTTCCTTTCCTCCTTCTGCAACGCAGTGGGGCGATGCTCCTCTGCCTTAGCGGAGGAGCCGCCACTGGTCCCCAGTCTGTCTTTCGCTGCTTTCATGGCTATGGAAGGGGCTTTTGGCCGCGCCTGCCCTATCCCAGCAACCAGACCGCGCAGGTTCAGCAACTTCAGCGAGGGCGGGGCTTTTTCCGGCCCTGTGGGTCGGGCGGCCAGAGGTCGGTTCAGTCCACCACCCCCCCTGCAACCTCAGCCTCCAAACCCTCCTAGTCTTGCCCTTCAAGTTATGGGCGACCAGTTGGTAGCAGGATCCGCCATCGCCTCCACCGCTGGCTCGATATCACATCAGACAGGTGGGTCCTCCAGATAGCCCGAAGGGGCTACTCCCCCCTTCAGTGCTACCCCTCCCTCCATGCCTCCATCTTACGACCGGCTGATGGAGGATTATCTTATTTTGCTCAAGAGGAAGTCATGGCTGTCTTGGCCACAGGAGCTATAGAAGCGTTCTGGCGCCAGAAGTAGGCTGTGGTTGTTATTCCCACTATTTTCTGGTCCTGAAAAAAGGACAAGGGCCTTCGTCCTAGCCTAGATCTACGAGCTCTCAACTACTTCCTCAAAAAAGAAAAGTTCAAGGTGCTTATATTGGTTCAGGTCCTGTCTGCCAGCGACCCGGGAGTCTGGATGTAGTGTTGGATTTGCAGGACGCCTATTTCCATATTCCCATCCTGCCTGCTCATCTGCACTACCTGCGTTTTATGGTAGGCCACGAGTATTTTCAGTTCACCGTGCTCCCCTTTGGCCTTACCATTGCCCCTCAGGTGTTCACCAAGGTGATGGCGGTGGTCACAGCTCATCTGCGCCGAGCAGGGGTGTCAGTCTTCCCCTATCTCGATGACTGGCTGTTGAAGGCGGGCTCGCCCCAGGCGGTCGTCTTCCACCTCCAGACTACGGCAGACCTTCTGCATTTGCTGGGGTTCACTATCAACGTCCCGATGTCCCACCTGACTCCCTCTCAGACACTCCCTTTAATCAGAGCTGTTCTGAACACAGTGCAGTTTCATGCCTATCCATCATGCAACGAGTCTAGGACATTCAGGCTATGATACCGATGCTTCAGCCTCTATCCAGAGAATTGCTCTGAGGCTGCTGGCCCTCATGGCCTCCTGCATCCTGCTAGTGGCACATACCAGATGGCATATGTGGGCTCTGCAGTGGGACCGTAAGTTCCAGTGGGCGCAACATCAGGGGCACCTCTCCGACATGGTCCAGATCTAGCAGGGAACTGAACAGGATTTGCTGTGGGGGCTGACAAACAGCGATTGAGTTACATGCAGACCCCTCTCCTTTCCCCAACCAGATCTCACAGTAGTGACAGATGCGTCACTCCTGGGATGGGGCGGCCACCTGGGAGAGGTAGAGATCGGAGGTCTGTGGTCTCCGGTGGAATCCGGAGTCCACATCAACCTGCTGGAGCTCCGAGCAATTCGCTTGGCATTGAAAGCCTTTCTTTCTTCTGTCAAGGGGAGGCTAGTACAAGTGTTTACAGACAACACCGCCACCATGTGGTACTGCAACAAACAGGGCGAGGTGGGGTTGTGGACCCTTTGTCAATAGGCTCTGCGTCTCTGGACTTGGCTGGAACACCAGGACATATCCCTGGTGGTTCAGCACATGGCAGGTTCGCTGAATGCCAGAGCGGACTAACTCAGCCATCAATGCCTAGCGGATCACGAATGGCGTCTCCATCCGGAGGTGGCGCATGGTCTCTTTCAACAGTGGGGAGAGCCTTGGTTAGATCTGTTCGCCTCCGCCAAGAACATGCAATGTCAGCAGTTTTGTGCACTGCCCAGAGTTCTGAAGTAGATCAGGACCGACTGAGCTGAAGTCATCCATGTGGCTCTGGACTGAGCACGGAAAGTCAGTTATCCCAAGCTTCTCCAACTGAGCATCGATACTCCAATCAGGCTGCCCCTTCGGGAGGATCTTCTGTAGCAGCAGCAGGGAAGGGTTCTCCACCCGAACCTGTCAACTCTACGTCTTCTTGCGTGGAGAATGAGTGGTGGCAGCTGACAGCATTTGACTTTCTTCCCGAAGTCTGTACTATTATTTTGGCAGCCAGGCGTCCTGCTACCAAGTCGGTTTATGCCTGTCGATGAAACAAGTTTGTAATATACTGCGCAGAAAAGTCTACTGACCTTCTTTCTGCTTCCCTATCTAATATTTAACCTTTTTTTTTTTTTTTTAACCCTTGCCCAGCAGGGCTCTGCTATGGGCACTCTAAAAGAGTACCTTTCAGCCGTGTGTGCCTTTCTGCGACTGCCAGACCAACCCTCTTTATTTATATCTCCCATTGTCAACAGATTTTTCAAAGGCCTTGTACATATGTTCCCACCTTCCCCTTTCATCATGCCTCAATGGGACCTTAATTTGGTTCTCACCTTCCTAATGTGCGCTCCATTTGAACCTCTGCACAACTGCCCCCTCCGGCTGCTTACCATCAAGACAGCCTTTTTAGTGGCAATTACATCCACCAGGAGTGTGAGCGAATTGCAGGCTTTGTCATCCAAGCCTCTTTACCTGACAAGTTGGTACTTCGCACTTGGACTTCTTTCCTACCGTGAGTGGTAACACCCTTCCTTGTGGGTCAATCTGTCACCTTGCCTGGCAATCTGTCCCCTTGCCCACTTTCTACGCTCCTCCGCATCCCTCTAAGGAAGAGGAGTGACTCCACCATCTGGATCCAAAAAGAGCATTGTTGTTCTAGCATGACTGCACTAAAGAATTCCGGGTGGACGACCAACTCTTCGTGGGGTACATGGGAGCTAAGAAAGGACGTGCGGTGCAGAAAAGGATTCTCTCACGATGGGTTGTCCTCTGCATCATGATTTGCTACACTCTGGTGAAGAAGCAGCCTCCTGAAGGCATAAGAGCTCATTCCACCAGAGCTAAGGCTGCTACCACGGTGTTGCAGTTCGGAGTTCCAGTCCTCGCCATTTGTCAGGCAGCAACATGGGCCTCCCTGCACACATTTACCAAGCACTACTGCCTGGAAAGTCATGTCCGTATGGACTGCCTTTTTGGCCACTCTATCCTGCAGGACTTCCTAGTCCAAACTTGTCCGCAGTCCCTCCTCCGGGCATGGTATTGCTTGGGCATCAGTTCAAAGGTAAGGAACTGTGGCTAGTTGTCTCTATCAGGTGGACAAGTTACTTACCTTTGGTAACAAATTATCTGGTAGAGCCATGTTCTAGCTGCAGATTCATTACCGACCCACCCATCCTCCCCGCACTGCGGACAGGTTTTTAGGGTCAGGGTAGGGCCCTGAAAGGGTTCAGGGCCCTAGTTGTCCACAACACATCAATGTCAGGGCACTTCATGGCTCAGCACTTCTATCGTAGAAAGTCATGAAAAGTAACTGACGTCAGCGCGCCAAGTTGGTTCCTATATAGGTGACGCGGACGTCACTGCGGTGCAGATGATGACGATGACGTCACACGGAGCCGACCTACACCACCTACTGACATGCCGGGGTATTGCTCAAAGAAAAATCTTCCGGATCCAGTCTGACACCTGGGAAATTCAAAGGTAAGGAATCCGTGGCTGGATCATGTCTCTACCAGAAAAGGTGTTACCGAAGGTAAGTAACTTGTCCATTCTACATAGTTAAGCCCTCTTTTTTACAACCTCTGTAGCTCAGCCTAAGTAGCCAAAATATTCATTAATGGATCCATGTTGAACTTTTCTAAAGTAATTGCACCTGACCTAAGGGCCCCGCACCCAGATTCGAAACAGTGCCACCTAGTGTCCATTGCTGGCTTCTACAGTTTTCAGCTGTAGTCCGGTTTGTGTGGGAATATTTCAAGAGAAGATTAAAATCAGAACCGAAAGGAAGTAACTTGTTCTGCAGGGGGACAACTATAATGATTATTATAACAACACCACGATCCTGCATCATGTAAGGGACTGGTCTGGCAGTTTTGAGCTGTAATTCCTTTGCACACTAGTCTGCCTATGTTAAGAGATTGGATAAGGACGTTGGCAGGGATTTGTATTCAGATGAAGGTTAGAAAGCATTCCAAGTACTTTCTTTATGTTTGCACTCCTGTGCCATTCCAAAACATCAGCTACCATTGGCAGAGTCTGTAACCCCCAGAGGCGTTCTTGCAGTCCTTAAAACGAATGCTCGGGTGAGAAAATAGCGATCTACAGAAAGTCAGACACATATACCAGAAAATCTGATCAGCCTGTGGATATGGACAATGAATGTATCTTGTTTTGTGTCTTTCAAACTTCAATGTTACTGTTCTATGCCTTTATAACTTCAATAACACAGTTTCTGACAGTGTCAAACGCAAGGACTGCAAAACATCGCCAGCATGGAATTTTGAGGGATGCATTCAGATTTCTCTAGTATCACAGGACCGATTGATCAAATGTTATATGTTAGTGCTATAGATCTTAATTTCTTGTAGGTATCGGGAGATCGATAGTTACTATTGGCCATTGTGCATTGTATCAGGAGTGAAATTAGAGGGAGAGGAGAAATAACGAATTGTAAACTTGTTTACTGGTTGCTCAACATGCTGACTAAAAATGTTATCTACTTCCATATTTTGTAGGTTGCTGAGCAATACGCCTTCCTGTACAAAGAACTTGGACTTGAAAATAGGAGTAAATCTGTAAAAGATGATTGTTAATCTAAAGCCTTGACGTGAATGCCTTGAGCAGTCCTTAAATCCTGCAAAAAACTACAAATTTGATTACTCGAGGTCTCCGCGGTGTTATTTGCAGATGAATATCATGAATTGTTCTGATTTATTTATTTCGAAGATAAAGAATATTTGTATTTTTTAAAAAAGATGCAATAAAGGTACACATGTCTACATTTGCTATGTGTTTACTGTCATTGATTCCTGCAAAACACAACAGAAAAGTCTCTGTTTCTATCCTCTGCCCACTTCTTTCTCCTGGCTGTACACGCAACCCTCATGAGTGATTTGATTTGTAAATATACAGAATAGAAATATCTTTTTTGTTGCCATCTGTAAAAAACATTTACACTGATTGTTTAAAAATGTGGGAATATTTAAAGACATTTGTTTTCCCACATGCCAGGTTTGTTATAAAATGTATCATCCATTTCTCTCCGGTCTAGCAGTTCTTGTAGAGTAAGTTTAAAGCCATTAAATAACATGCCTTTTCTGAAACATAGCAATTGTTCTTGAAATTGGCCATGGTGTGCACTGGCTTGTTTGTTTTGTATTGGAGGACCAATCCTTCTCCCTTCTCAGTTGGAATGGACCCAACATTCACGCTCTTGCCTTTGTTATTGAAGTTTGTGCTCAGTCGTATGTGTGCTTGTACCGGAAGTTCAATGCCTACAACCTGCACATTTGTCCTTGAAGCGTTTCCAAAATTAAGCACCATCATGAAGGTTGTGTCCAAACCATCAAACTCTCTGACGTAAGCGAAGACATCTTTGTCGTTGTAAATGTGACACATCCACCCTCTGTGAATGGGCAGTTCGTTCTGGCGAAGTAAGCTCAGCTCGCGGTACAAATTCAGAGTGGAGTTAGGGTGAGCTTTTTGATTCTGTAAGAAATTTAAAAAGTGAGATATCGGAATATTGCTTTTTTTTTCTTGTACAGGGTTTTGTAAGGTATACGGTTCTATTTCAGGTTTTCTTCCCGTGTTGCCTACAACATCCTTCCATGTTCTAACTCACAATATTACCTTGGTATATTCACTTGAGCACCATATGCACTTACTACACTAGTTTAGTACACTGTTCAAGTGTAAGGGAATGCCTAAAGTGGATAATCTAATATGGAATATCATATACATTTAAGAGACTGTGGCAATGTTATGGAACTTTCAAGCACTTTGCAGATAGTTACATGGCACAGTCACTCACATTTCTATAGTAATTGAGATGTACATTTTGCTGTTATACTGCCTAAGCCTGCCACCAATGGCTTTAAATTCAGCAGAGCCTTTCACATAAATAGCAAAAAAAAGCGTAAGGGGTGTCTAAGAAAGACAAAATCCTCAGGATTCTGCAACTTCACATCCAGTTTGACTTAATCATTCAGTAATGAATTACGGATGCAATGATCACATTGTTTTGCAGCTACGACTTACGGATGCAACGGTCACATTATAGTCTTTCAGCTATGACTTACCCATGCAATGGTCACATTATAGACTTTCAGCTATGACTTACGCATGCAGTGGTCACATTATAGCCTTTCAGCTATGATTTACGGACGCACTGGTCACATTATAGTCTTTCAGCTATGAATTACGGATGCAATGGCCACCTTATAGTCTTTCAGTTATGACTTATGGACGCAGTGGTCACAGTATAGTCTTTCATCTATGACTTACGGACGCAGTGGTTACATTTAGTCTTTCAGCTATGAATTACAGGTGTAATGGCCACATTATAGTCTTTAAGCTATTAATTACGTGTGCAATGGCCACATTATAGTCTTTCAGCTATTAATTACGGATGCAATGGTCGCATTATAGCCTTGCAGCTATGGCTTACAGACGCAGTGGTCACAGTATAGTCTTTCATCTATGACTTACGGACGCAGTGGTTACATTTAGTCTTTCAGCTATGAATTACAGGTGTAATGGCCACATTATAGTCTTTAAGCTATTAATTACGTGTGCAATGGCCACATTATAGTCTTTCAGCTATGACTTACGCATGCAATGGTCACATTATAGCCTTTCAGCTATGAATTATGGATGCAATGGTCACATCATAGCCTTTCAGCTATGACTTACAGACGCACTGGTCACATTAGTCTTTCTGCTATGAATTACGGATGCATTGGTCACATTATAGTCTTTCAGCTATTAATTACGGATGCAATGGTCACATTATAGCCTTTCAGCTATTAATTACGGATGCCATGTCACATTATAGCCTTGCAGCAATGACTTACAGATGCAATGGTCACATTATAGTCTTTCAGCTATGACTTACGCATGCAATGGTCACATTATAGCCTTTCAGCTATGAATTACGGATGCAATTGTCACATTATAGCCTCTCAGCTATGACTTACGGACGCACTGGTCACATTATAGTCTTTCTGCTATGAATTACGGATGCAATGGTCACATAGTCTTTCAGCTATGACTTACGGATACAGTGGTCACAGTATACTCTTTCAGCTATGAATTACAGATACAGTGGTCACATTATTTTAGTTGGTAACATTCTACAATATAGATTGTGAACCACGGAGGAGAGGCTGAGCATTGAACTGTGAGTCAATATAGTGGGACATATGTGCACTCTAGGGGCTCGCGGCATGGCAGAGTTCAGGATAATACCTTAAGTTTCCATTGCTCATTACTTAATAATTAGGGTCAGTACAGCAATCACAAAGATGTTATATCCTCTCAGGGTTGTAGTCGAAGCAATGCCACCTTCCCCACAAATCTACCATTAGTTGAAGTCAGGAGTCTGAATTTCGCTGTCCTCCATAGAAGGGCGGACCACGAACCTCAAGCCTAAAGCAAGCCCTGATATCAAATGTGAGACTTCATATCTCGGAGAATTCCAGTAGCATAAGGATTAACTGCATCCTCTGTACAGAACAGATATTGGTAAAAGTCACAGAAGCCATCTAAGCTCTTTGCCAGTTACTGTGGTAAAATTCCTCAATGGCATAGCTAGCTGTATTCTGCATGTGTGAAACGCATTTTACTGCCTGCTGTTAAACATTCTTTTAAAAAGACGAGTGATCCGGCAGTGGGATCCAGATACTTACCTCTACGTTTATTGCTGTATAGTCTTCATTAACAGGCAGCCATGTTTCATTGGCTGTGGTGAAACCTGCATTAGGGTTTGCATCCCACTGCATTGGGGTTTTTTCTGGATCTTCGCGCTAAAAACATAAAATGCATCGTATCAGCGATACCAACATTGACTCTGTCATGTAGCCATTACAACATGAGTGATATGATCTGAAAGCAGCAGCAACACATTTATTGCAATTAGTTATGTTTTGGAGTATCTTGCAACATCTATCCCTGGGGCAATGCATAGTTCCTGAGGGTAAAACTCTGCCACCTGAGCCATGGTCTAGGAAACCACATCACGCTGGAGGATGGAGTCAGTACTCAAATCTGTCGCGAGTGAAGGAGCATTAATGCTGCAGCATGGTCAAAATCAATGGACTTTCTTGCTGAGTTGTGGAGAGTGCTTGGACCTTCACCTCGGTTCCATAGCACCCTAGCAGCAGGAGGGGCAGCAATGGACCACAAGAGTATAGTTGCTGAATGCCATTTCGGGAACCTAGAGCAGTACCTAGGCAAAGAGTGTCTCTCTACCCTGCTCTCAGAATGCAGTGAATTCACGGTTTACATCCACTTTTCATTCTGGTCAGAGAGTGGACTACTGCGCTCAAGGCCGATTGGATCTCGAACCTTTATGACAGGGTGAAATGAGCAGGAGCTGAAGAGATTGAGGATTTTGGCACTCCATGTGTTGAAGCTCTAAGATCATTTCAGTTGCGTTTTTCAGGACGGCATGGAGCTGTAGGAAAGCCTGCGAAGTGGCAGAGAGGGGTAAATCTAAATCGGAACCAAACCCAGAAGATATTCTGGTGAGAGTAGTGAGCAAGAGCTTCACCATTGGGACAAGTGAGAGCAGAGCGGTTAAGTAGGCTAAGAATGCCTACTCTAGCAAAAGAGACAGATTACTGTGATTACGCAAGAGACTCTCCTGTGTGCCTCAAACACACAATGCTATGGAAGCAGGATGAGTTCATGAGATACACCATTCCACAATCCCCACACAAGGTATGGCGTTTTGGACAAGGAAGGACTTGGGGAATTGAGAGAAGGAGAGTGAGCTGGAATACCTTTGGGAAGTGACTTATAGCACAAATCTGCAAGGAGTCCTCGAAAACGGATAGAATAAATTAACCAAAAAAGCAAAGCTTTTAGGATGTACTTCCAAACCAAGAAGCATACAATATAATCATAAAAATCCTCCAGAAATTCAAACATATATCAGACTGATCCCTTCAGTGATAGGATGCATCTTCCATGGACAGGTTGTACTTCATTGTGGCAACCTGCTCGGGCTGCTCAACATACTCAGCGCAGGGATGGGGTTTTCGGCCTCAGGCTTCTTCAGCCTGGAGCCACCAATACAAAAGGGCTGCAGAATGATCTGAAAAGACTGCTGCTATTGCTTCTGCTTGGAGACATCTCCAGAGCTCTAGCATGAGGAGGAGAGCGATCATTGATGGCTTTAATACATCGAGTGTGTGGTGGTGCGGTGTGTGTTTGCCACTCCCCTGAATCTCTGCTAGATAGCATTCCGCCTAAAAATGGATCGAATGACGGTGTCCCTATTTTTTAGGCCAAATTTTTTAACTGTATCTGTGGCCGCTATAAAAACTTCCCCTACAACCAGGTGTAAGGGAAACCCTACTGACTCCATGATTTTCAGTAACAAGTATCCCCTCCCACAGGGATACACCCCAATAGAATACTACTATTTAGCGTATTATATATTGTACAGGAATGTATTTTATCTAGGTTTTTAATTTCTGTTTTCAAAAAGCATGTTTTGGGGGTAACTCAGTATGCTTTAATATGCACAGTATGTTCAGGTTTTACTTCACTGGGTAAGAATGATTTTAAAGCATCACTGCACAGTTTTCTGAATATATTTTGGAAAAACAGCATGGATTATTTTTCTAGAAATGAACACAATCCGTTCATTGTTCAAATTTAGAGAATACATTTAACGTTTGAAGCCTAGCAGCAGCCTTTGCATGTGTGTGTTGTTAATGCAGAATGTGCTACTCCACCCTATTCAGTATTTACTTTTTGTCTTATCGTCTGCTAAACAAAACCTGGGTGTGATGAAGAGCTGTTGGTTGATGTGATGAAGAGCTGTTGGTTGAAGCAGAACTTGATCATTAATTGCCATAACCAACAACTCTGACTGCTGCTGTTGTTTAGTTGCACATGCATATTTTAGTGTACTTTTTTACATTGCAGAGTGATTCACATTGGCCATATCCCTGGTATAATCAGTATAAGGGTATCCCCTCCATGCCACTGCATCACTGTCCATGGCATGCTCATAGGCGCTTCGGCTGATTTCATTAATTTGAGCTTAAAAGTGAAATAGTCTGCATTGTTGCCTGAGTCTTGGCTGTTCATCAAGTGCTGCTTCCACTCTGTTGTTTCAGTTCACGTTGGTGACTCAGGAGGAAGGCTACTCGTCCTGGAAACCCATCTGTGGGCATCTGTCGAAACATGTTCATTACCGGCAGTATGTGGTTGTGGTAGCTTTGTTGCTGCTGTCCCTTTTGTTACCGCATCTTCTGACTCAGCCATGGCCCCATCTTCAGGTCCTGGCTGTACTGCTTGAAGCAGTTTCAGGCCTGCGGGCCGTTCTTCTCTCTTCTGCTCATGGGGAGCTCACCCTAACCTTTTCTTTCCCGTGCTTCACACTCTTTCTTTTCGGTGAACGTGTGGATTAAAGATTGTGCCACAGTGCTGTTTTGTGTCTATTTTTAATTCTTACCCTATGTTTCTTCTAACAGGTGAGTTGTTTCTGTTTCGGCACTGTGGCTAATTCGTTTCAATTATTGTTGCGATTATCCATCCTTTGCTATGTTTTTCAGGGTGAAATGATTTCCGTGGTTATAATCACCAGATCCAGTTAATAGAATGGTTGCCACTTGCCACTCTGACTAGTGAAACTTTTAAGATTTGAAGTAGACTGCTAGCTAACAATTTATTTATTTGATGAGTTTTATATAGCGCTGGCTAGACCCGAAGGTATCAGAGCGCTTTACATAAGGAAACAGCAAGTTACAAAATTTCACACAAATTACAGAATGATTACATAGTCTGGACCTACGCTCGACTCTACTGCATCTTTTTTTTACATCACCTGTGAGAATAACTCGCCATAATTATTATTATTATTTTTTAATTCATGTGTATCAATCCAATTCAGTGCATCCCAGCGCATGGGTAAAGTGCAAAGGCCACAGAAAGGCATCCAACCGCTAAAAAAAGCAAAGAGAACTGTAAAAGCCTAAAATATTGCCTTCACCTGTGCGCAAAAATGAATAATTGCAGGAATGTTATTATAATACTTAGTAGCATGAAAGAAACGAGCATTGACAAAGCCAGTAGTTCTGACTTTTTGTTACTGAAAGTCCTTGTAGGGAGGCTGTAGGAAGCACTGATCTGCCCCAGTAAACTAGCACACTCAGCTTGCGTATCAGTTGCCAACACCCCAATCTTACTCTATCTCTAGCTCGCTTGAACATCTATCTGCATACCTGTCACAACTGAGGCTGTTTGATTGGGGGTCTATGGGTCGTCTTTATGCTAGCTTTGTGTGCAGAGCAGCCAGAAGTAAGGCTTGTGTGCCTGTTCCAGCAGTCGCCAACTTAGATGGTAGCCTAAGAGCTCCTGGTAGGACTGCCCAATCTCATCTTGATCCTTAGTGCCAAATATTGTACCTAGGGCCACTGCCCCCTCCATGCCACTATATCACGAATTATGCCATGCTTACGGGGGCTTGGGCAAGCAGGTGCAACAATGGTTGCCCTGACTGCCAGCAGCATGACCTGATTTGTATGGACCCCATCACTTGGCACAGCAAGGTTTCCACCTCCCTACACACTATCACGGTGAAATGCAGAGTGTATCTGTAGCATCCCACGGCATTCCAGGAGTGAAGGGATAGCCAAGCTACACTTTCCCACGGATGTTATTATCAATGTAGGGGTAGAGAGAGCTGCCGTACAAGGCTTACGCATTGACCAACAGGTAGCAAAATGATCTGCCACCCACAAACAGGCTGCCTCTTACTACGCATGAGTAGGATGCTTGTAGTGTCATGAGCCAGTTCCTGCTTCGAGGCGCAGGGCTGGCATGACCCAAGTACTAGCCCGCTAAGAAAACCCAGAAATCCTGATGCCATAAATGTGCATCCATCAACAGCGTTTAACTCCGACTCCCTGAGAGTTCACCATTACCAAGCCAAAGGAAGCCATGTAGGCTACCTTCATGCATTAGGTAATTGTTACTGTTGGAAGGAATACAAGCTCCACAATCAGTGTGTTAGCTGTCCAACTGTTCTTTACAGCCTGCTTGATTGAAACTCACCGTAGGCAGGTAGCTACCATCTCCTAAACATTTTTAAGTGTCAATAAAGTGATTTTGATTGTTAAATCAAGAGACCTGGCAGGATAGGAGAGGTACTTACCATAGTAATTTAGGTTCAACTAGTCCTTAGGCTCCACAAGTAACCACTCTCTGCCCACAGCTCGCCATTGTATCTTGCTTACATTCATGCCGAATTGAAAATGAGGACATCATGTGAAGAGCCAAGATGTGGGTGGATCACTGGATTCAAGCTAGCCTGGCTGATGAGCCTGTGACTCGGGGTGAGTGTCTGAAAAGTTTCAGCGCTCCATCCATCATCTCCTTGTGTTTGCTTGGATCTGCCTCAGGGAACATGCATGCATGATCCTTTAGTATCTAGAGGTGGGAGAGTACTATTGTTCACCCACTGGGGCTAAGTGTCCAAGAATCTGGTGAGCTTATCTCCCCTATTTACCTTTACAACCTTTCCTTTATCCTTTACCTTTATTTGACCCACATCTGAAATAGTGCCATTATTTTCTTCCTGATTATTGTTCCAAATTCACATTTACCTAACCTAATGCCTACTCCATCTATGTAGTTATTTTTGAGGCTGGGATAATAAATGCCTGATGCACGCCTGTTTGACAGGCTACTCCTCCGTAGTCACCTGCAGGCAATGTGCTTCCTTACAGCTGGCTTGTTGCAAATGAAACAGTCACGGCAGGCCTCACACTTGTAAGAGATTGGTGAGTAGTAGGTCAAAAATACTTTACAGCAAGGTTCACCATCTTTGTGCAAGAGATTAGGTTGACAGTGCATTTATTTTGTTTAAATTCGGTAATTTGTATTACTTACAGGATCGTGAAGCCCAAAATTGTGTCCACTCTGATTTATCTTCGTGTTATAATCTGTCATTCCAAGTTCTTCACCGTAGTAAGTAACAGGTGTGCCCGGAAGTGTTAGGAGGAGCATATTTAGAACATTTGTATATTCTTTTCCAACACGGGATGCTATGCGAGGGTTGCTTGGACTTCCCATCTGGAGAGAAACATGTAAACTTTTAATTACGAAATAGAATAACAAACCACATACAATGTATGTCACTCATCACTTGTTTTATTCAATAGAATTTTTTTGTGTATGCGTTTCATTCATTTGTAATAAACCACACAAAAATGCTTTATATCAATTTTCCCTTAAAATCTATTTTGAATAGGTTATTTTAAAACAATATTTAAAATTATAGGGCCATATGTATCAAGCACTTTTGCGATCGCAAACACTGCGATTCGCAAAAATCCAGTGTTTGCGATCGCAAAAGTGAGTCCCGCGATGTATGAAACAGATACGCAGTGCAAAATTGCTAATCGCTAAAATAGCGATTAGCAAAGATTTGCGAGGCCGAATCTGCGAATTTCCTTGCGAATTCGCAAAATGCGTCACGAATTTTGCGATTTTCGCTAATAGCGAAATTCGCAATGACGTATGAAAAAATCGCAAATTGCTAATCAGCGAAATTTGCTATTTTGCACCTCGCAATTACCACCAACTCCGAGCAGGTGGTAACCAGGTGCAACCTATATAAACTGGCCCAGAATGCCACAGGGGTCTTCACAATGGCTGCGCTTTACGTCATTACTAGGAGGCTGAGGATCAGAGCTGCTGCCCAGGGAAGAAGACGGCAGGAGAGGATCTACAGGGCACGCATCACCCTGTTCAAGCAAACAGAGGAGGAGATACTTGAGAAATACAGGCTGCACCCAGACAGCATCCTTCACCTCATAGAGGAGCTAAAGCCCATGCTGGAGCACCCCACACGCAGGACACGCACCGTCCCCACCCATGTGCAGGTCCTGTGCTCACTGCATTTGCTGGCGTCTGGGAGTTTCCAGGGGGTGATAGCAGCAGCAGGAGGGGTGACACAGAGTAGCCTGTCGCGCTTTTTCCATGCGTTCCTGGATGCCATGATGCTGAGGATGCATCACCACATCCAGTTCCCGAACACGCAGCTGGCACTCGACCATACAAAGCAGGGGTTCTATCAGATAGCCCAATTCCCCCATGTCATCAGCTGCATTGATGGGACCCATGTCGCCCTCTCACCCCCATCCCAGACAGAATATGTTTACAGGAACAGGAAATGTTATCACTCCCTGAATATCCAGGTAGTTTGTAATGCTGCCCATGTCATCACGGACATGGTGGCGAAATATCCAGGGAGCACCCATGATTCCTTTATATTCCGCCACAGTGGGCTACACCGTCGCCTCTCGGCTGGGGAGTTTGGAGGGGGCTACTTGCTAGGTAATTACATGGCTAACATTCACACATACAGTTAAGGTCTGAACTGGGATGACAGTGTGTAACCCTTTTTTTCCCACCCTGCAGGGGACAGCGCATATGCAGTGAGGGATTTCATCCTGACACCCTATTTAAATCCAGCCACTGCTGCGGAGCGTCGATATAACAACGCCCACAAGTCGACCCGCGGTGTGATTGAAAGAACCTTTGGCATCCTGAAGAGCCGATTTCGGTGCATTCACAAAAGCGGAGGTGCCCTCCAGTACAGCCTGCAGACCTGCTCCAAGAGAGTGGTGGCATGTGCTATGCTGCACAACATAGCAACCAGGAAGGGCACCCCAGTGGAGCTGAGCAACTCTGATTCATCGGATGAGGAGGGACCAGCTCCAGGACCAGCAGGTGGTGTTGGGGCGGCTGCCGGACGCCAGAGGCGCCAAGAGATCACGCGCAACTATTTCTAGGTGAGCAATAATGACACAATGCAATGTATTGGTGCACAACTGTGTTTTTATTCCTTGTAGTGCAGGAACATATTTTTCACACAGCCTGACGCACACCTAATGTGTGCCATTCATAGTTGCAAATGTTTGAGTCACAGTGAAAAGATGTCCTACACACTTCAGTCCTCAGCAATGTGTTTCCTCACTCATTGCCATGCTTCACTGATGCCACCTCATCTCCTGCGTGCACGGCCTGTTGCACCTCGCTCTGGGTGTCCACTGCTCTCCCCCGGGTCATCATGTGTTCTACCCTGCCTCCCGCTCCGCCATCTGTTCTCAGATTCTGGTGGGGTTATGCTGCTCCTGCTTGATTGATCCTCACTGTCCCCTGTGCCCAGGGGTCCTGTCCCACCTGTGCCAGCCGCTTGCATCAGTTCCACGGCATGTGTCACCTGCACCAATATCTTGGCCATATCCTGGCTGTTATGTGCCATTTCCACCTGCATGCTGACGCACCGACGAGACAGCAGGGATGTGACAGTGCACAGGCGGTTGCCCGCCTTGCTGTATGTGTCCATGCGGGCATTGGCTCTCCTCTGCACGGCACACAGTTCTCGTATTGCACTTGTCATTTCCCTCATCCCATCCCTCTTGTCGCTCTTGTGATGGTTTAGTGAGGCAAACTGACGCTGCATTGACCGCATTGATTTGGCTTGCAGGCGCTGTACCTTCACCATGGTGCCCTCGAGCCCGGCGAACACGGACTGCTGATCCTCACCACCAGCACTGGTTGACGGCCGTGCCCTGCACCTGTGCCCTCCTCCTTCACTCTGGTGTTCAGGGGACTGTTGCCTGTGAGGGACTGCACGCTGGCCCTGGACTGCCTGGGATTCTTCTCCACTGTCATGTTGGTGTGCCTCCATCTGAGGTAGTGGTGGCACGATGTTGCGCTTTCGTCGTACTACCGGTATTTCAGGGGTCTGTACCTCCTGCTCCTCATCACCTGCCTGCTCATCGTCGTCATCTGCCTCCTCAGCCCCTGCACTGTCCTCCTGCCTTACTTTGATGCTGTGAAGACAGAATACACAGACATTTTCTTTAGTATCCTGAATCACCTTTTGTCAGAGAATAAATCTACTTTGTGTTTGCATCACCTACGTACTTTCTACATGATTTTTGCGTCCCATGACTCATTGTCACTGTTACTACCTGTCTCATTACTACACTGTTTGGTGCATGTGACTACATCTCCCATGATGCATTTCGGGGGGTACACAGCAACATGTACTGCAGTTGCAAAACTGTTTGGTTACTGGGGGGGTCCTAACTGTGTAGGTGCTATGGTGGAGTGGAAGGGGACAGATAGCATGCATCTTACCTTGTCTGGTGGTGGGTGGTTCGGAGCTGTCCAGGTCTGCCACTCCACTGACACTCTCTGGTTGCAAGGTGGACTCCACCAACTCCTCATGTGGCGTGGAATCTGTAGCACGGGATGGTCCACCTCCAGTCTTATTTGCCTCTGCCAACCTGTTTGCCACCTTCTCTTTGGATCTGAGGCGCATGTCATACCACCGCATGCGCAGCTCCTGCACTGTGCGGTGGGTTACGCCGATGGCATTGACCTTCTCCTGTATTGCATCCCATATTTTCCTCTTCCTTGCCTCAGGCACGCGCAGGGACTTCTTGCCAAAGAGGAGCTCATGGCTGACTGCCATCTCCTCTATCAGCACTTCCTGCTCCCTCTCACTAAATTTTTGTTTTCTCTTCCTTGCTGCCTCCTCTTTCTCCTTCTCCTGCTGCTGGGGCTCCATTTCACCTCCCTGGATGGCAGTGCAGTGCTCTTTCACTCTCCTCCCAGCCTCAGATTGAGCTTCTGGCAATCAGGTGCAGCTGTGCAGTCACACTTCCTGGTTGTGATGTCATCAAGCTGCACCTGAATGGCAGACTCTCTATTTTGCGAATCCTTATTTGCGAATTCGCAATTAAGGAATCGCAAAATGGGGGTTCGCAGAATTATTCTGCGAATTATGGCGATTCGCAAAATATTTGCGAACTTTTTCATACATCCGATTTTGGGATTCTCAAAATGCGATTCGCAAAAAATCGCATTTTGAGAATCGCAAATACAGAGTTTGATACATATGGCCCATAGTTTTTTTGCACTGGCTGTCAGTTTTGTCCTTGATTGTGAAGTATTTAGGAAAAGACGAGCACTATGAATGAACTAAAGATTTTTCCTTCCACCTATTAATACTTAATTTACATACTAAAATTACTCAAATATTTGTATATATATTTTTTAGCTTTTTCTGTTTTAGATTCAAACATTCACGCATCTCTGAAGCTAAAGTTAAATAGAACAGGAACACTCTCTATAAGGGACGTTTGCATTACGTATGATCAAAAGAAGGAAGCGGCTAAGACAACTGAAATAGGTCATCAATAAAGAGGACAGATGGTGGCAAGAAGAGATCTATGAGTGAAGGATGTTTAAACGCTTCCCACCACGGTGAGATCTATCAAGCAGCCCCCATGCTCCGCTCTTCAAGTCAAGTAGCACTGTTGTGGGGGGAGGCCTCTATAAGGGGGCAAAGGGACAATGAAAGTGCTTGCAACAAAAGTAAGCAAAGGGGAAACTACAAAGAGTTGGGGAGCGAGGTGCCCTTAGAGGAAATAGAAAGGTGGAGTCCTTAATCCCCGGACCCTTGTCTATCTGCAAAGATGATAATTAGGACCACACCTCCAAACATCAGAGAACAGCCCTATCCAAATAAAATGAAATTGGATGGTGAATCCCCCTAGATAATAGCTACTGAGGAGGAAGATCATATGTTTGATACAGTGGTGGCAGAATATGACCAGCTGAACACCCAGCAAGAGGAGCAGAAGAAGGATGGGCTGGAGGACTTTTACCCTGAACTCCCTTGGGTTGCCTTGGTATCTACCACAAGCAGTTCAGCAAACATTTTCGGCCATTAGCAACACAAGTAGGTTGCATGTGGATAAACTGGACACTCAAATCAATGTGCTTCAAACCTTAGCGACGTACACAATGGCAACTGATGCCAAATTGAAGCGATTAAACCAGTTAATAATACAGGCACAACATTTTGCTAAGGATAAGCTGGTATACTGTCCATGTTACTTAATTGTGGACAAGTTAGCACTTTACCGGACATCATATCAACCCTTCAACAGGACCTAAAGGCGGGAGTTACTAACAACACAACAAGTGGCAGTGGGAGAATGAATAACAAAATAGAAGGATTAAAAACTGAGGGCCTGATTCACAAAGGTAAACGTACATGTTTGTGTAAGTTTACGATTGTTTGCTATTCACAAAGGGATTTACAAGTAGTATCTTAAGAGTGCGGAGTCTCCGCACATAAAAAGACCTATGTTTTTATATGTGGAGACTCTGCACTCGTAAAGGTACTACTCAGTAGTAGTATGGACACCTTTTAGCTCCTGAAACACCCATGGGTCAGCAGGAGGAAAAAACACTTAGAGCCCGCCAGTCGAGGAAAATTTCGAACGGAGAATCAAGTGAGCTGGGCAATTACAGCGCAATTCTAGAAGAGGAAACTAATCTAGATGAGGATGAGAAGGGACATGGACGAACACAAAAGCCCACCGAATGAAAAATCAAATATGGGCAATGAACAGTGCACACTCTCCAGGAAAAACGCAAAAACACCTAAAAAACTCAATTAGAACAGTAAAAAAAAAGGAGCCTATGACTTAGCTTCCCTTAAGCGGGACATTATACCCTTTCACAATTTTCACACACAGCGTAAAATCGTCAGCAAGTGCCCTGTGCCAAGATTACTCCAGCGAACCACTAGCTAACTAGGAAGTTGAAATTAAAACTTAAGCAAAAGAAAATATTATGTTAACAGTAGTTAGCTTTGGCGGAACAGAAAGATGCCGACTTGGGTAATGCCAAAGGCCAAAAATCATCAGTAGTACTTGAAGGACAGGACCTGGTTACTCAAACAGCTGGCCCGATAACTCAACCCTATTAGCAGCAGCACATTACAGGGAAGGGAAGGGACAACAGAGCAATTAGAGCCAATAGTAATAACCAGAGAGCCACCCATAAATATTGAGCTGAGAAGTGGGCGGGGGGGGGGGGGAGTAAACAACAACGCCTTATCACATTAAATACCCCTTCAGGCCTGGATGGTAAAGAGGAAATGATGAGCACAACTATAGTGGTTGAGTCCTCCAGGTGCGTGGCACCCTCCCCAGCGAAAGAAGATCAGATAATAAAGATCATCCAAGCAAGCGGGAAATTAACCCGGGAGCAATAAAGGGACCAGGAAAGGATTCCAAAGCATAACATTATACCACGAATACACTGAGCGTGGAAGATGGGTTATACTTAATAGACAGAGCATAATCAGATTGGCTTCTAAACTCCCAGGATTGGAAAAACTGTCCTCAAATGACATAGAATATGTGGCTTTTAAGGCGCTGGGGCAAGGCAAAAGTAATGAACGCATGGATATAGGTTTTAAGGAGTAGACATTTGTCCAAAGATTTATAGACAACAAAATACAACTGTCTACGTAGGGCATAAACCTGATTTGTAATCAGTCTGATATATACCCTTTGATACTTAATCCCCCGCCATATCTGGGGAAGTTCCACTATGGGGTGCACCAGGTGTTTAAACTCGCTCTGTGGCGAGGAGAATCGCAATAGGGGCACTGGAAGATGACAATATTAAGTCTGGAGCAAAAAGAGGTGGAAAATTTACATCTACAATGATCAAAAAGAGGAGTGAAACGTGGCACAAAAGGGCCAAAGGGAACTAATTGCTCCTCATGGAAAGTATAGCTTTAAATATGCAAGATAACAGGACAAGGCTTCAACATGGTCATGGCAGAACAAATGTTAGCCGGAAATGGACCACACACCCTGGGAGGGTGGGCCCAAACGCCCGATGACAGAGTTTAAAAAAACAGAGCCTGAAACACCTTGCTAATCGAATTGGGAATGGCTAGATAGATCCTTAAATCAATGCTCCTAATGAAAGCAAAGGATGCCAGTTAAGGTCAAAGTTAAAGAAGATCAAGATGTGCTATTGAAACGTGTGAGGAATTTCAGACCATGAGGATAAAATAAAGGAGCTGAATGAGCTAACCATGAATGATATTATCTGTCTACACGAAACCTGGTATTTGGAGCCTGAGCCTCTCCCCAACTACATAGAATTTGCTGCTCCTGCCCTGCCTTCTCAGTGCAGTGGATGCCCAAGTGGTGGGGTCTCCAACCAAGTAAAAAGTGATCTGGCAGCCAACATCTCTCTCATCTGAGCTGGAAAAAGAGACACCATTTTTGTAAAAATCAAACCGGACAAAAGCCAAATAAAGGGACTAACCCAAACACTAATTATTGGAAACATCTGTCTACATCTGTCTACAATACAAAAAAGTGAGTCCGCAGGGAACTTGGTGGATTTCCTAGAAGGACTAAGGCTAGAACATCCAAATGCACTATTGCTGGTTGTAGGTAATTCAAATCTACTGTGGGCAAGTAACTTAGAAGAGTGGAAAGATATGAAGGATGCATATTGGAGCATTCCACAAGTGAATCCCCAGAGCCAGAAAAAGGAGAAATTTTGAGAACGCCTGGCCAATTCTTTAGAGGCCTTAGACTTCCGCTGCTTGAATGGCAGAACAAAGACGGATTGCCCAGCAGCATACACGCACATCTCCCCTTTCAGACTAGCCGCTCTAGATTACTTATGGACCTCAACAGAGTATTTTCACAGGAATTAAAGATTTTCCTATAAACCCGAAAGTTTCTAGGTACCACACAGCAAGGTCATGCAAAATCAACGTTATCTTAGAAAGGTCTCCCAAGATCAAGATTATGAGCTAACAAAGTGACATTACACCCAATGTAATGGATTCGTTGGAAGCTGGAAGAGATACAGATAAACCAATCAATCAATCAATCAAGCATTTGTACAGCGCGCTACTCACCCGGAGGGTCTCAAGGCGCTTGGGGGAGGGGGGTCCGCTACTGTTCGAACAGCCAGGTCTTGAGTTGCTTCCTGAAGGAGAGGTGGTCTTGGGTAAGGCGGAGGTGGATGGGTAGGGAGTTCCACGTCTTGGCAGCCAGGTAGGAGAAGGATCTTCCTCCCGTTGTGGCTCTTCGGATGCGGGGGACGGCGGCGAGGCGTGGTTGGTCGATCGTAGCTGGCGGGTGGGAGTGTAGAAGGTCAGACGGTCATTGAGGTATCTGGGGCCTTGGTTGTGGAGAGCTTTGTGTGCGTGGGTGAGGAGTCGGAACGTGATTCTCTTGCTGACGGGGAGCCAGTGCAGGTCTCTCAGGTGTCCGGCGATGTGGCTGTGTCGGGGGATGTCCAGGATGAGTCGAGCTGAGGCGTTCTGGATGCGTTGGAGTCTTTTTGAAGTTTGGCTGTGGTTCCGGCGTAGAGGAGTTGCCGTAGTCCAGTCGGCTGGTGACGAGGGCCTGGGTGACCGTCTTCCTGGTTTCGGTGGGGATCCACCGGAAGATCTTGCGCAGCATGCGTAGGATGTTGAAGCAAGACGAGGAGACGGCGTTGATTTGTCGGGTCATTGAGAGGGAGGAGTCCAGGATGAAGCCCAGGTTGCGTGCGTGGTCCGTTGGTTTGGGTGCGTTGCCCAGGGCAGGGGGCCACCAGGAGTCGTCCCAGGCGGAGGGTGATGATCCTAGGATGAGGACTTCCGTTTTATCTGAGTTCAGTTTCAGGCGGCTGTTCCTCATCCACTCGGCTACGTCCTTCATCCCTTCATGTAGGTTGGTTCTGGCGGTTGTGGGGTCGTTGGTGAGGGAGAGGATCAGCTGGGTGTCGTCGGCGTAGGAGATGATGTTGGCGTGCGATGGCTGCGAGGGGGCTTATGTAGACGTTGAAGAGGGTGGGGCTGAGTGATGATCCTTGTGGTACGCCGCAGATGACTTCGGTGGCCTCGGAACTGAACGGGGGGAGGCGGACTCTCTGGGTTCTTCCGGCGAGGAAGGAGATGATCCACTCCAGTGCCTTCTCTTGGATTCCGCCGTTGTTCAGGCGTTGCACTAGGGTGCGGTGGCAGACTGTGTCGAACGCTGCGGAGAGGTCCAGGAGGATGAGGGCCGCTGTTTCCCCGTTGTCGAGCAGGGCTCGGATGTCGTCGGTAGCTGCGATGAGGGCGGTCTCGGTGCTGTGGTTGGCCCGGAAGCCGGACTGCGAGTGGTCGAGGGATCCATTCGTCTCGAGGAAGGCGGCCAGTTGTCTGTTGACGGTCTTCTCGATGACTTTGGCAGGAAAAGGAAGGAGCGAGATGGGGCGGTAGTTTTTGAGGTCGGTGGGGTCTGCTGACGGTTTCTTCAGTAGGGCGCTGAGTTCGGCGTGCTTCCAGCTCTCTGGGAAGGTGGCGGTGACGAAGGAGGTGTTGATGATGTCCCGGAGGTGGGGTGCGATGACGGCGTCGGCCTTGTTGAAGACGTGGTGAGGGCAGGGGTCGGTTGGTGATCCGGAGTGGATGGAGTTCATCGTGCGGATAGTGTCTTCGGTGTTGATAGGGGTCCAGGCTCGGAGGGTGGAGGTGGGGGCGTTGGAACGGTCGTAGGGTACGTCTGCTGTGTGCTGAAACTGTAGTGTATGTCTGCGATCTTGCTGTGGAAGAACGAGGCGAGCGAGTTGCAGAGGTCTTGCGAGGGAGTGATGTCGTTTCCGGCGCTGGGGTTCGAGAGTTCTTTGACGATGATGAAGAGTTCCTTGCTGTTGTGGGCGTTGTTGTCCAGTCGTTCCTTGAATGCGGTTTTCTTGGTGGTGTGGATCAGCTGGTGGTGTTTTCGGGTGGCGTGCTTGAGGGTGGTCATGTTGTCTGCAGTCGGGTCTCTGCGCCATGCTTTCTCGAGGGCCCGGCAGTTCTTCTTGGATATCTTGAGTTCGTCGGTGAACCAGGATGCTTTCTTGTTGCTGGGTCTGACTGGGGGGGTCTTCAATGGGGCGAGGTCGTCTGCGCAGTTGGTGATCCATCTTGTGAGGTTGCTGGCGGCTTGGTTGGGGTTCGTTGAGCTGGCGGGAGGGTTCTGGCTCAGGGATGTGGTGAGTTGGTCGGTGGTGATCTTGTTCCAGCTTCTGCGCGGAAACTGTTGCGGGTGGTGGTGCGTGGTGATCCTGCTGAAGCTGAAGTGGACGCAGCTGTGGTCTGTCCAGTGGAGTCCGGTGGTGTGGCTGAAGGAGATGTCCTTGCTGGAGGAGAAGACGGGGTCAAGCGTGTGGCCGGCGAGGTGTGTGGGGGTGGTCACCAGTTGCTTGAGTCCGAGGTTGGCGAGGTTGTCCAGCAGGGTGGTGGTGTTGCGATCGTTGTTGTTCTCTAGGTGGAAGTTGAGGTCCCCATGGAGGATGTAGTCAGCCGAGGGGAGGGCGTGCGGGCTGATGAGGTCGGCGATGTCTTCGCTGAATTGTGTGCGTGGTCCTGGGGGTCTGTAGATGAGGGTGCCTCTGAGGGTGGTCTTGGGGTCGGTGTGTATCTGGAAGTGCAGGTGTTCGCCGGCTGTGAAGGTGTCGTCGGAGTTGGTCGTGATGCGGATGGTGTTCTTGTCGACGATGGCGATGCCTCCTCCTGTCTGGTTTGCGCGGTCCCTTCGGGTGATCTTGTATCCGTCCGGGATGGCGATGTCGGGCGCTGAGGAGGCGTTCATCCATGTTTCCGTGAGGAAAGCGACGTCTGGTGATGTGGAGTCGAGCAGGTTCCAAAGTTCCACGGCGTGTCTGTGGACGGAGCGGGTGTTGAGCAGGAAGCACTTCAGGTGGCTGCTGGTGCTCGGCTTGGCCGCTTTCTCTCCCCTTTTCATTCTGTACCCCTCGCTGCCCCATTTTGAATTGTGCCCGTATTTGTGTCCGCTTTCTCTCCCCTTTTCCTTCTGTACCCCTCGCTGCCCCATTTTGAATTGTGCCCGTATTTGTGTCCGCTTTCTCTCCACTTTTCCTTCTTTGGAAAAACAAATTGAAACAGGATAATGGCCTGGAAAAATGGGGTGAGGAATTAAAGACTAATAATCATGTAATGGAGGGCTGGCTTAAGCTAGTAGAATCACTACAAAGTACCTTGGGAAAGGACCACAAAAAAGGAAAACAAAGATAATCAGAGAGTGAGTATTCAACCCAGTGGGGACAGAAAGCCCAGTTGCACCGTCTTTTCGCACAAAGCACTTTATGCACAGAGCACTTTTGGTGTCATCATACCAGGCCCCTGTGGGTCACAGTCCCACTAATAGCCACAGACACCAAAAGTGCTCCATGCATAAAGTGCTTCTGTGACACACAGGGGCCTGGTATGATGATGGGCCAAAATGGGACATTGGTAATGATGTGAAGGGACTAAAGCGGAGGGGGTCAATTGGTGCAGAAAATGAGTAGATCGCAATCTCTTTTTATAACTTTTTTTTAACTTGGGGTGATTAAGCAAGTAGAGAAGTTTTGGGGTTTAGTGGGGAAGTGCAAATGGACTTATGCATTGTGATGTTTAGGTCTTGTCCCATGTAATTTTAATAGTATTTATGTGTATTGTTATGTAATGAACATAATAAATCGAACACCAATAAATATTTTATCTTTCACATATTGGGAGGGGTCCTAAAGGCGTAGTATTGAAAGGAAAAAGTCCTGTTTACAAATACATTAAACAATGTATGAACAAATAAAATAATAAATGCAGCATATCTACACTGGGTGTTCAGAAAACCAAAACATTGTGGCTGTCCTGTATTATGAACTGTGATTGGTGGTTGTTTGGCTGACGGGTTAAAAGTAGCAGCGGCTCCTCCACTATGGCGGAGGAGCGTCGCCTTCCCCGCCAGCTGCCTCAAAACAGCAGGAAAGGAAAACTAAAATGATAAACATGTTTTATCATTTTATTTTTCCTTACTGCCGAGCTTTTTGGGGTTGGGTCCATGGGAATGACAGGCTGAGTGGTAAGTGCACTGTGATCAGTATGCATGATGGTTTGGCCGGCTGTCTCAGGCTGGCCAAACCGCCATGCGCACTGAAGCTGTCTGAAACCCGAACTGCGTTGCCGGGTTGGAGGCAGCAGGCACAGGCTCCCAGTTTCACTAGGAGTGCAAATTCAGAATGCTCTGCCACAGTGGAGTCTGAAAGCCTGTGCCTGAGAGGAAAGGAGCAGAAGTGTGTGACACGGCCAGCTGCAGGTAAGTTATTTTTTCTTTTCCTTTTGTCATTTGTCGTTCGTCGTCCCCCGGAAATGGGGTTCTTATTTTTTATGAGATTTAGTGCATCTTCCAAAGTGATTTCTCTGAAGGAAAAACTTAATCCATTTATCTGCTCCATGTTAAAGTATTCTATAGAACCTCCCACTGCCGCCGGGCTCAACTATATAAGGAATGCTTTCTCTTGTCTTCTACACCTTAGTATTGACACATTTTGAGCAGTCTTACTTCAGCCTTAAGGATGTGCTACAATATTGAAATTGGAAGGTCTGCCCCTGGAATATCGAGGGACGAATTTCGATGGCACCAAATATTATGGGCAAAATATAAGTATTGGATTTCTCTGCCTAACTCCATATATATGTACCTTGATGATCTGTATATCTTCAAGGGGCATAGATGTGTGTTAAGAATAGTAAATCTATACTTCATCAATATGCACTTACCTTTCAAAATGTTGTCCCTCAATATTCTGTTCACGATATTAGTGTAGCATTATATTCCTACCCACGATATTCCATAGTACAATGATTGGGAATGGATGAGTAAGCTGTTTTAGTGATGTAATTGTCCTTTGATGAACTATTTGTCTCCTTGATTCTGGAATCCAGATGTTCTTTATTTGGTCTGAAGATCAAGTATTTATATACACATACCTATTTTAACAATGCCAAATAATTATCATTGTGCTCTTTAGGCTACCTCCTGTCAGCTTAAGATCATAAGATGTCATCTCTTTTAATTCTGCTGAAAACTACGGGTTATGAATTCTTTTCTAAGTGGCTATTCTTAATGGACACATTAATTTACAAAGGTTTTAAGGAATCAAGTTCAAATCTAGGCCTTGGCTCAACATTCTGTAATTCTGGGAAAATCACTTAATCAAGGGACAGCAGACAACCATTTTTGTGTTTACTTTCCCAAAAGGGAAACATTTTGTTCTAAACCAACCCATGCCTATTAAAAAGATACTGATACTGTTTTTTTTTTTTTTTAAACAGTGGCCCGCTCCTTCAAGGTCATGTGATGCAGTTCCCAAGGGGGAAGCTGTCCCACAAAAACAGCTTCCCCATAGTGAATCAGTTACTACCACGACAAGCGAGGTTAATTAACAAAGGCTTGAAGAGTACCATAATATCATCCAACCAGGCAATGTATGTTCACCTTATTAACTGGTTTGCCCCACTCATTCTGAAGCCAACGAGTTGTGGGTTAAGTGATTTAAAATTCCAGCACATCATATTCGATAGACTACTGATGCTTCAGCCCTTTCTTCCCAGGAGCATGTCAAACTCAGTCAGGTAGTGGTATAACCATGTCATGCTCAATCAGTCATGTAACTAGTTAACACATTTAGTTAAGACAATATCTACCACTACCCCCATGGCAAATATGTAGTTCAAAATTCATCCCTTAATGTGGGCAGAATTCCAATAATTCTTATTGAATCCAAAACCTTTTAGTGACTACCAGACCTTTTCTGCTACTTTAACATAAATAAAAGAAAATGTCACAGTTATACCTATGAAAAATGTAAGTAAATTATATTTTTGACAAACAAAAACTCTGCTTCAAAACACCGGCAAAAGCATGGACACTGCTTGAATATGTTAATGTGTTTTTCTTACCACCCAGTTCGGCCATTTTCCTTTTGGCATTGCTCTCATCCAGAAATTTACTGTATCAAAGATGATATTCCCTGATAATTTCTTATTCAAATCCAAGAGGTAAACATTGTATGGGAAATTTGCTTCTTCGATGAAAGAGTTCCCATAGTACATCATTGTCTTTTCAATGTCTTTTCCATCATTGGACTCGACACTCATAAACCTGCGGGGTCGCAAAAAATTGGAACAATGTTTCTTCACACTGATCATTCATTGAAACATATTTTTTATTTCATTACCACAAACATTTTTTCTGGGTTACACCTTCAATAAGCAGCATGCGATTTTCAAAAGTAATGGCAAAGATCTCAGGGCAATGACTCAAAAGTTCAGATCAGGAGAGTATGAAAGTGCATAATGTTCCAACTCTGAACTAAATTTGCAGGTGTTGGTGCGGGTCCCAAGAAGTACCTTAACAAATGTGTTGCTGAGCTTTATTGTATTTTAGCATTTATGTTTGCTTCATATCACCTAAAAAACTATCTAAACCAATTTTTCCATTGCTCCAGAAATTGAATATTTGCTTTTACTTTGAAGCAGATACATGGACCTGTGATGTTTCAGTTTATTCAGATTATAGAAAAAAACAAATTCTTAAAACTTAACACAACAAAAACCAACTTGTAGAATACCTATATTTTTCTATTTTTTTTTATTTAAAAAAATTAGAAAAAGTTGAAAACATCAAATAGTAAGAGGAAGAAGAATTAATCATCTAAAATGTATATTTCCACCTGTAAGGTCATTCAAAAAGACATTCTAAACCTTAATGTCAATAGCTCCATGAAAAACCTTTATAGCGCTTGACAAATAAAGTCACTGGATAAAAATAAGCAGGAAAACATGCTTCTCCACACTGTATGAAACCTCTACCCCTTAAGACAGGTAACAGGTGTGTAAGAAATCGGAATATTGATTGAGGGAGGAGGTAAAAACCCTACTGAAGCAACAACCAAAATCCTTGTCAGGTTGAACACAAATTTCACTAAATCAACATGTGCTTAACCCTCTAGTAGCTTGGCACGAATGCAGTCAGGCTTAACTTAGAGGCAAAGTGTAAAGTATTTATGCAGCACACAAACAGTAATAAAGTGAAAACACAATACAAGCCAAGAAAAATGCCAAACCAATTTAGAAATCAGAGTAAATTTTAATAAATAAAATGATACCAGAATGTGAGAAATCCAATCAGTAGCACAAAGCGCCACTCGAGGTCATCTTGTCGTGCTAGATCCGGGGCAAGTCACAAGTTCAGGCCAACCACAATGGAGCGCGGGCCGGATACAGGGACTAAGTTAGCCCTGCTGAAAAAGTTACCTTCTCAAAGTCCGGCACGAAGACTCCAGTTCTCAGTCGAGGAGCATTGCAGACAATCTTCGCTTTAGCACGAAGATCCGGCCCAGCGTTATGTAAAGTCCTTGCTGCAGCTTGTGTTGGCGGTCTCCGCAGGCTGTCATTGCTGTAGTGCGAAGTGCAGATCTTGCGTTGCCAGTCGACTTTGACAATCGCTGTTGTGTGAATAGCTGGGTTCACCGGAGCTTCGCGTTGGAGATCGTCGCAGTTGGCAGAGTCTTGCCTCAAACTCTGCCATTTGCGGTCATGAAGAGCCAAAACATAAGGATTTCACCTTTCTATACAAAGGACTGCACTCTGAGGCCAGCCAAGGGTCCAGGATGTGGGGAGGCACCTCTGGGGGATCAAGAACTCACTCTAGCAGAGGCCAGCAGGGCTCAGGCAGGTCCAGTTGCAAGTCTGGTCAGCTGTGCACATGAAGGACAGGTCTCTGGAGCTTATATGTATGTAGCTCATACAGGAGGCCATCCAGCTAGCTCATGGAGTCAGTGTGGGGCTCCTGGGTTCAAGGAGCAGGTCAAGGCTTCCTTCATCAGGCTGCTGGTCAACCTTTCTAGCAGCAGGGCAGCCCTTGTTCTGAGTCTTCCACAAGTCCAGAAGTGATCTGAAGAGGTGGTTTGGGAGGGCCAATATTTATACCTGGTGCCAGTACTTGTGGGGGTGAAATACTGGCTACCCTCACATCTGGTTCTGGAAATTTCTTCCCTTCCCCCGACAAGGCTCCAAGTAGTCTGGGATTACAAAAAACTGGTGTCCGGTACGCTTGTGTGTGTGCTGGAGGCAGCCCTTTGAAATGTAAGTAAGGCAGGGAACAGTTCCATCCTGGCAGGATGGCCATTCTCCCAACACCTAGTCCACCGTTGTCTTACTGTCTGAGAGGAATACACAAAGGCTAACTGCCAAGCTATTTACATTAAATTGACCGAGGACACAAGCACCAGGCAGAAATGGTTAGGACAAGAAAATGCCAACTTTCTAAAAGTTATATAAACAACAGTTTACCTCGCCGTCACTTGAATTGCTGCTTTTGACTTAAACAGACTCAGGCCATTCTATCATTTAAATGGTCTGTAGTATTTATTTACTTAATATTTTGTCTTTTTAGAGAAACATTCGAATCACAGACAAAATAATAAGTAAATAATACTACAGACCATTTAAATGATAGAATGGCCTCAGTCTGTTTAAGTCAAAAGCAGCAATTCAAATGACAGTGAGGTAAATTGTTGTTTATATAATTTTAATAGGCCCTACCTAGTCGTCAGTAAGAGGGCCCCACCCCTTCATCTATAACTTTCTAAAAGTAGTATTTTCAGAATTGTGACTCAAAATCTGACATTACCATTAAAGAGGGTTTTAAATTACAATTCATTTGAGTGCAACCATCATTTTCCTATCTGATCCCAATGTAAGTTATTACTTATTACGTGTAGTAAGGTAACCCAATGTTATTCTATGGAAGAGATAGGCCATCCAGTAGTGAAAAATGATTTTAGGAGTTTTTCACTACCAGGACATGTAAAACTCAAACCTACATGTCCTACTTTTTAAATACAAGGCACCATGCCCTATTAGCCTTAAGGGCCTACCTTAGGGGTGTGTTATATGTATTAAAAAGGAACGTTTCGGCCTGGCAAAAGGTTGATTTTGCCAGGTTGAAATGACAGTTTCAAACTGCATTACCAGCTGCAGTGGCAGGCCTGAGACATGTTTTTAAAGGCTAGTGGTTGGCACAATGAGTGCTGCAGGCCCACTAGTAGCATTTAATTTACAGACTCTGGGTACATGTAGTACCATTTATTAGGGACTTACAAGTAAATTAAATGTGCCAGTTAGGTGTAGGCCAATTGCACCGTGTGTGCGGGAGAGAGCACAAGCACCTCAGCACTGGTTAGCAGGGATAAAGTGTGCAGATTCTTAAACCCAACACTGACAAATTCAGCAAAATAGGAGCAGTCAAGGCAAAAAACAAACAAATGGGGGGTTACCACCCAAGGATGTTGGGTCGAACAAGGTGGATTGGTTTTACTATCTCTGACCTTTACTGCACTGCGGTAACCAGTGATTTCACTAGTTGACAAAGCTCTGACCCACGTTATATAGCCACAACACCTCATTTATGGATTCTCCTGAACATAATAAGGGCCTGATTACGAGTACGGCGGTCCCAAGACCGCAGTACTCGCGGTGGGGGTCCGACCACTGTGGTCCGACTGCCCGATTAGGACCATGGAGGTCGGACAGCCACAAGACCGCTGCCAACGTCAGGACCTAGGATCCTGTGGTGTGGCGGTGGGGAAAGGCACCATCTGTGGCAGCGGTACCATTGCCAGCACTGCTGTGCAGATCACAACCTTCCTTTCCTCCTACCTTCTGATGGCGGGGAGCCCGTCGTGAAAAGGTTGGTGGAAAGGAAAGTAAGGGGACCCAACCATGGCCCCAGGGTGATTCTACCCAGTGTGGATAGTGGCCTGGGGCACATGTTGTGACCCCCCCCCATGCTTCCACTGTTGTGCGCGCACTGTGCGCCATGCAAGACATGGTGCACGGCAACAGTGCGCGCACGACAGTGGAGGCGCTGCAGTGTGGAAATTGCCTTCAGGCTCTGTATGCGAGCCAAAGCATGCCACAGCCGCAAGACTGCCACTGGCACACAGACAGCCCGGCGGTAAAGTTGAAATCTGGTAGTCGGGATGCTGCCAGCTTGGCGGCGTTCTCCCGACCGAAAATCAGGCCCTAATGCTTAGTTATAACAGAACCTGTTTCCAAACCTACTAGGTGTCTTGTCCTAACTTGTGAGCTGTCCCAGAAGATAGAAATTGTCCACTTGCTAATACCTCTACTTTTAGGTGCACACTTACTTTACCATTCTGGATTTCAGACCTCAAAATAGGGGATAACAACTCATGTCTTTCACATGCACATCTTGGAGTGTGCATTATTTGCCTGACAGTTTTACTGCAGATGTTACTTGGTGCAAGTAATGCATAAAAAAGAGGTACGGTGCACTTTTTGTGCATCAGTTATAATCCTGAGTCTGCCGCAAATAGGAGTTTGTTCCCAAATCGGGCTTTGCAGGCCAGTTGGAATGAGGCTCATGCATAGGTATGTTAAATTCTTAGGGGCCGATTCACAAAAGCATTTATGAGTATGGGAATTATTACTACAGGAGTAGACTTTTACATACAGTTACATACTTTACATGTGTGAATTGACCTCAAAACATCAAGCTCCTTATTAGTAAAAGTGTAAAAAGAACAGAATCCCTTCTACTTATACTGACTGTATATGAATATTCCCTGAGTATTTCAATGTTATCCCATTTTAGATGTCGGGTCAATTTACAAGGGCAAGTAAGAGTATGTAAAAGAGTCCTATTGCAGAACTACTTTACGTACCTTAAAAATACCCCTATGAATTGCCCCTCTACATTAATGTGAATCTGCATGTTAATCAATTGTAATTTATGAGCTTGCATCATCCAAGAGTTTCTTCTGCAAGACTGAAATTTTCTATACACCATAATGTGTTTAGTGCCAGTAAAATGTCTTACCTGTATTTGTCAGCTTCTCGGCTGTACTCATTCATGGTCTGGCGGAAACTGCGGACGATCTCATGCATCCCCACTTGGGTGGTCGTGTAGTCATGGAAAAGTTCTGAATAGCTTGTCACGGTGCCCTTCAACAGCAGATATTATGACATTCTACATTATTCTTTAATTATATTTGTGTTATTTTAAACATCACAGCAGGTGTAAACAGAAAAATATTACTGCAAGAGTCTTGCCAGCATGGAGGTTTACCATCTTAACAAGCTAGTAGGCATAAACAGGGAGATCATTACACAACAATTTTAATTACACATTTTACGCTTTCTCAATTAATACGGGTGTTGTAGATCGTGCGGTCACTTACCTCCTGAAAAACTTACATTTCATTCTACTTACAAGAGAAATTCATACCGGTGTGCATTTTGGGTGCTTTCTTAACCTAATCCCATGCCAAACTATCACTGATCCCAACCACTCCCACATTCTGTCTCCCTCCCTTCTTCTTAATGATTTCCTAGATTTTATTTTTATTATTGATGCCCCTATCAGCCCTATAATAAGCTACTACACATGTTACAATTTATGTGAATGAAATAATGCCTTAAGTGTCTTACGATCCCAAATTCATACTATATTTTACAGTACTTCCTTTTGCCATGATATTACTGTAGGGCCAAAGTGTGATGAGAGTAATGCCAAGAGGTATTTTGCAAAACTCTATGCAAACCACCTAGTATAAGCACAGCTATGTTATATATCTTATCAAGATATAAGGATGAGGTCAGTTATGCATGGAGCAAAGTCTGGAGTAAGTGACAGTGCCCGCAGTGATATGATCGGGGTGTGGCTAAATGTATATTTTGTCTGGTGGTTTTCAGAGATTTTAGTAGTTACTTTCAGCTAGAAAACTGTTGTGAATAACTCACAGACAAGCTACCCGTAGTGCTGCCTTGCCTGGCATTTACCCAGCATGGGGATTTAGGAGCCAATGATCTCCCTTCTGGAGAGCCCTTGGTAGGAACGGAGACCCCTCCCGGAGGGAGCCAACAATCTCCCTTCTGGAGAACCCTTGGAAGGAACTGAGACCCCTCAAGGAGGGAGCCAATAATCTCCCCTCTTTAGAGCCCTTGCTAGGAACAGAGACCCCTCCTGGAGGGAACCAACGATCTCCCTTCTGGAGAACCCTAGGTAGGAACAGAGACCTCTCCTGGAGGAAGCCAACAATCTCCCTTCTGGAGAAACTTTGGTAGGAGCGAAGACCCCTACTGGAGGGTTCTAGGACTTCTCACTGGGGAATATTCACCGGCACACGCTCTATGGAAGTGTGTATCTGCGATGATGTCGCCACTTGTTTTGCCTCTATCCAACCTCTTTTGCCTTACTTTTTTCCTTCATGTTGTTGCTGTTCCCCTGATTTAGTTTTTTGCATTAAAAAGCAACCCTTCAGTATACAGGCAGAAGTAGGTGGGTGGCTATCTCTTTTTCTGCTTCTGAGCTGGCCGTTTGCCCCATTCCTTATGTTCTAGAAATCCCTTTTCCAACTGCTTATAATTGTGCCTTGTACTACAGGGTGGGAAAAATATATTTCACTGATTAAGAAGAAAATTGAGAAGGTCCTTTCTTCTTCACAGTGGGATACATGACTCATGAATCCTTTGCTTGTAATAGAAGGCAGGAGATGTAGCCTAACTTCAAGAGCTGCCGACTTTGGAACCGAGGAATCCGGTTCAAATCTAGGCCTTGGCTCAACATCCTGTGATTCTGGGAAAATCACTTAATCAAGGGACAGAAGTCCACCATCTCTGTGTTTGCTATCCCAAATGGGAAACATTTTGCTCTAAAGCAACCCATGCCCATTAAAGAGACTGATACTGTTTGTTTTTTTAAAGAACAGTGGCCTGCTCCTTCAAGGTCGTGTTCCCAAAGGGGAAGCTGTCCCACAAAAACAGCTTCCCCTATTGAACCAGTTACCACTCCGACAAGCGAGGTTGTAACTTTTGCAAGCTCACAATCGGAATGATGGTCACAAACCACTGATACATTTCGATCTAACTCACCCTGTCATGTTTGCTATTTGGAATGGGTCGCAAAACTCCCTTTTCAAGTCAGAAAGACTTTTCCAACTCATAAAAGGTGTTTTGTACATTGTGAAATGATGTTCAGACCTATATCACAAAGAACATACTCCTTGCTTGATGAGGTCATCTTCAGTTCATTGTTCTTCAGCCAAAGATACTCACTCCTCTATAGCTCATTACCAACAGCAGTATTATTGTGGTCATTCCTACAGCCTCTCTGCCCTTATTATTCACTTCAAAACTACAGAGGCAATACTTGCCAATTAATTCTTGATGTACTGATTTGTGTTTATTTACTTTCAAGATTTGTTCTATTTTTCGATACTCCTACAATGTTTTGAAACTGCAAAAACACTTTTGACCCAAACATCTCTAGATGCTGGCCTCCATACACTTGGGCCTTGATGTACTAAAGCTCTGCGCCATTGTAAAGTGATGGAAACATATTCATATTGATGCCCTGATATTTGCTTTCCAACGCAAAATGTGTGTTGTTCTGGTTTCTACTGCTTTCTGTTACCTTGTGTCACTTTGCGTCAAGGGGGCATTATTTATTGGGTAGATCAGCACAAACACCCATAGGTTTCAACGTAAAGTTTTATCTTCCAGGTTAGCTTCTAAGATAGCCAGAACAGGCTTTGAGTAAAAAACCAGCACCTCCTTGAAGCGGGCATTAACAAAGGGAAATGTTTTCATTTCTCCACAAAAAACATGCACTGCTTTCTTTCTAGGTGCACAACACACATCCAATGTGTGTGCTCCTTCTGACTTTGCCTAGGCATAGGAATGTGTACTGGAAGAGTATGCTTCCAGTTAAGTCTTATGCTAGACAGTGCACACTCACCTCTGCACCATGATTCAAGACTGTGTGTTGTGCAAGGCAGCCTTATAAGAGTGTCAGCGCAGGGGATAAGCGCAGCAAGCCAATGATTGTGCTTTCACCTTTGCGCGACACAGCGCAACAAATTTGTAAATCTGGCCTTAAACTCTTACTCATATTAGGCAGCCTGTGTGAGTAATACAAAGCTATTAGTGAGGATACCACAGCTTACACTTAGGAGGCCTCCTTGCTGGTTATCTCAGGACACAATTTACATCCCCTTAATGAGCTACTTGTTTGAGAGAAATGACTGACCGGCATGGAGACAAGATGTTAAAACATAGATGACATTGACATATACCAGTAGTAAACAATTGCAATCCAGGCGTTAGAGGGACATTCACAATGTCTATTTGATTCGTTGTGGAGTACGTACTTGCAATTTCTCTTTAAACTTGTTTTCAACTAAATTTTCCTTTTCATATTGAAAGACAAAGCATGATGGGGAGCGTGAGGGAGAGCAGAAGGAGGCTCAGAAGAGGTGCCTTCGCAAGCTACTCCAGGTGGATGGAAGGATAAGGGCTATATTATTAAGTCTCCTTATTTCACAGGCAGCCTATGTAGGAAACGCAAATATGGGTCCGAGTAGTGCCAATACTAGGAATTCACTGTTGAGTATGATTCAGGATTTCCTGGGTGATAATCAAGACAACGTCTGCCCACTGAATGGCACTAGAGCTCTTGCCCCCTACAACTTGATGGAATCCCCGACACTGGCAACCACCAGATCTTTTGTATACACCTCAAATCCACTCAGATCCCTGAAAATGTCCTAGCTTGTATATTCTCATTCTTTTACAGCAGAAGCTGGGTTTTCCCTCTCCCACTGTTTCAAATCCACACCACATCCCTTGCCTTGAGTATCCACCACTTATCTTTTTATGTCAAATCTGTTTATTGAAGATTAGAGAGATAAACAGTTGTCACCGTATAAAGCATAAGACAATTGAGTATTACTGGGAAGCTGCGAGGCCTCGTACATTAGAGATGGCATGAACATTTGACAAATGCATATATCTCAAGGCATAGATAAATCTGAGAGTCAACACATAGAAGATTACAGAAGCTTGTCTTCAGCGATAGGTGGAGGTAAGACCTCAATGGTGACCAAGTGACACAACTGGGAGGCGAAATGGGTTAAACGTCAGGGGGAGGGGGGTGAGCCCAGGAGAGTGTCAGACAAATTTTGTGTGAGGACTAGGGAGAGAGAAGTTCCTCACTGGATCTCCGGGGTGGAGACCTAGTCTGTGGGGTCCCCCTGTCGTATGGTAAGATTGCATTTTCAAAAAGTTGGAGAGCGCTGGGTGGTAGGCCGGACCAGATGAAACGCATTGCGGCCCGCTGGGGGTGGCGCCCGCTACGGACCACGTACTCATAATGAACGGAGATACTACAAAAAGCCTGCTCAACTGGGGCACAGCGGCTTGTGGAGACTGCAGCTGGTGACAGAATTAGGCCGCAGGGCTACACAGCGATCCGTCTGAAGGCCAGATATCAACCCTTGCGGGTGCGCTTGTGGTGTGGGTTACCTGCTGTTTGGGAGGTGTGTGGCCCCCTTCCCTCCCCCCCCCCCGCTCTACTCGCAAAAAAAAGACGCCCAGGGGAGCAGCACGGAGTGTGCGCTGCAGTCTCTGTTCCCTATCTGCGCCCTCACCTTTCCGGCCTGCCTACCCTAGATGGTAGTACCACAGCGGAGGAGCACAATGGGGAAGACAGATAATAAGCAGCCAAAGATAACCTTCGACAAACGCAGCACCCGGCAGGTGGATGGCGAGTCGATGTCACAAATGGTGGTACCGGAAACACAACTAGAGCAGGAACAAGAAGAGGACATAAAAACCTTGCTACGTGACATGAAGGGCTGCCTGAAAGAAATAGACGCCAAGATCGACTCCCTTGCAGTCCGAATGGACCAGGTATCACACAGAGTGGACAAACACGAGACACGCCTGAATGAGTTGGAAACACGAGTCTCTGACACTGATGACCGCCAAGTCGAGACACAAGAACACCTCCTACGTATGGACAAGGTACTGGAGGTCATAAAAGCACGGAATGAAGACCTTGAAGCGCGCTCGCGGAGAAACAACATCCGCATTACTGGTGTGCCGGAGTCTACAGCGATATCCAACATGGAGAAATACGTAGAGGGCCTTTTCCAGGACCTGTTCGGGGCTGACCTATCTGCCATGTTCCTGGTGGAACGGGCCCACCGCACCCTGGGGCCTCGACCGCCGCCGGGTGCTCCTCCGAGACAGATACTGGCCCGGCTGCTCAACTATAGAGATAGACACAGTTCTCCGCCTGGCCCGAGAACGTGGTACATTACAATATCAGAACAATGCCATTTCACTATATCCCGACTTCACACAGGCGGTCCAGGCTGCGAGGAGGGAGTTCCTTCCGGCTAAGAGACTACTCCAACAAGTCGGAATTAAGTATGCCATGCTCTACCCAGCCAAGCTCCGGGTCCACACAAATGGCAAGCCCTCCTTTTTTTACAGATGCCAGTGCCGCAACGAAATTTGCCAAACAGGCACGGCAAAGACGAGACAAAGACCACGACAAGGACAACTCGTCACAGAGTCAGCTAAGTGACAATGACTAGAATAGCATTCTGATATCGAGCCCCATGCAGCTCTGCCATCAACTTCTCCCCTGTGTGGGAGTGAGTCTTTCATCTGTTCTTTCGTCATGCTTCTGACACGGGGTGTAATAACAATATTATGGTAGCTTAATACGCTCGGCCACCCTGTTACGTTGTGACGGGGCAGTATGCCGGCAACCTCACGCCCCCTTTGGGATGATTCCCTACTGCTAAGAGTTATTGGGTTATTAGAATCTCAAGGGTGGTTAGTTCAGAATCTCAACCTGATTGGGGGGTTGGAGTGGGTGGGGGGTGGGAGGGGACTGTTTTTAATTGTTTGTTGTTCATTGCAATGTGCTTCATATTTCACTACTGGCAAGATACGACATGGCCGCGTCATGCACTGCCCCGGGGTCGCTGTCACGCACTGGAGGAGACCATCCGGAGGGCCGCCAGGGTCATGTTCGGAGGCAGAATTGATAACTACTAGGGACATATATTCTCTCACGTTAGCCTGTCTACTTTAACATGCCTAACCTGGAATGTACGCGGGCTCAATGATCACAGAAAGATGCGCCTAATACACTCCCACCTCTCGCGGCACTCGGCTGCGATCTGCCTCCTCCAGGAGACACATTTAAGGGGCACGGCTTGTGATAGACTGAAGTCCAATAGATGGAGTGAGGTTTTCACCTCATGCTACTCAAACTACGCCCGCGGGGTTGCCACTTTAATTAAGAAGGGGATCCCCAGGCGAACAATAAAGGCAATAAGCGACACAGAAGGGTGTTACGTTTTGGTGCTTGGGGTGTTGTTTAACCAAAAGGTCTTAATCGCCAAAGTATACAGACCAAACATAGATGACCCCTCCTTCTTCCAGCAAGTATGGCACACTATACAGTCAATGGGAGATGTGCCATTAATATGGGGTGGTGACTTCCCAGCACAGTAATATCACTGAGCATGGATAGGGCGGGAGCCTCGCGCACACACCACCCACAGGCTGCAGCAGTTTTAAAACAAATAATGGAAGATTACGGTTTGATACACCCGTGGCGAAATCTCCATCCTGGCTCTCGGGAGGGCACATGCATCACGCAACAACATAACGCATGGTCGCGCTTAGATTTTTGGCTCACCTCCCCCGACCTACACTCCTGGGTCTCAGCTGTGTCCCATCATGCTCGCACGCTTTCCGACCACTCTCCAGTCACCTTGACACTCCAGATACCCAAGCCTTATAGACAGCCCTTCACGTGGTGCCTACTACCCAGGGCTCTACTGGACTCTGCTTTCAGGGAGGAGTTACACGCGCATATCACAGAATACTTTGATAAAAATTCAGGGTCCATAAAATCGGTGGGGATTTTATGGTAAGCTTTCAAAGTGGTAATACGAGGACACTGTATAGCGGGGCAAAATAGGGTACTCAGGGACATACGTGGCTGTCTCGACCGTTTAGAAGCGGAGTTGCACACACTTGAGCAACAATATTACACGACGCCGTCGGCAGGAACGTTGGGGCAAATCCGTAGTAAATTGACCTCCTACCAGGAGGAGGCAGACAGGGAGATAAACACAAACACGCGATTGCGAGGAGATATGGTGAGGGGGACCGACCCGGGAGGACACTCGTGAACCTATTGAAACCACCCAGGGGTGCCACGTATATCACAACACTTCATACCACAGACAATGACATGGTACACTCCCCCCCCCCGATATCTTAAATACTATGCGTGATTTTTACACACAGTTATACACATCCCAAATGACTCCCTCTAACTCGGTGCTGGAGGACTACTTTGACTCCATTGCACTTGTATGGTTCAGCAATGCACATCGGGAGTATCTTGATGTACCGTTCACGGTTGACGATGTACGTCGGGTCATTGGCAGTATGCGGGCAGATAAGGCGCCGGGATCGGATGGCCTCACAGCGCAATTTTATAAGGAATATTCTGAGGAGCTCGCCCCCCGCCTCCTTGCGGTATACCAAGAGGCGTTACAGGAAGGAATCCTCCCTGACTCGATGAGAGAGGCAATAATAATCACCCTTCTTAAACCAGATAAGGATCCCCAGCAATGCGAGTCATATCGTCCACTTTCATTGATCAATTTGGACGCCAAAATTTTTGCAAAACTCCTGGCTACCAGACTCCAGCCTTTACTCCCATTGATAGTCCTACTGGACCAATCCGGATTTGTACCAGGTAGAGCAACTTCGCACAATCTTCAAACTTTATTTGGGCTGTTACATTATATAGCACCGCACGTGCCTGCTGCTGCCGCGCTTTTAGATGCCTCTAAGGCTTTTGATTCGTTAGAGTGGGGATTTATTTGTCCTTTGCTCAACAAGATAGGTCTAAGCCCGATCTTCATCAAGCAAATCCAACTTCTATACACACGACCCACGGCGCGCCTAAGAGTTAATGGGCTGATCTCCGAGCCGCTAGTAATAAAGCGAGGGACCAGACAGAGGTGTCCTTTGTCGCTGTTGCTGTTCGCGATCGCGACAGAACCGCTGGCAGCGCACCTGCGTCAACATCACGCGAATAGGGGGATTGGTTTTACAACTAGGGCGCTCACTGTGTCCATGTATGCGGATGATATCACACTTTATATGGTGCATCCCAAGGAGAACCTGTCACCCCTTATGAGAGAGGTGGTTCGATTCGGTGGGATGTCAGGAGTTAATATCAACTGGAGCAAATCCGTGATTCTTTCACTAACACCCGGTACTCAGGCCTTTGACACCGACTACCCTTTAGTATGGGCCTCCGGCCCCATTCGCTATCTTGGTGTATGGTTTAGCAACGATCTACAGGAACTATGGACCGCCAACTATGGGAGGGTGGTGGCTTGGATGGAAGACAGGATAAGACGGTGGAAGACTCTTCCTCTATCCCTGGCAGGCCGTATAGCCGTAGCCAAAATGATAATATTGCCAAAACTACTTTATCTTTTTGTAAATGTGCCACTTCCGCTCCCGGTGCATTTTTTCAAACGGCTGAGATCTCTCGTGGTGGACCTGGTGTGGGCAGGGGGTCAGCCAAGGATCGCCTGGGAGGTTCTGACTCTGCCGCAGGAACAAGGGGGAATGGCAGTCCCGGACTTCGTCTTATATGCATACAGCGCACAGGCGCAATTTTTACACTTCTGGGCTCACCCCACACCCTATCAACCGCACGTGTCCGTAGAGATAGATCGAGCGGCCCCCTTACCACTATCAACAGCATTATTCCACCCTTACAAGCGCCCTCGCGGGGAGATAGATACTGTACAAGTCATGCGATGGGCATGGGAGGGTCTTCGCAAACGGGCGCACCTTGATGTGTTATATGCATCAACAATGCCCCTCATCAATAAGCCCATGTACCCCCCTCATGGAACGTAAGGCACGAGAGCGTGCGAGCGCACATGGCCTCGTAGTTAGTGGGGATCTCTACCCTAATGATACCTTTCTCACACTACAACACATGTGTTCCCCCGTAGAGCCTACGGCACTCGACATGCTATTATATTACCAGCTCCGAGCATCCTGTAAAAGTAAGTTTCCTACATTTCCAGCGCCTCCGCCGTCTCTGCCGGCGCTTGAAAACCTGCTGACGGTGGAGTCGGGACGAAAACTTATCACACGCATTTACAGACACACACAAAAGGCTTCACCGATAACGATTCCCCCATCGCAAGTGGCCTGGGAAGAAGAATTAGGAGTACCCCTAACAGATGAACAATGGAGGTTGAGCTGTAAACAGTTGGAGCGGCTGTCGCCCAACTACCGCCTCTGGCTGATTCACTTTAAATACCTTCATCGCCTATATCGGACCCCATTACACTTGCATAGAATGGGACTACGTGCAGATGACTGTTGCTGGAAATGCGGCACCCCACAAGCAACCTTTTTACATTTAGCCTGGAGCTGCAGGCCCATAGCGAACTTCTGGCTTGAAGTCTTCCAACACATAAAACACATTACAGGGCTGGACCTCCCCTGCACACCACTTACGTCCCTGCTCGGGTGCTAGAGACAATGGTCCCAAAATCTCGCAAGTTGCCCAAAATGCTTCTCTTGATGGCAAAACGACAGATAGCTTTACACTGGGGAGTGGCCAGACCCCCGTTGACTAAAGATTGGGTCATAAATGTTACTTATTGTAGGATACAGCTGTCAACCTATTGGGAACTCCAGCCGACCAAGTCCCGACCAAAGGATATTTGGGAACCGTTTACAACTTAGTTAAATTCAAGGGTGGGAGAGGATTAATGCACTGATACAATGATATGTGCCCTCCAAGGTGATACCCATTGGACTGTGTTGTGAGGCCTTGTCCCGGGAGAAAAACTCAGGCTGTTACACTGGGAAAATTTAAGCTGACTGTCATTTCATATTACAGGATGTATATTGAGGCCCGCATACTGGGTTGGACTACCCGGGTTATTGTTATGTCCGGTCTAATTATCTAAAGTGCAGCATTGCAATGTATGTTTTTTGTTGTTTTGTTATGAAAATGCAAATAAAAAGCAATTAAAAAAAATATATATATGGCTCAGGACTTCCTTCCAAAACACGGTCAGCATTGGGCAGGACCACCAGGTATGAATGAAATCTCCCACCATTGACTGGCAACACCAGCAAAGGGGAGAAATGGCCGGAAGCATTTTCTGTAGACGCGCTGGGGTGTAGTACCAACGAGTCATGAGTTTGTAGGCAGATTCGCGCTGGGGAATGCTCCTGTAAGTTGTGGGTATGTCGCGCCAAAGTTGTTCCCAGCTTTCCGGTGGGATCTCCTCCCCCAAGTATACAGACCACTGTCTCTGATATGTGTGGTAGTGAATGGGAGATGAGTGTTGTAGATCCTGGTATGTGCGGGAGATCAGGTCCCGGGTTTCATCGAATGTGTGTACTAGGGCCTCGAAGGGGGTGAGCGGTTTGGTTGCCCCCTGTGTGTAAGTTGGCATGAGCAACCAATGTCGGAGTTGATAATACTGTAGCCTGGATGAGTCCATAAGGTGAAAGGCTTTCTTATATTGCTCAAAGGTTTTAGAGGTGTCTCCCTCAAATAGATCCTGAATTGTGTGACATTCGCCCTCCCCCCATGTTAAAAATGAATGTGGTTGCAGGGCTGGATTACGAGTCACTGGGGTATTAGGGGAGGGAAAAGATGTAAGGCCCCTAAGGATCGCTATTTTGTCCCAGATGTCGAGGACCATTTCCATGGGAGTGGCTATATATGCGCTACAGGGCCGAGCTACTCTGGGGAGCCAGGCCAGGTCCCAGAGGGGTCTACAGGCAACAGCGCGATCCATATGAAACCAGTGTTTTTTGCTTTCGCGGACGACCCACTCCGATATGTAGCGGAGGTGAGACACCTAGTAGTACTCCATAAGGTTGGGGCAGGCTAAGCCCCCACGATCCCGGGACATCATGAGCAGCTTGTTGGAGAATCTTGGTCATCCCTTGCCCCAGATGAAGGAATTCAGAGCGCGTTGGAGTCGTTGGATATCTACTTGGGGAATGGGCGTAGGTAAGGTTTGGAATAGGTCCAGTACTTTTGGTAAAATGGACAATTTGATCGCATTGAGGTGACCAAGCCAAGATATCGGGAGCTTTTTCCAATGAGGTAGGTCTTCCAAGACGTCCCGCCTGCAGGACGACCAGTTAGCCTGGGACCAAGAGGACAGAGAGGGGGTCAAACTTAGACCCAGATACCAGAATGAGTGGGTGGCCCAGTGTAGTGGGACGAGGGTTTGGAGATGGAGCACCTCCGGGGTGGAGAGAGTTAGATTTAGAACCTGTGATTTGGCCATGTAGATTTTAAAGCCCGAGGCCTTTTCAAAGGAGCCAAGGAGAGAAGCTAGCACCAGTAGAGAGGTGCTAGGGGCGGTTAATGAAAGTAAAAGATCTGCAAATAAGGCTGCTTTGTGCTTGTGACCTCCGAAGGGGATGCCGGTGATATCTGCTCACTGGCATATGGCAATGGCAAGGGGTTCTACTGCTAGGGCAAAGAGCAAGGGAGAAAGCAGGCAACCTTGCCTAGTGCCCCTTCGTATAGGAATAGATGGAGAGAGGTGACCGTTGATATGAATTTGCGCTGTGGGGGAGACATAGGATGCCATAACCCTAGATATCATGGCTGGGCCTAGGCCTATTTTTTTGTAGTACTGCACGCAGGAAGCACCAATTGACCCGGTTGAAGGCTTTCTCCGCATCCAGGGATACCAGGCAGGCCGCGATATCCCAGCGATGGGCCTTCTCGACGAGATGGGCCAGTCGGCAGATGTTATCTGCTCCCTGGCGGTGGTATATGAATCCGATCTGGAAAGGTTCTATCAGCACGAGGAGGTATGCTTCAAGACAGTTTGCCAGTATCTTGGTGTAGATTTTGGCGTCTGTATCAAGCAGGGCGGTAGGTCCGTTTGACACGCATTGACAAGGGTCCTTTCCCGGCTTAGGGATGAGGACAACCTCCGCCTCTGACATCGTGGGGGGTATGGCCCGAGATTTCCGAGAATGCGTTGAAGAGGCGTAGGAGGTGGTTCTGAAGCTGGGGAAGAAAGATGCGATAGAATGAGATGGGAAGGCCGTCAGAACCAGGGGTTTTCCCGGTTGGGAGGTGCGTTAGCATTCTACGTATTTTGTCAAGCGTGAATGGGTCATCGAGCAATTGGGTGTGCCGGTGGTCAAGGGGTTCACAAGGGCATGCGGTGAGGAAGGAGGAGATGTCCTCTAGAGCCTGGGGGTCTTCAGTGTAGAGACCTGTGTAAAAGGTGCGGAATTGTCACGAGCGCATGCATTTGAGTGCTCAGAAATCTAGTATGGCATAAGAAGCATCATTACCTTACTGAGTTCTTCTCCTTCGGTGTCAGCGCGGTATCTTCCGAACCCGGAAACATTCACCATGGAGATTGGGAACTACTATTCCCATAAGCCTCTACTGGAACAGACGCGCAAAACACCGTCGGAAATTTTGGATTCATGCTCGAGTTCCAGAGATCCTTCTACGCTTCGTTTTTGGTTGGGTAAGGGTGCCTGCGCACCATTCCTTATCTGGATTGCGTTCCTAGATTCTGCAGTTTGACCTTGCGAGTTCTTCTGTGTCAGACTCGACCTTTGTTCCCTCCGTTGGCGAGCTTCTTCCCTGAAAGCTCATGTGGAGAGAAATATCTTGTTACCCCTGGGGTAATTCCAGTCTCTCCTCCGTTTGCGGGTTCACCTCGGGTGTACTCATGCGGAGGGAGAACCCAGTAACGTTTGTTTTCATGCGATATCAGTAAAAGTGGTTGTCTACTCTGAACCATTCTCCTTCCTGGCTGGAACTGGTATCATTTGTGTGACAGAACTTTGTATCAATTCTTATTTGAAGATTGAGTTTGTTGGAAAAGACAAAGTACCCGGACCTTTAGAGGTCCACTTGCCAGATATCTTTATATAGTTATATTCTTTTCTACTACAGACTCCTCATATATACAAATAGTGTATGCTAACTTTCAGTTGTTTTTTGCCAATGAGTACTATCCTTATTATCCTTAACAGGGGTGATTTTGACAAATTTTTGGGATGTTCTAGTTCCTTCCCCCTGTGATGCTATATGGATAAAATCAAGGGTAGATTATGAAATGTGGAAAAGCCATAACAACTAAAACGTGCAGCTGTATGAGAGTTATAATACATGTATGCATTGTTTTCTTGTTTCCAACACAGATATATGAGCAGAATATATTAGTATTTCCATAGATTGAATGTGGAACATAAACCTTGTCCCTATTTGTTTTCTTTACAGGTAGGAATGGTTAGAGATGTGTTATATATGTTTTCCATTAGAAGTATACCACGTGATAAGAAAGAATAGTATAAGTAATATGTTGTTACCTGTGTCTTTGCTGATCTCCCTCCTCACAGTTCCCTTCCTATCCTTCCCGCACTTGTTCATCCCACTGATCTGTGCTACTACAGCTATCCAGACTTTGGGCTATCAAGGGGTGGACCATTCTGAGCATCAAACCAATTCTGAGGATATCACAGCCGACAGGAATGCCTGTACTTTGTCATGCTTGGATGTGGCCCAGGTGCCATCTGCTTTTTTGACCTTCGAAATGTGGGATTTAGCTCACTGGGTCCAGAGAGAGCGGGCCAGGCATGATCCCACCTTGTCTCCCCCGTCGCAGAATTACTGTTTTAGTGTCATGAGTGACCGTTCTGCTTTATTTGTCCAGTGAATCCTCAGCTGCCCCCGGAGTATGGCCAGACATCTCTTATGCCGCCTGGAGGGCACCGTATGGTCCAACCACTCTAATGTCTTAATTTCCTCTGCCAGGCCTGTTTAAATCACGCAGGTTTCCTGAGATCGGGCAATGGCAATGGAGGTGATGACCCCCCCCCCCCGGATGGTCACCTTGAAGGCATCCCAGCGGGTATGCTTAGGGGTTTCAGGAAGCGCATTTGTTTCAAAGAAGGCTGTGATCTCCCGTTGTATCTTGGAGAGATCAACAGGGTCACGCAGAATGTGGGGTGGGAGCCTCCAATGAGGGGTGAAGCCGTGGACCCCACCGTGGCAACGCAGGACCACCGCAAGATGAGCAGGGTCCGAGATGGAGATATCCGAGATGTGAGCTGATTCCAGGGACCGCGCCAGGGAAAGGGAGAGGAATAAGTAGTCAATACGTGAGTATGAGCGATGGACATGGGAGAAGCAGTAGTCCTGGGCGTCTGGAAATTTGTAGCGCCAAGCATCTACGAATCCCAAGTCTGTAAGTTCTCTCTTCTTAAGGGCGGCAGACATTTCCCCCCTACCATGGTAGGAAGTAGCGCTACGATCCATGTCTGGGTCCCAAACCAGGTTAAAATCTCCCCCAAGGATCACATGCCCCTCGGTTCGTGTCAGCTGCTCCTTTAGTAAAGATCTCAAGCAAACGTCTTGCGATTGATGAGGTGCATCACCACTTATCTTTAACATGTATTTGCCTCCACCTTCTGGCCTTCAATCTGTTTGGGTTTGAGCTCATGTTCTAGTCTCACAATGACAGCAAACAAATAATGGTAGTATTAGACAGACACAGTAGGAGCTCCACCCAGAAGGTCTATAAGTGCATGCCTGCAGTTATCTTGTGAATGTGCCTGAACTGGCTAAATGTGACTAAGACAAATTGGAGGCCCTGACTGTCTGCAAAAATCCTAACTGGTGGTTACACACCAACTGGTTTGTTTCATTATACAATTACCTGATGTTAGACCTCGCATCTTTTGGCGTGGTCTCCCCTGACATTTTGGCTTCCGACCTTCTGTTTGGACCTTGTTTTGCTGGCTTAGGGCTTTGAGTGCTTTGACACTGCCATTCAGTGCCAAAGCGCTATGCTTCTGATATACATACTGGTGATTGGTGTATGCATGATTGGCTGATTTGAGTTAGCTGCAAGTCCCTTGTCCAGTGGTAAGACATATACCTAGGGCATGTAACTCAAATGCTACTAAGTGGGCCTGCAGCACTGGTTGTGCCACCCAAGGAGGTAGCTCTTCTAACATAACACAGGTTTGCCATGGCGAGGCCTGTGTGTGCAGGTTACTGTTACTCAGCTTGGCATTTAAAAGCTACTTGCCAAAGCTCTGCATGTCTCTTGCTACATCTGAGTACTCCCTGGGGGCAGGGTGCAGTATAGGGAAGAGGTAGGGCATGTGCACATGTGAGCTACATGCCCTAGTAGTGAATAACATCGGATGGTGTGTATAGTACTGTGAGACCTGCTTCTCGCATTGATTAACATGGGGTATCTGTGGAAAGGCTATTGATCTGTATTTCCTGATTGCAGAAGATTAGCAGTATGGTGTTTAGTATTGATGGATTAGTAATAGCAAACCCTCTCCAGTAGTTAGAGTAGATTTGACATTACTAATGTGGAAATGCCACTTTGGAAAAGTGAAAGACACACAATTGATGGACGGAATGCAGAACAAATCAAAACAGTCCAGTGGCACAGTGAGCCCAGGACCCACGTCTGGGCATACCTGGCGCACTTAGGGCGAGAAAGCAAAAGACACACAATTGATGGACGGAATGCAGAACAAATCAAAACATTCACCCCCAGTCAAAAGATTTGGGTTAAATCCATCATTCTTTTGCTCACCATGCCACCCCAGTTTAGACCTGGCCATATGCAAATCAGTCTTGACCCTGCGCCTCATGGGAACAGTCCAGCCCGATCTGCCAAGCCAGGTCCTCCCTGGACCGGAAACTAGCATCCTAGGACCGGTTTCGGAGTTTCACCCCTCTTCAGCCAGGATAGCTTGATTCCAGTGGCACAGTGAGCCCAGGACCCACGTCTGGGCATACCTGGCGCATACCTGCTCTCCATGCCACTGGAATCAAGCTATCCTGGCTGAAGAGGGGTGAAACCCCGATACCGGTCCTAGGATGCTTGTTTCCAGTCCAGGGAGGACCTGGCCTGGCAGTTCGGGCTGGACTGTTCCCATTGGGCACAGGGTCAAGACTGATTTGCATATGGCTGGGTTCAAACTGGAATGGCATGGTGAGCAAAAAAACGATGGATTTAGGCCCAGATCTCTGTACTGGGGTGAATGTATGACATTGTTCTGCATTCTGTCCATCAATTGTTGTTTTTGACTTTGGAAAAGTGGGCGTCTCTATGCTCATGGCTCTCTGGGTGCCTGTCAGCCTGTCTCTAACCCACATCTGGGTGCTGGAGGGACAGCTACATCTGTGCATTCCTGATAGACGGTCACAAACTAGGGGCACTCAAGGGAAACTGCAGACCTCTGACTCTGAGGAGCCTTCCTGGGACAGATAAGAGGGGGTGGAATTGGCACCTGCATTCCAAGGGGCAGGGTCCTGGCCCCACTAAAGATATTGATCAAGGCTCCCAGGGTAGGATGACAGACAGGACTAAATTTAGAGGGGCCCTGTGCATTTCAAAGGTGGCCTTTTGAACTGATCTCATCTTAAAAGGCAATAGAGGCTTTAACTACTGGGGCTCTGTCCTCAGGAGTTTAGAGACACTTTTAGGATTGGAACCATTCTACGCTGGGACATCGACAAGAGAAAGCACTGGGGCTTGAGGGACTGAAATGGGATTATCCGCAGACGTATGGTGGCCTGGGGCGTGTGTGCTCCAGGAAGGGGAGTATCACTTGGTGGATTTTTGCCTGGATGTTGCTGGCTTGCAGTTAATCGCCTCCTGCCATGTCCCTAGTCCCTAAGCACTCTCCAAGGGCTGGTTGGATGGCCTCCTGTCTACGAGATCCAAGGGACAGAAAGGATCTCCCAGTTTCCATGAGATTGTAAGAACCTTGCAGAGTGCGGTGAAGACGGGTGGAAGTTATCGTTGGGTCGGCGAGGACTGTCCTAACGTATGCAGTAATCACACTGTAGCGTGTGGTGTCCAAGGGGGGTTGGCGGATATTTGCCGAGTCCGCGGGACCAGAGCCGGAAGCCTGGACTGACTCCAACCTCCGGATTGGGAGGACGGCAGGGACTGACATCGTGGCCTCAGTCCGAGGTCGCTGGCTCCCTACCTCCGGAACCACGCTAGAAGGTACTCTGTTGTTGGCAACATCGTGACTGGACCAGAGTGGTCTCGTTGTGCCTTGTGTGCACCTATGGCTGGCTGCCTGGAGCAACTGCAGCTAGCACCTCCAACTGGGGGAGTGGGGGGAAGGGACATTTCTCCAGATTGGAAGAGCGCCAGCTTCTGGCATCAAAGTATTTTGCCTACGGAGGGGATAGTTACCCCACACTTGTGAAGGTACCGCAGGGTGCCTTGATGGCCCAATCTGGCATGATGAAACCAAGTAACCGTTTCCTTCCACTTAGGTGCTCCTGACAATCTAATCAAAGTGTCACCAGCGGGTACAAGTGTATTGTTCGCTGGTATAGTTTGAGTGACTGCGTGGCTGGAGCACGAAGCGAAGGGGAGAACTGTGACTTTTTGACCATTAGTAGCTGTGAGGGGTATGCAAAATTGGGATATGTTGTGTTTCGTGCTAATGTGACAGCGGGAAAGTGGAATACCTTTGAACAAGCCTGCATATATGTTCTGTCGTTTTGATGTGGAGGGATAGCTTGGATCGTGACTACCTCTGGAAAATATGCACATGGGTTTATGTCACTTTTGAGACTGAGGGGATAACAGAGCAAGTGAATACCTATGACTGGTACATGCCGTTCTGCTGCTAATGGGAATGTTCGACAATTGCATATAACTGTAAAACATATATAAGATGTGTATGTCGTTTTGATTCCAATGTGTGTGTAATACAAAGACCACTGTTTTATACATACGGTGTGGAGTCTTTTTGTTGTTGTGTACTCAGTGTGTTTCGAGGGCGGTGCTGTGCCAATACTTTATACTTTGACCCTTAGTATAAGCCTGACTGCTCTGCGCCAAGCTACCAAAGGGTGAGCACAGGTTATCTTATGAGTGTATCTTACTTATCCTATCTGGGACAGTGGATTCTGTCTGGCTTCGATGCATCCCAGCCAGCCAGAAACCACTGGGTCTAACACCTGACATGAGCCTTGTCTATAAGAAACTTTAGCTTATAGAATCATGCTGACACATCACTGGTACAATAAGTCAACTCTGGTCAACAACAACTTTTTCCATCTCTGCTTTCTAAAGTTGATCCTTACATAAACTAAGTTTAAAATGTGAATCAAAAGGAGTGTCAACAAGCACAAACAAAGGCCCAAATAAGAAATCTCAAACAACCAAAAAGGACACAAATAACTCCTGCAAACTGTACCCATGCAAGGGATTTGGAAGCCTCAGAATCCAGCTTATATTCAATGAAAAATCAGGCTTTTTTAATACACAAACCCCACAAGTGAGTGATCCAAAGTGGGAGCAGCTCATTTAACCCCTACTGGTACTGAGCTGAGGACACATTTTCGCATCTACATGAAAAAGCATGATCAGATCAACTGTGACTGTTGCAATGGATTTATAGTTAGGAGTTATGCAACTCTGGTATATAGAAAGAACTTTATTATGTATGTGGTGGGCTTCACTTAGGGCCTGATTACGAGCTAAGGTATTATTTATCGCACATGATTAATAACGATACCATGGGGTACGTTATTTATAAGGTGCAATAAATATCACCCATTACAAGTTCATGGGAAATAACATACGGATTTTGGTGTATATCGCACCAAAATTTGCATGATACAGTAAATACCATAAGTTTTTCCCTGTTAAATTTCGGCAGGTTTGACCTGTCAAATTTTGACAAAGGTTTGGTTATTTAATGCATCAAATAATTATCGGAAGCGTTAAGTACCTTCAAACTCGTAATTCCGACCCATGCGTAAACAGGAGTTTACGCATGGGTTGGAATATTATGTGGAACTCGTAATCAGGCCCTTAGTATTGTTTTACCTTTTATGTATGTGGCGTTGAGAGTCGTTCATACCTATTGTTATTGGAAAATTAATACAGCTACCTGTAAACAAAGATACAGTTTCCATGAGCTCTAACATGACAATGAGGAATTACAGAAAGAAAATGAAAAATATAAATGTAAAAAGTCATTACCGCGTTTTGAGAGGTATTCACTTGAGGTTCATTTCGTAAGTGTTCGGCTTCAAGAAGGAATTTAGCTGCGTCCACTCTAAATCCATCAACGCCCTTTGTAAGCCAAAAGCTCATAATATCCTAAGCAGAAGATATGATAAGAAAAATATACAGGGGATTTTTTTTCTGTTTAGGCAGGCATGCTAATTTTTCTATTACTGTTTTTGTGAATTTGTAATGGAAACCAGTTTGAAATGAGTTTTATGTTAAAACTTTCTACCAGCAGGGGTTTGGATAGAAATATGGTAAAACAAATCAAAAGACATGAGGGTATCAAAAGTGGGAGGGTACGGTGGGCAAACGAGGATAAAGCACAAGACATAGTAGCACTGGTGTTCAGTAGCCAAGAGCTCAGACTTGTCTGTATAGTCATGGCGTATTTCACAATTATTTCCAAGAGAGCAATAGAGAGGCGTTCAAGGACATGTTATCTTCGTTAATGTACAATTCCTCAGGTGATTTTTTTCTGAAAGTTTTTGCCTCGCTCACGTGCAAACGATGTTTCATCACGTGAGCCATGAATGACTCTTGGATTCAATTATTGAATTTGAACTTTAGTTCGAAGTTTAAGTTGCTCCAGATTTCAATAGACATACTAAGCTTTTTATTACAGATATAAGCGGTAAAGGTGAATCATTCCACTTGTTTGGGTAGCCCTTTACTTCGATATTCAGAAGATTAAAAGGCCTGCATTGAAAAACAGGTGAAAGTACATAGAATGAATATGACAGAAGCAGGATGGGAGGCTCCATGAGTGCACAGTATAAACAGGCAAGGAGAAGAAACAAACGAGAGGTCAAGCGCCACTTTGGAGATAATTCACACCAACATTTCAATCTTGGAGCAAGCACAATTCACGATGCATATTACGAACATAATGGAAAAGCCATACATTACTACATGACTTAAAACATACCCTCCAGCGCAAAACTGGAAAGTAAATCCCAAATCTACACTGACTACCTATTGTCCATCAGTTGCTACAGATATTGTTGGTCACTCCTTCTAACTATCACTTTTGCTTCCACAATACCGAGAAGGTTTGTGGCCTGGTTTGTGGTACCTAAAACTCTTAAATGAATAAATTAATAAATAAAAAATACAGTTTTTAGACCTCTGCGATTGCAAAAGAATGGACTAGCATCGATTTTAATGTATTTTCTCAGTTAACCAACGAAAGGTAGCTATATAACTTACCTCTCAGAAATGAGTAGAGCAGGAAAAGGTTCTTATGAAAAGATAAAAACATGAACAATTTGCAATGTAAAGAGGTGATGTCTAGAAACATTTGAAGAAGATGGATCTGACTTAGCACAGTAATATTGCTTTTAAGATGTCTCACATGGGGACTGCTTCTGTCCTAACAAACAACTTATACCACAAGTTCCAGACGCTTGTTGAGTTAGCATACTTTGGTCTGCATACATTTATTATTTTAGTTTTTTGTGCATAAGTTTCCATGAAGCCTTTTGACCAATTTTGAGTGCTTTAGAGATTTTAATCACATTGGCAACCCTTTAGTTCCATTTGTTGACGGCTGTCAATAATGTCAGTCTGGGTGGTCTGATCCCAGGTAGTTCTACAGAGTTGGGTGTTGCATGTGGATTTCAGACTACTTACAGAAGTAGTGGATAGCTCGGTTTTATCCAAGATTCTTGTGTTAAGTCATTTGGCTGAACAAGGAGATGGAGAGTTTGTTGGGACTAGAAAGGCTGTCTCATATGTAGGGGGAGAGAGTGGCCATCTGCGAATAGTTCTGGTCAAAGTATGATTTTCAGTTTTGTCCTCAATTTGTGAAAAATAGCTTGTGCCCTAAAGGATTGCTCCAAATCATTCCAGCCCTTCACTGTTTTTCCTTCATGCGGGATTAAGGTAAGGTATCTTGATCTGACGTTCTGGGTTTGCAGCACCAAATTTCTAAGTTAATATAATTTCCCCAGACAAAAATCTTGTGGATGGTAACAAGGACATTGCATTTGAATTGTTGCTGTAATGGATGCCAGCATATGACTTTGATGGCTGTGATGCATTGTCCTGCTTCTTGAAGTTAAGACACAGCTTACCTCCTCTTTTATGTGATATATCTAGTTTCAGCCTCTGTTTTTCAATTAGCCCTACATGCATGGTGTCTTAGCATGGGAGAGTCAAGGCCCGGATAAGGTCTAAGTGGTGGTTTGGCTGGAACAGTGTCAGGGTCTTCCAGAGTGGATTTCGCTTATTTGTATGCTTCACCACTGAGTTGATTTGAGGGGTTAAAAGGGTAAGAATAGACGGGAATTCCTAGGTTCATTTACTTTTCCAATGAGATTAGGGGAAATAGCTGGAGAATGGGACCAAGGAAAAGGAAGTCTACATGTTTAAGCCATAGAACGAATTCAGGTTGGTTCTCTGTCCCATGTATATTTGAAGGTTGGGCATCGCCTGTGCAATTATTTTGCCCAGAAGGTATCATAAATAATGTCAACATAAGCAGAGAAGGGTGTGAGTCTTGAGGGATCTTCTTAATTCTAGCATGCCGGGTATTATAGATAGAAGTCAGAACTGCAAATCACTCAGGAACACTATCAGGACTGACCTCTGCTTCGAAGAGAAACAAAGTGAAAGTAGTGGATTAAGAAGATAAATCTCGATGAAACAATGTAAAGCACTTGGGATTACTTGAAGAGACAAAGAAGTATCCCATGGAAACATCCCTAGAGTCAATCATAGAATCCATCGTCAATGACATGGAAACAGTGCAGGGACTACGGGTTTACAGGATACAGAGGACTTGAACGCAGCAACAGCCACCTGGTTTCCTACACTGAATGGTCATGATATGCATGCCCTGATACGACGACAAGGTTCACTTGATGACTCCTGCAAGAAAACAAGGTGATCTAACATACAATGGAAATTGTATTTCGTATTACCCGGATTACAGTATGAAAACATAGAAAAGAAAGCTCAAATTTGAGTAAGCGAAGTGCAGGTGGAGCAACAGACAGACCTCCATGCCCTGATGCCTCTGGTGCGGCTGTGCAAAGATATTAAAGGTAAGAAACAATTCTTCAACAAGCCTGAGGAGACCCTCCATCATGTGGTAACACCAAACCTCCCATACCGCACTAATTTAGCGACTTCTCTGATAAGTGAAACTATGCTACATGGAGACACGTTTAGAACTACGTTGTTTCTGTTTGAAGTGTGGTGTGTATTTATTTAGTTACATTACTGCACAGGAAAGTATGGCAGACGCTTTTATTGGTTCTCACACAGAAAGCTTCACACAACACTATCAGAATTGGCGTCACACTTGGGCAGTTGATTGGTTATCAGCTTGTGCACCTCTGCACAAACTAGGGAGCTTGGACCTGACTGGAGCCGCCTTACCTCAGTTGATGTATGGCTTTAATAGCCCAGACCTTGAACTGTTTCGGGAATGTTTTTGATAACGTGTTTCTTATTTAATTATATTTTCCAGAGGATGGGTGGATTTGAGCCATCGCACTGATGGCTGATCCTGTAGTGTTTGAGGCTGCTTGGGCTGGGGCCGGAATAAGTTGTATGATGACATGTTTGGGCAGGATTTAGAGATTTCTATAGGAAGTGCCTTGGGCAGGGGTTTAGAACTCATACATATCACAACAGGGAAGAATGGCTACCCTTTTACTGCAGCTTTTTGAAATGTTAAAGATAACAAAAATGCAGTCAAAAGGCAGCACATATTATCATACTTAAATCGGCAGACTGTGTCACTAGCTATGCTACAGGAGACTCACCTTCCACAAAGGGAACATGCCACACTGGCTAGTAAATTGGGAGGACAGATGTGGTATTTCTCTTTCATGGCATCTTCTACAGGAGTGTTACTCTCGATAGGACCACTGCTTCCATTTCAAACGGGAGACGCCCTGAGACGACAAAGCTGATGAGTTGGAGTTTCTGCACACTTTAGGGTGAAACACAGCTGTTGTTGTGCATCTGTGCCCCAGAATAGACAGCAATGATTTATTTTTCTGGTATTGTGATGATCCTGAACTTCTGTATGCAGTGTCATGGTTGCTGGGAGGACAGAGCTGATAAATGATCTCATTAGGAGATTGATTGCTCCACTGGATCACTTGGCCATACCCTTATTGACAAAAGCACAAAAGAAGGGGATGGCCACACATATGATGTGTTGAATATATTAAGAGGTGACTAAGACACCTCAACATAAATGTATGTCTCGCCCATCCCTGTCTTTCTGAAGGACATCATTGTATAACCGCTATTCGCTCCAACTGAATGAAGGGAGAGGGGATCAGATCCATTTGCAGATATGTAGGATAATGTCGGATTATTAGATTTTCGAGAATGGTGTGCCAGATGGCAGGTGTGACTCCATACACTAGGGTCCGCAATACTTAGGGCATGGTGAAGGTTCCAGTGAAACATAAAGTTCCCCCAACAGTACACTGTTGAGTGACTGCTGAGTGAACAAGATGGGGTTATAAGGGAACCTTTGGCATGACAAGTGCGGTAGTGGCAAAACTGCGAACCAAATGAGAGACTGACGTCAGAGCACAATTGGGAGACAAAGATTGCGGCACAATACTTGCTACTTGTAGCGTGGTCTCCCGGAATGCATGCTTTAAGCTCAAACCCTATAAAAGTTGTGTCTATCGACTACCACCATCCCCCCAGCCCCGAGAACATGTTGTCCGTCGGCTGACACTCCCCGCCCCCCCTTCGCTGGGTCGGCCATCGGCCGCCCCAGCGAACCCCTCTCCCCCCGCTCTTACCTGCACCCAGGCGGCAAACTTAGGGGCTGCCTCGGGTGGCAGTACGTCTAGCTACGCCACTGAGCTGCCCTAAATGCTGGATTGAGGTGGGCTTCTTTTAGCACAAGTGGGCTGGGGGCTGGTAATGGCAGTGACACCTACACTTAGGTTGTGGTTATTGTGGTTGGTCCTAATTAAAAAAACAAAAAAACTAACCACTAGATTTATTCTCCTAGGAATGGTGCAGGCTATAAGATGCATTGCTGGGGCCTGGATGTCCAGTATGTGACATCTGAAGAGTAATTGGACACATTGAGATTGATATTGGAGATGAGGCAGTACATGGCTGCCAAAAGAAGAGGGTGGCAGCGGGGCTAAGGGGGAACAATTTGGATGCTAGAGTTGGATTCACTGGATTACCCTTCTGATAGATTTTCCCCTGATGTGAGAATTATAATTTGGTGGGCTACTTGCTACTACTAAATGATGATATTCTAATTCCGCTAAGTGCTGCCATTATACTTGTTGATTAATATACAACAGATTATGTAAAATTAATTACGTTAAATATTGTGCCCAGCATGCGTGGCGCCGGACCTAGGAGGAGTGATTCGCTGAGTCTTAATTGTTTGTTAATTGTATAAACTGTAAATAATGAAAGGATTAAAAAAATGAAATGGAAGATAAAAATCTCTTTCCTTTGTGTTTTATATTTATTACCCTGGTGCCACATCCACCGTCATGTACCCGCTCCACTCTTTCCATTATATCCCTGTTCTTTACTTTACCACGTTACTTTGATTTTGTACAGACTTCTTTCAGGAGGACCACTTTGCCTGCTCAGCAGTTCACCCTCGCTCTTCAGGTCCAGGTGGTCTCTTTCTTGCCCCGCCCACTCTGCAACCTGAGCCCTTCCCTCTCAATCCCTGATTGTCCTTAACGCTACTCCTTCCTGTGCCTAGATGCAAGGTCTGCTCATACTAGCAGCAGAAGAAGTGTTAATTTACAATTTTGCTGCCACAAACTGCCGAAAAAGTCTATTTGCACTGCATGGTATAGGTAAAGTGCATAGTTGAGCTTTAATATAGCAATTCTGCAGTAGATATTTGCTGCATTAGGACAGGGGACAGGAATAGAAATCTTCAGTGTAGTTTGGCGGCAAACATGGATGCCTGGCGCAAGTGGATTCATGAGTATCAGCAACAGACTCGCAAATGAAAAGCTGAATAGTAAAAGGTAGGCGCAAGAGAACAGCACCATACTGGTAAAAGGACAATCTGAAAGGTCAACTATTACACATTGGAACAGATGTTTTTAGTAGACGCCAAACCTAATTAGAATATTGCAGCATCTTCAAGGGAGCGGAGACACTTCTCAACTTTACTGGCCCCATCTTTTGTCCTGTTGCCCCCTCCAGTCTTATTGGTCCATTTGAAGGTATACTGGGAGGGGCAATAACCAATGGGGAAATGGCGGTCCTTTGTGCTGACTCAATGACTACTTTAGACATTAGTGCCTACTTGGCAGCTGTCCTGACGTAGACCCCCTAAAGCCCAACTCCATTTCAAGTAGGCCCGACTCCATCTTAGGTACTGTGAGTTGCCCTTTTCTCAAGTTTATGTAATGGGAGTCGCCATTTTCCTCAGTTTGTGCAGAATCATTGTCATGTCTGCCATTGTCGCAGATGTCGTCGGACCTTATCATTCGCAGAACTGTGAAAGCGTCAAGTCATTCAGACAGTGATATCGATATCACACCTGATGCAGCATCAAGTCTGGAACAAATATCTAGTTATCACAATGTCAAGGTCAAATAAGAACAGACACAAGACACAAGCATATAGCCAAAATAGTGCAGTCTGAAATGACGTCCATTTACCTTATGTGTTCATAATGATACGTCTGAGACTCACACCTTGATGCACAAAATCTATGTCAGACATTCCTAAATGTATGTCAGAAATACCAATCTCTGGTAAGATTTTGTATATAAGGACTGCCACTTGACAGGAGTGGTCGTTCGCACTGATTATCGCACAAGATACTTCCGGAGACGGTCTTGACTGGTGCCAGTGCTACATTGAACTTGATACAGATAACGTGCTGAATCCAGGAGAAGGACGCTGCATAGGAGTGTGCTTTCCTTTCGCAAGGAACACTGCCTTCACGCCTCGCTGATAACCACAGCTTTTGCTGTCAACAAGGTATGCTGTGTGTTGCTTCTCCCTAAGAATGTCTAGGTTGCAAGTTCAACTTTCCTTGCTTCCCTTGTGTTTTGCATAGAAGTAGGTTTTAGGGACATTTTAAATATATTAGAAATGTTGATTTTAGTTTTGTTTTTCACAATGTGCCTATTTGCTGTTTTTATAATATTCTGTGTGGTTGTTTTAGATATGCTGCGAAACAGGTACGCCCTGTTGCAATCAATGCTTTTAGTTAAAAGTGTCTATTCTTAGTTCCATTTGTGTGTGTGATATTGTGAATAATAAAATAGGTATGTTTCCGGTAGCACGCTACCTCAGATCTTTTAGTAACCCAAAAGCAACAATGTATTGGGTGGGGTTTTGCAGGGCTACAATAACCTGTCTTTCACATTCAGCGCTGGTGCCTTGAACCAAGTTCACCTGTGCCACCCGTTTGTGGGAAAGCAAACCTTGTAGAACTACACCAGAGTCATAGTTTATGCAACAGTCCGCTCCAAATCGATCACCTAGGGTGCCATAGGCCACTGAGCATTGATCACTGAGTTGCCCTCTGAAAATGACAGGTGATGAACTACCTGAATTGGCCCTGGCTCTACCCCTAAGTGGTGAGATGATGAGGTCAAGCATGGGGGTGCCCGGAATGGGCTGGCTATCCTTCCTAACCTCAGTTTCTTTGCCACTTTGTCTCTCATGACCCCTCTGTGTTCCGCTGCCGATCTGAGGTTCTTGCATGTCCTCGCCCCCCTCTGACCTTCGTATAGTATTAGGAAACCTCCTCAAAGCCTTTCTATATTGCCTTTCCCTCAGGCACCCGGTAGAAAGCATTCAATAGTATGCTTAGTGGCTCCCTAAGGATGGGAGTATTAGCCAGTTGTGATGGGGCCAATATTCCCGATGTCTTGGTGTTTTGGGCTTCTGCCCCATCAGGTTCAGCCCACCCCCCCAACCAACTGGCTGGTCGTTCTAGCTTCACCCTGCTGTTTTTTGGGTGCCCACTCTCATCTGAGCTGCTACGTGTGGTTTACCACACTCACTACGCTGGGTGACCTCCCACGCAACTGCTGCATACATGCCTGAATTTGCATGCTACCCCCCTCACTACACTGGGTGACCTCTCACGCAACTGCTGCATACATGCCTAAATATGTATGCTACCCCTTCCCAAAAGCACTCTCCATTCCCATATTTCCAGCAAATAGTCGTTGTTCCTTTGGGGTCCCTGTAATATTGTGGTCCTTTGGCTTTGATGCCCCATACGGTCTCTCTTGTCTGCCCTTGGGGCCGGCCTGGCAAATGGAATGCTCATTCTAGTTTACCCCTTCCCTAGCTGCCAGCATCTTGTAAAGGATAATACTTCTTCATTACCCTCTCGAACCAAAATAGTCTTAACGAAAGAGAAGCGCAACGAGGTGAGCTCCAAACCCTGTGGGCCAAGCAAAAGGATCTTAGTCCACAGTTCACGCAAATGCAGGTCATGCATACCATAAAACAGCAAAGGTCCGAAGAGGCACCAAGGCCCAATGGCCTGCCGAATGCCGTATTAAAAAAAGATCCCACCTTTTGGTCCACACATCTAACCCCCCTGTTTAGCCACGCTCTGGAGTCTGGTATCATACCAGACTCGTGGCGAGGTAGCATATTTCAACCGATATATAAATCAGGGGTGCATTCAAATCCCAGCAATTGCAGATTAATCACCCATTATAGATAAGGAGGCCAAAATGTATGCTTCAAACCTGCTGACTGATCTAGAGGACTGGGTGACCAGTACAAATGTAATCCCTAAAACTCAAACTTGATTTCGCGCGGGAATGAGCACCCTAACAAATCTATCAGCAGTTACCCTCCTGGCCGACCAAGCCACTACAAAATTGAGATTTTTTAATGCCTGTTTTATAGATCTTAAAGCTGCCTTTGATAAGGTTCCTCGAACAAAGCTATGGACAAAAATGGAAAGTTGGGGTGTTCCCACAAAACTGCTTGATGCAATCATCAACCTCTATTCAAGAACCTGGGTCCAAATCAAATTAGGAGACTGTCAAAGTGTTACTAACAAAATACCAACTACCAATGGCTTAAAGCAGGGGTGCGTTCTGGCCCCCTGCTTGTTTAATGTTTACACAGCGGATTTAGAGATCCATCTATGCCAAGCACAAGGAGACCCTACGAAATTGGGAAATGAACCAATAGCAAGCCTGCAATATGCAGACAATATTGTCTTGCTTAGCAAAATGCCTCAGGGCTTACAGCCGCTGACACCCAGTTATTAGATTATGCAGCTACTGCTCAATTGGAACCCAGTTAGCAAAAAACAAAAGTCATGTGCTTCTCAAGCTCTCACAGAAGACAACCCAGATTAACCTGGATGGCAAACAGTAACATCCTGGAACAGGTTGCAACTTACAATTATCTGGGGGTTTTACTTGATCGGCACCTCAACTATAAGCAATACTTGGCATCAAGGCAAGTGATAGCAAACCAATTGCTATTTGCATTTAAAATCTTGCAAAGAAAACTCAGTAGCTATTCAACAAGCTATCTGCTGAAGGTCATAGCAGCAACATTCATACCTTCAATCTCGTATGGATCAGAACTAATTAAAACCAAAGATGCATCAGGCTTCAACACCTCCCAATCCTGTCTTTTCAAGAAAATATTCTCAATTCCATGATACACATCACAAGCTCACATCAGGTTGGAGATCGGTCTAAAAAAATCAGATTCCAGGAAGACAAGGCGCCATAATAAAATGTTACTTGAGAATGAGGGCAGCAGAGGTAAACTCTCTCGCCCACCATTGCTGGCTTGGAATCGAGAAACAATCTAGGATAAAGAACTCAGTCCACTCGATGTTATTGCAATCCCATTCATCCTTAAAGTTAGAAGAGGCTTGGCATACAATATCTGCTTACTCGGTGTTCAAACAAATATCTTATAAAGCCATTAGTCTGCAATCACTGCTTATAGACAAAGCGATATTGACGAATAAAAGCCATGCATGGGTGGTGATGCCAACATATAAAACCCTAAAACCTCCACTGTGTCTGTTGGAACATTTTTCAGGATCAAAAAAGCTTAACGTGATGTTATTGAAGCTAGGAGTCTATACATCTAAAGATCTAACCCCAAAATGGAAACGGACTTGGCCAACCCTGGAATGCCGCCTTTGCGGTCATAGTAATGAATCATTACTTCACCTACTTTGTACTTATCCAGCACTTTTACCCCTTCGTAAATCATTATTATGGCCAATACTGAAGCAAGAACAAATAAGAACGTGCAGATCCGCCGTCATAAAATCATCAGGAGGATCAACAGTTGCAGATCAGAGGCCTTTTATTCTCCAGGTCATTCTAGAAAGAGTCGAGGAATTGCAACCTGATATGTAATATAGGTGCTTCCAATTAACAACTTAGCTGGAGCCACATAAAGACAGAAATTTTACAGGTCAAGAGGACTCCATCAAACAGAAAAAAAAACGCAAAGAGGTGATTTCCTACAAATAGATAGCCTTAAGCATAATAGACCTAAGAAAAAACACAGATCCCACACGGAGTCACAGGCTACTAAGGGATCTCGTCCTGACTGGACAGACTTTGACAGTCAACAAGTACATTGCACCAGCACTTTACTTACGTTATGGTATAATTGCTACTTGTTGGCTTTGCTATGCTGTCTGTGTGTGGTGATACCAAAGGGGATGATGGACTGAGCGTTAGAGCAAATCAAACACTCACCCCCCAGTCAACTGATCTGGGTTTAATCCATCATCATTCTTTAGCTCACTCCACCACCCCAGTTCAGACATGGCCATATGCAAATCAGTCTGACCCTGTGCCTCATGGGAACAGTCCAGCCCGAACTGCCAAGCCATGTCTTCCCTGGACCGGAAACAAGCATCCTGGGACCGGTTTCGGGTTCAAAACCCTCAACAGCCAGGCTATCTTGAATCCAGTGGCAAAGTGAGCAAGGGACCCACGTCTGGGCATACCCTGCCAACTTAGGGCGAACAAAGCGATACCAAAGGGGATGATGGACGGAGCGCTAGAGCAAATCAAACACTCACCCCCAGTCAACTGATCTGGGTTTAATCCATCATCATTCTTTAGCTCACTCCACCACCCCAGTTCAGACATGGCCATATGCAAAACAGTCTGACCCTGTGCCTCATGGGAACAGTCCAGCCCAAACTGCCAAGCCATGTCTTCCCTGGACTGGAAACAAGCATCCTGGGACCGGTTTCGGGTTCAAAACCCTCATCAGCCAGGCTATTTTGAATCCAGTGGCAAAGTGAGCAAGGGACCCACGTCTGGGCATACCCTGCCAACTTAGGGCGAACAAAGCGATACCAAAGGGGATGATGGACGGAGCGCTAGAGCAAATCAAACACTCACCCCCAGTCAACTGATCTGGGTTTAATCCATCATCATTCTTTAGCTCACTCCACCACCCCAGTTCAGACATGGCATATGCAAATCAATCTGACCCTGTGCCTCATGGGAACAGTCCAGCCCGAACTGCCAAGCCATGTCTTCCCTGGACCGGAAACAAGCATCCTGGGACCGGTTTCGGGTTCAAAACCCTCATCAGCCAGGCTATCTTGAATCCAGTGGCAAAGTGAGCAAGGGACCCACGTCTGGGCATACCCTGCCAACTTAGGGCGAACAAAGCGATACCAAAGGGGATGATGGACGGAGCGCTAGAGCAAATCAAACACTCACCCCAGTCAACTGATCTGGGTTTAATCCATCATCATTCTTTAGCTCACTCCACCACCCCAGTTCAGACATGGCCATATGCAAATCAGTCTGACCCTGTGCCTCATGGGAACAGTCCAGCCCGAACTGCCAAGCCATGTCTTCCTGGACCGGAAACAAGCATCCTGGGACCGGTTTCGGGTTCAAAACCCTCATCAGCCAGGCTATCTTGAATCCAGTGGCAAAGTGAGCAAGGGACCCACGTCTGGGCATACCCTGCCAACTTAGGGCGAACCGGTCCCAGGATGCTTGTTTCCGGTCCAGGGAAGACATGGCTTGGCAGTTCGGGCTGGACTGTTCCCATGAGGCACAGGGTCAGACTGATTTGCATATGGCCATGTCTGAACTGGGGTGGTGGAGTGAGCTAAAGAATGATGATGGATTAAACCCAGATCAGTTGACTGGGGGTGAGTGTTTGATTTGCTCTAACGCTCCCTCCATCATCCCCTTTGGTATCGCTTTGTTCGCCCTAAGTTGGCAGGGTATGCCCAGACGTGGGTCCCTTGCTCACTTTGCCACTGGATTCAAGATAGCCTGGCTGATGAGGGTTTTGAACCCGAAACCGGTCCCAGGATGCTTGTTTCCGGTCCAGGGAAGACATGGCTTGGCAGTTCGGGCTGGACTGTTCCCATGAGGCACAGGGTCAGACTGATTTGCATATGGCCATGTCTGAACTGGGGTGGTGGAGTGAGCTAAAGAATGATGATGGATTAAACCCAGATCAGTTGACTGGGGGTGAGTGTTTGATTTGCTCTAACGCTCCGTCCATCATCCCCTTTGGTATCGCGTCTGTGTGTGGTGGGCTTAATTTTTATACGTTAGATGTCTTATCCACTGATCTTAGGGCTGGCATCCTAACGCTCACAGGAAGTTATAGGGAGCTGCTGCACTATTCAGTTTTAGATTTTACATTAACATCATTGCAATGTAATATTTTTATAAATGTTCAATGATTTTTACCTCTCTGGTTGTATCGATATTGACTTCTGCTTTTATGTTTTTAAATGAAATCGAATAAAGCATATTTTTCAATCAGTCAGTCAGTTTTGTGTGTACCCTGCCAGATCCTCACTGCCCCATTCCATATTTGGCTGGGCCTGCATCTTTTTACCGAACCCGTGGTCCACACCTTCCCTTAAAACAACCTGTATGTCTCGTATATGCGTGACTCAGAGAGATAAAATAGCTTTTTTATGTGGAAATGTCTCTATGATAACACATGCCATCACCCTGAATGCTTCCAATGAAGTCACAATGCTCCTCTCCCTTCTGAATCTGCGGTTCTCTTTCTTCTCGTCTTCCTTCTTCTTTTGGAAAAAACAAGTACAAGCCCACTTGCTGTACCTCCATCAGTGGGAAGATGGCTATGTACTCTCTACCTAAGATGCGCCCCTTAACCACTAGCCATATTAAGGTTTTGAATCCTCTGAAATTTGAAAAGCTGGGCCAAAGACAGACAGCCTTAGCCTAGTCTAAATGAGAGAGGACTAGGGAGCCAACAGCTGGGCCACCGGGACCTGGCACTCAGTGGAAGAAAAGGTAGAATCTGTTTCAAACCCTGGAGGAGCTGGAAACTAGAAGGCTGGAGTTCGTGGATTTGGAAGTCAAAGGAGACATCTTTCTCAAAGTGGACTCCAAGGTTTTTTAACACTCTGCACAGGGGTATAAAAGCTTCCCCTGGTGGTGGGCCAGGTATTATCATCATCACCAGTGACCAGGATTTCAGTCTTGTTACCTTTAACCTTGAACAAGTGTCCAAAGTTCTTTAAATTACAGGTCCTTGAACTTGCCCGCCTAGGAAAAGAAATATCCAATTACTTTTTGCTAGACAAACCCCCTTAAAAAAGTCACAATAAATGGCCCATTACCAGTCAGAAGCTTTAATCAATATAGTGAATGAAAAGGCGATCAAACAGCACCAGAATGGACCCTATCAACATCAGACATGATCAGTAAGGAAAAAGGCTCAGAACAAGACTTCACTGAAATGACCTTGTGCACTGACCATCATTTAAAAAGTGCAAGAAATGTAACTTAACTGAGAGCCGCTTTAAAGTGAATCAGTAGCACTACCACATCACTGGACTAGGGGGGACAGATATATGTTGGCCTTTGTGCATCGCTATGCTAACTTTTTATAGGGATGTGCTGGGGCAGTCCAGCCCGTTGCCCAATGATACTAATTTGATACTGGGCAAAGGGATTTCTAGGAATCAGGCAGACATGGTTCATAGCCACCTCATTTAAATCAATGCGCATTTCCCCCACAGAGTAGAACTACCTGTTATATGCCTTATTTTAATCAATTTGACCCATATTCTTGGGCACTCACCTGTTGTTCAGCACTCCATTGCTTCCCAGCTAGGTCTGCGCCACGCAAGTACCGCTGCGTACATGTCACATGAGGGAGGTGGTGCCTGTATTCCTCATTGCAAACAGCAACAAATGCAAGGAGTCCACAAAGGGGAGGAGGCCTAAGTCTTGGCATTCGATTTTGCATGTGCCCTCATAATGAACTCTATACCTTGAACACACAGAAGTCACAATGCCACCAAAACTGCTCTATTGTCTAAGTAACACTGGGTGGGAGGAAGTGAAGCTTGGTATTGTTGTCTGTATCCTTGATGCTGGAAGCCGGATGTTCGTACATGCGCAGTGGAAGACGTACAAAAAGGTCTGCTTTGACTCTGCAAATGGTTGCCCCCTGCTCTCCTCATCCAGTAACCATTTAGTGCGATGCGACTGCAGGAGTGATTGCAAAGCATTCATCAATATGTAGTCTATGCCGAGCTGCAAGGAGGTGCAGTGTCCCTTTGATGAGAGCTTTCCTTGGGGAATCGCAAGAGGTGGTGTGTATTGAGACGCACAATTATTACTACAGATCACAACACATTTGCAAATAGCGACCTGTAACTTTGCATTTCCAAAGCCAGCTGCATTGCACAGTTGCGCCTTTCCAGATGCAAAGTTGATTCATACATGCGACATAGAAAAGTGCAGTCAGTCGTTATCACTGCAGCTGTCCTTTAACAAAACAAACTCACATGAAGTGCATTATGCATTAACTCACAAGAGTGCTCCTAACTACAGGAAGATGTTCTTTCAAGAAGATCCGAATACTTTATTTTTAAAATTAGTTTCCTTCATGTTTTGTTGCTTCATTTTAGCAACATGATTTCTGGTGCATATCTTCATCAATTGGGATAAGGGACACAGACAGTGCATGAGTTTCTGACTTGTGCAAGTAAATATGTTCTCTATATCGCAACGGCAGCCCTCGCGGGGCAGCACTTGCAGCACACTGCCTGCCCTAGAGCCGCACATGCATTACACTGGAGTTAGAGAGGCGATGCATCAAAATCACACCAGCCTCCAGGCCAAGTGCAGGTTTAGAAAGAGGGAAACATTGAGGGGCATATTTACAAGCCCCTATGGCCTCGGAACGTCACTTTTTCTGATGCTCCGGTAGCGTTGCGCCATTCCCCATATTTACAGCATCACCTTGTAAATATGCCCCTTACCTCCAAAGTCTGCTGCGGCAAAGTGGCGGGCAATGGGTGTTGCAGTGGGCGTTCCACTGCAACACCCATTGCTTTTTGACACTGCCGCAGATATACAAGCCTTGGGCAGCGCCAAAAACGTAGGCCAGGTAATACCTGGTCTTAGAATGGTGATACGAGTAGAAATGATTGATTTCTCCTCTCTTTTTTGCTCTTTCTATGTGTGCTGCTTTCTGCAGCAGACATAGAAAGAGCAAATCGCCATTATTGATTTTTTTATGTGCAGGAAGGTGTCCCTTCCTGTACATAAACAATCGCACCTGCGGTGCAGGCACCCTTGCAACATGGTGCGAGGGAGCCTGCACTGGCGATAGGTAACTTTGTTAGTGCCAGTGGAAACACAGGGGAGCTCCATATTTTTGTAAATACGGTGCATCCCTGCGTTTTGAAAACGTCAGAGTGTGGCGTTGCCAAATTTGGCATAACACCGAGCTCCGACATTTTCTTGTAAATATCCCCCCTTCGGTTTTGCATTCTTCTGATAAATAACCTCCTTTTAAACATGCAGTTTGTTTTTCCAAGAAGTGTTAATGTTAGCTTATTAGCAATGAGATGCCTACATTTGCATTTGAAAGGCTATTTCTGCCCCTCTCGTCCACTATGCTATTTACCCTGTGATTCCCTACAAAAAACAGGCAACACATCAGGAAATTAATTTTGTTTCACAAGTCTGCCAAGCGCTATGACGTGATACCCAGTCATCCCTGGTGTTTCAGTCAACAGCATGTTGCACTGTGGGGTTTGTCATTTTTCTTCTAATACTTTCCCTATTATTTTTTTTTCGGAGTTTTATATAGCGCGAACTTGATTCAAAGGTATCCGGTATCAAAGCGCTTTACACGAGCACCAGTTGCGTTACATGAGGACACATTCATTTTTGTTAGGCACGGGGAGATTAAGTGATTTGCCCAGAATTACAGAATGTTGACCGTCGTTGCAGAGACTCGAACCCAGTTTCCCAGATTTGAGATTGACCGCCATAGCCGTTAGGCCACATCCTCTCTCCTATGGGTTCAAAACCCCAGGACGTAAAGTGATGTTGCTTAAAATGCCACAACAGACCAAAGGTGTTATCCGTAACACTGAGCCATGTGTCAGCTATGCTTTAAAGTTTTACAAAGACATCTAGTCCATTTCACAAACTGCTTGTTTCACATGTAAAACCAAAAGCAAACTCTGGTCACATGTTTTGTGGGTTCACACTTTCATTCATATCATGCATTAAAACTAGCAATGGCAATGCATATCAATTTGTCTTTTTGTGTAGTGGAAGGTTTTATATTCGGTGCTTCACAACCAAGTTACAACATGGACGGCAGAAACACTACCTTCCCTAAAACAAAGAATAAATAAAGAACAAGTGGCAGTAGCAGGAGCAACATCACATAATTGCCTCACACATACAGAACAAGTGCAAGACAAGTAGCTCTCCATAAACAGACCTAAACATAAAAGCAGTACAAAACTGTGAGAAACTGCCAACCCTTATATAGAATTCCCATACATTCAGGTACTCATAGACAAAGATAAACCTTTATTTGCCTAGGATGGTTTGCTTCATCAGTGGGTTCCAACAGTGGCGTAACGAAAATTGAGGGGGCCCCCCTGCAAGGTACATAGAGGGGCCCCCTCCGGACTCTATCAGGAGCTCTCCGGCCGAGGTGAAGTGCTGTGCTGAGAGGGCCTGGAGCTTCGGGGCCCCCCCGCACTGCGGGGGCTGCGGGGGCCTGTGGTACGCCCCTGCACTGCACCCTGCCAATAAGGGTACCTTGGGTCTACCTTAGGGGTGACTTACATGTAAGAAAAGGAAAGGGTAGGGCCTGGCAAGTGAGTGCACTTGCCAGGTTGACATGGCAGTTAAAAACTGCACGTGCAGACACTGCAGAGGTAGATCTGAGACACATTTGAAGGTCTACTGGTGTGGGGGGCACGATCGGTGCTGCAAGCCCACTAGTAGCATTTGATTTACAGGCCCTGGGCACATACAGTGCACTTTACTAGGGACTTACCAGTAAATCATATATGCCAATCATGGATAACCAATCAGAGTTACAATTTACACAGGGAGCACTTGCACTTTGGCACTGATCAGCAGTGGCAAATTGCCCAGAGTACCTAAACCAGCAAAACTGAAATCCAGCGCACAGTCAAAAATACAGGAGGTAGAGGCAAAAAGTCAGGGGAAATCAGGCCAAGGATGCCAGGTCCAACAGCCAATTGAAAAAAATATTGACCCAACTAAAACACTTTGAATGTATAAGCATGATCTTGCATCTTCCTTACATCTCAGGAGACAAAGCATTGCCCGTCTGTGACACTTACTCTCAGATGAACTCAAAGGAAAGAGATGCTGTGAAAACACTGCATATATCCGTTACACCAGGTAGTACTAGGAATCAATTTTCCTAAACTGTCTTCTCCCCTGATTCCAACATGCGTCAATGGCGAAGGCAGTAACATTCATGGTCACAGACAGCAAGTGCATGAGTGGTCTTTGATCAGGTGTGTACAACATAGGTCCAGGAGGTCTGATCTATGCAGATTTTTTTTCCAGGCAAATTAGTTTCACTGGATTAGATCATGCAAATCTATGAGAATTAATAGGAACGGATCCGTCCCTCTACGACCTAACTAGATACCCATGTCCTAGGCTGTACTTGCATCATTTATCTCAGGTTGTATATGTCTCAATGGCACATGGCAATAAATTCATCAGTGCCCACAGGCAGTAAGTGTACATTAATATTCACTCACATGAACTAGCATTAACTGTCCCATTCACTAATGGTATTTAATGGCCCACTCAATAACCCAATTTAATGTCTCAGCACAGTAACCAGAATGAATACCTCATCTTTTAAAGGCCTCACGATGTAAGTAGCGTTATAGGCTCACGATGTAACTAGCGTTATAGACCCACGGTGTAACTAGCTGTAATGGTCTCTCCCAGTAAGTAGCATTAATAATCTCACTCAGTAAAGAGAATTAAAGCCCACATCAATGCCCCCACACAGTAAATATGTTTTAATGGCTCCCCACAGTAACATGAACTATTGATCTCACATAGCAATGAGCACACGCTTCCAAGCTTTCTTGGCTCCACGAAATGCACCCGCACAGCAAGCAGCGTTCACACGTCTCGGATCTGTTTATGGCCCCCATCACAGAATTCAGTATTGAAAGGCCATGTGGGCCATGGGCGCCACGAGATGCTGCGGGGGCTCTCCGCATGCTAACGGTGGTCTTGTCATGAGACGTTGTGTGACTGCACCACATACGGTTGTTCTGTGCTAGGTGATGCGCTATAACTACATTAATCTATCTCCCTGACTGTTTTCCTATATCCTCATTTCCACCCTCTCAACAATGTAAGTTTCACATTTCCTTTTCCAGTTGTATGTACAGTGCTTGGATGCCCCGAGGGCTAGGTCGGCGCTATAAAACTACTACAAATAAATAACAAATACATATATCACTGGCAAACTAGAAGGTCCTGTTGTTTAAGTCGATAGCTTGAATCCTTGCTACAGCTGTGATGCCATTGAAGCAATGTGAATCATTTTTAGAAAACGAACAACCGTGCAGGTGTTACTTTTCTTGCAATGGCGACGAGGAAACGTCTTCTCGAGTTGCCATGCTTGCAGCCACAGGCATTTGTGGTGCAGTATCCAGATGCGTATTGTGGATACCGAGGCAGGTAAGGTGGCAGGAAGGCTCAGTGAGTTGAACACTCGTCGATGACATATGAGGGGGTCTGCAAGTCATGAGTTTGAATCCTTGCCAGCCGATGTGGTCTGCTGTCCTTCCGAGGTCGGTGAGTTGGGTGTGATTAAATTTGGCACTGGCGAGACGAGTTCCCTACAGTGCTTAAACGCAGCAGTAGTGAGGTGTGGAAACAACCTACAATGAGTAATATTACCTGTTGCAACACGCAAATGCAATTGGTGCAGTGCCATCTCCTAGAGCCCCCAAATGCACGAAGGACGTTTGTGCGCGTGACTCGTACCCCAAACGAGGTAGTACACCTGCTTCACGTGATCCATGGACAGTTGCGCACCTGTCAAACCTCTTCAAGGGATCCAGTGATCCCACCGTGGCGCACCTGCTTCAAGTGATCTAGGGACAGTTACTCACCTGTCATACCTCGTCAATGTACTGGCGAAGCATGTTTCACCCACACCAGCTCCCAACTGTAACCGGGGTGGTAGGAACACCACTTTCAGCTGTAATATGGACCGGGAGACAGGATACACTAGCCTTAAAAAACACGTGTGTGGCAGGAACGTGCGTGCCTCAGCTTCAAGGTGCATTGTGGGCCCTTGTGCACTGATTCCAATGTCCAAAGGCACTGCACACTCACGTATACCTGCCCAAACTCCTCGAGTCCAGTCCTGCCCCGCTTCCACTGCCTCTGAAAGCAGGCAGCATGTCCATGTCAGTCCTCAGCCAGCATCCCGCGACGGCGGGCGCTTAGCGCATCTCAGGATGGAACGAAAGGTTAAAGGGCCCCCCTGCAATGTACAGGGAGGGGCCCCGCTCCGGATTTACTCCGGACCGCTCAGGCCTGAGTACTGTGCTGAGGGGGGCCCCCTGCAGCTCGGGGGCCCCCCCGCACTGCGGGGGATGCGGGGGCCTGTGTTACGCCGTTCCACCTCAGGCAGTGAAAAGTATTTTAGAGTACTACTTACTGTTCAGTGGATGTAAGTCTCGGAGTTATGGGTCCCTAGTTTGGGTGAAGTTATTTACCTTCATGCCGACCTTTATGTTCACTCTTTGTTAAATTGCTAGACTTAAATTAAAATTGTGTAGGTAAGCTAAAACTGTTTTTACTGGTGTTCCTTTGCCACATTAAGAAGAGGGTGCTCAAGCAACAGACCCTGCTTATCTTGTCCGTCAATATGTTTCAGCATTCATATATTGCCTCGAAGGAGTCTTGTGCCCTTTCCAGTAATATAGGTATGTATCTCATAGCAAATATTGGGAAAGTCTCTGGTTCATAGGGCATCCTATTTATCCAAGTGCATTCAATATATTCAATATATCCTTTGTTTTTTTTCATGTGACTGGACAATAACAGTGGAAAAACCTCTTCTTCATAAGCATGTACACCTTGGGCAGAAACAGTGCAAGCTTCCCTACTTCAGAGGACGGATACAGCTAAGGCAGTAGCAGCGTAAGCTTTCCCTATCACAAGATAGGCACAAATTGTGCGAGCTCTTCTTCCTCACAGAACAGGTATTGCACGACAGTAGCAAAGTACCCTTTCCTCTCTTACAGAAGGCAGCAAGTGCAGTCTTCCATTCCTTGCAGAACAAGTCCAGCACGGCAGACTAGTGCAAGCTTTCATCCCTCACGGAACAGCACAGAACACTTAAGGCATGAATGACATGTAGCTTACAAACAGCTCTCTGGAGCGGTTGCTTGATTCATTGAGAGCAATGCATAGGTGAATGAGAGAGTGAATACATTAGTTTTGACACCATTCTCACTTAGATGATATTCTATGGTGGCATTCTGGATAGTCTTGCTGCTGTCAGTCGAAGACCTGCTGTTTGTGTTGATTTTTTGATTTTCCACATATTGAGAACCTATTACCTAGTAGGTCGCTGTTATTTGAAGCTACCTATCCAAGCCTACGTAACTATGCTTTAGACAGGTCCATAGGTGCCCACCTTTTTAGAAAGGTTTGGAATGCATGTGCACTAGGGGCTGTACAATCCCAGCTTCAGTGCTGCACACCTTCAGAAAGTTAAGGGCTGCCAGTGCTACATCGTGTACAAACCGGTCAATGTGTGTGCTTAGGAGTTTGTGAAAGCAGACCAATGTTTGCATAGAGAACTGTTTTTTAACCAAATGTGTATATAAAAAATGCACAATTTTTATTTTTTTAAATCCCTAGGTAGTACGCCATAGCTTGACTCTTAAGAGGTAGCTAGGGCATAATCAGTGTAACTAGCCTAGTGAGCTATTATGTGCAATACATTTTATCCATGTTCTTAGAGAGTCATTTGGGAGAGCTCATCAGCTCCAAATTGCATATAAAGTGGGATTTACATTCTATTAAGTTTTTAATTGGCCCAGCGGACCTAAAAACAGAAAAAAGGATCATTCATTTGACTGCTCTTTAAAATAAAATTGCAATGATCAACATTTGATTTAACAGGCCCTTTCAAGTAAAATCGAATTGAAGACACTTCATTGGACCGCCGTTTAAAGAATATTAGAACATTGGAATGTGGAGCACTCCATTGAATACAATGGAGTGCTCCGGGCTTCTACGGGCCGGTAAAAGCCCGCAAAGCAACATTCCAATGTTGTTTTACAAAGGCCTCTCGGAGCCCGAGGGGATTTAAACCCCCTCGAACTCCGAGAGGCCTTTGTTTTATTTGTTAGAACAATCTGCCCTCTAGTGGCAGAATGTTCTAATAGTCTTCTAGCCCTTCATAGCTGGGCTATACCGGCTATTAAAGTCCCGCTCCAATGCTGGAGCGGGCCTTTAATAGCCGGTATAGCCCGCTACGGCGGGCTATAAGGCTATATTAGAACATTGGAATGTTGGGAGCTCCATTGAAAACAATGGAGTAGCTCCGGGCTTATAATGGCTGGTATAAGCCCGGAGCTCCAACATTCCAATGTTTCTTTGTTCACAGCTGTGGCTGTGAACAAAGGCTTCAGGGAGCCTTGGGGGATTTCAATCCCCTCGCGCTCCCTAAAGCCTTTGTTTTATTTGTTAGAACATTCTGCCCTCTAGTGGCAGAATGTTCTAATAGCCTTATAGCCCTTCGTAGCTGGGCTATACCGGCTATTAAAGTCCTGCTCCCTTGTTAAAGGTCCTCGCCTTCGGCTCGGGCCTTTAACGCTGGAGCAGGCCTTTAATAGCCGGTATAGCCCGCTACGGCAGGCTATAAGGCTATGGTACAGCTAGCAAACTATTGTTTGCCCTGCCTTTCAATGAGAAATAAAATAGAAACACGATGGCCGGCCTTATTAAAGAAACGTGTAATAGATTAAAAAATAATAAGACACACAGTTTAAAGAAACTGCAATCAACAGCCCTTCAATGGACCGAATTAAAAACAACAAAAAAACTTAAATGGACAATGTTCTACTAGACAGGCCCTTTAAAAAAGCATTTTCAATAACAGTGCTCTGGGCAGGCTCTTTAGTGCAATGGGAATGAAGAACAATAGAGTGGATAGACTGTTTCACTATAACAATAAAAGGTAGCTCTGCACAGGATATCACATTTGAACGAAAAAAGCACAATAAAGGACATTTATCTGGGCAGTCCCTTCCAAGAAAATGTTTTCTGAATTATCTTTATAAACTTTAAACTCATATCTTCATCACCTAAGCTCTCCATTTTCTGCAGATATTTGTTTCTAAAAACACATCATTATATTTTAATATTGAATAATATTGACTGAGTTCCAGCGAAAACTCAATTTCAAACTCCATTATACTTTGTAAATGTATATGAATCTATGGAACGCTACAAACACTGTACATAAAGGACGGGGGTCCACGCCATAAAACACAGTCTAAAAGAACTGTGAAAAAAAGACTTACTTTAATTTCTGCTTGCACATCAGGATTGCGGATATTTAAGTCTGGTTGTTCTTTGAGAAATTGGTGGAAATAGCATTGTTCTCTTGCCTCATCAAACTGCCATGAGGAGTTACCATAAAAACTGACCTGGTCGCAGGAATTACAAAACAACTTAGTTAGCACAGATGGAAAATGTCTTTTGTTCAAATTACAGGATATCTGTATTGTAGCGACCCATAAACAGGGGCACCAAAACACTCCCTCGTGAATAGCATTGATACTGGGTACTCCCACTGTTTTGTCTGCCAATTTTTGCAGATAGAAGCTTTGAATGGGGAGTAACACATGCAAAAAAAATATTGTAGTCATTATTGCTGCTGTCGCTGTAGTTTCCATGGGCAAGTACCTGGTAGTGCTTTCCCATAGGAGGCAGCACAATTTGTGCTTAGCTCCCAACAGGTCTTAGTCTTGCCTAGACGGAAATCCTATTTGCTGCATTGATTAGGCATCTTCAGGGATGCCCTGAAGGTCCTGGGATATTTTTGGAGCTAATATGTGCTGCAGGATACCAATGGCTATACCATATTAGTAGGTAGAATTGTGTACCCCATCAGTAATAAAAATATGAGATAGGCAAAACTATTTTGAAAATGCAAAATTTGGGAATAAGTAGTTTACAGTATTTTTAGTGTGTCTATTGCTTTGTGTATAGCTTGTAAGGTTTCACAGAATTTGCTCATAGTCATGATAGAACCAAAAATGGTGATGGCAAATTCAACAATTTTTTATAATATGAAAGTTATTGATCTCATCAAACATATGTTTGTTTGCTCTCTACCAGCTTGAGAAAGGCGTTTTCTTTCACTTCATTTTCAGTTGTAGTTACTTTGGCGCTGCAGGCCACATGTCAGCCATTGTGAAATGATTTGATCGAAGCCTATCTCTTCTATATGCTGCACATCTAAAATCATGGGGATCCCTGTGAACTCTAACTTTTTTCTATCTCTTTGATGCTGTGGTCTGTTGCTATGTGAAAATGAATATTCACAATCAATGGCTGGTGAAAGCACTTCAACATGCAAAAAGGCAGGTGAAAGATAGAGCATTATACAACCCCAAACATGCTTGCCCTGCATAATTGTGACATTATATAATCTCTTTCAAATGTGCAATTTGGGGATGCTATTGATCACTTCAATTGTTCAAGTGAATGATATAATTACCCAGTTATTAGGAGGTGAGGCTTCAGTTCCCCCAGCAGTGCAGTTGTGCCAGATGTAATAATCTGTGTATTTTCCTGTCCGATTCCTACTTAGTTGAAACCAGTTGTGTTTATCACTTGTGTGATTTGGTATCAAATCCATCACCAACTTCAACTCTGCAGATAAAAGAGAATGATGAGACTGTTTTGTGACAAGGAAACATTCATGTTTAAAAGGGCATTGACAGATGAGTGACATCACATAGCCTCTTCGACTGGTTCTGGAAGGTGATTGGTGTATTCCTAATTCTGTTCGACCATACCTTTATCGTGCATGGCAGCAATCAAGTTGTCAAAATCTTTCATGGTTCCAAAAGTTGGATCAATCGCCCTGAAGTCATCCACTGCATACCGGAAATCCTTGATAGAAGATTGATAAAAAGGGGCGATCCAAACTGTCTTTATGTTCAGGTATTGGAAATGTTCCAATTTTTCTTGAATGCCTGAAAAAAGTGAGATGGTGACTACCAAAACACCAAGCATTTTATCGTTGTAATCATTGTTTTCAGCACATTTACTATACAGAACCACTAAATATTGCAGAGTTAGATGGTTGGATGGATATACATTTCAGTTAATACATATGGCTGAGGTGGGCAAACATGTTTGCCAAAAAGTAAATAGGACACAATCTATCATATTGATTAAGTTAGTCTGTGGTGTTGTAGTCAAAGACATATCAAAGTCTGAAAGGGAGAAGCCAGAAAAATAAAATACCCCCACTTTTGATCCATGACCCAAATAGCTCTGAGCGAGCGGTTGAGGCAAGCAAATCAGCAATTGTTTGAGAGATTGCTCCCCCCATCCTTCTTTGTCTTTTTACTTCTTGTCCTGGTCATCCACCATCCATACTTCCTTCTTGCTATCCATCTTTCTCTCTAGCCATTCATTCATTTTTTTTTTTTTTTTAACACCTTCGCCGCGATCGGAATTCCGCTCGTGTGCTGGACATTCCGATCGCGGGCGCGGTCGTGACTAGCTGAGCTCGTCATGCGCACACGCCCACCGCGCAGCATGACGAGCTGAGCTCGTCACGCGCATCGAAGGGGTTAAACAGATTTTATTGTCTTTTGTGTTCAATCTTAAGCATGTGCATTCGACATTACAACAAGCTTCTGTACACACATGCATATGCATTTATCGTATTTTCTCAGCATTACGTCTGCATATCCGTATCAGTAATTTAGCATGTTCAAGTGCACAGGATTACCGGCATTTCTTGATCACCCGAACAACCCCCCAACCTCCCCCCCAACGTCCTCCCCTATATCCCCCCTCCCTCCCCGCGCTGCTGTCAACTTGGGCATCGTTTTCCTCCCCATAGATTATGGCTATGGGCAAGCACCTGGAGTGGCAGTGGTGTTTTGTAGCTACCCTTCCCGTCGCGTGTCCCTTAATCTTTAGGCACTTGCCTCTCATTCCAGTCTCTCGTCTTGTTACGGATTCCCGGGGCTCCCGTGTCTAGATGGTCCCATGGGGGTATTGGGTGCAGATCCATGTTCAGCATTTTTCAGGTCTTCTACTAGCGCCTCCCAAGCTTGTGCCCGTTCAATCCTTCCTATGCCCCTTTTCGCGTTCCGGAGCAGTACTCTGCCCTCGCACCCTGCCCATTTCTCCAGCTCCCGCTTCCACCTATGGATGCTGGGGCCAGGGGATGCCTTCCACTTGCTGGTTATTTCTCGCTTTGCCAGTATAAAGGCTAAATCTTGAAAACTAGTCTTAGCTGAGTGGGGAAACACATTAAGCAGTACGTGTTCTGGCGTGCAGGGCACCATCCGTCCCGTGACTCTAGTCGTTTCCCTTGTCACTTCCTGCCAATAAGCCGCTAACAGGGGACAGCTCCACATCATGTGTATATAGTTGGCTCCCTTCTCACCACATCGCGGGCATTCCGCCTCCTCCTTGGGGAAGAACCGATTGATTCTGTCCGGTGTGATGTATGCCCGATGTAGTGTATAGAAGCTAATCATACTAAATCTCGCATTGCGAGAGACTTTAGTGGCCCTTTGTAGTATGTTGTCCCAATCTTTGTCCTCTAAGGGTCTGCCTAAGTCAGTCTCCCATTTGTTCCGTAACCCCTCTAGTGGTTGTGTAGAGTCTCTTCTGATTGCTTTGTATAGGGATGCAACAGCTTTTATTACGCCCCCCGCCAGGCTTATATATTCACAGGTAGAGTGAGTCGGTGGTTCCGTCGTCCCTACCCCGCAATGTCTGCGCATTGCCCCCGTGACTGCCCCATAAAGCAGGAAGTGCCCCTGCAGAATATCCCAGTCCGTGCGGAATGCCTCAAAGGGGAGGAGCTCCCCATCTCTGTAGAGGTCCCCAATTTTGGTAACCCCTGCTTGTTCCCATTCCCCTATCCTCCTCCATTGTCCCCCATGTAGGAGTGCCTCAAGCAGTGCGACTGCCATCTCCGGCGAGTATGGGCGTTTTGTCCTTGTTTTTTGCAGGCATCTGCCCCAGCAGCGCCGTATCACCCTATGTTCATTAGTACGGATAGACTGCAGTTTGATGGTGCCCATCAGGGTTCTTAGTACGTCTACCCTCTCCGGGGTAAAGGGTGGCTTCCTACATTCCGGGTCCAGGCTGCCCGCCACCCACTGTATGAGCCGCTGCAGTTGCCCCGCCAGGTAGTATGCCTTCATCTCTGGGACCGCCAGACCCCCCCTCGAGCTGCGCCCTCGTCAGTGTGGATAGGGCCACCCTTCGTCTGCCCGCTCCCCATATAAATGCTGTGATACTTGAGTTCAGCTCTCGGAACCAAGCTCCCGGTACCCACACCGGCAGTGTGGTGAAGAAATTTAGTAGCCTGGGGAGAACCACCATCTTCAGCAAGGAGATTCTCCCTGCCACAGACAGGGGCAGGCCTCCCCAAAAGGCCATGCTGCCTCTTAGTGATCTTAAGGCTCCCCCCACATTCCCCTCCTGCACGTCCGACATGGAATGAAATCTTCACTCCCAGGTATAGGAAGCATCGAGGCTCCCACTGTAGTTCTACCATTTCTTCAGGGGGTGGAGTGTCTGCCTTCGCCGGGAACAGCCGGGATTTCTGACAGTTCACGCAGAGTCCCGATAGTGCCCCAAACTCTCCCATCATGTTCTTAGCCCCTCTCAAGTATTGGTCTGTATCCTTTAGGAATAGTAGGAGATCATCAGCGTACAGCGCTATATGATGGGTTTGTCCACCCAGCCGTATCCCCCGTATGTATTCCCGGATCTCGCTCTGCACGCCAGAGGCTCCACATCCAGGGTGAATAAGAGGGGTGATAGGGGGCACCCCTGATGCGTACCCCGCTCCACCCGGTACTGCGTTGACATCGTGCGGCCCGTGCGGACCCTAGCTACCGGGACCTCGTAGAGCAGCTTCACCCATCTGATGAATCCCTGTCCAATTCCCATTTGTGCCAGCACCGGGTACAGGAACCCCCACTCCAGGCTGTCGAATGCTTTCTCTATGTCGATAGTGAAGACGGCTCCGTACGGTACTTCCTCCTTGCTCAGTTCTAAAATGGCAAACAAGCGTCTTATATTTAGAGTCGTGTTCCTGCTTGGGATGAACCCCGCCTGGTCCAGGTGGACCAGGGAGGTCATGTGTGGGAGGACTCTAGTTGACAATATTTTGCTTAGAATTTTAAAGTCTAGATTTAACATGGACAGGGGTCTGTACGCCGTGCACCCCAGAGGAGGTTTGTCCGGCTTGAGTAGCAGGATCACCACCGCTTCCCGAGTAGTCTGCGGTAATACTCCGCGTTTCCCAGCTTCGGCATAGAATTCTACCAATCTGGGGGCTAGCTATTCCACGTAGGTAGCATAGAATTCCTGAGGGAGTCCATCAGTGCCCGGGGTCTTACCTCGTGCGAGCGTCTTTATTGCCACCCTAATTTCGTGTTCAGAGATTTCTGCCCCCAGTTGCTCTGCATCTTCCTCCGAGAGCATGTGCAAGGGGAGCCCCGTCAGGTACTCTGCTATCTCTCCCGCCCCCCTGGGCCCAGAGCTCCGATAGAGGTGCGAATAGTAGTCGCGGAATCGGGTATTTATGTCTGTCTGTCTGTGTAATGGGTTCCCCGCCTGGTCCGCGATTTCTAGTATGGTGTTTCCCCTTCGGGTCTGGTTGGCCAACCATGCCAAGAGTCGACCTGTCTTATCTCCCTCTGCATGGGTCCTGTCAGTGTAGGCCTTAAAGTCAAAGCACCGCAGTCGCTCCTCCTGCACGGCTACCTCTTCTTTAGCGTCTAAAAGGTCTTGTTGTAGCTCCGGGTGCCTGGGCCGCCTCAACTCTATATCCCTAAGTGCTCGGTCCGCTCTCTCCACGTCCGTGACCAATGTCCTCCGTACTCCAATGGATGCCGCCATGCACCTCCCTCTAATAACTGCCTTAAAGGCCTCCCACTCCTTTCCCCTGGAATCAGTGGAAAAAGCATTATCAGTAAAGTATGTTGTGATGTGACCCCTAATCTCCTGCAAGAATACCTGGTCCTCTAACGCTTCCGGCTTGAGGCGCCAGGTAGGAATAGGCTGTGGTTGCACCCCCCACTGCAGTCTGACTAACAGCGGGTTGTGATCCGATATGGTGCTAGCCAGATACTCCGCCCCCTGGATCAGTATATGTATATCGGGCGAGCAAAGGAATGTGTCTAGCCGGACGTGGAGGTCATGAACGTGTGAGAGGTGAGAGTATTCTCTGTCCAGTGGATGCGTGCGTCGCCACGTGTCTATTATTCCCCATCGGGTCAGCCATTCCCTAAAAGCTCTGGCTATGTTATGAGTTGGGGCTCCTCGAAGCGGAGGGTGCGATCGGTCTAGGTCGGGGTCTGCTATGCAATTAAAGTCGCCTCCCATGATGATCGATCTAGTCATGTAGGGCGCCAGCACGCCTGACAACCGCTCTAGGAAATTAGCCTGGTCGGCATTCGGGCCATATATGTTGATTAACGTGACCTCTTGTCCATCTAGTTTCCCCAAGACGAGTACGTAGCGCCCCTCTGGGTCCACCTTATGGTCAACGTGTTGGAAGGGGACCCCCGCCCGCACCCAGATGAGCACCCCCCTTGCAAACACCGAGTACGACGTGTAATATGCCTGTCCTCTCCACCTACGGTGTAGTGCAACACCCTCGGCGGCCAGTATGTGGGTCTCCTGGAGAATGGCAATGTGGACCCCCCCACCGGTTCAAGTGTGAAAATATTTTATATCTCTTGTGCATGGAGTGCATACCCCTCACATTCCAGGATATGATGCTATATGTTGCCTGTTTCACCATGATTAGTTACCGTTCTCCTCCACTCCTGTTCGCCATGGCCCCGACCCGCAATGAGCGTTCCAGGGCACTGCCATGTTTGCAGCCCTATCTCCCGCCCTTCTGGTGTTGACAGCAGCACCCGCTGTTCCCAACAAAGAACTGTTTTAACATCCCAACTCCCCCTCCCCAGGACAAGTGAGAAAGTCTCCCCCATTAAACAATGCACTCGAGTGCCGGTGCAACTAGTGTCCAGAGTTCGGATAGTGGCTAGGCCAGTGTCCACCTGGAAGGAGATCCGTGCACCCTTCCCCCCCGGTCCCCCCCAGTGCATGTTGTATTGCATGAGTAGTCCCCCTGTCTGGGGCCCCCTGTGCCTCACATTATCACAGTGTCCGTGTGCCCCCGGCCCCCCTCCATCAACATACTGTTGCTATTTGCATACCCTGGTGGCCGTTCACCAAGAACTCCCAGGTCAAGGGCCACTGTCCCCACAGGTCACTGCATGTTTAGCGCTCGATGGGCCCCCCTTCTTCAATATTCTAATAATACTTGCGTGCCCTGGTAGCCTTCAAACGATATCATCTGCCAGTCTGGGAGTCATTTCAGGGAGGGTCTGGCTGGGCTCCCCCACTGTGCTAGTGCTGGTGTCCGAGTCTGATTCCCGCAGGTCCTCCCCAGACAAGGAGGAGGTGTCCCGCGTTGCCTGTGTGCTGAGTGAGGCCACTGCTGCCACTGCTCTCTCTCTGGCCCGCCGCGTCTCTTCTGCAGTGGGTAAGTTCCTGGCGTTCCCTCCGTTATCCACAGGCCGTACTGAGGTTCGTCCGGGTTATTCTCGTCTCGCCTCCTTCCACTCCCCTGGTGTCTGCACTTCGACCCAGTCCCACACGTCCTGTGGGGTATCAAAGAATTTGGTTCCCCCCTCCGAGACCAATCGAAGCTTGGCCGGGAACATCATGGAGTATTGGACTCCCATCTGCCGGAGTTTCCGCTTAACTGCCGTGTAGGATGCTCTCTGCTTCTCCACGTCTCTAGAGAAGTCTAGGAAAATTCTCACGGTGCTGTTCGCAATTTGGAGAGGTCCTTTAAGCCGAGCTCGGCTCAGCACATGATCTCTATCCTTGTAGAATAGGAGCCGGGCCACTACTGGTCTAGGGGGCCGTCCAGGCGGGAGCGCTCTAGCCGGAACTCTGTGCGCACGCTCCAGTGCAAAGTAGGGGGAGAGGCCTTCTTCCGCCACCTCAGTTCGGATCCAGTGTTCCAAGTATGCGACCATATTGTTCCCATCGATTTTCTCTGGCAGGCCTATGATTCGCAAGTTGTTGCATCGTGCTCTATTTTCCGAGTCTTCCGCTCTGAGTTCTAGGACCTGTATTCGTTTTTCTACCTCAGTGAGTCTCCGATCAGATGCGTGCGCCTGCAGCTTCAGGTCGCGGAGCTCCCCCTCCGTTGCTGTAACTCGTTCTGCCAACTTCTTATGGTCCGCTCTGAGTAAGCCCATGTCCTCTCTAAGCGTGTCGATTTTGGTTTCCACTGCTGCTCTCGACATTTCAATTGCCTGTAGGATATCGTGGAGTGACGGGTCTGCTGGCGTCTCTTTTTGATCCGTGCGAGTGCCTGTTCTGGGGCGAGTGTCCCCCGAGTCCTCCCCTGCCGGTTCCTGTGGGTGTTCCACATCTCGCCTTTTGGTTACCTTCCCCATGACGACAGCCTCTCCGGGCGTGAGGTTCTCTCCTTCCCAGCGTCGCCTGGTAGCCCATGCCTGCAGTTCCCTGCCCTGGCTCTAGTGTTGAGTAGGGCCTGTAGCCGCCTCTAACCGGAGCTTACGCAGTGCTGGCGGCCCCCTGCGCGCCTCCCTCGTGTCACTGTACCGGCGGCGCCTACTGTGTCTCTCTCCCCTAGGGCTCAGGGGACCTCAATCGCCGTCTCTTCTGGCCTGTCACCGCGCCTGTACTGTAGGGCTCTGGGTCTGTGGCCACCCTCTTCGGGTTCAGTCCTCTGGGAGCCTCTCCCGCTTCGTGGGCCTCCCTTTCGGTGCTGCACAGCCTCCTCTGGCGCTCGGTACAGCGTGCAGCGTCCGGGTGCCTGCGAGCGTCGCCACGTTCCCCGGTGACTGTGGACACTCCTCGCTGTGCTTCCGCCGCTGCCAGTGGGTTCCTGTAGTTATGGCAGAGATTGCCTCTGACCCTCCGATAAGGTCCAGGCTGTCCCCTTATCCAGTGTGCTCCCCTCTGGGCCGTTGTCTGCAACTCCTCTGGGTCAGCGCGGTTGTTCTGAGCGCGCAAGACGGTCCGCTATGCAGTACAGCCCCAAATGCGGCCTACTTGACCCTCCGGCCTGTATCAGCCCACGCCCCAATTGCGCTCAGGGTTTGATCCTGACCCACTGAGGAGAGTAGAATAAAATAGACTTCACCCCCAGCCGATTGTGCACTCCAGCACCGAGAGGCCATGGCATGTGGCTCCTGGGGATCCGCTCGGCCCGGTCGGTCGCACAGTTCAGCCCGCAAGCACTGCGCCCGCTCCGCTACCTTGCCCCGCACCTCCACTGGGGATCGGGCAGTGCGCGCGCCGTGTCCAGGGCCCGTTCAGTGGGTCTTGGTGCTGCAGGCTCTCGAGTGGAGTCCCCCGGTCCCTCCGGCCTGCTTCATCCTTGTGCCGGTGCTCCAGCTGTCTGAGACCCCGGTCTGCAACTCACGGAATATGTGTGGCCCCCAGAGTTGCTGGGTGGAGGATCCGCCGTGTCCCAGCCGCCGCTCATGCGCACCAACCGCTCGTGGCTTCTGCTCCTCACGGTCAGTTCTGCAGCAGCCTTCCGTCCTGCTGCGATCTACGCCGCAGTTGGTGCCGCTCGCCCGATCCTTCCTCTCCGCCTGGCTTCTCCCAGCAATCGTGCGGCTGCTCGCCCAGGGTGTAGCCCAGGGCAGTTCTTCGCCAGTCCCTCACTCACTTTGGGGGCCCGCAGTCCTCGCAGCCGGGCGCCCACTTGGTCGCAGCGCCAGGCCGCCCCCTCGGTTCCGCAGCCTGCCCCGACCGAGCTCCGTCCGCCCTTTGTCCCCTTCTAAGTATCGGGCTGTGTAGCTGCCTGTGGGAGTGGCGCTCCGCCGGCCAAGCGCTCCCAGCGGGTACCTGTGGCGCCGTCCCCGAGTCGGCGGCCCCCGCAGTTCTCTCCAACTTCTTCAATCAGGCCGCGGCCGCCATTTTGATCAGCCGCGCGGCCCCGCAATCAAGTTCCTGTTCTGGGCATTTTTACTGCCTGCGCCCCGGCTTCGTTTGACCCCCAGCGTTTCCGGCGTTGGGGGGTAGGTGTCGGTGTCCGGGGCCCCCTATATCGGGCAGGATGGCACTGAAAGGGGGATCACCGGCGGGAGCTCGGACTCAGGCTCCCGTCTCCATCGGCGCCCGGCCACGCCCCCCCTCTCTAGCCATTCATACATCTTACCTTCCTTCTTTTCTTCCATTCATCATGTCTTTTCTCTCCATCTTTCTCTCAATCCATCCATCCATCATCCATCCTCTCTGTCCATCCCTATGTTCATACATCCATCCATTCTCAATCCTTCTCACCACCTCCCCTTCTATCCAACACTCCTTCTCAACCCTTCTACTACAAGAGGTCATATTTATGAGCTTCATGGAGACCAGGCTCTTCTAACAACTACTTAAATGTTTCATGTTACACAGAACTGGGCAGTGACAACCACACCCGCTCAAGCTGCGAAAGTGGGGTGCTAATGATGCCCCTGAAAGTCTGCACTGCAGAGCCTTGAGACAAAAGGTCACATTTTGCATCTGAACATGAGAAAACCAAGCCACTCCTGGCTCTCAGGAATGAAAACAGTATGGAGATTTGTGGGCTGCTCATGGTATTATAATAGCCTTCCATTAACCCATCAGAATAGGACTCTGTGGTTAGATAATTCTGATTGAATGCAAGGTAGGCATTCAAAATGGCGCTCACACTTTCCAGTCATCCTGTGATTGACAGTTTGGAACAAGAAGGCCCAGTTGGCAATCTTGCAGCATTTATTGGCCAGCTGCTTGTGAGTGTGGGCATGGAAAAGAGTCTTGGAAATAGCGGTTTTGCCCAGTGATTCGATTCTGCTTTCCGCAGGCACAAAAAGTCCACACTCCTGCGTATGGACACGTTTTATTGCTGCCATCTATATCTACTATGTAATATTTAAGGCCACTAGGATAGCAGTTGTCTTGAGGTAAGGTATTGTAACGCCTGAACGTCATGCTACCTGAAAGTTGGGGATATTATCTGACAGCCTTCTCACTTGTTTGGTTTGGGAGTTTGGCTTTACATATGCCTCAAAGCAGTATTAAAATATGCTAAACCTTAATGGAAGTATTATGTAACATGGGCTGGTATGTGAGAAGGAGACTTGCTGGCTTTGTGATTGATTGTACTGCCAGCCTTAATATTCAGAAATAGCTTTTTGCATCTTTGCTGTACACTTTTAGCAGAATGTGTTCTTTTCATTGGTTTGACACTGGTGGAAAAATCCTGCCCTTAGAGAAATTATTCAAGTCAGGCAGTGCATTGCCTGCTGACAGCAGGTTTCATTTAGTGAACCACTGTTGTCTTTCACATGTCTGCCTGAAATGATATATTGAATGAAGCTGTCTGGAAAGAAAATATTTCCACTCGCGTAGCACAGTAAGTCTGGAGTAACGCAAGGCAGAGCAAGTCACTGCCTTACATTACTCTGCCCCGGGAAAGCATTCCATGGATGGAGATGGAAAATGGGTGTTCCCACGCATCCACCCATGGTTCATGGCACGAATATGACTCATTACATCGCATAGCAATACCACGCATGCCATTACAACGCGGGTATTACTACGCGATGTCAATTACAACGACTACCATTACAACGCAAAATTTTACCACGACTATGCCTTTACCACGCATGCCATTTCAACGCAAAGGCATGCGTGGTAAAGGCATACTCATGGTAAACGTTTGCAACGTAAGTGACTCCACCCTACCCTATCCTAAACCCTAATGTAGTACCACTGCACGACCCTCCCCCGACCCCCAGTCCTCTCCCTACAACAACACTACACTACACGACCCCCCAACACTACCCTAAAACCTAAAACACTACCCTACACTACACAAACACACAACACTACCCTAAACCCTAAAACACTACCCCTCGCACGACCCCCAGTACGGCCCCTACACTATAACACTACCCTGCACGACTCCCTCGACACTACCCTAAACCCAAAAACACTACCCTACACTACACAAACACCACAACACTACCCTAAACCCTAAAACACTACCCCCAGCACGACCCTCCCCCTTCCCCCAGTCCGGTCCCTACACTCTAACACTACCCTGCACGACCCCCGACAATACCCTAAACCCTAAAACACTACCTACACAAACACCACAACACTACCCCCCGCACGACCCCCAGTACGGCACCTACACTATAACACTACCCTGCACGACCCCCTCGACACTACCCTAAACCCAAAAACACTACCCTACACAAACACCACAACACTACCCTAAACCCTAAAACACTACCCCCAGCACGACCCTCCCCCTTCCCCCAGTCCGGTCCCTACACTCTAACACTACCCTGCACGACCCCCGACAATACCCTAAAACACTACCCTACACAAACACCACAACACTACCCTAAAACACTACCCCCGCACGACCCCCAGTACGGCACCTACACTATAACACTACCCTGCACGACCCCTCCGACACTACCCTAAACCCTAAAACACTACCCTACACTACACAAACACCACAACACTACCCTAAACCCTAAAACACTACGCCCAGCACGACCCTACCCCTACCCCCAGTCCTCTCCCTACAAAAACACTACACTACTCTGCATGACCCCGACACTACCCTAAATCTTAAAACACTACCCTACACCACACAAACACCACAACACTACCCTAAACCCTAAAACACTACCCCCAGCACGACCCTCTCCCTTCCCCCAGTCCGGTCCCTACACTCTAACACTACCCTGCACGACCCCCCGACACTACCCTAAACCCTAAAACACTACCCTACACTACACAAACACCACAACACTACCCTAAACCACTACCCCCCCGCACGACCCACAGTACGGCCCCTACACTATAACACTACCCTGCACGACCCCCCGACACTACCCTAAACCCAAAAACACTACCCTACACTACACAAACACCACAACACTACCCTAAACCTTAAAACGCTACCCCCAGCATGACCCTCCCCCTACCCCCAGTCTGGTCCCTACACTCTAACACTACCCTGCACGACCCCCCCGACACTACCCTAAATCCTAAAACACAACCCTACACTACACAAACATTACAACACTACTTTGACACTACCCAAAACCCTAAAAAAGTAACCCCCACCCCAAGCACAATCCCCCTTACCTCTCTCTCCTCGTGGTTCCTCTCTCCTGCTTCCAGCGTCGTCTGAGGGGCGGTGCACGTCGTTGTGAGGAAACGGAACAGCCTCAGTTTCCTCACAACGATGTGGAAAGCCATTACATCGCATGCATTGCAAAAGCGCATGCGATGTAATGGTATGCGTAGTAATGGCTACGTGTTGTTACATCGCATGCGTTGTAACGCATGCGATGTAATGACTTGTGGGGTAGCAGCCTCGTTGTAATGGCTGTTTACCTCATGGCACATTTCCAGATTTATTTACACTAGTAAACCTGGGTGTGCGTCAAAATGGTACGCTTTCCCAGGGGTGGCATAACAAGAAAAAATATGTTTATTTCTCCTTGTTTTTTCTCTTTCTGCAGTATACATAGAAAGAGGAAAAAGCCTCAGAGGACTGTTTTTGTGCAGAACGGTGTCCCTTCCTGCAGAAAAACAGTCCCGTCTGCAACATAGGCACCCTTGCGCCATGGTGCAAATGTTGCAGATTTTTTGTTTTTTTCCAGAAGCGTCCCACAGTTTCCCCCCTTATATATTTTTTCATTTAACATTTCAGGACTGGGGACCGAGTATGGCTGTCAAAACAGTTTTCTCATGTTGTCGGCAGCCAATCAGAGCACTGGCTCCAGCGGGAATCTGACTCCTGTGGGAGCGAGATGGCCCAAGGGAAATAAAGCTCCCAGGGCCAATCAGAACGCTCTGTTTTTGAATTGATGCTACCGCAAGAGTCTCTCTCGAGGCTCTCTCGGACCTAACCCTCCAGATATCTATATTTATTTTAACCTTACATTTTCAAAAACTACTAAACGGATTTACACCAAATCACAGAAAGCACAATTTGCGGGCTGAGATCTAGGTTCCTGCTAAATTTGGTGTAATTCCGTCCAGCAATATTTGCTGCTTCCATTCTTAAAGAAGTCTATGGAAAATGCATGGGGATTTAGCATTTTGGGATGGGACCCCCCTTTTTTCTCTGCCCCCGCTTGGCAGATTACCCCAAAACTTTCCATACACATACTAGTTAAAAAGTAGCACCTTTTTGGAAAGATTCGTGGACATTTCTCAAATGGACCAACATTATTAGCAACACTAAAACGCTTTTTTGATGGAACAGCTGACCTAACTATAACAACTCAGTGGTGACTTCCACTGGGAGATATATATATATATACACACACACCTCTGGGACCCCCCCCTTGGGCCAAAAACGTAATTTTTTTAATCAGCAACACGAATGCATGGAAGATCCTGTGTGTTTTCAAAAAAAGCACCCGGGGTGGGCCAAGGCCTGGAGGTTAGCGCTTATTATTTAACTGGGGAAGGGGCCACTCGGCCCCCCTGCCCAAGCCTTCTTGAGGCCCGGGCGACCCTACCCTCGGGCCAATAGCTTAGTTATTGGGAAGGGCGCTGTGCGGCCACCTCTCCATGAGCCTTCTTGAGGCCCCAGGGACCCCATCCCCGGGGGCCATTATTTTAATTTTGGGGAGGGGCATGTGGCTCCCTTCCTGATCTCTACACCTGTCCCAGGGACCCTATCCCCTGGGGCCAGATGACCTCTGCAGTGTCCCGGGAATCCCAACCCCTGGGACACTGCAATTCCCTGTCCGGGAGAGTGCAAGCAAGCAAGCATAATCCGTACTGTCTCAGGCAGGGAACACAACTTTGCTCTCACTTGGGCAGGAGCAGAGAAAAATGCTGCTCTCGCCAGAGGGGAAACAAAGTCAAAGAGTTGGCTCCTGTCAGCAACATAATGGGTTCTCGCTGGGGAGCTGGCTGGGGATGCGGTGGCCTTGTGGCTCCCCTGCGACCCCCAACGATTAAGGCTTTTCTGGATGCCCAGTGCGGGCACTGGGGCACCCACTTTCAAACAAAATAGCCGGCTCCCGCTGGTACACACTATGGGGAGCCCGCTGGGTCAGCTGGAGCCTTGGGGCTCTCCCTGCAGTGCCCAACGATTGCAGCTTTTGTGGGTGCCACGGGTGGGAACCAGGGCGTCCACTTTTAAACAAAATAGCCATCTTCAGATGGCACCCACTATGGGTGCTGGCTGAGGAGCCAACAGGGGCTGCGGACTCCTCGGAGCTCCCTCTGTGGCCCTCAACATTTGGATATGTTATGGGTGCCACAGGTGGGCACCAGGGTACCCACTTAAAAAAAGAAAATACCAAAAAAAGAATAATAAACTTGCGTGCTTTACATGCACAGTGTTGTTATTCATGATGTCCTTTCAGATGTCATTAGGAATGTTATCAATGTAGTCATTGAACATGTCATGAGTATTGTAATTTGCAAAAGTAGAAACAGTACATGGCGAGGGCACAAGTTATATTTACATTAGGGCATAAGTTATAGTTACTTGAGAAAACTATAACTAGACAATGTCAGTGGTTCTGTTAGTTTAGAACATTATGTTTTCACCTAACTATACCGTCCCTTTAAGTTTTGTTTTTTTCAGTTAATTTCTATGGGTTTTTTATGTAATGTAAGCTATTATTACAATTCCTAACTATAAGGTCATTTCAACATTTGTTTTTTCAGTGAAAAAATATATATACACATATATATATATATATATATATATACATATATATATATATATATATATATATATACATATATATATATTTTTTTTTTCTCAAGTTTCAGCCCTCAGTGTGGATGCCGGCGCTCCTTTCAGGGGCGGTGCGTTACCCTCCGGCAGGGCCACGCCGGTGAATATAAAGCAATTTTCACCTTTTGGCAATAATGGTCGCACACGCTCGGATTTCAGGTTTTGTGGCGGTTTATTCAAGCAAACAAAACTCTGCCATACCCAACGCGTTTCGGTCCTCCTACGCGGACCTTGATCACGGGATGATCTTACACTCGTTAGGGGCATTATTTATTTCCATGACCTACAATTCCTTCCTGTTATTTTCACAATGCATTGTGGTACGTGTAGTAACAATATTTAAAGTGCTTAGTGCTTTGTATAAAAAAGAAAGTGAATGGAATCTAAGTGCCCTAACACAGTGTTTTAAAACCAATTGCTTTTATAGGAGGCAAATGTCTATTTTGTAATCACAATGATTGTGTTCAATTTAATATATCCTTTAAAGTCTCTCTAGTGAGTTCATTACGATGGTGTTTCTTGTTGGTACTTGGTTTGGGAAATCCACTAGTGGATGGTCTTTCATGCGGAATGAATGTCAATTCTAACTCTTCACTTGATTATCCATTTTTTGCTTTCGCTTCTTTTTATGGTTTATAACGAAATATTTCAGGGACATTTTCGGTAACTTCGGGTGTTTTTTGCAGTTCATGTCATTTGTTTCTTCTCTTTTTGTCTTTTAGTTCACATTTTTTGCTTTTTTTGCTCTTTCATAAATATGCTTTTTCATTTTTATTGAGATAAGTCTCCTTGTCCTTTTGTGTTTAGCTCTCCAGTGAAAGAGCCCATGTGATCAAGGCCCGAGTTGGGGTCGAAACGCGTAATGGCGGACATGCTGGGCACTTAATAAAGCACTATCTGAAATTGCACCAAGAACTTTGGGTCCGCTCTTTGTCTTTTCTGCATGGAATGGAGTAGCTGAGGAGCTGCTTGAGGCGAATCCTGATATATATATATATATATATTTTACCCAGTGGCCATCACCACTGGGTAGTTATAGTTAGGGTAGTGTTTCGCCATGCACAGTTTTTCTCATCAGTAATTTAATTGCTAATGGTGCAATGATATTACCACTGATGTCATGGAATATGCCATGAGTGATGAAATACGTCAGGTAATTAGCAGTACATGGCAAGGGTGCGAGTTATATTTACCTTAGGTCACGAGTTATAGTTACTTGAAATAACTATAACTGGTGAATTTCAGTGGTTTTGTATGTTTAAATCAGCATTTTTAACTGACTTCATCATCTAACTATAACATCACTTTAACCTTTACTTTTTTCAGTGAATTTCTAGGGGTTTATTAACTTAAAGTAATATATTATTACCATACGTAAAGCCAATCCCTGCCGCGCATGCAGCTCTGGGCTTACCCTTCTAGTGAATTGTGGCCCTGGAGGACGGAGACCCCAGTGCCTCTTCAGGCTTGGGGTGTGTGGCTGCGCACCCCCTCCGCCTTAATTTATTATATTGCCCCAGGGGATGGATTCCCCTGTGCCTTTTTAGGCTTGGGGAGGGTGGGCTGTGTGCCTCCTCCCCTTTAATATGAATTGATATAGGCCTTGGGGGATGGGGTCCAGGGCCACGTGCCGCCCTTTCCCTAAACAAAAAAATGTGTTAAGCGTCCCCACCCCCGGCACACCGAGGGAGGTATTTTTTCAAACATGCAAGAGCCTACACGTTTGAATTTTACCACAAATTTGAAGATTCTTCACAAAATTGTGGACATTTGTTTTTTAAAACATATTTGTTAACCCCACCAATAGGCCTAGGGGGTCATGGTATCCTTACCCTGTGCCCTTATGTCTTTTTTTTAGCATTTTTCTAGGACTCAAGACTGAGTCCTGAGCCCCAAGATGGCTGCCGCCACATCTTTGTTGATCAATGAGATCTGTCAGCTCTGCGGATCCCCCGTGGCATGATATATACAAAGTTTTTGAGCATTCATTGCTCAAAAACTACTGAATGGATTTAGACAAAAAGCACTCTTTCTGGACCAATATCTAGCTTTCTGCCATATTTGGTGTAAATCCGTTCAGCTGTTTAGGCTGTAGCTGTGTCTAAAGTGCCTATGGAAAAATGAACAGGGAAAACACGTTTTGGGATCCCCCTTTTTTTAGGCCCCCTTTTGATAGATCTTTCCAGAAAGGAGCTGAGGTGAAAACAATTTTTTGGAAAGTTTAGTAAAGGTTTGTTGAATGGCACCAAAGATATGAGCAAGCCAAAAAATCCATCTCCTATGGAAACCGTGGGCTTTTCTGAACACTGGAGAGCCAGGGAAATCCAGGCTGGGTGGCTTGCTTTCTTATTCAGAATACAGTGCAAGCGTCAATACTATGCCTACAAACAGCCTATTACCTCTCTCTTTCCATGGGGAATTTTGGGGCCTTTTCTGTCAGAGGTTAATGGCTCACCCACATAAGTGGTGTACTGTTTATATCAAGAGAAGTGTGCAACACTGGGTGTTAGGATTTTGGTAGATCTTTTCAGATTACAAAACTGAACTTTTCAGAAATGTAAGGAAAATGCCTTATTGTAGCTGAAGTTTGATGTTTACAGGGCATACTGTGTAAGAATAATTGGAAGGATCCATGTAAGCCAGACCGCCAAGGACTCATCCGGGTGACTAGTTTTAAGAAATGTCTGGGGTTGGTAGTTTTCCCAGAGTACAGGCCGCCCCTGGCCTAAATATGACAGCTACACACATCCAGAGAAATATTGAAATTCGAAGGAAAATTCTTGGTGTCTCCAAGTTGCATTTTGGAGCCTTGGGTGATATGCCTATATACCAAATATGGGTAACATTTTTGTCAGATAAAGTATGGGAATGCAGTTCTCCTGCCTCCACTGCCGTCAGACCTTCACCACCACCCCGACCTTCGGCACCGGCGACACCTGCCTCGACCACACCCTGAGATGCATCCTCCTCAATGTGCACTCCGTACACAAACACGCCATAGAGATCTGGAACCTACTCGACTCCCTCTCGCCCGAAATCGCCTTCTTCACGGAGACCTGGACCAACTCCGCCCCCGACATCAACAGCGCCATCCCGGATGGATACAAGATCCAGAGGAAGGACCGCACCAGCCACCCGGGAGGGGGCCTCGCCATCGCTCACAAGAGCACCCTCCGCCTCACCACCTCCAGCGAAACCTTCCCCTACGCCGAACACCTGCACTTCCAGATCCGGACCAGCCCCAACGCCACACTCCGAGGAACCCTCGTCTACAGACCCCTCGGGCACCCTTCGCCACCACCATCATAGACTTCATCGCACCACACGCCATCGCTTCCATGAACTACATTCTCATCAGAGAACTTAACTTTCACCTTGACAACCCCAGCGACCCCAACTCCACCATCCTCCAGGACAACCTTGCCAACATCGGACTCAACCAACTCGTCACCAAACCTACACACAGAGCGGGACACACCCTCGACCCCATCTTCGCTGCAGGTAACAGCGTTCACTTCAGCCACACAACGCAACCACCATGGACCGACCACCACTGCGTTCACTTCACCGTCGACAAACCCAAGACACCAAAACCACCCCCCCCGCCCACCACAAAGGAACTGGAGCAAGGTTACCGACGAGCAACTGAACTCCACCCTCACACGAGGCAACCCCACCTGGGCATCCGACGCAAAGATCGCAGCCAGAGGACTCCACACTTGGATCTCCAACTGCGCAGACGAGCTCGCCCCGCTACGCAACCCCGGCAAACAGCGCCTCAGGAAAGCCGCCTGGTTCACCACCAATCTCCAAGAAGCAAGGCGCACCTGCAGACGCCTGGAGAAGAACTGGAGGAACACCAAGACAACCGACAACTACTCCACCTACAAGGACGAACTACCACAACCAAATCAGAACAACCAAGAGGAACTTCATCCACAACAAAATCCTTGCCAACTCCAAGGAACTCTTCAGTGTCATTCAGGAATTCACCAACCCATGCAGCGAAGCCACAGACATCACCCCGTCCCAAGACCTCTGCGACAAGCTTGGAACCTACTGCCACCTCAAGATCAGAACTCTCTACGACAACTTCGTCGACCACCCACAAGACGCCACAGCCGGCCGTCCGCCCCCCAGAGACACCAGCCAGCCCACCATCTCCAACTGGACACCAATCACGACCGAGGACACCGCCACGACCATGAAAGGCATCCACTTGGGGGGCCCCCACCGACCCCTGCCCCCCGCACATCTACCACAGGGCCGCGGACACCATCGCACCTGAACTACAACAGACCATCAACACCACCTTCACAACAGGCACCTTCCCAGACGACTGGAAACGCGCAGAAGTCAGGCCCCTGCTCAAGAAGCCCACGGCCGACCCCACCGACCTCAAGAACTACCGGCCCATCTCGCTCCTCCCCTTCGCAGCCAAAGTTGCAGAGAAAGCAGCCAACAGGGAACTGACACGATTCATCGAAGAGAACGCCGTCCTCGACCCTTCCCAATCCGGATTCCGAAGCAACCACAGCACCGAGACCGCCCTACTCGCCGCCACAGACGATATCCGCACCCTCCTGGACCAAGGCCACTCCGCAGCCCACATCCTCCTCGACCTGTCTGCAGCCTTCGACACCGTCTCTCACCGTACACTAGTCGACAGACTACACGACGCCGGCATACAAGGAACTGCCCTGGGCTGGATCGGATCATTCCTCACCGGAGAAGCCAAAGAATCAGGCTACCGCCCTTCCTCTCCGCCCCCACTGAAATCACCTGCGGAGTCCCACAGGGGTCATCACTGAGCCCGACCCTCTTCAACATCTACGTAGCCCCCCTTGCAGCCATCGTCCGACAACACGGCCTCAACATCGTATCTTACACCGGCGACACCCAGCTCATCCTCTCCCTCACCAGTGACCCAACCACCGCAAAACTCAACTTCCAGAGAGGAATGCAAGACGTCGCAGTCTGGATGACCAACAGCTGCCTAAAGCTCAACGCCGAAAAGACAGAAGTCCTCATCCTTGGAACCACCCCTTCAGCATGGGACAACACCTGGTGGCCCACCGCCCTCGGAAGCCCACCCACCCCCTCAGACCACGCCAAAAATCTCGGCATCTTACTCGATTCATCACTCACCATGAACCGACAGGTCAACGCCGTCACCTCCAGCTGCTTCAACACCCTCTGCATCCTTCGAAAGACCTTCAAATGGATCCCCCCGGAGTCAAGAAAGACAGTCACCCAAGCACTCATCACCAGCAGACTGGACTATGGAAACACTCTCTACGCCGGCATCAACAAATCCCTACTCCGCAAACTCCAGACGATACAGAACACCGCGGCCAGACTCGTCCTCGGCATCCCCCGGCACGAACACATCAGCCAACACCTGCGGAGACTCCACTGGCTCCCCGTGGAGAAGAGGATCACCTTCAAGATCCTCACTCACGCCTACAAATGCCTACACAATACCGGACCCAAATAACTCAACGACAAAATAAACTTCCACGTACCCAAAAGAAACCTCCGATCTGCCAACCTCGCACTAGCTGAAACCCCGCGCATCCACAGAGCCAGAGCTGGCGGAAAATCGTTCTCTCACATTGCAGCCAAGACCTGGAACGAGCTGCCGACAGGCATCAGACGCGCCGCCTCCCTAAACACCTTCAGGAAGGCTCTCAAGACCTGGCTCTTCGGCTGAACGGAGCTGCATCTCCCCCCCCCCCCCAGCGCCTTGAGACCCTCACGGGTGAGTAGCCCGCTTACAATTCCCTGATTGATTGATTAGTACGATATTTGTTACTTCTCCATTGTTGGCTTCAAAAAGAGCACATTTTGTAAAATGCTCTCTAAATCACATGACATTAAGGGTAACCCCCAAATTCACAGCTGTACAAAGCCAGTATTGATAAACTCAGGTTCGTGGGCACATTTAGAAAAAGCATAGCTTTTCCTTCATGCCCATTTTTCATTCATTAGATTTTACCATATGAATTGATACATAGACGCTGCACATTGCAATAATATTATAATCTTCAGCTTGGTTGATGACTCTGGGTATCACATGTTTATTTACAAGCAATAAATATTACATATCCATGTGACCAAAAGAGGCTGGAAGACATAACAGAATATTACTTTTGTAGATCGGTTATGGCGGCTAATAATGGCAGATGAAAACACTGTCCCCTATTTCTATTGTTCCTAGTTAGTTGAATTAGTTATTTATTTCAACAATTAGTTTCTTTCAAGAAAACTAAAAGCAATTTGCATACATGTCCTCTTGCTGAATTCAAAATGTTGACTATTTTGCAGATATGCCTAGAATTCTAGGCTCAACAATGGGTTTCATGTCTCTTTTCCCCCCACAAACTGCAAATTGGTAGTACACCCAGAAAATTGGAAATATTAACTACCACTCAGAAAATTGCAACCACTGTGGTGAAGAAAATGTTTTTAACAATTCTGCCTATTCCTGAAGCCTGGGGAAAGGGTGAGCTTAGCACAGCAAACCTTTTTCTTATGTCATTTTCAGAAACAACATACACTTTTATACACAGCACTATTTTCCATTTTCCAAACAATCAAAATGTTGCTACATTTTGACTAATTTCTTGATTCCTTCCAGGTAAATCCACAAACCCTATTTTTTTTTTTTAGAATCCCCAATATGTGGGGAAAACATGACAGAAATTTGGTGTGGATATTGTTTGTCGAAAAAGTTATGAAGGCTTAAGCATGTACTACCCAAAATATCATAAAAAGGGCACAGGACTGAGGGATAATAAATCGCTTGCAAACATTTCCCAGTGTATTCCAGGGTATTTTGTGTATATCCTCTAAAATGTACAAACCAGTGCCAATCACAGGTGTGAAACTAGGAGGCATTTGGTATTTATTCATTTAATTGCATAAGTTAATTACATTACAATAAAACATTAAAAGAAGTAAGAACATCTCAATTCATAGAAATAAAACAAGATCTGAGAAAGTGCAATAATTAAAATGGCAACGGTTGTTTAAGGGCTTCTTATCATGATTTCAATTGGGCGTTGCTTTTTGGCTAGACCCATAAGAAAATATCACCCTGCTGGCTCCTTCAAATCACCAAGACTGCTTTAATTTCTTTTCTTTTTGCTGATACTCTTTTTCTTTTCAAGTGGTTATACTTGGCGACTGTGTTGGGAAATGGTCTTTCGCAGGCCTGTGTTTGAAATAGTCCAGTATCAACGTTTGAACAGTTCGAGGACTGGGTCGGGGGGCCAAGCCAAGGTACATAGCACCCCTATGGCTTAGATTTAAGCACTTTTTGAGAATCTTTGTAAACCGTGCTCTATGCCGCTTTAGGAGGGCCTTAATGTGCAGACTTTGTCTATTTAAGCTCTCCTGCAATAAAAGCATTGTGAAGAACATGTGAAATAACTCAGAGAGGTTCTCATTGCTGATATATCTTTCTGAATGAAAGTGAAAATCCCAGCAGGGTCCACTCTGCCTTTCAACCTCCTGAAATTAATATGATGAGTATTGATTTAAAGCAGGTATATATATATATATATATATATATATAATGATCTAAGCAAAGCAATTTGGATAGAATGCTATGAGCCTGCTTCTACAATTTTGTGTGTGCACCTAAATCACATTGTGGTGCGCAAAAAGACATCTACATGTATTAATCCTGGATCCTGAGTCATACGATTAGCATTTGTGCGTATTTACCTCCATAGATGGGAGTAAGTACACAGGGTTTTCCACAATACTATGGGGCATATTTACAAGCCCCTTGCGCCACTATTGCGCCGCCGTTGCGTTACGCATGTGACGCAGCGGCGACGCAAACCATGCGCCGCGTTGCGCTATATTTACAACGTGACGCATCTAGGGAGATGCGTCACGTAGTAAACCCCTGCGCCACATGAATCCTGCGTCAGGTTTCATGTGGGCGTACCGCGCAGGGGGCGTTCCGGCGCAGGAACGCCTCGGAAAAGTGACGTAGTGAAATCTACAAGATTTCACGCAGTCACTTTTCTCGACGCTGGTGCGTCAAATCCTTACGCCTGCTTCAAGCAGGCGTAAGGATTGACGCACCATGTTAGGGACAGGGAAGGTTGGAACAGTGCTGGAGTTGCGTCGCGCTTGCGACACAACTTCAGCACTGCGCCAACCTTCCGCCGGCAGATGCATCACGCATCTGCTTATCCTTGCGCCACGATGCGCCGCATTGTAAATGCGGCGCATCGGACGTGGCGCATAGAGGTAAACTTGCGTGACGCATTTTCCCTGGCGCATCCCTGCTGATATGCAGGGATGCGCCAGGGAACGTAAATATGCCCCTAAGTTTAGAGGTGAGGGCGGGAACATGGGTGAAAGTAAGAAAGCACTACAAAGTTCTATTTTGTAGTTAACAAACGTTTCTAGTGCTTTTTTGATTTTTAATTACAGATGGTTAGAATTAAATCTGAAAACTGAGTTGTCAAGATTTCCTGCCCACCCCCATTTTTTGGGAAGTTGTCTTCTTTCAACTATACTAATCATGTAACTAGGGTATGGTTTTCTCTGAAGATAAAGTAGCCATTAGTTTTCAGTTACTTCACATTAAAATTGGATTACACTGAAGCACCATTATGTCTAGAGGTCGTGACCAAGGGCGATACAATTACATGTAAATAGAGGCGTTTCTTAAAATGAATTTATTGGTGACATTTACTTTCATACAATTTTGCTTTGTCATAAAACACTACGTGCAACTTATGCGGTGCACGAGATTCGTAGGTACAAAGACCTGTGGTTTGTTTTTTTCTTTGCTCATTTGCTGACTTAGATTATAATTAATTTACAGGGATTTTTGTCAAACAGCTGAAACACAGCCTTCAGCTATCCGAACATTTTCTATAAAGTTCTGTGCATACAATAGCCACATAAAAAAATCTGCCTCAGAAGTGTGGCAATACAAGTGTTGATTGTCTTCTACCATTTACTACGCGGAAACGTGCGCGTGCATTATTGTCTCTACCTTTTAGATCCCCGCTGCCGTCCATGTTGCTGTCCTTGAAGGATCTTGGGTAGACCTGGTAGATGGGACTCGCTTGCCACCAGACGAGACATTTTGGAGACAAGGCTATGATGGCAATGGTCGCCCCGATGATCACTAGGGTGCCAACGATGATGAGCCAGAAGATGACTTCCCTCGTCACCCTGTACCGCGCCTGCGAGGAGAACTGAAGCAGCACCTCTTTTGGCATCCCGGCGTAGGGTTTCAAGATGGCGGAGCCCGGAGGCTGCGTAGCGGCCTCCTGGATGGCAAGGGTGCAGGTTTCAGGGAGCTCTGCCGGGCCGCTGCCGTCTCCCTCCTTCTCCTCTAAACCTTCTTCTGCAATAAAACCATTATTAGCAAGACCGACCTTCTCCTTCATCCGAAAAGATTCCTTCTTTGTGTCTTCGGACATTTTAGAGTTGGAGTGTTTGCTTCTCTGAGCCCTTTTCCAGAATGGCTTCTGAAAGAGCTGTTTATCTGTCCAGCTCCCTGACGTGAACTGGAATAAGTAGCTCGCCTGAAACCATGGGCCGAAGTACAGCCAGGTAAGTAAGAAGCAAAGTTCAGAGACAGAATGACGGAGAGTAACCCCCCACCCCTCCTTCCAGGGAGCAACCATATAAGTGCCTAGTGATAATCTAATTCGGGGAACCGAGAGCTTCTTGGTGAACAGTTGACAAGTTTCATCTAGGCTGGGTTACTCATTGACCGCTGAACAATGGGCTCCTTTAAGCACTAATAGCTTTAAGTCTATGTAAGCGAAACCACCTTTGCCAACCTTCCTTTCACTGAAAGTATTTTCATGTATGTTCCGTGGTAACATATTGGGGAAAAGTGATTATTTTCACCGGGTGAGTGACTGTAAGAAAGAATTAAACTTCATCTTACCTCTTGCATCTTATAATATGTTATCCTATAATTAAGAAGTCGTATCAGTTTTACATGTTGTGGGAAGTAGCCAAGATGTTTTCTTTGTGCAAACGTCTGTAAAAAAGGTGCAAATTCGTGTACTTCGGAAAGTTTTTGGTTGGGACATCCACATACAAATCGCGGGCCTCATTTATGAAAAGTGACGCATTGCTGTGTGAAAACAGCGATGCGTCACATTTCATTGCGCCCTCCTTGCGACATACTGGATGCGTCATATTTGCAGTATGACGCATCATGTCGCAAGGAGTTACAGATACGTCAGTATTTCTGACGTATCTGTAGGCGCAAAAATGACGCATTGCTGGAGTGTGTCACGAAAGTGACGCAACTCCATCAATGGGTCATTTCGCATGGGCAAGTCCCATTTCAAATGTGCCTGCGTCAGTCTTACGCCTGCTGTGAGGCAGGCGTAAGATATTGACGCATTTGCGTCCTAGAAGTGACGCAGTGAAATCTCATAGATTTCACTGCGTCACTTCTACGAGGCTTACTTGCGTCGGAACGCCCACCCTGCATACATTATACCTGGCGCAGGTATAATGTGGCGCAGGGGTTTACAAAGTGACGCATCTACCTAGATGCGTCACTTTGTAAATATGACGCAACATGGCGCATTTTTTACCCTGCTGCTGTGTCACAAAAAGTGACGCACCGGCGGCGCAAAAGTGACGCAAGGGCTCATAAATAAGCCCCCGCGACTTTATGACAATTTATGCTGTGTGAGCTGGCTCTGTTCAACATACACTTTTGCAATAAAAGTTAGGATCTCACTTCTAGTATCTCGGAACTACTGGTTTAGGTGGGAATGGGATTTTCCATCCTAATCGGCATTCTGAGATATGCAGTATTACCGCCCCCCCTAGTTTTCCGATGATACATTTCACCAGGTAAACCTTTCTTGAATGGATGTGCAGAAAGTGGTCAAGAATGAGGGCCTTGGTTTTCTCCTTCACACCACTATTAATTGTGCAAAGAAAAGCTCTGCAAAATGTAAACTTGCAGTGAAATATTCTGCATACATATTCGAATACGAAATATATATACTAGCAGAGGTAATAACATTTTGTGGACAGTTTTTCAGCGGTGCTACTAATTTGAAATGTTTTGTGCACAAAAAGATTGCAAGAGCTAAAGTGAAGAAAGCCAAGAAATTTCACAACCTTCATGAAGATCAAAGAACAGGAAACCTATCAGAAATTTGCAGTAAAGCAAAAAAATATTTGCATATCTCTTTCAAAGAACACCGAGGCTCAGACATATACACATTTTGAACTGGCTTTGCATCACAAAAGTGACTCAAACCTGTGCAAAATGTTATTTTTGGATATACTTTCTAGCATAAAACTTGCTTTGCCCTGGAAAACTACCTCAAAGTAATGCAAAGCAGCAAAAAAAATCTGTTGCAGCTGCTATTGCACTTTTATTCTCACTCTGGATGTGGAGTGCTGTTATGTTATTGGTATTTTACAGCGCACCTGTCACCTGTTAGGGTATTCAGGTGCTATTTTGCCGTTGTGTGAGGCCAACCCTGGAGGGCTTACATGAAGAACAAGGTCTTCAGCTGCTTTTGCAAGTCAAGAAGAGAGGAGGAGGCTCTGATGTGTTGTAGGAGGTTGTTCCAGGCTTTAGAAGCCAGGTATGAGAAGGCGCGAACCCCTGCTCTGCTTCTGTGTATGCATGGGGTGTGTGCTAGTGAGAGACCGGCAAGGCGAAGGTGTCTAGAAGTTTGGTGGGAAAGAATGTAGCTATTCAGGTAGGCAGGCCTTGTGTTGTGGAGTGGTTTGTAGGTGTGGGTAAGGAGTTTGAAGTGTGCACCCTTGTGTATCGGGAGCCAATGGAGGTCCTAAAGGTGTGGTGTGGTGTGATGTGGGCTCCGATTGGGAGGTTGAAGACTAGCCTGGCTGCTGCATTTTGGATGGTCTGCAGTCTTCTTGTGAGCTGGTTGGTTATCCATGTGTACACGGTGTTCCCATAGTCTAGTTTGTTAGCGATGAGGGCTTGGATGATTGTGTTCCGGGTGTTGTCTGGTAGCCACTTGAAGATTTTCTTCAGCATCTTTAGGGTGTTAAAGCAGTACACAGCCACAGCGCTGACTTGGACGACCATGACCAGTTTGTTGTCCATAACTATTCCAAGGTTTCTTGCTTGTGTGCAAGGTGTGGGGGTGTGTCTGAGGTCTGTGGGCCACCAGGTGGAGTCCCATGGCGTGGGGTCTTTCATGTAGACACCACTTTAGTCTTGTCCGAGTTCGGTTTGAGGCAGCTGGATTTCATCCAGGTGGCCACTTCAGTCATGCATGCAGTAAACTTGTTCCAGGTATTGGGTGTTTTGTCCGAGATGGACAGTATCAGTCGCATGTCGTCGGCGTATGCGAGGATGTTTGTGTTGTGAGTTCTTATGATGTTGGCCAGTGTGGGTCATGTAGACCTTGAAGAGCGAAAGGTCTGAGCAAGGAGTCCTGTGCAACTCCACAGATGAGTTTCCATGTTTCAGATGAGTAGGGGTCACATTGATGGTTTGGGTTCTTCCAATGAGGCAGGAGCAGATCCACCCGAGCTGTCCCTGAATGCCTGATTTGAGAAGTTGACTGTTCAGAATGGTATGGGATACAGTGTCAAAGGCTGCTCATAGATCTAGGAGGATGAGGGCTGTGATTTCCCCACTGTTGAGGATCACCCGGATGTCATTGATTGCTGCTATGAGGGCGGTTTCAGTGCTGTGATTGGATATAAATCTGATTGTGTGGCGTTGAGAAGCTGCTGATTGGTGATGTCGTCCAAGAGGCGCTTGTTGATGGCTTTTTTCAAGACCTTGGCTAGGTAGGGAAGAAGGGATATTGGTTGGAAGTTGGCGAGTTTAGTCGGGTCAGTGCAGGGTTTCTGTAAGAAGGCAATGACAGCGGCATGTTTCCATGGTACTGGAAAGGTGACTGTGCTGATGGAGGTGTTGAAGAAAGGGGTGAGGGCCTCACTGATAGGGGTTGCTCCTTTGCCCATGGTGTGATGGGGTAGGGAATCAAGGGGCCACTCCAGTGTATGGTCTTCATGGTTGTTGTGGTTTCATCTGTGCTGATGGTGTCCTATGTGGTGATTGTGTTGTCTGCCTTCGTCACTGGGATACTTCTGCTGAGAATCAGGGGGTCGGGTTGTGGGGCACAGTTGCTGTATATGGTTGTGATCTTTCTGCAAAAGTAGTTTGATAGGTTGTTACACAGATCTTGGGTGGAGCTGATGCTGCCAGTTGAAGCTGTGGGTGTGGTGAAGTTCTTGACGATTGTGAAGATTTCTTTGCTGCTGTTGGAGCTAGAGTTTATTCGTTTGAATAGGGTCTTCTTCTTAGTTTCTCGGATTAGCTGGTGGTTTCTTCTCTGGATGACTTTGGAAGTGTCTTTTTCCACTTCCCTTTGGCTGGTTCTCATTTTCTGTTCCAGTTGTATGAGGTGTTGCTTGGCCATTCTGAGGTCTTCATATACCAGCTGGCTTGTGATCTAGTTTTTGCTGTATTGCTTTGTTTCATGGGAGTCAGAGTGTTGGCGCAGTTGGTGGTCCACTTTTTGAGGATTTTGATGTCATGTTCCAGGCCAGTGGGTTACGATTTGTTGTAGGGGAGGTAGGATGTCCAATCCGCTTCTGTTAGGTTGTTCCAGTGTTGGAATGCTGGATCCGCTGTGGGGTTTCTTCTAAGTTGATGGATGTTGATTGTAAAACTGACTATGGCATGGTTGGTCTAGGAGAATGGTCTGGTTGTGTTGATCGTGATATTGTTGAAGGATGTGAAGACGGGATCTAGGATATGTCTGGTGGCGTGGGTGGCTCTGTGACAGGTTGGGTTAGTGCCATGATTCCGAGGCTGTCAAGAAGGGTGGCTGAGTTGGGGTTAGTCAGGTCTTCTAGATAGAAATTGAGGTCTCCTAGGAGGATGAATGTGCTGGAGTCGAGGAGTAGTGAGGTGGTGAAGTCAGTAATGTTGCTAGCAAAGTTGGTTCTGGGGCGGTAAACCAGGGTTCCACCCAGGAAGAGTTGCAGTGATTTGCATTTGAAAGTTGAGGTGTTTTATGTAGGTAGTTCCAGGTTCAGAGGAGGTGGTGCAGTTGATGGTGTCTCTATGTACAATGGTGATTCCTCCTCTGGGCCTGTTTAGGTGGTCTTTTAGATTCATGCTGTAGAGTCTACGCTTGACGTCTGTAAAAAAGGCCCATTGTTGTTGTACAGCTGCTGTATAATCTGGAAAGGTCATTACTTTGGAATTGTCTACATTGACATCCCCCTTTTCTCTGGCTTGATGATCAAGTCCCGTTCTCTGCAGTTCAAAACACGGGTCACAATCGAACTCAGATGGTCCCTGGCGGAGCATCGTCACTGGGACCTGGTGGGCTCTCTCCGGTTTGTAAAAGGATGAAAGGTCCTACTCTGCTAGTTCTTGCTGGATCCATGTGTCAAGGAATGTCAGCATATATTTTCCATATATTTTCTCAGGTAGGCCCAAAATGTGACTATTTTTCCTTCTGGCTCTCTCTTCCGCACCTTCAGCCCTATATCTCAGGTAAAATATCCTCTCTTTTAGGTCCTGCAACTATTTATCATGACTCAGTGTCATTGATTTCAGTTCATTGGAGGCCATATTAGCTTTATTAACTTGTTCCGATATTTTCTGAGATGTTCCTCTGGACATCCTGGAGTAAGCTGAGGTCTTTCACAATGGAATCAGTCTTCTGCTCAAGAGTCTCTTTGGTTGAGTTGATCACCAACAGGATCAAGTCCAATATGTCACCTTGCACGTGGATTTGCCTTGAGTCATGTCCCAAGAGCACTGCTGATTCTGTTATACCCCAACCTGCGCAGATAATGTACCAGTCTCACTGGGCTTGGTGTGTCTCCCTATTTTGGTTATGGTTCAGAGAAGGCCGTGGTTAAGGACACCCACAGCAGGGGCGAGTTCAGTTTTGTGTACCCAAAGGAGTTCCATCCATGATAAGGACCACTAGAGTATACTCCTTATACCCCATGGTTGTTGCCTGACAGTCTGCAGCAGGAAAAGGGATTGATAAATTATCAGTAACCAGTGCGTAGTTGTGCAGCACCCCATGCTTTCAGCTGAGTCGTGGCCCTGCTAGTCTGAATTTATTGTGAGGATCATGCAGGTGTCAGGTCCCAACTAAAGGTCCTATCAAGGCAGGCCTGCCCTCGTGGTTCCACGAGAATCGTTCCTTTAATCATGACATCAACTTCGGTCTCAGGCTGCTGAGAAGGATCCTGCAACTGCTCCATTTGCCATACCAGATTGAACTATCCAGGTCCTTGTTACTACAGAGGATTGACTATTGTAAGCCCGCTGTACCAGCATCCTAAGGAAAGAGGTCACAATATTACATTCTACAAAATCAAGCAACCGTGCTGTGTCTTAATAGAAAAGACTTGAACCACATTACTTCGCCCCATCAATGATTTTTGTTGGCTTCTAGTTGCTCAGAGAGTTACATTTTTACTGCTTTCAAAACATTAGGGTGCCTCTATCCCAGTTACACACAGGGTTTGTTTCCACCTTGAATACCCAAACGTATCGTTAGACCAAGCAAAGAACAAGCAACTACAAATGTGAGAAGTGTGGAGGGTGATCGATCACAATGTTGACCACCCAACTTTAGAACTTGTTGACATTAGACCCCAGAAATGCATTAACTTGAGTATGTTGAAAGAAATGTTGAAAACAAATGTATTCAAAGAGACAAGTCATACACCTGCTCTTAAGTACTCAGGACAATCTCCATCTCCATGAGGGAGAGGGCCCCAAAGAGCTCAAAGCTACTTTCAAGGAAATCAGTATCCAAGCACTCCTTCGACTAGTCACCAACCTGGACCCATCATTGATGGGATTTTGGGGATAGGATATAAACATGAACTTTTTATCCAGATTCCAACAGAACTATGAAGTGGTTTCTTTCATGAGGCAACACTTTAATAATTGATCCAAATAAAAAAAAAAAAATCAGGCAGGGTAGGGCTTCAGATAGCAGAGTGTTTGTACATTCATCCTCAGTTCTGAAGTCATGCACTTTCAGGGGCATATTCCCAAGAACGTGTGATAACCACCGCAAATTTAGCTTAACGCAACTTTGCATATCACAGTCCATCGCGGGAAATTAACGCCTTGTTAACCAAGTATTCACAACATGGCGGCACCATGCGATAGTCCCCAGATAACACGTCAACTGACCGCGTTAGAATCAACGCCACGCCGCAAAAATGCAAAACACCAACGCAAAAAAAGCTGCGATGAGGCCAATCGCGATACGAAAATCAGCGAAACCCAGCTACAGGCCTGCAATCCACGCGTCAGGTGGGAACAATCACCATAAAAGTAGAAAAAAAACAGACAAACAAATGCCAAACAACAGCGAAGCACAATGAACGTTGCCGGAGCAAGTACGGAGGAGAGCCAGAACCCCACAAGCCCCCAGGGAAGGGCAAGGACAAGGACAAGAAGAAGAGGAAGACGAAGTTCAGTCCGCAGGAAAACAGGATCCTGATAACGGAGGTGACAGAACACCATCAACAACTGTTCGTCACCTCCACTGTGTCATTGGCAACAAAAAATACAATATGGCAGTCCATCGTGGACAAGGTGAATACAGTCGGAGTGCTGAAGAGGACAATGGACGAGGTCAAGAGGCGCTGGAATGATGTCAAGCGCAAAACCAAGCTGAAACTCGTCAACAACCTCAAGGCAGCAATGCAGACTGGAGGTGGGAGCCCAGCGCCACAGGAGGAGCTGGACGACATGGAGGAAATGGTGTCCACAGTCATCAGTGGCGAGACGGTGGCAGGAGTTGGGGGCCCGGACACTGCTCAACAGGACCCGACACAACAGCAACAGGGTGAGTAACGACCAGGGCCTGGGGGACGGGGGAGATGGGCACAATGGCACACATGCACAATTAAGTTGAGCACATCTGCGGACAAACCATGCCCCAGACCACCAACTCCCACCAAGAGACCAACGTACCCAAGTATGCAACCTGTCAACACTGTACAAGCACAGAAGTCAAAGGCACACCTCATGAAAGTGATAAGGGGCAGCAAAATCTGAGCTGCAGCGGCGACTCCCCAAAAATGCAGCACACACATCACATGCAGAGCACATCTACATTGACAACAATGTGACACAATCCGCAAAACACCTACAACAGAACACAGGACACAACTGGTGCCGCTTGGGTGCAGACACTGGCCAATCACAATTGGCATTGCAGGGAAATGTGCATTGATAATGTACAAGTACAAAGACACACACGTCCACTGTCCCCCATCCAATAGGCAGCTCCTCCCAAACAGCCACAATGTACCCAGTCATGCTGTCTGTATGTAACCATGTACAATGCGACAACATACATGTGGACACATTGTTAAACTGCATCTCCCCTTCACATTGCAGAGGGAGAATTAACACCTCCTGCAGAGCAGCCCGACCCTCTTTTCTCTGGAGACGAAGAGGACGACCACAGCTTCGACTCTGACGCCCTCCAACTGCTCGTGGACAGCCTACGCAGCCCACTTCCAGGAGCTGGGCAGCCCAGCTGCTACGAGGAGACCCCACCCCCTGCACAGACCACACAGCAGGCAGCACCCACCACCACTGCTGCCTCCCAGGACCCGCACGGAGAGCACATGGCCTTCCAACGCCGTGTTTTGGGGTGCCAGGAGAATCTGGCTGGACAGGTGCGGGTCGGCTTCGACCGCATGGCACACAAACTAGATGCCATACGTGGGTGTCTAAGTCCCATCAGGGACCACTCACGGTCCCTACCGGCACCCACAGTCCGCTCCATGCTCTCCAACGGACCATGGCTGACATCGCTGGAGCCTTGACTCAGAGAATAGTACAACTGTCCAGTCCGAGTGGCTCTAGCGATGTCACACGGGAGTTGGGAAACATGCAGAGGTTAATGGAGACCATGGAGCGGGCGAATGCGGAACGAACGGCTGCCACGGCTGCACACCAGCAAGAGGTAGCTGGGTTCCTCAATGACCTCGGGACCCTCCTCATGGCATTGCTGCCACAAGGCCTGGTGCGGATGCATGCTGCTGCCACCACTCCATCCACATCTCCGCCCCTGAAGTGTCAGTGCCACACAGTGGGGCAGACCTTCCACCTCCGGCCACTGATGTGTCACCGCCACACAGTGCTGGAGACAGAACACCACCACCCACACGTGAGGCACATGAAACAGCAGAGAACGAAGATGTGGATAATACTGCCCTCGTGGTAAGGAGGACGCAGCAGCATGCATCTCATCCATAGGTCCGGCTTCAGCTTGGTACTGCCCTCTGCATCATCACCTTCCACTGTCCCCCCCATGCACTCTGCGACACTCACCTTGGACCTCGACATGGACTGCCATATGCTGTTTGATCGCCATTGACACAGCAATCAGACTGCGGACTGTACTCTTCCTCTTCCTTTGGACTTGTCATTCCCTGGAGGACCCTGGCTGGACCTCCACGGGACAACATCGTCATGTGGGGTTTGCATGGCCCTGTACTTCTCCAGATGCAACACTCCACTGAATATGCATTAAACATTCATATTCACACAGATGTGTCATGTCTATGGTCTTTCAAGTGTGGAAGTATGGATGAATGTAGTCCTCTTACGTCCATGTGGCTCATGTCGTAGAACAGGGGTCACAAGGTGACACATTGCCCAATGAGGTCCGGTAGCGCTGACACAACAACAGGGACACACGCTTGAGTTACTTCCTTGTCCAGCCCAGTACGGAACCACGCCCAGGGCCCTGGGGTCATATACAAACCCTTAAGCTGGACTGGCATACGCCAGGCCAGCCCACTCCGCTTACGCTCACACGGGTGGACGGCAACGCTACATGTCCCCTGTCTTTCCTGTGGTGAGCTGCTGCTCACAGGTCTAGTTGTCAGCATGCCACAGCCACTCCCTCATGGCTGGTTTACACCCACACCACACCCATCCAGCACACGCGTCACAGGACATGTGACCCTGCCAATGAAAAGGTACGGGCGCACGTGCTCGAAGCCATTTCCACTCTCTATCTGGGTGCATCCGTGTGGTGTTAATGTAGGCATGAGGGCCTCGGGCCCTGCAACATCACATTCCCCAGGACCGGAGGTGACATGATGGCGTCCGCAACACGATACCCAATCATACAGGGTCCATGACTTTGGAACACAGACTTGGTGGCACCGGATACATTGCGGCCGGCACAGGCACACCGCCACGGGACGGTGACTTTGGGTGCACTGAGGTAGGGGCACCTTAAGTGCTGAGCGGGTGTGCAGCCTGCGATGATGCCCCGTCCCGGCCGTCCGGACTGCTCAGGATTTGTGTGGCCTGCTGGACCGCAGTGTAGCCCAGAGCCAGCGGGCGGCGCGGGCCTACCGCCACGTGGCGTTGCATCACGGATCACAGAGTTAGTGGCACCTCAAGGGCTGAGCGGGTGTGCAGCCTGCAATGATGCCCGGTGCACTGGTATGTCCTCTGCCATGGCGAAATCAAGACCCAGAATCATATGTGAGACCTGGTGGCCTGCGGAGCGGGGCTGCATGATGTGGAGGGTGCCATGTCCGGGGGCCCCGGCATGTGGCTTGCAGCGGCACGTGGTGTGCCATCATTACTACACGCCAAGGGCGGAAGGTGAGCAGTGAGGCCTGGGTGCGCAAGGGCGGGCATGCACCGCTGGGCGGCGGGAGGGGCTGGGGTACATCTGCCTGGGTGCGCAGGGGCAGACAGGCGATGATGTCTTGTGCAATTGTATGTACTTTGCCATTCATGTCTCTGGACTCTGTTTCAGATGACGGATCTGTTTCAGATGTGTGACCTGGTGAACTGCACTACATACAGGCACGTGGTTGGAGACACACCTGTGGCAGCAGGTGGGCAGTGTGGCCTGGGTGAGCATTGTGGGCACTCTCTCTCCCTGCCCATCTCTTCTATAATCTGTGTCTCGCTCCCTCTCTCTGTCGTCTTTCTCTCGCTCCCCCTCTCTGTCCGTCTTTCTCTCGCTCCCTCTCTCTGGCCGTCTTTCTCCCGCTCCCTCTCTCTGTCCGTCTTTCTCTCGCTCCCTCTCTTTCTCTCTCTCTCCTTCGCTCTCTCTCTGTCCTTTGATGTGCGCAAGACACACCTTCTCATCATGATTTTTGTCTTGCAGGCTGTGACCTACGGATTGTCCCGAGGGGAGCCGCCATGTGTCTTCATTTCTGTTCTGTGTTTCTTTAAATAAATTTTCATTTGTTACAACGAAGGTGGATGTGTGATGCTCATTTTTGTGACGACACATGCATGCCACCAAATGTGATTGTGCGACATCAGGCGGATTATTTGGTACATGATTCCGTATAGTTGATGTGGCATGTCTTTGGCTGGGGGGAGGGGTCCTGGGGGTGGTGGCGGTGGGTGTTGTGGCCCTGTTGGGGCTCCGAGCTGCATGATCAGTGGCTCCATGGCATCTGTTGCCCTTCAGGTGTGGTTCTGGGCTGGGCTCCATTTTGTGGTGCAGGCTGTGGTCCGACTTTGCACCAGGTCAGAGCAGGTGTTAGTTTCCTGCTGCTAACGGGCCTTATAGCCTGTTTTGTGGTCTTATCGCCGATCTGGCTGGTCGTTGAGAATGTTGCAGAGTGGTGTTTTCGCGGCTTTTTGCACGGGTACGCCTACTCTGCATCTCATTAGCGATAGTTGCGGGGGTCATCTGTGGCGATGTTTTTTGCGGCTGCTATCGCGGGTAAAATGGTGTTATGGGCTGTTAACACCAGCTTGTGAATGGTGCGATAAATTTATCGCCACTTTGGCTGCGATAAAGTGCCGCTAACTAGGCGATGTGTCCTTGAGAATATGCCCCTCTATTTTTTGCATCCAGTGACTTGATTGCCTCAATGAGACCAGGTACAATACAAAAGCTAAGGGTCTGCCAAAGATTGTGCCTATGAACCAAATTAGAAGTGTCTCTTAAATCAGTAAAGACCAGAACAGTTGATCCTGTTTCAAATTAAAATGTTTAAAAATAACAAAGGTGGAAGCTTCGTTCCGTCATTCCCTCCACATCCTTGAACCATGGCTGTGTCATAGATGTGAGGGTCTTATCTAAGAACGTTTCCAAATGTAATTTTTGTTGCCAGTTTACCCAACTCTTCCTATAAAGGATCGAGATGGCATCTTGTTGGGTCTATTTCAATGGCACTTGTTGCCTGGAAAAAGCAGATTGAGTGCTCCCACCCCCAAACACTCACACTTACCAATACACATTCTTAGTTTTGCCTCTTATTAGGATATGAGTGAGAAGCATGGAGTTGCATGTAAATCTTGAGGAGCCCAGATGTGAGGAAGTGTCTGTAAACAAAATCTAATGGCACACATATGTTACCCCTACTCTTCACAATAAGCAATGACCATGCTTGTAAATAACTAGTAAAGACATTAGTGGGCACTCCTGTTTTGTTTAGCCGCTTCTTGAGTTTGATAAAACCACCAGGATTAATTGAACTTGGACATTGATTTTCAGGTTCTGACTGTCTAGAGATAGCAGGACATAGTGTCTGAAAACTGTTCAACCGTCTTCATCGGAATCCTTACTTGTTGAGGTGAAATGACACTAGCTTGACCAGGTTAGGGTCCTTCAAGTTGTGGTAGGTTCAAGATAAAAATAAACTGAAGATTTATGTCCGAGTTACATTTTTATGGGTTTGATACCATCAACTCTCCAAATCTGTTCCAATGAAAATTGAATGAGAATTTCTACTAGATCAAAAATAAACAATGGCACTATTTATTAATGATTCTCTAAACTCTGACTCAAAACATGGAAAGGAGCAACATTTGCATTATAATCGCCATCACAGTTGTTTTATTTTAGTTGAAAACATAAAAATAAGAGAAAAAACACGTTAAATAACATATTTATCATATTATTACATATATGTTAATAAACACAATCAGGTATTGGAGAGCAATTCATACATTCTTCTTTAATGTCAAAATTGTTAAAAGAAATTAGATTCTGTGACTTGACGTACATTAGCCGTATGTTACTATATTGCATAATTAAGTTAATATAATCAGGACGAGTGTTAAACATGCCATTAAAATTTCCTCTTTCAATAAACACTGAGATAAATACTAAACACAATTCAAGAGTGCCCAGGAGAGAGAAAAATACATTAAAAACACAGCACAGTACAAAAGTGTGCATTAATACAATACTGCAGCTGGGCACACTTTCTGATGTATTCTAAGAAATAAAGCACACATGTCTGTAATGGTACTGTGCAAGTTGCCCCTCAAGGCATGTTTAAAAGATAGTATTGCTTAATATCAGCCCGCAAAATATGGTGGTACAAGAATATCAATTTATTGTTTGTAACTCCACATCGACGTACCTTGAAGATATATGTATAGCATAGGTACATATATGTGGAATTAAGTGTAGAAAATCTAGACTTACCTTTCAATATTTTTTTAAATATTTTGTCCTCGATGTTGTTTCCCATCAATATTCTGGATTCGATATTCAGGGTGCACACTGATTAAAAATCAGCTAACGGCCACAAGTAAGATTCCATAAGATTATTTCATGAAAAGTGATTTGATCTCACACTTTTCGTGCCCAAACTAGCAAACAAAGGGTTCAATTTCCTAATTATTTTTCAGTATAAGGTAGTGACTCACCATCAATTTATGTTCATGTGTACGCAGAGGCTGGAGCCTAAACCACTAAAGACAATGCTCCTTAACCACAGAAATCATGATAATTAAGCTGCATGGTTGAAGTAGAGATCGTGCATGCCCATATTATGCAGAATTGTTCTCACAAACAGAAGCAAAGGCGGAGAGAGGCTGCTGGAATGCTCTAGTAAGTCAGCAAGATCTGCTCTGTAAATTTGAAATACTCAGGAGCATCACATTTGTCAAAAATATACAGCTAGAATAAACATACATGCAGAGCCTGAGAGGTGTGCAGACTAGATATGTCCATTTGGAAACTTCTTAGCAGGAGAGAGATTTAACCACGGATGTACAGTCTATCTTAGTGTCCCAAAAAAAAGGAATTACATAAAAGCCCAAAGAAATCAAACCCAAGCTGTAAGAGTTTCTCAATCTGAGGAAACATTGTGAAAGTGCTACAGTGATTACTGGTGGAATAAAAAATAAATCTCAAAGTTCTGAGCCAGAAGCTCACTTTATAGCCTGGGGCCAGACCTCAGAACCAGCAATGTAAATTTGATTTGCTGTCCCAAATACCAGGGGAAAAACATAGTGCAAAAAGCCAATAAAGCAAAGGGTGACCTCCTCTCGAACTCGCTGGATCCTCGTCTGTGATAGATAGCCGCCTTACCTTAACATCTTTAAAAAAACTTTGAAAATCAACTTCTGCAAGAACATCTTACTCTTGATCATCCTTCATCCGGTCCTTTTTGGAGAGATTGGACCCCTTTAGAACATTGAGGCTTCCATTCTGTCTTTTTATCAATTAGCATGCAAATTCTCGTTACTCCTTCTTTGGCACAAATTCTTTGTGTGGAGAAGTGAGTGTGATAATGTCCTGATACACTGTGATCAGATACTGCTGAGTGCCACTAATCCTTTTTTTTTTTCCTCTTCACAATCCATGTCACAAATACATATCATATCAAGTGTGGTCAATACAAACAAATTATTTCAGTAGAATTTCCAATATGATTTCCAATTAAAAAAAACTATTTAAAAAAAGAGAAACCGAAACAAGAAACATATTTTAGTCATGATATCATTATACAGCCAAAATCAGCCAGTTAATTCATATATTGTATCATAGATTCCCATATCTCCATCCCAAGTTTTTGCTGTCTGGTTGACTGCAGAGAATATAAACTATATTCCATATTAAAAACGTTATAAAATTTAGCCCTCCACATCTCGAATGTGGGAGCCTCACTTTGGAGCCAACATGAGGCAATACATAAGCGCGCCACTGCTGCGGCGATAAATGTTATATATCTAAATTTGTATACTAGCTGCTCACTTAAGACATTAGCCCATATCCCTAATAACATCATTTCCTTCGTTATTGATATGGAAATGCCTGTAACCTCTTCCAGAAACCGCTCTATTTGTTGCTTTAATTGTGTCAGAGCCTTACAATAAAAAAAAACATGCACAATATCAGCTCTATCGGTGCCGCACCTAAAGCATTTTCCATCATTGTTTCCACCCCACTTCATCATACGCTCTGGAGTGTGATATAGATCAAAGATGGTCTTATAGTGTTGTGTTTGTAAATTCGATGATACCAGTATTTTCCCTGCGGTATCGATAGAAATCTGCATCAGCTCACCATCAACCCCTAATCGTGCAGACCATTTAAGATCATGAGCAGCCAGATCATCCTTTTGAGACTCAATTAACATAGAATATAAAATCCCTATCTTAGCCCTCTTCCTAATTGCCTCCACTATTGGTAATACCATAATACCCTCATGTAGCTGATGTCTAACAAGGTAGTCACGCAATTGCAAATACTTAAAAAATTCCTGATTTTGTAATTCATGACTTTCAGCTAATTCCAGAAATGAGCATAGCACCCCCCTGAAATAAATCCCCCAGATATCTAATCCCCTTCATCTTATTATCTTATCTATATTAATAGGGGAACTAGACAGGGATGTCCCTGCTCTCCATTATTGTTTGCGCTATATATTGCCCCTTTTGTGCAGATGCTAGAACAAAGTGTTAGTATAAGGTCAATGGAATGTGGGCTCTATCAGGTACGTGTTCTAGCATATGCGGACGATATTGTTGTAGCTTCTGCAGATCCAGCACAGGCAAACCGGGTGATAGAAAAGCTTGCAGAAGAATTTCGGGTGGTGTCTGGATATAAACTCAATGCGGCCAAAACCCAGTTAGTATGTACAGATCAGGCCTGTCCGGGGGAGAATCGGGTAATGGATGAAGCTCGATATCTTGGTATAAAAATTAGAATGTCTTTACAAGAATTAATCGAGGTCAACTTGAGCAATATAGTTTCAGGGGTGAAGCAGCAGCTGGATCGGCTGGAGTGACTGCATCTGACTTTCGTGGGGAGACGAAACATTCTAAAAATGACTGTTCTTCCCAAAGTACTTTATTATTTTCGAGCAGTACCATTGGAGTTAACGAGAAAACAGTTGCAAGGGATTCAATCTATATGCGATAGATTTATGTGGGGTCAACGAAAAGCGAGTAGAGCCTTTAAATTTATGATGTTACCGCTGGGTAGGGGAGGATGGTCTGTTCCGAATTTCTGTTTTTACTATTACGTTTGTCTACTGCAAAACATGCGCATTTTGCTGACAGGGGAAGATGTGATAGATGCAGAAGCTCCATCGATATATCAATTATTGCTGGGGGAGGAAGCTAGAAATGTTTTAGTGAAATTCTCTGAGCCAAGTTACTATAAAAAGACAAGGTTTAAGGTCATTATTACAGCTTATAAGGTATGGAAAAGGATATGTAAGTGGTTGACCATTCCACAGCTGAACTATTATACTCCTCTCAATTCAACTGTCAGGTTCCCAGAAATATTTTGCGATTATAAGATGCTGTGCTGGGAGTGCCACTAATACTGTTGCGTCAGTTTTCCAGAAGCTTTCTTTCATAATTATATCAATGTGCTAAATCTGAATGTGACTACAGAATTACAGCCCTGTGGTCATTTTCACTGGGAACTGGAATTTAGTAAGTCTGTTTTCTCCGGAGACCTAAAATCGAACTACACCTGCCACTATTCTTCGAACAATGAAAGTAGCCAATGTTAGACATGCGTTTTCTATTTAAAAATCTAGCTCTTCTCATGACCTCTACCTGGTCAGCTACTGCATCTTCCATCCATAGAGCCTTTAATGATTTTATTAATGTATAGTGATATTTTATTCCAGCGCCATGTAAGAAGGGTGTGATTACTCTCTTATTAAGAAACCTGGCATGGTCATGAAAGACTTGAAGAGCAACAGCCTACCATATCCGATATAAAAAAGAAGCACTTGGCTAAGTAACTATCCAATTCCAATTCCAAAAACTTTATTTCGGTCATTACAGACCATAAAAAGTAAACAATACAAGTAGTGAAAAAGACAATTAATTTTTTTTTTTAGAATTATATCAATTAACTGTCTATACCACCAATGGGAAAGGAATAATACAATGACACATTGTTATTAATTTAAAACAGTAAGAACAGCTAAAAACATTAAAAAGAACTTAAAAAAAAAAAAAAAGATAATAGTGAAATACGAATCAATGCTCAGTGGAGGAGATTACTTCCTACAATGATAAGCTTAAAAATCCCCTTCGACTCTGCCACATTGAATTAAAAAAACGGGAAACTGCAAACACAATAGGTGGGTGTGTGTCAGTTCGTAAAATTCTGAATGCCTCTAAACATTGATTACACCCTAGATTTCTACAAAGCGGTACGAGCCAACGCTGTCTAGCCTTAGTATAGCCTGGGCAAAAAAAAAAAAACATGGATAACCGTCTCATCTAAACAGGTACAAGCGGGGCATCCAAGAGGAGGCACTTTCTGCAATTTGTTAGTGAAAGCGTGCAGTGGCAAGGTTCCTGTTCTAAACTGAATATACAGCTTCCTTGCCAAATTGGGTTGAATGACGTCTAAGAATGGCTCTATAAAATAGTCAGTTTTAAAATTAAAAAAATCAACCGTTAAGTGACCAAGATTGGGATTCCCCTGAATATCAGCAAGCTTAGCAGATCGGTAGGCTCTTACCAATCCTAGACGCGAGATTGTCAAACACGCCACCTCGGGATTGCTCCACAAATCGGGGATACCAATCCTAAGTGATACGTTTTTATGTATGAAAACCATGGTAGGTTAGCTACCCCCGGGAGACCCATTATCCCCTTTAGCTCTGACTGGTAATCTGCTAGCTCCGGGGTCACCCACAATCTACGCCAAAAAGTTAGTGGCCTCAACCCGACCTCGCCTGCAATAGGTATAATGCCCAAATCTAAATGTAGTGGTATAAGGGGTGAACTCAATGGTAAGCCCAACAACTGTCTCATAAATCTGTTCTCTATCCTTGACAAACCAGCAGTGGGACGATGACCCCAAAGTTCAGCCCCATACATTACGGCACTCCTAACTTGTACTTGGTAAATCTCAACCACAGGACTAGGCGGTACATGAGAGGAGTTCCTATAGGTTTTTATAAGTCCCCCCACCGTCTGGGCAAGCCTGAGACCTGCCTTGGCTACTTGCGGTCCCCATTCAAATGATTCGGACAGCGTGACGCCAAGATAATCAAACACTGACACCCTCTCTAGTAGGGTGCCGTTTAAAGAGGGGTTTGGGCGCAATGTTTTTGCTGGATTAAATACCATGAATTTAGTTTTAGCTGTGTTGATCTCCAGCCCCCTGTTTTTGCAGAATAATGCAAAACTGTCTAATATCCGCTGTATGCCCATAGGGGACTTCGATAACAACAAAGTGTCATCAGCAAACATCATTGCTGGGACCTTACCATGCACCAACTTTGGGGCATCGTTATCCACTACCTCATTAAGTTGGGCTACCAGTGCATTAACAAAGAGGCAAAACAGGGTTGGGGCCAACACGCACCCCTGTCTTACACCTCTATCAACTGGGAAACGAGGGGTCAATTCCCCATGCTTCCCATGCCTAACTTGGGCAAAGTTACCTGTGTGGAGGCGGATGATCAAAGACAATAGGTAAGGGGGATTCCTAGTTGTTCGAGGACCTCCCAAAGTTTGGCACGGGGACCAGATCAAAAGCCGATTTCAGATCAACGAATATCAGATAGAGACTGCCACCCTCCACTGACACCGTCTTCCAATATAACAACTGGAGTCTAAGGATTTGATCAATGGTCGACATATTTTTCCGAAAACCAGCCTGATACGTGCTCAGTATTCCACCATCCTCCATCCAAACATGGAGGCGTTCAAGGAGTATTCTGGCAAATAATTTCTGGGTAACGTATATCAGGCTGATTGGTCTATAATTAATCGGCAAGAGGGGAGAACCCTTCTTGTAGACAGGGAAAATTTCAGGCCCTAGCCAAGAATCCGGCACCTTCATACCCCTCAAAACGGCATTAAAAATTACACACAGGTAAGGTCCCCAAATGTTTGGCTCGTCCCGAAAAAAGTCCCCAGGAATCTTATCTAGTCCTGGGGCTTTCCCAAGGGGAAGCTTCCCAATTGCATTTAAAACTTCTTGTAATGTGATATCACAGCCCACTTCATAACGTATCCCTATAGCTGCATCTGGTGGATCAACATTCAATTCCAGGGCTGCCCCAATAGAGTATAAGCCCTGAAAATGAGATTTCCAAACAACTGCAGCAATATTAGGCTCTAGGGCTGGCTTCCCCTCGCAGCTACTTGCGCTCACTAAGGACCAGAACAACTTCATGTCCCTATTGGATAATGCTGCTCTAATGGCAACCCATCTATCCTGTTCCCAGTTCTTTTTTGCTGTCTTAACACTAGCGCGGTAGTGGGCCCTCAGTTGTTTAATTAAGGGTCGGTCCTGGCTTTTAATGGCTTTTATAAGACCTCCCTTTACCTTACGGCAGGTATCATCAAACCAAGTTAGTTTGACACCCTTGTTAGACTTGGAATGGATCAGAGGGTTAAAGGTATTAGTCAGGCTATTAGTAAGTTCAGCATACAATGCCTCAATTCTACCAGTGGATTCAGGAGAAACTGGAGCTCTAACAGTTTCCTCCAGAGCTGAAAGTGGCGAAATAATTGACAAATATAATGCCGCTACCTTGTCCAGAGACTGCTTCATTGTGCCCCATCTAATTCTCCTTCTATTGTTAGTGAGTTTTAGGTTATTAGCTGGAGAAGAATCAGAGGCCACGGGATTATAAAGGCCTGGGAGCTCCAACTCCAGCATCAAGGCATGATGGTCACTATCATGTCTCGGTATGACAGCGAAGTCAACAACCCACTGCCATAGCCTTGTCTCCACTAGAATATAGTCCAAAAGGGAAGTTTGTCCTATTCTATTAAAAGTTAACTTCCCTGGCTGATCCGACTTGGTACGACCATTGCATGCTCTCAAAGAGTGTGCTAGGTGAACCGCATTAATCTGGAGTACCAGCGGAGTCCAAGCCTTAACAGGGGGATCTGGGGGTCAGGAATTAACCACAAGCTATCCTCATCACTAAAAGAAATATCAGTGGAAGCAGCAAGAGGCTCAAATTGGCAGTTAAAATCTCCCCCCTATAACCAATTTTAAATTCAGGGGGGCTGCATCTATAAATGAGTTTAATGCGTCTATGGTGGGGGATTCCTGGGTAATGCTTACCGGGCGAGAGTAGATGTTGATAAAAGCAACTCTATTATTCGGGGAAAACGTGAGTACCGTGCACTGAATATCATCGGACAGAGTGTCCAACTGTTCAACAGTGCAATTCAAATGGGTAGCAACCCAGCTAGACAATCCCCCAGAGGGCCTACCTCTTCCCCCCGAGGAGGCCATCACATTATAAGTTGCAAAACCCATCCTCACAATATCTTCCCTTGCCCAGATTTCCTGGAACATACACACCTCAAATTCACCCAAAAATTGCTCCCAGTCAGGGGAATGAAGCTTGTTTTTAATTCCAGCAATGTTCCAGGATAGAACCTTCAACCTTTGGGCAGAGTTTGGGTTGCTGCGCTGGGGATTACTATTATTAAGATTATGGTTTGCTGGAGCCGACAGGGCCAAGATGTCCGTTCCAGGTTTGCTCCCTGGGGCTTCAAACCTGCCAAGAATGAAAGTTAAGGAGTCAGAAGAATAAGGGGCTGGTGGGTTAAGTACCAGCCCACGGCTCCCAAGATGGACTATACCTCCCCGTTGAATTTCTGATTGGGAGACCTCTTTCTCCTCCCTACTTCCACCATTGTTGGTCTGGCTCTTCTGCCCACTAGAACAGTCCCCATGTTCCCCAACCATCCGCCTGGAACCATGTCCAAGAACGTGGGGAACAGTCGACCCGAGTCAGTCAACCTCCTCAAGTACCCCAAATCTATTACCAACTGGGATGTTATATAGAAGAGGTCTAGGGGGAAGGTGTACAGTTGGATGCACTTGGGGCCAGTTTACTGGGGTCCTGTTGTTTGGGGTCCGAGATTGGCAGTGGGAATAAAAAAAGTCCAAAGGAAGGGCTTTGATCCCGGTATATAAAACAGAAGGACCAGCCCACTGGGCTACTAGAGTATGTACAGACAAAGTGTTGTTAAAGTTGATGACTATACAGTCCCCTTCTATGGATTTAGGGTTCTTGCCCACCCAACCCACTCTAAGGATCATTATTATTTCTCCTGCCCTGTTGTAGGAAAACTGCTTGTGCCTAACCAACCAAAAAAGACACTTGTTCCTAAGATCAAACTGGGTTTCCTTCTGTCCTTTTTTTAACTCGGGTACACCAGTCAGTATGACAACATAAGGAAGTGAAGCAGGGGGCAAGTTAATGGTTGGTTGTATTGGTGATCCCTGTCCACTGCCTTCTACCTCTACAGAGTCCACCCTATCCCGTCCCACCCCACACTCTAAATGGGCAGGTCTGCTTCTAGTTAGAGTCTCCTTATTCAAAGAAAGATTAGGACACTCATTCATATTAGAGGAGCTCTCTGGTCCTGTTCCAGCCCTCCTCTCTTGGGCCGATAGAATACCTAAATCTTCTGGGTGCCCCATTGGGGACTCGACTGGGTCTGGATTGGAGTTCCCCATCCCACTAGCAGCTCCACCAACAACCCTTAACCCATTAGCGTATGCCGCCTCTAAAGGACCAAGATTGCCCGGAAAGGGGTGCCTTACGTTGTCCGTCTGGGAACTACAATCCGCCCTTGTCCCAATAGCGGAGGTGGTGCTAGCAATGCAGGTTGCCTGGCTACTGGGGCCGCTTAAGTGGCCAGTACCCAGAAGGTTTAATAGGTGGGCCAGCTCCTCCTTAACAATTACTCTCAATTGTGCCTCTAAGTCCACTATCATCTTCCTTACCCAGATAGGACAACCCAGGGCCGTTTCGTGATTAATGGGGTTTTCAATCGCTCTCCTAGAGGCAGGAGGTTCCTCTCTGCTAAGAGTAAGCTCAGATGTTCTCTTTCTCTTGGCACTAGCCCCTAGACATGTTTTGCGACCCCCATTTTTAGATGCTCTAGAGTTGTACCGCCCTTATCATTTCCAACATTTACTGACTTCCTCACCCCATCACCTGCTTTACCTCCTCTATTTCTGGATGGCCTAATAGAGATTCCACCATCACCAGATGCTAAGTTCAATGGAAGTGCTTGAGGTGAGGGTGAGGGTGGAAGGGACTCTATTGGTCCTATCATAGTTTCCATTAAGCTAGGTGCAGATCCAGATGTTATAGTTTGGGGGGAAAGTGACTCAGGCACCGTCCAAGAAATATCCGGAGTTAAGGACAGATGACGCTCCGTCAACTCAATTTCAGTCGTTACCACACCTATAGCCCTCTGGAGCATCCTGTCTATTGAGGTTTGGGGTAAAGGAGGAGGAATGGGGACTTTAGGATGCTTCTTAGGAAGACAAGCACGTTTTCCCATAATCAAATCACTGGAAACTAGAGCGGTAACTCCCCCTCTAAACAAAACTTGATAAAAAGATAAAAACAGGGGGAGGGTACAGACAAATCAGCTAAATCATATTCCAACGCCACGCCGTGGTAATTAAAAGTGAGAGTCTATAAAACCGTAATCACCCAAAAAAAAAAAAAACAACTCCACTAATGCCCCATAGAGAACATATCATAAAGACTTTTCCGTTGGAAAGTGACAATAAAAAAAGCTCCTGCTATAGTTAAAGTGATGCCACCAATTGCCGCAAACAAATAAAAATCAAATGGTAACCACCAAACAGCAGAAAAACGATCTGGAATAAGTCATCAACAGAGTCTAAAGGTCCGTGTAGAGAGTCTTACCAGGTAAAATCAGCTAGATTTTAAACGCCAAGAGGGATGGCCCTGCCCTGCCTCTTCCTGGCAATGATGGGCAAGGATGGGCCCGCCCTTGGCCCGGGCTTTGCCCGCGCGCGTCCCGCGCCGAGTGAGGCTGCTCTTTGTAGAGCAGTGGTAGCTCCTCCCCTTCACCTGTTGCAGCTGTAGCAATGGGGGCGGAGATGGTGTTTGCTCCTATTGCACCCTGGGACTTGTGGTCCCACCAGGGTGGATGGTAGCCCCAAGGGCTGCTGTGGGGTGTGCTTTTGGCTGGCAGTCGTTTGTGGCCCCGGGCTTATGCTCCCGCCAGGGTGTTTAAGCCAGAAAAACGAGAAGCAGTGAGCAGCGAGTCCCCCTTTCCTTTCAGCGCGTCCCGCGCCGCGGTGAGTGAGGCTGCTCTTTGTAGAGCAGTGGTAGCTCCTCCCCTTCACCTGTTGCAGCTGTAGCAATGGGGGCAGAGATGGTGTTTGCTCCTATTGCACCCTGGGACTTGTGGTCCCACCAGGGTGGATGGTAGCCCCAAGGGCTGCTGTGGGGTGTGCTTTTGGCTGGCAGTCGTTCGTGGCCCTGGGCTTATGCTCCCGCCAGGGTGTTTAAGCCAGAAAAACGAGAAGCAGTGAGCAGCGAGTCCCCCTTTCCTTTCAGCGCGTCCCGCACCGTGGTGAGTGAGGCTGCTCTTTGTAGAGCAGTGGTAGCTCCTCCCCTTCACCTTTTGTAGCTGTAGCAATGGGGGCGGAGATGGTATTTGCTCCTATTGCACCCTGGGACTTGTGGTCCCACTAGGGTGGATGGTAGCCCCAAGGACTGCTGTGGGGTGTGCTTTTGGCTGGCAGTCGTTCGTGGCCCTGAGCTTATGCTCCCGCCAGGGTGTTTAAGCCAGAAAAACGAGAAGCAGTGAGCAGCGAGTCCCCCTTTCCTTTCAGCGTGTCCCGCGCCGCGTTGAGTGAGGCTGCTCTTTGTAGAGCAGTGGTAGCTCCTCCTCTTCACCTGTTGCAGCTGTAGCAATGGGGGCGGAGATGGTGTTTGCTCCTATTGCACCCTGGGACTTGTGGTCCCACCAGGGTGGATGGTAGCCCCAAGGGCTGCTGTGGGGTGTGCTTTTGGCTGGCAGTCGTTCGAGGCACTGAGCTTATGCTCCCGCCAGGGTGTTTAAGCCAGAAAAACGAGAAGCAGTGAGCAGCGAGTCCCCCTTTCATTTCAGCGCGTCCTAACTATCATATTGTCTTGAGTGTCTTCAGCATCTGGACGAGCCCAGTGCCACTGTGGATGAGGGTTACCAAGGAAAGGTTCCTGCTCTAACTCTTTGTGATGTTTGACATGATCAACCATGGTTGACTGTGGTATGTTGATCCTTCGTTTCAATGTCGCAGGGCTGGCAGGCCCTATTCTGGGCTGCTTTGAATCTTTTCTTAGTGAACAATCCCAGGCAGTCTCTCTCCCCATACCTCTCAGCTGCACTTCCAGTTATGTATATGTTCGCACTATCCCCCATCCCGTTGAGTCTGTATCTCCAAACTATAGTTCAATCATTTGTATTGAACATGGCTCTCCGACTTTTCTTAGCTTTTGCAGCAATTTGACCACCAGTCTATCAACTCTATTGGTCGGCTGAGGGTGTGTCTGACTGTACGAACTGTTTTAGGTGAATGGAGATAAAACAGAATACTTGAGTCTAGGTGGGTGACTTCTTCAGTTGGGCTAACTGGCTGTTGGCAAAATATCTGGGCCTGCTTTCCTACCTCTTTCTAGGGCTAAATGCCTGTTTATTCTTTTTGATCAATAAGTGTCCTTTGATGACCATGGGCTGAAGGTTTGGCTTCCTGAAGCTACATCTTCTGCAGAAATAACTGTCTTTTCTTCCTGTTTCAGTGCGCGAGTTTTTTTGCACCTGGACAACGGCAACGCTCCACATATGCAACTCTCTGACTAGTTGCTTATTAAACTGCAAAGGTTGCAGAATATATCTGTCAAACACTGTGTGGTCTATGCAAGTAGAACATCTCTCTTTGCCTGGTAGCTGTCTTCACTGGCTTACAATGAAGCAACTAATCAATTTAAGGTACTGTGCTTTCTTCATTGGGCCTTTCATAAGACAGACTCAGTCTTTCTTTTAATTATAGTGGTCTCTTTGTCTCCATGATGCCATTGAGCTCTGGCGCACTATTCCTGTTGAATATTCTATGCCTTAAGAATCCCTAGTATGGGCATAGTGTATCCAGCTCTTGAGCAGTGCTTAATTTGAGTCGGTGGTTGCAGTCGGTGCCCACCAGCACTCATTGTTGATGACTGGCACTTATATTTCCTGATCAGACATTGTTCGAGAGGAAGATAGGGAAAACACACAAAAAGGAAAGGAGGAGGAAGAGAAAGACAGAAAAACTGTCACAAAGGGAAAAAGCAGGAACATGTAAGAGTGAAATAAAGAGGCAGGGAGTATCTGGTAGTGGATTAAAGAGGTATGAGGTAGATTTAAGAGTATGCAGTCATGGTATTCGGCATTTATTAGTTACGGCCACAGGCTTCTGAGCCTAGCTTTGGGCACTGGTGCTCATTCTTTTACATACTGAGCACTGATCTTGCGCCCTCAAGTATGGGTAATTCGCCCATGGAACTAGGGTGCATCTCGGATTAGCTTCTTTTCCATTGGTACCTTAAAACCTTCTTGTTCTCCTGGCTCTAGAAGTTTCTCCTCCCAGTGAGTTTTCCAGACAAGGCCCAATGGCAAGTCTGCAGTCCTTGACATGTTACCTGGCAATCAGTTTGGTTTGGCTAATTACATACATTTCTATCACAAATGCAAAAATGTAGCCTCCTTAACCTTATATCCTGGCAACATTTGACTTGAAACTTTCAATCCTGTGTGCTGCCACTTAGGTTAGTAAGTCCTTTACGAATAATTGATCGCTTTGAGGGTAAACCTCACATTACTGATATTTTAACAATTCACAGACCCTTATCCATTGGTTGTTTGTTAGTTCTTTTCACAGATCCTCATCCCATCTAGGAAATAAACTTGTTGTGGCTGCACCAAAACAAATGTGTGCTCATCAATAGCCTTCAGGTAAGGGTTTCAGATGAAGCGCAGTTCAGTAGCCCAACAAGTGCACTGTATTCAGTTTAGACCATCGGTGTGAAGTTCCAGAAAGTTTAATAGTTATTTGCCTTACAATGAGTGTTTATTGTCATCACGTTCATAATTATAGTTCTTAGCTGTGAGGAAAGTGCTTTTTGCAGGTTCACCCCACTTTTTACCCCACTTTTTGATTATTAGGTATTGATGTAATGACTCTGAAAGTGCACTGAGGCCTGCTAACCAAACCTCAGAGTCAGTGCGCTGACCTTTAAAAGTGTATGTTTAATTGGCTTACACCCAATTGATATAAGTTAACTGACTTATAAGTCACAAATATATGGTACTACGGGTACACAGGATCTGTAAGTGAAAGTGTCCTTCATGGGATGCAGCTCTGATGGCATCCCCACAAGTGTGAGAAAGTAAAACATGCCTCCCAGCCTGCTACTTAAGACTGGTAGAGCAGTTTTAAACTGCTAACTTGACTTTGCCATTTAAATTAATGACAAAGGACAAAGTACAACGTCCAGACCTTCTTTTTTAACATATATATGTCACCCCTAAGGTAGGCCTGTCGAGCGCTAAGGCAGGGTGCTGTATATTAAAGAATTGGACATGTGTTTTCATATGTCCTAACAGTAAAACATCCAAATTGTCATTTTTATTGTGGAAAGGCTAATAGCCCTATTGGCAAGTACAGAGTTACACACTGACAACTCAGCTGTGCTAACTTCTGAATGGGACTACTAAAATTGGTACTTCAAGGTATGAAAAGAATCGTTACATTAAACTTGACGTGATGCCCAAGTGAAATGTAATGTAACTTTTGAGTATAAGGCAACTTTAGAAAGTTGCCATTCATTTGCCAAACTTTTCCTGTGACCATTAACAGTTACTGGCCACGAGACAGCCTTCTGCCCTTCTGGATAGAGGTGTGAACAACTCCCAGGAAAGGACATACTAGAGGCCTGCCATTGGAAGAGGTGTTACCTCTCCCTGGCAGGAAGTCAAACAAGGTGTGAGCCCAAAAGGAGAGCTTCAAAGGAGAAGCGACCTTTGAAGACCAGACGGTGGACATACATGAGGGGCTGCTCTTTTATTCTGGTATACAGGTTGGCATTGATGACAGAGCGGAGAAACATGGATCAATGCCGTTTTCCAATGGGTGTGTAGTCCTCAGATAACCGTACCTCTAGGGTGGGCTTCCAAGCTCCAAACACCGAGAGAAGGGCTCTGCCATCATGGGAGTGGACAGAAATATTGCACTCTAGAATAGTTAGAAGCCACACATTGTAGGAAGTCCTCATCAGGCAGGAGGAGCCCTAGTAGCCCATTGGCTAGTTAGTAGTCACTGCATCCCCCAAGGGCAAGTTGTGGGCATAAAAGTGGCACCCCTGGCACCCAGACTCAGATCACATCTGCACTGGAGAGATGACCAAAGAAGAACTGATCTGCGGTTCCCTGGACCTGGCAAAGAGAAGCTGCACCAAAGACTGGACTGCACCTGCTGCTCCTGGGCTAGCAGTGAGAGGTATGGGCCTGTGGTGCCCTGCTCAAGCAAAGTCATTCCCTGAGCCCCAGACAGAAGGTGTGAGCTCCAAGAGTCAGTTGGCAGACTTCTTGTTACAGCTCCAGGGCCACAAAAGCTGAAGAAGCCGCCTTGGTGAGTTGGTGGCCACAAACGCTTGATCGCTGCTGACTGCTAAGTGCAGCCCTGGAGACCGAACCTCAACACTCAAAAGTTGCACCAGAGTCTGCTGGATCCAGGTGCAGTTTGGTCGGGCACTAGCCACAGTAAAAGGGAACTGATAGTTTCACTGTTACTGGAGATCAGTAGACCAGTGGCTACTGGTTTTTGGCTGGACACTGGCCTCTGTTGCCAAAGCTGCCCCACCCTGCTCGTGGACTGAGAGGTGGACCCAAGAAGACCCCCATCAATGGATCAGGATCCTCAGCATCCTAAGCATCCTTAGCATCCTGCATCCCTTCCATCAGGACCACTCCATTGATATTTATGGTAGTTTACCGAAAGAGCCTGAAAATGGACTGGAGACTCCTTTGACTGCAAGATAATTGTCATGCCAAGGCTTATTCGCATCTCCTGACCTGCTCCCTGAGTTGGTCGCCCAAAGTGGGCCTGAGTAGCAGAACACAACTTTACAAAAAGTTTTCAACGTAACCGCTAACCGCAGTAGTGGCCAGTGCTTGTTTGCATTTTGAGTGAAAAGCAGTGATTTACGAGTTGCTTAATGATTTTTATCCCTGGAACCCTCCGGTGGATTTTGTTTGTTTTGGTGTCTAAAAACTCATAAAAATAAAATCTATTTTTATAAATTGGTGGTTGATTTCCTTTATGCCGTGCTTCTTTCTTATTCAATTCTTTTGGTACTTCTAAATGCTTTGCACCTGTTCCTTCATTTAAGCCTGATTGCTTGAAGCCACAATAACCTAGGGTTGAGCTAAGGTTTTACAAATCAGCCTGACTGGACCCAAGATGGGTATGTGAATTTATTACACAGTGAGGTCGCACAAGCACACCATAATAATAAACTGCTTTTCCTCACACTAGCACTTTTTCTATTCAGACAACATGGGAAGAGTGCAGCAGATGCTGGCTGCCAAACATCTCTGCAGCATAACAATTAAAGGGCAGTGTATTCCTAACATGCCATTGAACAGGATGTTTCTCTGAGTGACATCCACATCTGGTGGATAGTCATCAGCCGCAAGAACAAACATCAGTCTTTCCATGACCTCCACACGATTTAAACGTGTCAGGAGCTAGAATTATGAATAACAATCAAGTGCAATGTCTAAAAATAACTATGAAGTGTTGCCTTACTTCAGGAACTGAAACATTTCCATAGAGTTTGTATGTTAGGTAGAGGTAAATCTGCAGCAGGGCAGTGTAACATTTATTTTTAGGTAATGTCATGCACATACCTGACTTTATCGGATGTGACACCCACAAATGGCACTGTTATTCCCAAATAGATCTGAAAGAATGCTTTATAAGCACATGTTGAAAATGTGGCCTTTCTCTATTTCTTTTATTTTCAGGCTTTTCTAGCTGTTGAATAGAGATTAGAGCTAAGTATCTATTGTGACGTGATATTTTTGATAAATAGCTGATGTATTTGTATAGTTTTGTAAACGGTTGTCTTGAATTTTATTCCTTTTTTGTTTCCTTTTGCCTCACATTGAGGATCAAACTATTTAAAAGTTTTAACATGTCACAGCACAATTAGTGGCAAAATGCCTACGAAATAAAATAGGTGTGGGAAGACATTTTCGTATGTTATACATATATGTATGCAATTTATGTGACGTGCTGATGTGAACGCGGACGTGCTGACATCACATGCTTCCACTCTGCGAAGTTGCAGTCACAGCATTTCCTGGCTTCCGGCTCTGAGCTCCGAGATGCAGCTTTCACCTGGTCGAGACGAGCCAAGTGGGGCCAAGCGAAGCAGTGCCCCGTCCTGAACCCGGTACAGAGCGGTGCGGCTCATCTTGCGAGGACCAGCTCGAGCAGTCACCAGTGCCTGCGGGCAGTAATGGGTTGCAGGTAGGGCCGCAGGCCCCTCTGTGTAGGTGTGGAAGTGGCTGGCATTTGGCCGGTGCGGCTTGCTCCTATGGAGGGCCGGCACATCGCACTCCCTGCCATGCACCACCTCAGGGGTCCCTGCTTCTATCTTCCCTGAGCCCAAATAGAGCCCACTCGTTTGGAAGATCTGATAGACCTCGAAGACCTGGGTCCTGGGCTGGCTGGGTAGTTCACCTTGGTACACCCGGCTTGCTCAGTTTCTCTGCTCAGGCGCGGCCCTCCTGTTTAACAACGTTACAAAATAACGGGGAAAACCCAACAATCCACCGGACCTGGGTTAGTTGCAGTACCGAAATAGGCAGTCACAGTGGAAAAACCTTTTTCAATCTAGTCATGTCACCCAGAAAAACCACATAAATCACTTAGATTTCAAATTCAAAGGAGTATTTTATCAACACCTCCTGCACCCCTTGCCAGGGGCAGCACTTCACAAATAGGAGGAGGCAGCTCAAGGCAACCCCTGAGCATGACGAGACAGGAGGGTGAGCTGCCAGCAGAGTGTTAGTAAGCAGTGGTCTTGTCGTCCTTGGTTGGTTGGCTGATGGTGTGTTGTTAAACAGGAGGTCACAGTGGAAAAACCTTTTTCAATCTAGTCATGTCACCCAGAAAAACCACATAAATCACTTAGATTTCAAATTTTCAAATCACTGTGATTGAACCCCATCGTGTATTCATAGGACTGCATAACTATTCTGTCCTTAATTTATTAAGAGGAGAAATTAACACTCATGTATGGTCTGTATGTAATGCTCTTCTCAATAACATCAAGTTTCTCAATATTTTCCTACAGGTGTGTTAATTCTCAATCATTAATCATGCTTTCAAATGTGTTTGGACACACATCCATTATTGCCTATAATTACCATGATCCGTAAAATGATATTCTCTGTGTCTTCTTGAAAATGTTTTGTAAATACATTTTTGTTCACAACCAATATGGTCCGTAAAACAATATTCTGAGACTCCAAAAGTATTATGGTTTACAATTGCCAGGGTCCGTATCATAATAATCTTTATATTGCTCACACTTATGTGGCTCTTCTGTACAAAGTCTGCTTTGAGGTTTGTCAGACACACGATACACGTAATTGTTGCCTTCGATTTCTCATGGTTCGCTAGTATGAACGATCCCAGCAAGGTTTTTCTTTAATCACGACTTTTTCCACACGGGACCATCAGGGTTAGCACTTAGCGGCTGTGCTCCCGACATGGCCCGGCTCGCATGCACGCTGACTTTCCCGATGTCTATAAATAGACGCGAGGAGACCAACGACGCACGTTCAATGACTTGACTCTGCTAAAACCAAGGTATGTGGTTACACGCCGGCTGGCGTTGCCCCGCTCTACTGTTCTTTGTTAATTTCCCCCCCTTTTTTAAGCTCGCTCAAGCCCGCTGGGCCGCTGAAATATATTTTCCTTGTCCCCCACTGTTTAGATTCTGCCTGATTTTTCTAATTTGTATACGGACTACTTTTCAAGAGACGTGCCGTTACAAACCGGATCATCCATTAATTGTTTGACTCCGACATCGAGTAAGTGTCATGCTCGGTTTAACTATATTCATTACCATTAAGGTTGGTTTTTCATATTGCTGACATGCTTTCCATTGTTTGCAGCACGTTTCCCAATTCACTGATACCATTGAGACAACTCGTTACTTTGACTGAGGAGCCTATGGGGCCATCTTTCCGATTCCTTCCACTGACACAACTGCTGTGGATTTAAGGTGAACATTTAATGGCATTTTTACCATACATATCGTACAGTTTATGTCACCCTTAGTAATTTCGCGATCCTTGTTTTAACTTCACCTTAGGTGGCTTCTCCCGTCCTGATGAAGACCCTTGCATAAGGACCAAATGTTTCCTCCATAAATTTCAGGGTCGAAACGTCAACTATTCCCAATTGTGTACCTGTACTGTTGATATTCCCACAGTTAGATAACAGTGATTTAGTAATTCTATCTCTATAAACTGTGTACCGTGACTTAACTTTGATTACTGAGTTGGCCAGACAGGTCTTTGTATATAGATTATAAATATTATTGATCCGCAAAAGACTCTGACAAGAGGAACCATGCGATGGGGGAACATGGCGGTCGCTAGTTAGAGCGGTCGCGGACTCTCTCGGCACTCTGGGCGGTTACCTTCGGTTTTCCAGGATGTAGCCGTTGTTGTTCGACGGTTTCGATTGCCGGGTGCAGTTGCGGGAGAATGCGACGGATTTATGTTGGCTGATATTACTCGCTTTTCCGTTTTTGTTTGGTGCTTTTGTCTGTGGCCGGTGTAGAAACACCAGCTGAAAGCCGCGGTGGCAGCGGTAGTAGCGGGTCCGCCGAGAGGCGGGAACTGGGCGGAGGCTGCGCTACGGGTCGCCAGAGGCCGGTTAGCAGCAGCAAGGATTAGTTATCGGGGAAACAGAAGCTTCCTTCCTGCCTCCGCTGTTTTCAGGCCAGAAGCAGAATGGGAGAGGGAGCAGAGGAGCAGCACTGAAAAAAACGCAGGTAAAATAAGGCTACCCTCAATGACCCCGACAAGGGGAAGAAAAAGGGGGCAGGGAGGGAAAGTAACCTTAAAGAGCTGCAGCCCTCGGGAAATCTTGGGGACTTAGAAAATTTTAAGCCAAATAGATATACTTTAAGAAGCAGGGGTCTCTGGGAACAGGATTTGTCCCCGCGGAAGTTCCGTTTGTAGAAACTACTCTTCCAACTATAATTTAGCATCAAAAGACTTCAACTTCTTGCCTCCTAAAACCTGGTTCGACTCCTCAAAAGAAAAAGTTGTTAGTGGAAAAATTACAATCAACAGAAGGGAAGAAAGTTGCTAAAAATAAACAAACAAAATTAACAAAATCGACCAGTTCACGTATTACTCCCTCTCTCCGCACATATTTCAAGGTGCAGGCACAGGCACAGCCACAAAATACTGCTGCCCACACTACCGCAATTCTGGAGGGCAGTATAAATCCCATCTATAAACCTCAAGGTAATCCAGGTGACTCCATAAATAGACCAACAAATATAGGAGCAATGGAGACCAGAAATGACTCCATACTATTGGATAATAGATTCTCTCTTTTAACAGAACTTGAGCTTGCACCTTCACCAGGCTTATCGATTAATACTTCGGCTCAGGTAACATTAAATCCTGGTCTAGATACCACACAGAGTTTACCACTCGTGCAGGAAGAGGTGCAGGAAGAGGTTCTGAAGAGTCAAGACATAGATACTAGTCCTCAGAAGCAGCTCTCCACTGAATCCTTGTTATCCACCCTAATATCTGAAATGAGAGAAAAATTTGCCGTATCGGAGAGTAATCAGCATAAGATCCAAGGGGTATGCGAAACTCTCGAGCTTAAAGTAAATGATATTTTGGGAAGAGTGGAAGTAGTGGAAGCAACAGTAGAAGATCTCTCAAAACAAGTGGAAAAAAATACATCAGAAATCTTGAAATTAAATCAAAAAGAAAGAGTATTGACTGACAAACTTGAAAGTTTAGAAAACAATGCAAGAAGAAATAATATTAGGATTCTGAATATTCCAGAAGATCTCGAGGGGGGAGATATAAGATCCTTTGTTATTAATCTCCTTAATGAGTTAAATCCGGAATTTGATATACAGTTCTTGGAAAACGACGTTCAAAGAATACATCGAGACCCCTTTACCAAAAGATCTGGAAAAAAAACTCCTAGGAAAATTCTAGTAAATTTTAAAACTTATAAAGTAAAAGAAAAAATCTTGGTGGAGGGCCTTAAAAAGGAGTTTATAATAAAGGAGACTGGTCCTTTCGGATTAGATCCGATATTTCACGCACTACACAGGATAGGCAGTGGGAGTTGGGAAAATATATACAAGAGTTGAAGAGTCTGGGTGCAACTGCAAAACTCCAATTCCCCGCCTCCCTAAAGGTGATGTGGAAAAACAATATGTATAACTTTAGGGATCCTGCTGAAGTCAACTCCTGGATTGAACAAATTAAAGGCACATCCAACTGAAATTGATTTTTTTCCATTTACCCGCCCAGAAAGAGAGAGAGAGAGTCCGAATGGAGGTACTCCAGAATACCTCAAGTATTGAGGGAGGGTTCCCCAGGGTGGGTAGGGTTGGGTAGTTCGCAAAATAAAAATAAAAAATACAAAACACAAGGGTTGTTTTTAGGCACAGGGAGGGGGAGCATGAGGGAGAAAAAAGGAAAAAAAAGGTCCTCATTTATGAAAGAAATTACTGAAATTAAAGTTTTCTTTTTGAAGAGAGTAATAAGAAGTATTTCTAAACAATCCATTTTCCCATGACAGATTCAGGTAGATTAAAAAATTTAAACATTCTATCCTGGAATGTGAATGGGCTTAGGTTTTCCCCAAGAAGAAGAACATTTTTAGAATATCTGCGTCTTGGGAAATATGATGTGATGATTATACAGGAATCACATCTTTGTAAGGAAGATTGGGCGGGGATTCTCCAGAATCAAAAATGGATAGAACATTGTGTTTACACAACTCAGACTGTTCCCACGAAAGGAGTAGCTATTATTTTAAAAAAAACTTTACAAGCAATTTTAGGAAATGTCATAGTAGATCCGCATGGAAGATGGATAATTACTAGGGCAAAAATTGACAACTTTTGGTTTACGTTTGTGGGATACTACGGTCCTAATCTGGATGACCCGACTCACTTACAATCCTTGTTTCTCCATTTAATTGACGTAAATGATCCCATCATAATGGGAGGGGATTTTAATGTAGTGTTGGATCCAAGGTATGACTCAACGTCTAAAAGAGCTGTAGGGGCCACACAAAATACACGAAAAATCCTGAAACAATTGATGTCAGACATGAGTCTTCTAGACGTATGGGGAATGAAGAGATTTGACTCGCGGGCACTAGGGGGAAACTTCACTTTCCACAATAAAAAATGTGGTCATCGATCAAGAATCGATTTTTTTCTGGTTGACCATAATACCAGTAAAAATGTGGTAAAAATTATCCATCTCCCAGAACATTTATCAGATCATTCAGCTGTTTTTTGGAAATTGTTTTACCAAAGAGCTATCCGCCACGTAGATGGACATTAAATCGCTCTATACTTTCTGAAACATCAGTTATTGATAAGTTAAAACAAGATACAAATGAATTCTTCTTATTTAATTTAAACTCTGCACCTCCTCATATAGTCTGGGATACCTATAAGGCCTTCTTGAGAGGCCTACTTACATCTCTATCAATAGCCCAAAATAAAAAACTAAGGGAGGAAATTAAAGCATTAGAGGCAACTATACACTTAAACCAGGCACTATTAGAACACGCCCCGAATGATGTAAATAATATACAAAAACTCTCCATAGCCAAAAATGAGCTAGTGGTATATCTAGAGGCAATAATTAAAAGGAAATGGGAAGCAGGTAAATTATCTCACCATGAATATGGAGAGGGGTGCGGTAAATTTCGTGCTTGGAAAGCCAAGAAGGACCATTCCAGAAATTTAGTGAGAGATCTTAAGTGCCCAATATCCGGTAGAATTATTACAGAGGATACAGAGATTGAGGAGGCATTTGCTCTTTTTTTCCAAGATCTCTACACGGAAGATTTAACCCCGAGTAAAGAACTCATTGAAAACTTTTTCACAGGTTTGCATTTCCCCGTACTCTCTGACCTTGACAGAGACAAATTGAGCAATCCAATTACTATAGAAGAAGTTTTATATATTATTAAAGCTTTGAAGAAAGGAAAAGCTGCTGGTCCCGATGCCATCCCGAATGAATTATATAATATTCTCATAGAAGAGTTAGCTCCAATTTTGCTCCAACTTTTAATTCAGCTTTTGTATCTGCCCAGGATCTCCCCCAGTCTTGGAATGAAGCCACTATTACCATTATCCTGAAACCAAACAAAAATCCACGGGCCTGCGAATCGTATAGACCTATCTCTCTTTTGAACAGTGATTACAAAATTTATACTCAGATCCTAACAAAAAGATTAGATAAGGTAGCAGGGTTAATAATTCATCCGGATCAGAAGGGATTTATGAAGGGGAGGCAGCTTCATGAACTAACCCATGATCTAATTGGTGCAATTGATCTCGCGAATTTATATGAGACTCCTTTGGCAATTATGACTTTCGATGCTGCAAAGGCCTTTGATAGGGTCAATTGGTCCTATCTACTTCAAGTGATCCAACGTTTTAACTTAGGAGAAACTTATTTAGCAGCAGTGAGGGCTCTCTATAAAGATCCTTCTGCCAGGGTATTGGTTAATGGTAACTTAGCAGAACAAATAAAAATTTCTAGAGGTACTAGACAAGGATGTCCCCTTTCGCCCCTCCTGTTCAATTTGTATATTGAACCCTTAGCATGCAAACTTAGAGCTTGTCAGGGCATCTTCTCTTTTAAATGTGATGGCTGGGAAAAGAAGTTAGGCTTATACGCCGATGACCTTATGATTTTGACTGGGGATCCTGAGCGATCACTTTCTGAGATTTGGAAGCATTTGGAGAATTTTGGGAGGGTATCTGGCTATTCAATTAATCAGCAGAAGACAGAGCTGATGACATGGAATAGCCACTTTAAGAGTGATCTTTTAAAACATCAAATAAGATATCTAGGGGTACAAATAGTAAATAACATAGATAAGATAGCACAGGTACATTTTGATAAAATAACCGCTAGCGTGAGACAACAGCTACAGGCATGGGAGTCCCTTCCACTTTCCATTCTGGGTAGATCTAACCTCCTCAAAATGTCAATTCTACCTAAGTTTACTTTCCTATTTGATTCTATACCACTAGAATTCTCGAAAATTTGGTTTAGGAAAGTGCAAGGACTTTTCTCTTCTTTTATTTGGGGCAGGAAAAAACCAAGAATCTCTCAAAGGAAGCTTAGGAGAAAAAAAACTCATGGAGGTATTGCTACCCCGGACCTCTACATATATTACTGTGCCTTCCACTTGAAAAATTCACGCCAACTTCTAAAAGATAGCTCGGCTTTCTCACCACTCTTTAAGGCCTTAACTATGACATATAGGAACCAAGCAGATTTCTTTCTTTTAAAGTTTGGACATCCCAAATTTTAAAAAAAGTTAGACTGAAGATTCTTTTAGCTGCTACTAGAGTTTGGTCGCAGATAAGGATAATGTTGCATATACTTTACTATAACGATGAAACACCATTATGGGATTCCCCAGGCACTCCAATATGTTTATTGGACGCACTTGCACTCCCGCTTCGTAAATCAGAGATACTTAAGTGGGGGCAATTAATTGTGGACAATGAGCTGATTCCTTGGCAATGCCTTACCGATTTATCAAACAATACGGTTTCAAAATTTAAATACTATCAGATTTTGAGTTGGAAAAAATCGTTAGGAAAAGAGATGGAGGGAAATAGAGATTTGGTACATAGGATATCCACAAGATCTACAACGCGGAAAGAGGTGGCAGCATGGTACTGGTTGATAATAGAGACCGAGGAGGATACCCGGAACCCATTTACAGAAAGTTGGAAGAAGGACCTGCCGGACGAGGATCTCGAAACGTTGGGGCAAGTATCTATGTCTATACTATGGTCATATGTGAAAGCTGCGCCCTTAAAGAGAAACCATCTTTTCACTATCCATAAAGCATACTGGACACCGCTGAAACTGTCAAAGATGGGGAATGGTGTGACAAAGAAGTGCCCGAAATGCGACGAGAACAACGTGAATGAGCTACATATGTTCTGGCAGTGTCCTTCAATCCAGCTTTTTTGGAATCATGTGGGTAAGATCATTTCTGATATTATGGGTAGAGAAATCGAGTTAACCGGTACCTCAGTTATTTTTGGGGTGATTCCAGATGGTTCAGAAAACCACACTCTTTCTAAAAATCAGAAGGTGCTTTTTTTTGTTTTAATACTTATGGCACGAAGGGAGATTTGTATAAAATGGATTCTTCCCTTTCCCCCTATTAAAATTGAATGGATTGGCTCAGTACAAAAAATCGCCCAACTTGACCGTGCAAATAAGCGGGTTAAAAAAACAAAATTTTGGGATATTTGGGATAGTTGGTTTTTGATTTATATTTCTGGTCTTTCTTAGAATACTATTTGCATCACCCTTTCTTATAGGTTTTTAATTCACTGGCATTTTGTTTAGGAGGGTTATGTAAGAAATACAATTTAAGAAACTCAATGGTCCAATGATTTCAAACTTGCTCTACTGGCCGTCATGAGGGTGGCCTGGTTAATGCCAGACCACACTGGCTAGTAAAAGTATAGAGGCCATGGTCAATACAGTGAGGCTTTTCAGATAGTAAACCCCGGGGGTAAAAGTTACTCATCCTCTGTTATGGAGTGACCGGGTGTTCTTCTGTTGTTTTTTGTTTTGACTGGCTTTATTTTCTTTGAAATCAGAGCAATCTTTCGTAAAATGAGGACTAAAAAAAAAAATAAAAAAAAAAAAATAGATTATAAATATTGTACATTTTTCCTATCTTTCCCTCTGATTCTTTCACATGAGCACTATTTCCAGCACACTATTATCACTTTCCCTTGGAGCACCTTGTATGCTAAAGTGTATTGATTACTTGCAATGTTGATAAAATACTCCTTTGAATTTGAAATCTAAGTGATTTATGTGGTTTTTCTGGGTGACATGACTAGATTGAAAAAGGTTTTTCCACTGTGACCTCCTGTTTAACAACACACCATCAGCCAACCAACCAATGACGACAAGACCACTGCTTACTAACACTCTGCTGGCAGCTCACCCTGCTGTCTCATCATGTTCAGGGGTTGCCTTGAGCTACTTCCTCCTATTTGTGAAGTGCTGCCCCTGGCCAGGGATGCAGGAGGTGCGTAGTGCTCTTGCTTAGCGTCGAGCCGGTGGCCAGCAGAAGCGGCCTGGCTAGATACCTGGCACGGCATGCTCTTCGCCGTGCGCTCCCCCGCCCTCCATTAGCACAGGATCCTGCTTTACAATCGCCTTGAGAACCGCAAACAGGCCTTGCGGACCCTTGCTAATAGACCATTACTCTAGAATCAGATAGTGGTACCTGGCAGAGGCATCAATCAGCGACTATGCACTCAGGCAAGACATGGGCAGCACTGACAATCACGAGGCGCAAACAGAGGCCTCCTATTGCCTCAACAGAAAATAATGAGATGCCAGAGCTCACTTCGCTCGCGACAAGTATTAATCAACAGGACGGGGTCTCCACCTCTTATCCTTACTGCAGGCTGCCTTTCCCCAAGCCTCACATAGTAATCCCTGGAACAAATTCACCTTCTTAAAGACCACATGGACGCACTGTTCTCTTATAATAAAGATGCCTGAGGCCTTCAAACTCCTATTCAGCCACATTCGCCCAGCGCCTTTGACCCGCCCCATTCAGATATTCACAGCAGCTCTGGGTCACAAAATCTAACAAAACCAAAGAGAAAGCCACCCTTTCAGTGGGAGGAAAGGGCAAAAAAGAATCTGTAAGCAAGGGAAAGGAGGCCAAACCTGGCAACAGTAACTTCCAAAGGAAATGCGATTTTCGAATCCTTTCAGCCTTCTGCGCCAAAGATAAGGGGGCACATGGCCAAGGCAGTTTTGATATAGAGCCTACCAACTGTACTCCAGTCCATGCTGAACCCTTCAGCAAAAGGAAGGGCTGCCAGGTAGCTGTTGAAGTATGTCATCCTTTACCCTATGATTCTCTGGTCTCTTCCTCAGACAACCAAGAAAACGTTGGGTCTCCCACAGCAAACACACTCTGGCTCACAGCTCAGTCAGTGATCAAAAACACAGCAGCCATCAACCAGCCAAGAAGTAGGTCTTCTTCCCTCGAACTGTAGGATACAGCTTTTCCTTCATCTCAGGCTTAGAGCCTGGCATTCACAGGCCTAAAGAATCTTTCAGTAGGCTCACTTCTATCAACGAGTCCCGACATCACCCATCACAGCCGCCGATCGTATGACCTCCAGAGTCCAACGTCCTGGCAAGAAGATGGGCCAAGCGACACCTGGGTCATCCTGCTTCGCTCATTCTAATCTGTGTCAATGCTCTAACATATCAGTTGAGTAAACTAGACTTGCCGGTAGACCTTTTCAATATTATGGCAGACTATGTTAAGACGATCGACTCCAAAATCTGAGCATTAAACTCACTGATACAACATGCCAAAGCCGACGCAGGTCAATTAGCACCAATCTGCGCTTGAAGCCCGATCATTGACAAGCTGGCAGTTCTCCCGGGCACCTTAGACTCGGTTCTAACAGAAAATTGAGCTCCAGCTGTAATCTGATTTATCAGTTGCTCAAATACTAAGGTCTGACAACTACCCCTCTAATGGACAACAGAAAACAATGTCTCAAATTAACATATCCCAGCAGAGAAACATTAACTAACAACCCTCAGTAACTTCCCAGCCAACCACGGCAAGCCCCAAAGATGCTAGCCCGCAAAAAGTGGCAGCTCGCAGAGGGAGTGCTGCGGGGCGGCGGGGCGGGGGAGGGACAATGTGGGGGGGGTAGTGGACTGAGACATACAACGGAAAGGAATAAACAAAGTAAATAAATAAATAAACTATTTACCTTGAGCGCGCTGTATCGCCAACTCGGCGATACAGCGCGCGCAAGGTAAATAGTTTTATTTATTTATTTACTTAGTTTACTCAGTTCCATCGTATGTCTGAGTCCACTACCCCCCTACCCTGACCCTCCCCCGCCCCACCGCCCCGCAGCACTCCCTCTGCCCGCAACTGATGGGGGACTTAAGAAATGACGTTCAACAGAGTAGCATACCCACTCAGCCTTCTTCTAGCACATCCACTCTCAGTTCTGGGCAAGAAATGAAGGTCGACCATTAAACCAGCTCAGCTACTCAGCCTCTGCCCAGCAAGCCCGCTCCTAGCTTAGGGCCAGTACCTGTCCATTCCCCTGTAACTACTGAACTTACAAAAATCCAGCGCTAAAGGCTGAGAAAAACTCACAACAAACAAAATGTTATAGGTCCTCCACCTGTGCAGCTCGACCAATTCTATTCCATCTTCAGATCAGCTTTTAAGGCTCTCGAAGCAGCCAACAATCTGCAAGAAGAAGAGGAGTCCCTCAAATCATCTCTTCTAGTTCAACTAGGTCCTTCACCTACACGCAGTACTCAATCACCGAAGCAGTCTCTCCCAAACAATTTGGTTTGAGACCTTAATATAGGTGAGGGATTTCTCCCAGCAACTACTGAAGCTATCCTGCTAGGTGACCAGCAAGTTCAATCAGAGCATCAGCCACTGGTGGTAAGTTAGATCAGCTCTCCTTTTGGAGCAATTAACGGAGAAGGCCAGGCATCCAACCAGCAGCCATTCCAACAATCTCTGGTTTCTTCCCTTTCTCTAGGCAATGGTGCAAGACTTACTCCTCAGCTTACTATATAATTACAACCTTCTACTGCTCCCAACATGCCGCCTATCAAGCGACCACCTCTGAAAGCTGGCAGTCCCTCTGAAAGTCCTTGCAATCTCATCTTCATACCTAAATACAAATCACTGGGGCAATTTGATATAATCAACAGAGGTAGAATGCTTTGCATGGTGCAGGAAATTCCATCTTTAAGGTACATCGAGTCCTTAGATATACATTCAGTCACTTTTTAAGCCCTCCAAACCCTGGCAGGGAAGAAGCCACAGCCATCACCTGGGCAACCCCTCTGCTCATGGAGCAGATATGGGCGGAGAAATCGGCTTTGGTAAATTAGGGCATTGAGATCACCCGCTATGAGGCTGAAGCCTATCCCCAATTTCTAGCACCTCGTAGTCCCTGTAAAAGCTTCTCCCCAATAGCCCATCCAGGAAATTGGGGCAAACAATTTCCATCTGTAGGGTTAGATGCACATGAGAAAATCCAGCCAAATCTGTCCTTAGAGGGGCTCGGAGCCGCTTGGTATCAAATACAAACTGCCAAGACACCTATTTAAATGGCTACGACACGGCCAATTGGCCACAAAGTCAACTCCATCACGACATAACTGATTGGGCTTGGCTCCCGGGCACCCTGTTACCAAACTCAAATAGGTGCAGGAGGTTTTGACAAAGCACTCGCCTAGTCGACTGGAACCGAAAGGAACTTTTATTAATCTGTGCATAGAAATTGAGGGTTTATCAAGTCAAATTGAGCATAAGCACTTTCTAGCTTATATTAAGTCCTTCCACTTGGCGATATTCCAAGAACCTTGAGCCCTAGTGGCTCTAGAACTTCCAGCAATTTTGGGATTCAGCAAACCACAATCAAAACTAACATGCTAGGACGCCCAGCTGGGGGTCTCGCCATCTATGTAGTGGCTGAAACCAATGCCAAAATAGAAGAAATCAAAATTGACCACCCTAACTTGCAAGCCGTAAAGCTCTCGGATTGCTTGCCAATTAGTGCTTTCTCCCTGTTGATCATAAATGTTTACATCCATCCTTCGCTTGCTAAGACGAAAGAAACAATCAACATCTTACTGGCTTTCATCACTGCCCAAACAACCTCAACCCTGGCTCCGCTCATTTTTATGACCGGTGACTTTAATATGAACTTATTGTAGGCTCAATACGAAACCAAGTTGTGGAAATACATGATCAGATCTGGCACATATCTACATTTCAACCATTTACGAAGAGAAAGGACGCTAGGGGTTGGCTATTCACCAACGATGTGGAGCATCTGGGCCTGTGAGCCCTGAATGGTCGCATTAACCCAGACATTCCAGCTCAGCCTATGAATCACTCGGCAACCTCCAACTCAATCATCGACTACACCTTCCTGTCCCTCGCTTCGGCTCAGCTTATTACAGCTAAAAAGAAATTGAACCATGCTACTCCGAAATAGTTCAAATCTGTCCTTACGGAGGATGACCCTGCCTAAGCTGAGAACACTGTACAAAAAAGCCACATGGGAGTCAGCTAAGTAAGAATTAGATCTGTAGTGGTGTAAAATCTTCCTGGGCTCCCGAAACAAAAATGCCAGAGAGTTCTGGAGATTGGCGAACCACGTCCCCGGCACTCGACTGCCCCCTTCCTCCTTAAACATCTCGGAAAGCCGCCTGGATCACCTACCTCTAGGAACTGTATGGGGGGTCACAACTCACTACAGGGACTCCACAAACTAGGGCCTTCAAACCGGGAGGTGGCACGCCCTAGTTCCCCAATTTCATTGAGGGATGTCGAGAAAATAATCATCACCGGTCGTCATGACAGCGCCCCGGGCCCCAACTGCCTACTGTAGGTGCTCTTCAAACAGGACGCTCATTATTGGGCGAAACTCCTGTCCACTTTGTATAACTATGTCCTCACCAATCAGGTTATCCCAGACAGTTGGCAAGGATCTATCGTAGCGCTGATCTATAAAACAGGGAAAAAAACATTACCCTCATACTACCCTCAAACTAGCGATTGGTTGCCCTACTGGATGGGTAGGCAAAGTATTTTCCAAACTTCTATTTGCCGAACTGATAGACTGGGCTGAAGAAGGCACACTGGTCCTGGTGAACAAAACGGGGTTCATTAAGAAAACAGGCATTACCACTAACATCGTAACGCTTACTCTATTAATTGACCAAGCTAGACGCCGCCCCTCAAATCTGCATCTGTGTTTTGTGGACTTTTGCTCTGCTTTTGACATGATCCAGTTCAACATCCTGCTGTCCAAGCTGCAAAGCTGGGGAATCTCTCCTTTCCTCCAAAATTGAATTGCTTTACAGCAATACGTGGTCAAGGGTTAGGCAGGGCACAGGCGCATCAGTCATGAAGAAAATATCCACGAGGAATGGCCTCAAACAAGGATGCGTCTTGGCTCCATTTCTGTTTAATTTGTATCTAGTGGAGCTGGCAACTGCTCTCAACAGTGTTAACTGTCACTCTTCCATGTTGTCCGGATTTAGTGCTTCACACATGCTGTATGCCGATGATGTTGTTTTTATCAGTTACACCAAGGTCAGCCTACAGCGATTTATTGAGGCAACTGCTTTGTATACGGCAAAACATGGGCTTCGAGTCAACTTTAACAAAACCAAAACAATGCTAGTGAGCACTAGAAAAAGCATGCTGCCGATCTTATATCTGGATGGCTCAGCCTTGGAATCCGTGCTGGAGTATAAATATCTGGGTGTAATCTTCGACTCAAGAGGTGCCTTCAATAAACAACACAAAGGAGAAACAACACTCTGCTTTTTGTTCCTTAAGGAACTCATGAAAAAGAATGTCTCTTAAACCACTCCACCTAGTCATGGCTGCTAGACACGCTCCCTCTCTCATGTACGGTGTTGAGAGGAAGAGCCAACAAAACAATTTAAAGTGCCATGACTGGCACATGCCTACGAGTGTTTAACCTACCACACCAAGCCTCACCAGCCCAAATCCGCCTTGAGTTTCGCATCCGTAGACAGAGCATTAACAGCCTGGATGTTTTACTGAAGTTCTGTTACAAGTTAAACAAGCATTTGCAATGCAATAGGTCTCGCATTAATGAGGGTTTGAGCTATTGGCATTGTAAATGACAATGCCTTTTATTTATGTGTTATTTTTAAAACAGATAAATAAAAGGCATTGTCATTTACAATGCAATAGCTTAAACTCTCGCAAATGCGAGACCTATTGCATTGCAAATGCGTGCTATAAATATAACAAAAAGTGTTAGGAGAGAGCGTGTCCTGCAGCAGGCAGGACAACGCTATTTGAGAAAATAGTGCTTGGAGGCTGTAATTAAAGCCTACCGAGCAACAACACACATAATAGGGGGTGTCGCCATGGGAGGTTACAAAATGAGACAAGGAGGGACTACTATGCCTTTTGACCAATACAACCATACCTTTGGGAACTGGGCTAAAATCAAACCTCAAGCTACTGAATCTCCGGCTAGGTGGACTTCCTACTCTATACAACTCCCCTGCCTGGAGGAGATCTTCCACCGAGATCACATGCCACCTTTGCAGTTATTCAAAGGAAGACATCTGTCATATAATTTATACCTTCCCAGCCTCATTGACAGAGCGAAAATGCCTGTTGAGACAGCACTTTATCAGGAATGCAGTGCGCATGTGCCGGCGGGCGATCATAGCCTGCCTTTGAGGAGAGGACTTGATGCTCTGCTGGACATTTTTTAAATTTGTTTTAGATTTATAGACGAGCGCTCCAGTATCAAGTCCTTGCACTTGCTTGTAATCTGATCGAAAAACTGTCCTCAGAAGTCATTGCACTGTGACTGAGACACCCTTTTTTCCACTCACTATGTATCAAGTGCTGCATCTAATATTTATGATAATGCACTATGCACTTACTACCTTCCCCCATTGTGCACAATCACAGCACTAATACCTTATGATTTTGTGGTACCATTAATACTTCACCAAAGCACTTAGCACTTTTGCTTGTGTATTTGCACTAACAAAGCAACAATGTTTTATGGTGCCTGTAGCCTTTTTCTTTCTTCTTTTTAATCTTATATTGGGGTTTTAGGCACTTTTTAAATTAACGAATGAGCAACGTATAGAGACATGTACAATAGCTGGATCTTTTTATCGATGTTTTTTAAATTTCTTTGTCTTTAAAATTGTAAGTTTTAAGTAACACCAATAAAGAACTTATTTGGAATTTAAATATGCAATTTATGTATGTATTTATTTATTCATATTGACATGAGCAGCGTGACATAGCTAGCAAAAACGATCGTACTAAAGGACACAGTAGTCCATAGCACGATGTGTAAAAGAGGCTAATTGTAATGGATACACTGAGAAAGAAAAGACAAACATAAAAGTTAGATGAAACAGTTTCACATTATACCTGATTATAACTTTGTTATGCTGTTTTGACTTTTTGTTTATTATTAACAGCTCTTTAAGGCAATAGATACACACATGCATAAAATAGTCTGAATCACACTGAAAATACATTTACATAATTTTTTATTGCAGCACTGAGAAAGTGTTTGGTATAGATACGGAAGTCGTAAGCTGATCATCACTAAGGATAGTGTAATATACACAAGCTACAGAGGTTGACATTGTATTTAAGAAGATTGCCTTTGACCGACTTAGGGGCATATTCACAAGCCCCTATCGCCACCACAACGTCACTTTCAGTGACGTTGTGGTGGCGATAGGGGCCTCGCCTTATTCACAAGGCAGCGTTAAGCCACTTAACGTGGCTTAACGCTGCCTTGTGAATAAGGCCCCCTTTCACGCTGTGTTTAGCGTGAAAGGGGCGTGCAGTGGGTGTTGTGGTGGGCGTTCCACCCCAACACCCATTGATTTTGACGCTGCCCCCTATTCACAAGGGCAGCGTAAATAGGAGGTAGCGCCAAAATTAAGACCAGGAAGACCCTGGTCTTAAGTTGGCGAAACGAGGAGAAATGCTTTATTTCTCCTGGTTTTTGCTTTTTCCATGTGTGCTGCCTTGTGCAGCACACATGGAAAAAGCAAAATGCCATGGTATGTTTATGTACAGGAAGGTGTCCCTAAATAAACCATTTTTTAAAATGCCGTTTTGTAACTTACGTGTGCTGCATGAAGCAGCACACATGTAAGTTACAAACTGGCATTTTAGGTTTGTTTATGTGCAGTAAGGGACACCTTCCTATACATTAACAAACCTCCCTGCTTGCAGACACCCTTGCACCCCTTGCACTCTGGTGCAAGGGTGCCTGCGTTGGCGCTAAGTTGTGAAACTTAGCGCCATCGCAGGGGGAAACACAAGGCTGCACCATGTCCTTGTGAATATGGTGCAGCCTTGCTTTTCCGAAGAGGCGGAGAGAGGCGTTAAGCCAAGAAGGCTAACGCCTCTCTCCGCCACTTCCTTGTGAATATCCCCCTTAGTTTTTAAATACAATCAGGACCATGTCTCAGCAGTCACAATGGGCACGATCCGCAGAGCCTTTTTTTAACGCCTAATTGAACTTTGCAGTAGAAAATAATAATTTGATCATAAATTCTCAGTACTGATTCAATCAGGACAGGCATAATTTTCATGCTCAAGGTGCATTTGTGAATAGGTAAATTCCCACCTGCATGCTGGTATGTCTACGTTCGCAAATTTAGAAAAATGGGTGGGTTTTTGTGTATTTCTTGGGGGGGGGAGGGGCTGGGGACATATCCTAAAACGTAGATGAAAGCCCACACACTCTTAGCTTGGGTGTATTCACATTTCGTTTACAAGTATTTTGCTATACTGGAATCTCAATGAAATGTACTCATATCAAGGGCGGGAGTAATTGCGTTACCAGCTTGAGAAAGAAGAAGCAACATCCTCATATCTTTCAGGTGAGGAAGGGAAAGGGTTTCTACACATTGATGTTTTCCTCTGGATAAACAAAATGCACATCTGCATCACATTTACACATGCAGAATACTTCAACTGTTGGAAATTATGCATCTGTAAATTTTACGAATAGAACTACTGTTAAATCTAGAATTAGGGTAGATTTCCCGGAGTTCTTCTGGAATTCTTTGTGAATCCCATGAAAACCAGCAATTTGCTCAAACCATGGAACTAATCCTACAGGAGCAAATGGCAGACTTTAATGTTTGGGAATGGTGCTCAAAGTTCGAAGACAATCAATGGGCCCTGTTAACGCTGCTGAAAGTACTTTTTGGGAGACAGTTCTTATACCCCCATTACGATATCCTTGTTTCCCTGTATTATTTTGCCCCTTTGGTCTTTATTCATTTTCTTTATTTATTTATTACATGTTCTTGAAGGGTTACAGAAGCCTCTTCGCAGCGCTGTTGGAGTTTGGATAGAAAGTTTGTGAGCAACCTATCTCCCAGCCCCCACAAAGACGAGTCCGGGCCGATGGTGAGTCAAGTTGACTGAATGTTACTCAGTTACCTTCTTAGCTCTCACTATTCCCATCGTGGACGTCAGAGCGCTTTACACGAATGTGGAAAAACAATAGAGGTAACAGGCAGGACACCAAGCCAGAGAATTGGACCAAACAACCAAACATGGCACATTGGTACATAAGATGGGCAACAAAAACTGGAGTCATAGAATCAGAAACAGAAAAGCAAAAAAATAGTTTATCGGGAAAGAATACACAAGAAGCTAAGATTTGTTTAGTTTACTGAGAGATGAAACCGAGAAAAGGAATAAAAATAGAATACAGAATTAGTCAATTTAGCCATAAATTCTAAGAATGTACGACGTGTGCAGATGATGAAAAACAACTTCTACAACGAGGGGATGCCACTTTTCACATGAAAGCTCTAATACTCTAAACATCCACCGTAAATATCCACTATACCAGTAGCTTCCTCTATGCTTCTCTCGCACAAAGTCTGCCAAAATGTCACCAGCTGTTATCATTTACTTCAGAAGTAATTGGAATTATGTCACTTTTAACATAAATATTAGTAAGCAATGAATCTGCAGCAGAACAAAAAGTCCACGACCTGCGCTGGTAAATCAGAAGCAACAAGCACATGGCAATTCCAGAGAATTGTGGTGCAGCACATCACACACCGGGCAGCTGACAGAACCGGGGGTGCAGCGGACCCGATTACAGGGATGAGCGGAATAACTTCGGCAGCAAGAAGCTCCGCTTCTGTGGTCCAAGCTGCACCAGCTCCTTCCTCCGAGTTCTCGTATCCCTGTTAACTCAAAGGGGCAGCCATTATGCGCGAGTCCCAGAACATGCAGGCCACCGTACCCCAGCAGCGACGATCAATAGCCATGAGCTTTAATGAGAGACACGTGCGACATAAACTCTGTCGCAGTTTTTTCAAGGCAGGCATCTGCCTGGTTCCAGGGGCTGCTGTCAACAAGGCCTCCAGGACGGTAGAATTGAGGCCTGAACTGTTCGTGGGGGGTGGGGGGGTTGTTGAACCGGGGGAATACTGAACGCTCTGTTTTGCTCCCTTCCAGTGTTGTCTGGGGAGACTTGCTCCTGTGAGGGGGCTGTTTGGATCGACCTGCCCTTAAGTTTTGGCCTATATTGCATTGGTTTGTTGGAGACCGAATGGCCCCCAGAGACTTACTCAGCATGGGTCGGAGAGGAATGAAATATGTCTCAAAGACAGGCGGATGAGAGGGAGGGGAGTCACCTGTTGTACTGGGAGGAGTCAATTTACTTCCTTCAGAGGCTACACAGCACAGTCCAAACTATATTTTCAACTCCCCCAGCGACATTGTTGGAACTGAGAGTCACTGACTGTGCTGCCAACTAGCTTTTGTTACTGCATCTGGGCCTCCTCCTATGACAGCGCGAACTGCGCCCAGTTATTTACTTGTGCCTTGGCATGAGCCTGCCTAGAGAAGTGGGCACAAAATACCGTCCTAGGAACACCAGAATAGAGTCGGCACAGGTAGCCCAATGAACTAGCCCACGGTCCACACAGTAGAGCAGAATTATTGAACCCAGCATATCCTTACAGGGCACACATTGATACGGTGGTGCCTATCTGTAGCAAGACATAACCTCACATCATGGATAAGGATAAAACTGTCAGGAACACGCAACAAACCAAAATGGATCAGCACACTGCCTGAACGGTAACAACGGTCAGCAGCTGGCGGAGGGTGCTGTACCCAGTGGTGTAGCTAGCCTTATGGCCGCCCGTGGCGGTCCCTGCTTTTGCCACCGCCGGTGGCCCCTTTAAAGAGCAGGGTTGTGCTGCCACCCAGCGTGAGCCGAAATCTAGAGGAGGGGAGTGATTGCTGCCCCTGAGACGGCAGGTAGGAGTGGGAGGAGGCCGCCGCCCCCAAAACGTGTGCCGCCCGGGGTGTACCGCCCCTCCATTGCTACGCCACTGGCTGTACCCCCTGAATGCAATGGAACCAACTGGCACTCAGATATTGGCAGCTATTGAAGATTCTGGACTGGCAGTACAGGCAAAAATCAAAGCCATGGCAATAGATGTGAATTTACTGAGAGCAGATCTGCGTATGGTGGCGGAGTGGGCGATAGAGACGGAGAGCCAGGTCACTGAATTGAGGGAAGAGGTCACTCAATTAAAGAAGACAGGTGCTGTTCTCGAATCTCTCTCTCTAGTAAAATGGCGGGCAGAATAGAAGATGCAGAAGGGTGCTCACGTCGATGTAACCTCCACTTTGTGGGGTTACCAGAGGGCGTTGAGAAGGGCAATCTGGAGGCCTTTCTAGAGAAGTGGCTCAAGTCGAAGCTGCACAGTTATCTAACTTTTTTGCAGTGGAGAAATCGCACAGAGCATTGGCTCCACCGCCACAACCTGGTGCCCCTCCATGGACAGTAATCGCCAAATTGCTGAATTACAGGGATCGGGACGAAATACTCCAGGTGGTTCGGAAGCAATGAGACCCGCGATTTGACAACACTATCATTCACATCTTTCTGGACTACACTAGAGCTGTGCAACTACAACGGCAGTCGTTTCGAGGAGTTAATCAAAAACTGACTGCCGTGGGGTTGCAGTATCCAGCTGAACTGAAAGTGATCCATGATGGTCGCACCTACTTCTTTATGACACCGAAAGAAGCATGGAACTGGCTGGAGATCAGAAGGGGAGACCACATGTAGGATACATGAACCAGACGGAGGCGCAATGTAACCAGAGGACAGGCTGAAATGAGCGCGAGGCCACGGAGAAGAACTAGGCACATTCGAAGGGCATCGTCGAGTGCAAGAGTGGTGGTGAGGGCGGATGTCACCAGCTCTCTGGAATCGCAGCAGCAGGAGAGAGCTGAGGCCAGGGCGCTGGTGGAGACTGTCACGTCTGCTGCGTCTTCTGATGTCGACTTGGAGCTACAGCACAAGCCGAGTGCTCTGCAGGTAATCACTCCTGAAATATGAAGTGAACATCTACAGGGTATGGTAAGCAACGGCAGCCCTTATGGTGTGGAAAAAATACTTTAGGTGATCGGAGATGGCTGCTGAAGACGTGAGTCAGGGGTGTGTGGGGGGGCGCCCACAGAGACATGAGCTGCCCTACTGCAGTGGAGTAAATGGGATGCTGTCTTGATTTTATTCTGTCATGGAGTAGACGGAGAGGGGTAGCCACTTATAGCACGGTCACAGCCTGCCGCAACACACCTCTCATCCTCCCTTTTTGGTTCTTGTGGGACTGTAATTGTTTCTTCTTAGCGATTGCCCTGCTTTTGATTGTATGTTGCTTCCTTTTTCTGGAGTAGTTTAATTGTTCACTATACTGACAGTACACACTTAGTTGTTGGTAAACAGAGCGGGCCCTTGTGACACAAAGGGGCGTAGTGGTGGACGACTCCCCAACTCAGGGAAAGGCACTTGTCTGACATGCCCCCTTAGTGATATAAGTGGGACTGACGCCCATTAAGGGTACCCAACACACTCCAACATTTCTTTTGCATAGTTGTGTTATCTGAGGGGTTAGTTGTGATGAATGGGCAGACACAAGTTAATAATTGGGGTGTTTATCCGGGGTGGGTGGGATTGCAATGTTGGGTAGTTAAATTTCAGATTCATTTTTTTTGGGCAGCAGCCATTGTACATCGCACAGCACTGAGGGTGGGGGGACGTGGGAGGCAGGGGAGCCTGGACTGGAATAGTGAGTCCATTAGAAACTGGAGAGGCATGACTGACATAATTCGAATGTTAACATGGAATGTGCCGGGGTCACCTCTTTTGTGAAAAGATATAGGACACACACCTACCTTAGACTGCTGGGAGTGCGCGTCACATTCCTACAGGAGATGCATCTCCTGGAGGCTGAAGCTCAGAAACATAGTAAAAAATGGTGAGGACAGTTGTATTCTTCTACCTACTTCTCCCATGCCTAAGGGTATCTATCAGGGATGGATGGTACTGCGGGCACTGGCCGAAGGGCCGGTGTCTCAGTGCACTCTGTGGGCCGTTTTTTTCCTTTTCCAGTCCACAGAGGGCACAGGATAGGGAGAGTAAAGCAGCCTCGCTGGGCGGCCATGTGATAGGCCGTTCAGCGATTATCAGCTGTGGCCTCTCCTTGACCCCCTGCCCGTCCAAGCAATCATGCTGATGGTGGGCTGGGGAGTGGGTGATTTTGTGCCAGCATCGGCCTACCTGGGGGCCAGGTGTTGCTCAGACTATTGAGCCATTTTCACCTCGGCCCCCCTGGGGCCCATGCAGCCCAGAAACAGTGTTTGTATTTGACACCTCGCCCAGAGCCCTTCTCATTCAGGGTATAGTGGGCGAGGAAGAATGGGTCTCACTGTGGGGGCCAGGTGATGTTGTGAACTCACACCATCTTCACCTCAATTGTGGGCCACTTTTTTCGGCAGTGCCTGGGCCAAATAGTCATCCCAATCCAACCCTGGTATCTATATGGGAGGACCCAGGGGTTTCTTTCCAGTTACGAGGGCAGCTAGCAGATGTGGAAGGGTGTCATCTGTTGTTGCATGGTATCTTGGATGGACTGGAGTTATGCATGCTCAACGCCTATGCTCCTAATATAGACGACGGAGAATTCTTGGGACAATTAGAGGCTGAACTGATCCCTTATGCTGGCTTGCCAATTGTGTGGGCTGGAGACTTTAACTGTATTTTGGACGGGCAGCGGGATAGACACCCACCCAGACTTAGCACAAAGCCACACATGATGGCGGGGTTGTGGGAAGTTATGGATCGGCTTCAGATTGTGGATGTATGATGGGATCTTCACCCGACGACACAGGAGTACTTGTGTTATACTCCCAGACACGGCACACACATCAGATTGGATCGCTTTCTCCTCACCAACGATGGGGTACTTGACATGGTGAAAGCGATCCGGTATCCCTCTGTGGAGGTTCAGGCCAGAGACATTAGGGGACTCTGTCGACATGCAGAACACACTCCAGATCTTCTTCAGCACGAATTGGAATTCCACGGATTCGACGGGGAGTGGAATGGGAGACACTAAAGGTTGTCATTAGGGAGGGCGAGCCTTGGCAAAACGTATGGTATTAGGAGAAACTGAGAACGGAAGTTGGGAGAAAAGGAGGAGTGAATGGCAGGACTACAACATCAGATGCAGGGGCGGGAGAGGGAGGCGATATCACTGGTAGAGGCTTATAGGGATGTGACTAATGTACGGGACAGGCTGGATTGTTTCGTCAGAAAGGACTATCGGCAACGTCTCCATAAGTCAGGGTGAATGTTGGCCTGGCTACTTAAGAGGGAACATCCCCCACCAACGATTCTAACCTTGCCGGGACCCAATGGGGCACTGGTTGTGGTTCAATCTGCTATTTCCCGGCTCCTGTGGAACCACCTCACCGGGGTATATGCTGTCCAGACTCTGAGGGAGCTGCCCAGAGCAGAAGAATTCTGGGACAGGGGGACTGTACCCAGGCTGATGGAGGCCCAGTCGGAGGGGGTCGATGAGGCCATAACTGTTGAGGAACTGACATGGCAAGGGAGAAGCGTCTGGACCCTGACGGACCTCCGGTTGAATACTATCAGACCCATTCCACCACTTTGCTCCCAGTTCCGATGGAAACACTTTCAGAGGGTCATGGACTGGGAGTACTCCCTATGCACATGAGGGAGGCAGTGATACTAATGCTTCTGAAGCCAGGCAAAGATCCCACAGATCCAAGCTCGTACAGGCTGCTCTTTATGTTAAACGTAGATGTTAAGCTGCTTGCAAAGGTGTTGCCTTTTTATTGGGTCGAGTTGTGATACATTTGGTATTCAAGGATCAGTGTGGTTTCATGCCAGGAAGAGGCTCCCACATGAAACTTAAGAGACTATTGCACATAATGCATGAAATGCAGGAGCTTTAATGGCCTTAGACATAGAAAAGGCTTTCGATACCTTGTCTTGGCCGTACTTCTGGAAAGTGTTACGTCATATGGGAGTGGGTAACGGGTTTCTAACTTGGGTCCTGTTATTGTACAACTCACCCACAGCGAGAGTGCGCTTGGGTACAGAGGTGTCTGAGCCATTTCGAATCGGAAGGGGTACGCGAAAGAGCTGCCCATTGTTGCTACTCCTGTTTGCAATGGCAATGGAGCCACTGGCGATATACCTGACAGACCAACTGAGGGAGTGGGGTGTACTGGTGGGCAACAACAATCATGTTGTGTCAATATATGCGGATGACACGTTGATCTATTTAAGGGACCCTGAACGCTCAATACCTCATCTCATGCAGTTATTGGAAAAGTTTGGCAGGGTGTCAGGACTTCGTGTTAACTGTCATAAGAAGATACTCTACCACTTGGCTGCTTTGGCAAACAAAGAAGAAGCTGATCTCCCAGAGGTGGGGATGCCTTGCAATACATGTAGTTTCCGATATCTGGGTCTTCAGATCACTCACGACCAGACTCTACAATATCAACTAAACATAGGTAGAATCCTGGATATTCTCACAAAGTCTGTCCGCTTCTGGACCGCATTGCCCTTGTCAGTGATGAGCAGAGTTGCTGTGAGCAAAATGGTTCTCTTACCCCACTGCCTCTATACGATGCAGAATTCATTTTGTATCCTGCCAGCTGGAACGTTCCGACAGCTGGATAAGGTGCTGGCTGGCTTGATATGGGCGGGCAAATGGTGTAGGTTTAAACTGGAGATCCTGAAGCTGGACTTTGATAGGGGCGGACTGGGTCTCCCTGATCTACAACTATACTACCTAGCGGGACTGATGCAGTACGCTGCTATGTAGTGTGACACTGCCCCAAACTGGGAAAAGTGCTTGCTTTCGGGGACCACTGACACCACTCGCCTCCCCCACTTACTGAGGTGTGGTCAAAGCCTCCTATGGGAACCCCATTCACTATTGCCTTAGTGGTGCGAGCGTTGGAAACCGCTGTCAGGAAAGTCATAAAAAGGGTGTCAGACGCTATGCTCCTTCTTTGGTGGCTATGCCCCTTCCTGCATTTTTGGGAGTCTATGGATGTGGAAGGCTGGATAAGAGGGGGATGTGAGCATGTGGCAGATTTGTACCTGAATGGTAACTTCATGTCTGCAGAAGAGGTAGAGGTGCGCTATGGCATCGACAACCGACAGTTCCTCCAATATGCAAGTATATCGCTCATGGTGTGCGAGCTCTGGCCCACTTTTCCGGAGGAACCCGAGCGGCCACAAGTCCTTCAGGTCATCCTGGATCCCCGATCCTTTAAGGGTATAATATCCAGACTGCATGCAGCCCTAAAGTCTGCCAGACACACAACCATAGTTCTAAAGCGGGCAGCCTGGGATCAGGAATTAGAGTTCCCGTTAACAGGCACAGGTGCGCGAAGTACCTCGTAATGCCCGTTTTAAACTTGTGCACTTCCATTTCCTTTACCAAGCATACTTGACACCATCTCGTTTACACAGAGTGTAACCAGCAAGAACAGCGGAATGCACTTGATGTCGGGTAACACCAGCAGATGTTTGTCACGTAGCATAGTCCTGTACACAACTCCACACATTCTGGCGGGACATACTCGGGGAACTGCATAGGGTAACCAGAGTAGCCATGGACCTCTCAGTGCGACACTGTGTGTTAGGGCTGATACCGCTCCCCGAAAAAGGAAATAAAAGTGATATAAATTTGCCCAACTGGGCCTACTACTGGCGTGACGCTGGATAGCTATACACTGGTCTAGTCCCAACCCTCCGACAGTCACCAAGTGAATGTTGAACATGCTGGAGTGGGCGGTAGCAGAAGAATGCAGGCTTAAGACGGTGTGCACTGATGAAAATGTGGAAAGGGATCTTGAAAGCTGGGCTAGTAGGCTGAAAGCCCTGGGTGAGCAAGGTGAAGGGCAGAGAGATGAAGTGGAACCAGATGGGGAGGTGGATGGGGAAAGTACAGCTTCAGGTGAGTTATAGACATCAGGGAACACATTAGCTTCACTTGAACCATAGAAAAGAGAACATGCAGTGATTTTATATGGCTTTGCAGGCCTGGTTGTTGAGTGGTTGGATGGATGATTGAATGCAATGAGAGGAGGGCCGTCCCTGTAGACAACCTCAGAGAATCCGCAAGTAAGGAAGTATGAATGACTGCTGGATCTGTCTCTCTTCTCCTTGCTGCTTGCCCCTCCCGCTCCCCATCCCCGACACAAATCAGGCAAAGACTAATGTAAACGTATGTACCCAATGTGAAAGGGTGCAATGTTATTTGTATTCATGCTAAGAAAAAATTGCATGAACACATTTACAAAAAAAAATTAACATTAGGCACACATTGAATATATGAATCACACGAAAATGCATATAAATGTTATATATAGAAGGTGGAGCCTAAATTTATGCTGCGCCAATATTTTGTGATGAGGTCACATGCAGTTAAGAAGAATAAAATGCAGCCAACGTGACAAATTGCACAAGTGCTGATAAAAGTGGTCAACTACATAATTTAAGTTTTACAAACATGTACTTCATGATTCGGTTTGTAGTGTTTGCAGAAGAGCATTTTAAGTTCATCGTGTGCCACGAAGGAGCAGTGCAGAGAAGTTACTGTTGGCATTGCAGCCAGCAAGTTGGTTAACCAAGTTAAGGCTTGCCGCTTGTATCTGTCGTGATCTGTAGGTGATAAGCAGGCCTGTTGACAAGTGCAAAACAAACTAACTTTTTATTCTTCCTGAGTTCAATAAAGTGTGTTCCGTTCAATTGGTAAAAGTAACACCTTAAATTCAGCACTTATAAATGGCAGACAAAGAACGTGAAGCACTATATGAAACAAAGTATTATTATGTGTCTGTTGAAAGACATTTCAAATTACAAACATTGGGTGGTATTTTCATTAAGTGTAATGATTTTCACTCCTCCAGGCTCTTTTCATTCTTTCTTTGTGCCCGAGTCACAAAATCTTTTGAGATGGCAAATTACACGTAAAACTGTTTTTAGGACTGGCTGGACAGCGCAGCTGTCACTATCCATTATGTAATCAATTCAAAAGAGGGCTTTAAGAAGCACTAACAGGAGATGGAGTTTGGCTACGCCCACATGTTGGTAGCCAGAAGTACATGTTTTCATTGAGAAGAAGTGTGCTTCCAGAAAGAAGTGCTTTCCCTCCATGCAACTCTGATTCTTTTGTTTTATTATCCAGCTGCCTGGCCCAGAGCAGTTTTCTGGTAGAAATTGAGCTTTCAGGGCCACTCACATACAATTGTAATGTTGTTGAGGTGTCTTAGATAACTAGATAATTTGTGGTGTTTGGTTTTCTCTGGCAGCAACACTGATAGGAGGAGGGCGGTCATGAAAAATGTACTGCAGTCCCAGCACCTTCCCCTTCCATCATTAACTTTAAACACAGATTTTTAGGTCTGGCGAGACTGGGCAACTTTTACTTAACCTTATTTAATCAACAAAAAAGACCTTTCAGACTACCACTGAGAGAGGGGATTAGCCTCCACCCACATCTTGGTTCTCTTAACTACAGGATTTGGTTGGGCCGAATTTGTGTGATTCCAGTAAAAAGACTGCTTGTATTGCACTTTTGTGACTTTTGGTAAAACTTACACTTGATACAGCCAAACTGTTGGTTATGGTGGCAAGCCAATGATCATGGCTATAGGTCTGATCTGTTTCTTATTAAATATTACGATAAAGGCACTAGGCCTGACATATTTATTGTGAAAAGCATATGTTATAATCAATACGCTTGTAAGTGTGGATTGTCATTACTCTACATTAAAGCCTGCCGACAGGCATTTTGTTGCAAGGAATCTCACAGATTACTGTAGTAGGCAATGGTTTTGGTGTTGGTTATCCTGTCTGACAAACTGTGTATATAGAAGATTTGCTCTGTGAGAATCCATCTTAGGCCTTCTTGTAAGAGATAATATTTTGCTTAGCCAACTGTAATTTTGTATACATTTCTTATTTTACGGCTCTGTGTGTCTGATCATTGCCATGTGGAAAAGTTTACGCTCAAAACAGTAGGCCTGAGTTGGTATTGGTGACAGGCTATAGGCCTGATTGGTGCACTGGTTATGTCAGATGGCATTGTTCTGGCCTGCTTATTATGAAACAGTATGACAAATACAGTTTGTCTAGCTTATTAATTGTCAAAAGCATTTGTTAATGCCTGCATGCCTTTAACAGTTGGTTGTTATCACAATGTGTTACAGGCTATAGACAGGTATTTTGTTACATGTAATCTCACAGACTATCATAGCAGGCAGGGGTGTTGGCATTGGCCATCCACACTGACAAACCCTGTGGCTTTTTACTGTGATGATTCTTGTTAGGCCCTGTTGAGAGGTATTTTGCAAGCTGTATTTTTCTACATATTTGTACTTTTATAGCTGTATGCTTAATGGTTACCAGTTTAGGAGCACTTGAACCGGCCTGCATTTCGTAAGGTGTAAAGCAAATGGGAAAGGGTAAAGGCTTCACCGGTTCATTGGGAAAAGTCATACAGATTCCATATGTTTGATCTGATCTGTTTATTAAGAAACGGTATAACAAAGCCAATTGGCTTTTAAGGATGGAATGTACTTACACTGTGCAAAAGCCTGTAGGTAAGCAGGTATTTTGCTACATAGAATTTCAGATGATCATAATGGGTAATGATTCTGATGTTGGTGATCCCCTGGAACAAACTGTGGGGATAGAAGATATGCTCTACGATAATCCTTGGTTGTTTGTCTCTCTTAGCCAAGATAGTACTTTGCTTTCCTAACTCTAGTTATGTATACATTTGTACTTTTATTACTTTATGCTGAAGGGTTGCCTCGTTCAAAGCTTACACTCAGTACAGGAGGCTTGAGTTGGTTATGGTGATAAGCCAATGATAAAGGCTATAAGCCTGATTGCTTGCTGTGAAAAGTTATGATAAAGAGAGTAGGACTGGCATATGGATTTTGAAAAGCATATGTTAAATTCAATGGGCTTGTAAGGGTGGACTGTTATTACTCTGAATTAAAGCCTACAGACAGATTTTTTGTTACATGGAATCTCACAAACTACCATAATAGGGAAGTGTTTTGACTTTGGTTACTCCCTGCCCCAACAATCCATGGGTATAGAAGATTTGCTCTAAGCTCCCCTATGTCCTAGTGTGCTGTATACTTCCACATCCATTAGAAGTCAATTGATAATTACCTCTGACCCCCTATCCCAGTAGACACTATTCGATATCTTATTGCATGACTCTACACATCAGGAAACATTCTTTCCCCCGACTGGTGGGAAATCTCCCTTTCTCCATACTGTTACAGATGTTCCTGGGGGCTAACCCCCTGCCCCTGCTGTCCCCTTGAGATGCCTGCAAAATATGTGAGCAAATACCCCCCATGATACTACCCCTTCGTCCCATCCCATTAATCCCTGCTCTTGAAACCCAGCTGTAGAGGACTCTGTAGTGTTTTCTTTTGTTGAACGGAGCGTGCACATTTTTAAATATGAGTTTTTTCTACGATATTAGGTTCAACCTTAACCCCTTGGGTGCGCGGCGAATTTTCGCGCTGTGCGGGGGTTTCTATTAGTGGGCGGGATTTGGACGGCCCCGGCCGTCGTGCGCACACGCCCACCGTGACGCGTGACGGCCGGGGGCCGTCCTGAGCACCGAAGGGGTTAAGTACAGAACCTAGTACTTTGTTTTAGACCTCCATCAGGCTGTGTACTTGATTCTATTCGTACATTTTATTATGCAATATGATTTTGTTATTTTATTATTTGCAATGTACTTTTGCTCTGAATGCAAATGCTGTATAATTTTCCTTTTCTTTTTATATTCTTAAAGTTTAAAAACCCAATAAAATGGTTTTTAAAAAATGGGTATAGAAAATTTGCAGGGTGAGTATTCTTCATAAGCGCTGTTAGGAGTATTTTGCTTTCCCACTGTGATTTTGTATACATTTGCAATGCTATGACTGTTTGCCTGATGGTTGCCTTGTGTGGAAGCTTATGCTCAGTACAGTAGTCCTGAGTTGTTTATTGTGACAATACAATGACAACACCTATAGGCTAAATTGGTGTGCATGGAAATGTTATGCCAGATGCCATAGGTCTGGCCTGTTAATTATAAAAATTTGAATAAAGGCAACAGGCCTAGCTTATTTTTGTAAAGAGCATTTGTTAAATCCAACAGATCTTTAACAGCAGATCGTTATCATATTTTGTTACAGGCTGTAGACAGATATTTGGTTACACTTAATCTCACAGATTACCATAGTAGGCAAGGGTTTTGGCATTGGTCACCTACTCTGACAAACCATGGCAGTAGAATTTTACTGTGATGGTTCTTGTTAGGCTCTATCGAGAGGGGTTGTATATTGTTTTGCCAACTGAAATTTTGTACGTATTTGCAATTTTATAAATGTATGCCTGATGGTTGCCAGTTCAGATGGTCGCACACTACAGTAGGCCTGTGTTATATAGAGTGTCAAGGCACTGGTAAAGGCTAGTGGCCTTATCGGTTCACTGCAAAATGTTATGCCCGATTCCTTAAATGCAATCTGTTCATAGTGAAAAGATACGACACAGCAAGTAGTACTTACTTATTGTAAAAAGTATGTGTTAAAAGGAATAGGCTTTTAAGGGTGTTTTGTTATTTCACTGAGCTAAAGACTATTGGCTGGTATTTTGCTACTTGAAATCTCGCTGATTACCATACTAGGCAAGGCTTTTGGTGTTGGAGACCCACCTGAACGAACCATGGAAACAGATGATTTGCACTATGGTGATCCCTATTTGGCTCTATTAATAAGGATTGCATATTGTTTTGATAGGTGCAATTTGTACATATTTGTAATTTAATTACCGTATACCTGATGCTTGCCTTGTGGCAAGGCTTAATACCAACACAGTAGGTCTGAGTTGTGTATGCTGACAAGCCATTGATAAAAGTTATAGGTCTGATTGTTTATAATGAAAAGTTACAATAAAGGCAGTAAGCCTGACATATTGTTTGTGACAAGCGTATATTAAAGTCAATAGGCATTTAAAGGTAGATTACTATTACTCTGTATTAAAGCCTACAGATGGGTATTTTACTACACAGATTACTTCACAGTAACTACTACTTTTTTCAAAACTTCCAGGTCCCGGGGAACCTGGAAAAGGAAATAAAAGCCCTGTGGGAGTGACCCTGGACTCTCTCATTGGCTCTATGGGGTTCTGTGGGAGTATCGCAGGACCTAAAGGGCACCCAAAAAAAAAAAAATGAAAGCGCCCATTTGATTGGCCACTAAAAAAACACAACTAAAAGCCCACAGCCTTTAGGAACAGTCTTAAATAATTTTCCTGACCACCAATACCAAATCGATTTTGAAGAGATCTTGAATTTTGGAATGGTGCACAATCAAGCTTATTGTCCAGAAGCAATATGGATATGCGTAAGGTCAGGTAATCCTTTTAATTCTTTCTTTATTTATTCAATTCAAATTCTTTGCATCAACGAACAACATCCAGCCAACGCGTTGCGTTCAGTTTACACTTGAACTTCATCAGGGCTTTTACAATAATAACTCATTGTATTTTCCAAATTCCTCTCAAGATGCTTCACATGTGAAATATGGCATGTATATATTTCCAAAATATGTATTTCCGTCACGTCCCAAGCTGACAAACTTCGAAGGAACATCGGCCCATATTAAGGCCGCGGGTATGATAGCCCATCAAATATGCTGCAACATAGCGGTAACCCGTCACATCTCCAGTCGGATCCAACTACATCTACTTCTTCAGTACCACCACAACCGAGGTCTGAGAAAGAATCATTGGGGTGGCAGTTATTTGAACTTTCAGCTGGCCAAAAAAAAAATAAGAGCACAGGAGGTTACATACACTTTGTGTGAACAGCTGCTGCATAGGGGAAAGGTTACACAATATTCTATGGGAACCACTGGGACGTGGAAACACCTGAGGGCTATACATCCCAACAGCATAGCTCATGCTGAGATTTAAAAGAGTCGAAATGCTGAAGGAAAACAGACTACTCCTCAGGGAGTGCTGCATCAACAACAGGAGGAGTGTGACAAGAAAATGCAGCATTTTGCAACATATTTTAGGCACTGCCTCTAAGTAGTGGCCGCTGAAGAAACTATTAAAAGATTATTTTCAAAGGCCATGGAATACTGGAAGACTCACAGAACATAAAGGCTTGTGGAAAAAAATGAAATGATTTAAAAAAAAAAGATATTGTTTAAAAAGATAAAAAAGCAAAAAAAATATAATAGTTCAAAACTGTGAAAAATACAAAACAAGTAATCAGTGATGTCATTAATGATGTAATTTTAACATGTAATGAGTGATGTAATGTTAGTTCATAAGCGGTACATGAAGCAGGCACGAGTTATAGTTACCTCACTGAACTATAACAGGTCAATTTTAGTATTGTTTCCGGCTCAAAGACACAATACCATTGTAAACAATACCGTTGACAAAAATATTAAGTCAAAAATATTGTTTACCACAATATTTTGCTCCTATACTTATAATGGTAAGTATAAAAATATTGTCAAAAAAATATCGTAGACAGTAATATTGTCCGAAAACATAGAGAAATATCGATTTAGTAATATATACAGTTTAAAGTAGTAAATGTTAAATATTGTTATATATAAAAACAATATAATATACATTAAATACATTCCACTAATATTTAATACCATATAGAAATATATATTTTGATGAATGCACACGCACACATATATAGTGAATCATAATTAATAAATATATATTTAACACTATATTAATTTTATATTTTAAATATTTAACGTTTACAGCTATATATATACATATATATATATACACAAAATGTAAAAAAACAATTCAATAACAAAATATAATAATTCATTTAGCTAATATATACAATATTAATAATGTCAATCCCCAAAAACACATTTACTAAAAATACTAAAAACAATAAAAAATAAATAATAAAAACAAATAATATAAATTATAAAATTTAAACAAATAATACTATAAAATCTATTTAACCAATATTAGAAAAAGCATTGGACTATGAGAATATGAGATATACTGTTGCCACTCTAGTTTATGCAACAGTAGGGAAAGTGTTGGACTTTGGAGGGGTTAGATTTACTATTCCCAATCCAGTCTAAGCAACAGCAGAGAAAGTGTTTGACGTAAAAAGGATAACATGCATGAATACAAATCCTAATAAATTTGTAAAAAACTTTAAACATATTATTAAATTACTGTATACAGAAATAAATATATATATTTATTAAAAAATGTTAGCATATAACTTAAAAAAGAAAGAAAGAAATATAGAATTTCATATATCAATATCAATTATAACATAATAGCACAGGTATACCACATAACAAATTAGACAAAAAGTTGTATAAAATTCATGTCCACAAAGTTTTCTTCCAAGTTTCTTCCTTTATTTTCAACGAAGTCTTTAAAACACAATCAAGGTGATTTGAGACACAGCCGACGCGTTTCGTCCTTATCAAAAGAACTTCCTCAGGGCAAGTTAATATTTGATACTGATATTAATTGAAGGCACCAGTAACCACTTTTATATATAACATATTGAAGGACGGATGTCTATTGGTGGTCCATACTTGGCCTTCTGGGTGACTTAAATCCTTCAATTAATATCAGTATCAAATATTAACGCGTCGGCTGTGTCTCAAATCACCTTGATTGTGTTTTAAAGACTTCGTTGAAAATAAAGGAAGAAACTTGGAAGAAAACTTTGTGGTCATGAATTTTATACAACTTTTTGTCTAATTTGTTATGTGGTGCACCTGTGCTATTATGTTAAAATTGTTATATTCCTGTATGGGAATCACACAGTGACAGTGGGGGTTTTGTCAGTGTGCACACATATTTCTGGGTAGTTCCAGATTATTTATATATATTAGGGATAGTGGGTTAGGTGCTGAGGCCTATGAATGTAAAGCTGATGATTTTACTGCCACTGATTGTGAAGCTTTACTATTTAAAATTACGCTTACACCTAAGTTCACATTGTCTGGTATACTGCTTTACCGTCCTCCGGGCCCGGCTGGGCCATGTGCCCTTTCCTTCCCCGATCAAGTAGCCCCTCATATTTTGAAGGCTGCCAATTTTACTATATTGGGTGATCTGAATTTACACTTGGATAACCCTAAATGTACCAAAAGTGTGTCACTCATTGCAGATTTAGAAGCGAAGAACGTTCGACTTTGTAATTCAGGTCCTACCCATGTAGCGGGCCATCTGCTAGATCCTATTTTTTCCAATTTGTCTGACCTTAGCTGTCCTCCTGCTTTTCCCTTATGCTGGTCCGATCATTTTGCTGTAACTTTCTTGCTGAAAGTCACGCCCTGTCCTCTGGCAATCTCCATGGGGCCTAAACAAAAAGTTAGAAGTTGGGCAAAGCTCGATGTCCTGGCTTTCAATAAACGTCTAGCTGACAGTAGACCAGCTGTCGAACAGATTTCGACCACAGATCTTGGTTCTATCCAAAACTGGATTTTACAAGCGGTTGATACCTGCCTCCCTCTGTCCAACAAGCGCTCTAATAGACATCGGCCACCAGCCCCCTGGTTCACTGAGAGGCTTTAGAGTGAAAAGTCTAGATGTAAAACCCTAGAAAGACACTGGAGGAAACACTACCAGAAAGATGCCAAAGTGGCATATAAAAAAGCCCTAAGTGAATACCACATTCTCTGTAAAGTAGTCTGAGCTGAGTTTTTGTCACATAAAATCTCTCAAGCACAAATCTGCTCCAAAACTCTTTTCAAGGTGGTAAAAGAACTATCCGGCTCTGAAACCCAGACTACTCCCCTTGTTCTTACTGGTACTCAATGTGAGGAACTCGCCCTCTACTTTACGGATACATTTGAAAAAATACACTCTGCGCTGCTTAGTAAAAACTCACAAAATACTCCACCTGATACCGAGACCACCCCAAATGCTACCCCGGAGCTTATGGTGACTGGGCCCCACAATAATGCTACATCCTCCGGCAAACTGGAAACTTGGACTCTCTTGGAATCTAGCTCATTTAACTATCTTCTGGCAAACATTAAATCTGGTTCCCCCCGTGACTTACTTCCTACTCTTGTGATTAAACAGCTAGATGCTCCTATACTCTCGATAATTATGGAACTCATCAACAACTCCTTGCAGGAGGGCTTAGTTCCGCCGCAATGGAAACATGCTATGGTGCTCCCTCTTTTAAAGAAAGGCTACGCTGACCTGACTAAGCCATCTAACTTCCGTCCCATCTCGCTGCTCCCGTTTTTTCAAAAATTCTAGAAAAGCATGTAAATGGACAGTTGACCTCCTTTGTTGAGCCTCAGAATTTTCTTCCTACCTCTCAATCAGGGTTTAGAGCTGGTTTCTCTACTGAATCAACTCTACTTTGAGTCACTGAAATGCTGAGGCACCGGTTAGATGAGGGCGACACGGCGGCTCTTATTTTACTGGACCTCAGGGCCGCGTTTGACACAGTGTCTCACTCTGTCTTGTTGAGAGCCTTGCAGTCCTTGGGCCTGGAGGGTTCAGCCTTGCAGTGGCTCGGCTCTTTTTTAACCGACCAAACTTTTCAGGTTTTTTCTGCAGCGGCCAGCTCCAATTCTTATTTGTCCCCTTATGGAGTTCCCCAGGGCTCTGTGCTGAGCCCTTTGCTCTTTAATGTCTATGTCTGTCCTCTAGCAGATGTTGCTGAAGAGGCTGGGCTGTCCCTTTTTTCCTACGCCGATGACACTCAGATCATCTTTTCCCTTTCCTCATCTAAGGGGTCGGAGCCCTCTGTTCTTCAGTCAGGTCTGAGTAAAATTGCGTCTTGGATGCAAAACAACCTGGTCAAATCAAATGGGGACACGACTGAAGTCATGATTTTAGGGAAAAAACATGACCTCTGGGGACCTCAACACTGACCCTCTGAAATGGGTGCCTTACCCTTGCCAGTACATCATGTTCGCAATTTGGGCTTCATCGTTGACGAACATCTTTCGATGAAACAACAAGTCACCAAGGTGGTCACCACCTTTTTACTATTCTAAAGTGGCTGAAGAAAATTTTATGGATGATACCCCTCTCTGCTCAGAGAACAGTAGTCCATGCCCTAGTTACGTCTAGGCTGGACTACAGAAATGTTCTTTATCTGGGCTCCAACAATGCTACGATCCAAAGACTTCAAGTGGTGCAGAATGCGGCTGCCAGACTGCTGTGTCATATGCCTAAGACTTCCTCAGTCGCTGGCTTCCTTCGCGACCTTCATTGGCTGACGGTGGAGAACCGAGTCAAATTCAAAGCCTTGTGCTGTATGTTCAAAATTAAAACTGGAACGGCCCCGAAATATTTGCAAAATCTAGTTCAACTCTACCAACCCTCATGCCCTCTGCGCTCTGCCCAGCAGACTAGGTTTACTATCCCTAAAATCAAACTCTCTCGCATGCATGGCCGGTCTTTTTCCTATTTAGGACCTACCCTATGGAATTCTCTACCAATCTCTCTACACGAGGAAACAGTGTATGGTAGATTCCGCAGGAGCTTGAAGAGTTGGTTGTTCAACCTTTAATTTATTTTTCGTCATTTCTCTTTCTTACCGGGTCGGCGCCAGGAAACCTCTTGGGGTAGCTGTGCGCCCTACAAATTCCGTTTAATAATAATAATAATAATAATAATAATAATATGTTCACAAAGGAAGTTGCAGCCCCGACCGGGCCAACACAATCACCAAGTCAGGTGCATCCCTGACCTGGCTGATACAATTACCATGGAGGTTGCAACCCTCACCTGGCTGACTCATTCACTGCGACAGTTGTAGCCTCGACTTGGCCCACTTTTCACTGCTCCTGCCTGGACCCTTCTGAGAGGCCAGGGAATCCTCTGAAGCCTGAGTCACACCTAGCTTAACTCTTAGGCAGTCAGCTTTCCCTGGGTGTCCCTCCATCCAGGAACACCCACAGCTTTTCCTCCTGGACAGTCTCTCCTCCTGCAGGGCCAGACAGACTCCTTTCCTCTCTCACCACGCAGTAAGGCTTCTAGGCATTAGACATTAGGCATACCCTCATACATTGTGATGAAGGAGGTGGAACTGGAACAGAGTACACTGGTTTGGGTCAAGTTTTATACACATGTTCTACAAATGGGGTGTGGAGCCACTCGCTCAAACTTCAGAACAAGTTTGGGTGGCTCTGTTTCAAGAGTCCTTCTCTGGCTGCTCTCGAGGCACAGTCTTAGTGTAAAGTGATGCTTCTCACAGCAGGTAGCAGCAGGGCTGTCTCTAAACTGGAAAACCCACAAAATGGGCACAATGAAGTATGAGGTTTGAACTCTGAAGTAGGATCAAATTGTGAGGACATCAGACAGCATGCCTAAAATCCTAATTATATGAAGCCTTTTATTTCTAAAGTCTAATAGCTTTACATGTCAGCAACACTTCTGTCTTCTGTGTGACTCATTTCAATGTTTACACCTTCTCTATTAAGCACAACCTTCCAAAAGCCCCCAGCTTCCCATTTCGTAATGACGGAGCAACTAACATGTCTAGTGCCAGTACACGGTGCAAGAAGCTGCATCTGCCATGTATTCTCTTATCCTGCACGAACATTTCAAAAGTTTTTTAACTTTGACTAAGTCCAAAGAAGGGTAATGTTTCATTATGTTGACCCAGCCCTTCAAAAACGTTTGACATGCCCAGTTCCAGAAAGAAAATGTCATACACTAATCGATATGGCACATAGGACTGCAGTGTCTTGAACCAAGGTTGAGTCATGAAAAACGAACCCACAAGATTTAACCCCACCTGCAGCCCTCATTGGGCTTAGGCATCAAGGATCCATTACCACAAGATGCCCAGAAAGGCCAGACTCGGCTCTCAGGTGACGTGGGACAAATAGAAACTGATAGCTTGATTCACAAAGGCAAACTTATAATTTTGTATACGTTTACGTTTTTTTGGTATTCACAAACCACGAGTTAATAGTAAAACTCGACCAAAGGCATCAGAGCGCTTTACATGAGCACCAGTCACCTTACAGAAGGACACATTCATATTTTTTCCTGCTAGGCACAGGGAGATTAAGTGATGTGCCCAGAATCACAGGATGTTGAGCCTCCCTGCCGAGACTCGAACCCGGTTCCCCAGCTTCGAGGTCTACCGTTCTAGCCGTTAGGCCACCGCACTGTACACGTTATTCAGACGAAGTGTACTTTCTGAAGCTGTCTGAGAAGGAAACTTCACATGGAAAAGGTGAATCCTCTAACCTGGGAGAGCAGAGAGAGACGCCAGAAAGGACTGCAATATGTGCTCGATTCTGCCATCCCTATAGACATTTATGGGGTAATTTATCAAGTTACTGCTCATGGCGCAAAGTGGCGCAAAACATTGTGCCGATGTACTTACTGTTCTAAAAGCTGCAGGTGAAGTACAGAATTACGCAGCGCCGCACAAGTGCCCACGCAACCATTTAGTAAACAATCCCCCGAATACACCCTCAAGCACGCTTATCCATCTTTGGTACGTGCTTACTTCGGGGCTTATTTACAAGCCCCTTGCGCGTCACTTTTCCCATGTTAAAAGTGACGCAAAAGTGGCGCAAGGGGCTTGTAAATCTGCTCCTTCGTATGAAGGCAACAATGCCCCAGTGTTGGCATTTTTCCCACAAGGAGGAGCGATCTTTCGATGAGACATATCTGCATGTGTGCTAAACTGATGAGAACACAGCGGGTGTAATTACTGCATAATTGATTTATTGTGCTGATGATGTGTATTTCTTCTTTGCCTTGCACATAGACATTCGTCTCAACTTAGTGTGTTTATTGTGTTTATTGTTACTGTGGTAAATAGTGGGTATCTCCGTTCGACAGATAAGGACTGGAATCATTGTGCTGCGTTAACACAATCACGGGGAATGGTTAACCTCAAAGGGTGTCAAGAACATTCATTCGAGGAAACGCTCTGCTTGGTGACCTTGGCATACTGATGACAAAGTACTAGCCAATTTAATTATTAAAAGGAGCAGATGCAATATGTTACTCTAGACAGTAGTTTACTGATTCAGAAACATAATGAGTGACTTTCATAGACGACTGGGTACAAATGCAAAAGCAAGAAGCAAATGTACAAGAAGTTAAATGTATGTAAACTGCAGATGTGGCTATTAAAGAAAATGAGGGAACACAAAGAGCAGTTTTATACATTTTATATTCTTCAAGTTTATATTGTATGCTCAGTAGCCTTTGTTGACCTCAGACACACATAGGCTGCAGAAGCGCTACTGTATAGCTGTATATAACTATATATCTATATCTATATATTTATATCTCGCTCTGTCTGTCTCTCTCTCTATAAAAATATTTACATACAAATATACACATATACATTTTAATATTCACTGAAAAAAACAAAGGTTAAAATGATGATATAGTTTCCCCGTTATATTTTACTACGCTAACTATAACTTGTGCCTAGCCATGCACTGCTTATGACCTCACATAGTACATCACACATGACATGTTAAATGGCATCATAGATGACATTATTGATGAAAGGATAAAAAGCTGTTAGAGGGCCCTAGTTTTTAAAATTGCAGTCCAACAGGACTCCTGTGGGACACACCCTCCAGATATACCTAACTTTTTAAACTCCTTCATGACCAGTCCGAGCACTTCTTTAAATGCTGATTTTTTTTAAACAGCTGAACAGATTTACACCAAATAATGAAAAGCATGTGTTTGTTGTAATTCCGTTAAGCCATTCTGTAGCTGCTTTAAAACTTTCCTATGGAAATTAACATGGGAAATCAATGTTTTGGGACCCCCTTTTTTCTTGGCCCTCACTTGACAGGTCTCCCTGAAACTTTCTAGGGAGGAACGGTGGTGGATGAACATTTTTTAGAAAGTTCCATGAAGATCTATCAAATGGCACCAATGTTATTAGCAAAACAAAAAATTATCTGCATGTGAAAAATCTGACCTAACTATAACTGCACAGTGGCACCTGCCACTGTGTAATACATACACACACACATTTTGTTTTGTTGATAGGGATATTCCATTGAAAAGGCATTTTTTTGTTCTAATATGTCAATAATAACTGATATTTTATTCACAGAAACTATAAAATGAACTCACTGCCCGCTCTTGTGATATTCTAGTTACTGCTACAAGTATTGATTTCATCCTTCGTTTTCCTTTTTCTTGAAAATGTTTATTCTGTTCCTGTTAGAATTATCAGTTTACTGGATATCTCAAATGAAAAATGTTTCAAACACGACATAACTCAAATCAGAGAGATGTTTTCCTTATTGAAGTTAAGTATACCCCTCTTATGCAATGTCCTAGATTAGTCACCTTAGAAATTTCATACCTAGAAAGTTTTACAGATCCATACAGATCCATAATCTGTGCCTGGAGGTAAACAACGTTTACCACAAAACCTTTTCCCCGCAGGGAATTACAACGCGGTCGTTACAACGACTGCGTTGTAATTCCGCATACCATTACTCCGCAAGTCGGAACAACGACTTGCGGAGGGGGGAGAAGGTGTTGGATTTAAAATCCAACACCTTCCATACTGTCCGCACCGACTGGAGTTGGAATAGTAAATTATACTATTCCAACATCCAGTGCCCCCCTCCGCAAGTCGTTGTCACGACTTGCGGGGTAATGGTATGCGGAATTACAACGCGTTTGTTGTAACGACCGCGTTGTAATTCCCTGCGGGAAAAAGACTGCGTGATAACGAGGTATATTCGTTACTGGACTATTTTTGACATATTTAAAGAATCTTAAATTATCCAGAGAGTAGTTTGACATAGCTAAATGGTCATACTACCAGTAGTTCCCTTTTTCTGATATTTGTACAAGTTAGAACTCCCGTGGATCATGAGACAGTTTTATGGTTATCTCACCATCTCGTCAGCATGTGACATCCTAGGCATTCTTCTTCCACAGAGAAAGTATCCATTCTATCTCCCATATCGATTGTATTTCTTAACTAAATGTAATTCTCTTAAATATATGTCTTTCTTTCTGGGGTGGAAGGCTAATCACAAAAGCAATTGTGAGTGTGAGATGTAGTAATTCGGTAGTACTACTTTACATACTCACAAATACTGTTCACTAACAGCTGGACGGACATGTCCACCTATGTTTGCCCCATCTTGTGTGCGGGATCTTCCATGAGTGCAGAGATCTCCATACACAGAGATATACACTTTTATAATAAATGTGGGCGGGACATGGCGGAATGGTTGGAAAATGGGAAACATCTTATGCTAAATGTGTGGGGTTAAGGGACATTTAAAGAAGGGTCTCAGAATGCGTTGGGACGGGAATGTCCATAGTGTGGTGCAAGTCATGTTTTCCTTCCCTGCGTGTAGTCCTGTATGTTTCTGGTATCCTGGTTTTTGATCTTGGCGCCAAACCCTCATTAGTCTTCCTGTAGTGCTGCCATTTGGTAGACGGTGGGGTGAAAGGTGGGACTGAGGGTTCTGTTGTGCAAAGTGAAGGGGACCCTTCAGTGACGTTTAGCCTTATGTCTTTCCTTGAACAATTCTTCAGTTTGGCTGATGACAGCCTGGTGAAGAAAAATCAGGCTTCTTTGTGACTCTGTTTTGGGTACTCCAGGCTGGAGTCTACTCTGCTGTGAGAGGCATCACTGTACACAAATGGTGCGTCTGGAGAGCAGCCTGGAAAGGACACTTGATAGAACCCACTCAAACCGGTTACTGAAAGTGAAGAGAGTGTATACATTTGTCTGCATTTACTGTATAAAAGTTAGAACTACTTGTTCCAGTTCTAAGTGCTCCCCAAAGTACTCAGAGGCCTGATTGCAACCAAAGCTGATGCCTACCCATTGCTGAATGGCTTTGGACACTTATCGTGAAATGCCAGATTGCCATCTGAGAGAGGGAAGGAGCCTGTCAATACAGCAGGAGGAGTGACTGTCCGGGAGGAGAGAGGTGCAGCATGACCCTGGTGCAGAAGGTCTGCAGAATAGGCAGACTATGGAGAGGAGACCCGATGTTGGCGGGCCCCAGACTGTCCACTTCGATTCCTGGCAGGAATCGTGATGCTGCAGTATGACCTGAGCTGCTGTGCCCGAATCATGAAGCTGTGGCATGATCTGTGCCACTGCGCCTGAACTGTAAAACTGTGGCGTGACCTATGCATCTGCATGAATAGCGATCTTAGTGAGACCTGAGCGATGCTCCCCATTCAGCCTGCAAGGCCTGTGTGAAGACTTACCTCCTGCTTGAGCCCTACCTCTCCGGACTCAGTCAGCCCATGCTGTCCTGCACCGAGCACCCACCTAAGCAGCCGTGAGAGATCCAGCACTGCCTCAAGCTGCCTCCCTTGACAACCAGAGCTACCACATCATCACCAACATGTCAGCCAAGGAGGCAGAGAAGAGCATCCGGCTTGCACTCAGCCCAGAAGCAGGAGAGTAGACAAGCAGAGGAGGAGAGGGCGGCTGCCTGAGAGTGCTGATGTGTCAAAGACTGATAGACTTGTTGGGTGAGAAACAGTGAACCGAAAGAAAGACTGTGTGTAATACCATGTGTATGGAGTAATCCGCACTTGAGCTTCATAACGCTGTCAGGACCATAATGGGTGGAGAGAGGCCAATAGCGGAAAGATGGGCAGACATAGTTCAGAACGAGGACACTAGTTTACATCATGGCCATTTTGATATGTATAGTATTTAATTTTAGTGTGCATTAAAGCTCTTAACTTTCATTACAATCATTTATTATAGTAATGTGTGATTGTTGAGTGCTGATCCAGCGCGGCTAATATAAATTCTTCTCCTTCGGACATGACATCCAGGTGAAATCATTCACATACACTATACCATATGACAGTGGGGCCCATAACACCGCATATCATACACTCAGTCATTCCCTGGATCACACCCACATTCGCTAAGGAGAAAAACGAGTTGCTGGAGGAACGGAATACCTTATTAAATTTGACAGATTATTACCTTAAACATCATATACATTCAGTTTTTAATCCTGTCGGCTCTAAAACATCAAGGTACTCCGCTCTTTGGTCGATGGACCAACTAGTAGAATAAGTTGATGGTGATCGAGACCAGCTCAATCATTTAAAACCCTAGTAAATGTCAAATTTATTAATGAACTAAAGAACCACAGACTCAAAATTAATTAGAAATACATTTTTATCTAAATTCAAAATTTTCACGAGTGAGATTCTTAGTTTATTAATCACCTTAATACATTCTTTAACATTTATATAGGAAATTCTGTAAAGAAATCGAAATTATGCATTACCTATTTAGATGCAGATAGGAATAGTTCACCAAAAGAAGATGAACCGTAAATCACAGAATGGACTCCCAAACTGACTGACTGTCCCTCTAGATGGCCTCCTCGACGGGACCTCCCATACAGATTTCCCGCAACGGTCTCGTTCCTTCCCCAGTCAGGTTCAAAGTCAATGGCAGCATCCGCATTAACATCAGCATCGGCATTTGCAATAATAGCAGCATCTACTCCTCCCATATAAGAGCAGTCCTTCTTATACCCTACTTCTGGCTTACTACACAAAAAGTTGCAATGTTTGGGGGCAGGAATCACGCTAATTGGTCCATTTGAGGGGTGGCGAAGATTGTCTCATCGCCTTCCTTGTTCAAACTGGTTTCGGGGATGGTTAAGAGTTCACTGTTTCCCATGCTCTTTGGGTAAAAGCAGTCCAAATTGTCTATTCAATTTGTTGCGATTTTGATGGTCACATTTTGGACAGTTCTTTGTTTCTCAATACTTCCTTCTTCCCTTTCTCACGGATACGTGCTGAGTCTATCTTGGCACTCTCATCATAAAAGGTTACTCCGTCCTTGACTTTTCTCACTCCGTGTACAGGCCGTACCCACGTGGTTCAGCTCCATTATTTCTTTCGCTTAGAGGCCATCTTTGGTTTCTGATATGACCTCATCTATGCCGGCAGCCATTTTCGCAGCCTGGCCTAACAGGCCCAAACGGACTATCATAAAGACAAACACAATCATAATTAAAACAAAGAAAATAAGCCTTTCTGTTTACCACCCGTCATTCTAAGAACCCATGTTAGGTGTTACCTAGCAGAAGCGACATTTAAAGCCATTTTACTTACCATCCGTATTCTTTGCCACAATACAATTTTCACTACACAGCACAAATCATGCGATTTTACTCTGATTAGTACGCAAATCACAGTTTTAATATTATAATACTTCACAATGGTAAATAAATTAGATTTTGCACAAAAATGGCAGTTACCATTTATGTAAATGTTTATTAAAGGTGCATTTTGTTGGTTATTTCATCAAACAATTAGTACCGTTAAATTATTATTCTTATTTAAGGGGGTTTCAAAATTATTTCATTTACCTTGCTCCATCAACTCCCCCCTTTGGTGATTTTTAATATCACCACAAAAGCCATGTAACACAATTTTTAAATAAATGTTTCTTGTCCATTTGCTTTGGTTAGTTCACACAACAGTGTCTTTCTCATCTTGTCTTTTTGATCTTTTGTACATGTTCTCTTTTAGTTCTTCTAATTCTATTTCTCCCATTTCTCGTTCTCTTTCTTTATTTTTCTCTTTTTCTCTTTTTATTCTATTTTGTGTTTTTCTCCTTTTAATACACACATATGCTAATTTTGCTGACAACATTACCATTATTACCACTGTTACTGACATTAGTATTTTCCCAATAAGAGAACCACCTATTTCTGTAAACCATTTCTGTATTGAGGAAAAACTCTTACCAAGTTTCTCCCAGGCACCTTCAACCTCCAGTGGAGCAATTTCTTTGTGCAAATCAGTAATATTCTTTATATACTTCTGTATATTTTCACTTTTATCTGGAATGTAAGTGCAACAATGTTGGACTTTCAACATTCCACAGACTCCACCCTCTTTTGCCAAAAGAATGTCAAGGGCAAGCCGATTTTGCATCACCATAGCTCTCATGGCAACCATTTCGGTATTTACCATCAAGAACCCTCCAGCAGTATTCGTCGATAAACGATGTACTACTGTGGACAGTTTCCAAATGTTAAATGCATTCAAAGATATACCCACTGCTGGTATCAATGCTCCAAAAATGTCACCTACTATTTCTGAAAAACTTTCCCTCCTTCTACGTGTTAATGTTTTACCTACCTCATGTATTCCTTTTTCTCCTCTCTCCACATGAAAAATCTTTGGAAAGACCAGACCTAAATAACATGATCCATACCAGTGGTCCAGCAACCTATAATAAGCTCTACTTCCACATATATAATAGATCCCAGGAAATATTGGATCTTTTCCTCCTTTAAATACCCATCCTCCTAAAATTTTATATGTATCTCGGTATTCACTGGAACCCACGAAATAGTTATCATACATAGTCTTATTTCTACTAATACACAACTTTCCCTGTTGGGGCCAATCCAAAGTCATAGCTGCATTTGTCTCTCCTTTGTCATGATTTTTCTCTTCAAACGCCCAAAGTGGTGTTTTTGTCTTTTCTTCTATCACCTTTCTTTGAAACTTAACTCTTCTGTTTTCTACCATCTCCAAGAAGACCTTTTCCTCTTTCTTTAATTCACCGGTAAGATTGTGTCTAACTACATACTCTAATGTTAAATCTTTATTTTCTAGGAAAAATTCACCAAACATTTTTGCTTCTTTCACCTTGTTTAGTTCAGGAATTATAGGAACCTTCGCAAAAACAGTGTTTATGTCAGTGTAATAATATTCTAATCTACCTGTTTTATAAAATAAACTAGCCAAAACGCTACATGTTATCCCGTACGTCAAAGGAAGGTGATGATAGGTCACACCATCTGTGACAGACGCAGGTAATTGCATACAAACATAACAATCCCTTACATCCATTGTCTCCACATATTCATACAACAATTTCGTGAAGACATTCTTGGAGAAGTCAGTTATAGACCTATCCTTATGTAAATCAGTACTATCTACTAATGCTGCAGTGTTTTGTGTGTTAGCTTCTTTATCCTTTTTCGTGTTATTCCCTATTACAGATGTCTCTTCTACAATCAACCTTAATGGAATTATTATCGCTAAAATAAGCCAAATAAACATTAGCAAACCTGTACAAAAGAAACACATCCTACACCATCTACGTAAAAATTCACATCTAGATCTTCTATTTTCACCGTCTACCATATTGTACTATTATCTAGCTCTATATATATATATTTGTACAGAAAATGTGTCACCACACCTCAGAATGACTTCTCAGCCACTCTACCCTTTTACTTTGTCTTGTTTGGTGCTTTCTTCAGCTCTTTTCAGAACTCTTTCTTGTCTCGTTCAGATTTTTGTGTCCAGTCCGAGTTTTTCTTCTTTTCTCGTTCTCAGGTTTGTTGTACTTCACTCTCACCCATTTGTTTACAGCTTTCGTCTGGGCTCTCGTGAGTGTTATCCTCTTCTTTGATGTCAGTCAATGCGATGTATAGCCACTCAGGTGACTTATATTTCAAATTAGGTCTCTTCACTCTTTTTGTTTTCTGCAATTGTTTTCCACTTTGTTTTCCTTGTCCTTTTTGATTTGTTATCTCATTTACTTGTTCCGCATCATCTCTGTTCAAATTTATTATCTTGTATCTCAGTCTTTTGACTTCGTAGGGCCAATTGTCTCCTTTTCTTGGCCTTTTTGGTTCGCTTTCCTTTTCCTCTCGTTCAGTTCTCCAGGTCCTCTTTCTTGGTCCTAGTCTCTGTTTTCTTTCTTCTTCACTTTCTTCTGATTCCGTTTCAGATCTTACTTCACTTCCTCTAACTTTGAACTTTATGATCTCTGTTTCATTCTCTGAATCTGAACCTTCTTGTATCTCTCCTGTTGGGACGTTTGATTCTATCCCTCCTCGATTGTCTTCTGAATTTTTATTAATCTTTCGGTCTAAATCTAAATTTCCCTGTGTTTCTTCTATTTGTTGGTCTGTCCCTATTACTCCTCGGGTTTCTTCCGCTTCTTTCTCTATCTCTCTATCTGTATCTAAGTCTCCCTCAGTTAGTTCGACTATTTCTGGAGGAATTTTTCCATAACTTGTACTTGGTTGTTCACTATCACTGTCTCTTGGTTCAATTTCTTCGTTTATAATGTCAGTGTGTAATTTTCTCTTTTGTCTTTCATTAAATTCTGGTTGGTCTGTTTCAGATGCTGAACTGGTATCTGATATTTCCAGATGTCGACTTACAGGTCGAGCTTCAAAATCTGGATCTTCAATTGGTTCAGGTTCTTCTTCAGTTGTAAAACTTGTACCTTGTTCTTCTAGATGTCGACTTTCAGGTCGAGCTTCAAGTTATGGAACTCTGCTTATTTCAGGTTCTGCTTTGGATGCTGAGCTGGTATCAGATATCTCCAGATGTCGACTTACAGGTCGAGCTTCAGGATCTGGAACTCTGATAGTGTGACTGGCATGCACCCAGTTTTTCACTCCTGCACATTTGACAGCAGTTGTTGTCACCAGGATCACTTGACGTGGCTTATCCCAGCGAGGAACCAAACAGTTTCTTCTTCTGTGGACTTTTATGCGGACCCAGTCTCCTGGATTCAAATCATGAGCTGGTTTTCTTTCAAGAGTGGTCGCATCCGGTCCAACCTGATGAAACACAGAATGTACCACATCAGCCAATCCTTTGCAATAGTCCAATACGAGATCATCAGTTATAGTCAGCAGTTTGTTGACAGGTACATGTGCTTGTCTCATTGCTCGTCCCATGATTATTTCATGAGGACTCAGACCTGTTTTCTGTCAGGTATGCTTCTGATAGTCATTAGCACCAATGGTAGGGCATCAGGCCATTTGAGTCCTATGGTTTGACACATTTTCCCCAACCTATTCTTTATTGTTCCATTTACTTGTTCTACCACTCCAGAAGCCTCTGGTCTGTAAGCACAGTGTAATTTCTGTTGTATGTCAAGAGCTTCACATATCAATTGGATCAGTTCATTTTGGAAATATGTTCCTCTATCTGTTTCAATCGTTACTGGAAAACCATATCTTGGAATGAATTCTCTCAGCAGGAGCTTAGCTACAGTAACTCCATCATTCCTTCTTGTCGGATAGGCTTCCACCCAACGAGAAAACAAACAAACGACCACAAGAACATACTTCAATCTATTGCTTGGGGGCATTTCAATAAAATCTAGTTGCATTCTAGTAAAAGGACCTCCTTCCGGTCCTATTGTTCCTAGACTCACTACTGTTTTTCTTCCTGGATTTATCTGTTGGCATGTAAGGCATCTTTGACAGAGACTCTCAGCTATAGCTCTGAATTTTGGGTTGTACCACGTTTGTCTGAAAAGTCTAATCATGGCATCCCTACCAATATGAGCTTGTCCATGGTACATCCGTGCCATGTTAGAAATCATGCTATCAGGCATAACTGGTCTTTCATCTCTATAAACCCAAACGTCATCTTCCTCTCTTTTTCTGCAACCTGCTCTTATCCAACCATCTTTCTCCTCTTCGTTTGCTTCTTCCTGTAATTGTCTTACCTCATCCCATGTTTCGACAATGTTAGTAAATAATAATGGACATGAAACATTTTCTTTTTCTCTCCTCCTGTTTAACGAGACCATATTTCTGGCACAGTATTGGGCTATTTCGTCCGCATACTTGTTTCCCATAGCAATATAGTCTGTCCCATTTTTATGTGCAGCACACTTCACCACTGCAATTTGTTTAGGCAGCTGTATCGCCTCAAGCAATTTCTTCACAAACTCACCGTTCCTAATTGGAGTTCCTGCAGACGTCAAGAAACCTCTCTGAGACCAGATCTGTCCAAAATCGTGGACCACTCCAAAGCCATACTGGCTATCCGTGATCACCGTAATTCGGACATTCTTTCCCAGTTTGCATGCCTGAATTAGAGCAATCAGCTCAGCTACTTGGGCTGAACGTATCCCTCCCAAACAAGATTCTTCCATTATGGCAGCTACTGTACACACAGCATATGCCGCACTCAAAACTCCTTCATTCGTCCTCAGACACGATCCATCCACAAACATCACATAATCTGATTCTTTCAAAGGCTCATCCTTAATATCTGGTCGAGGCTTTGTGCAGAATTCAAGCACATCCAGACATTGATGATCGACTTCATCCTTAACTTCTACATTTTCTTCGTCTGGCAGTGAAGTTGAAGGTTTCACACTTGTGCATCTATCAATGGTTACATTGTCTGCACTCAAAATCACCTTTTCATACCTAGTCAGCCGACTATGTGTCATGAATTGGGTTTTGGTTCTGGTCAGAAGAATTTCAACAGAGTGTGGAACATATACTCTTAATGGATATCCCATCACAATGCCTTCACTCTGTTCCAGACTCACACAAGTAGCAGCTACTGCTTTCAGACAACCAGGCAACGCCTTTGCTACCGGGTCTAAAACAGCTGAAAAATAAGCAATGGGTCTTTTCATTTTTCCATGCCTTTGCACTAAAACTGAAAGTGCACATCCATCTCTCTCACTACAATACAGCTCAAATTCTTTTTCATAATCAGGCATTCCCAATGCCGGTGCTTCACACAACTTCGTTTTTAGTTCTTTGAAAGCTTTCATTTCTTCCTCATTCAACTCAAACGGATCTTTAACATCTCTTTTTGTCAATCGCTGTAAAGGATTTGTAATCAATGAAAATCCACTTATCCACTGTCGGCAATACCCAACCATTCCAAGGAACATTCTCACCTCTCTCTGTGTCATTGGAGCTCTCATTCCTCGGATAATCTTTATTCTTTCTGTTGTTACCTTTCGCATCCCTTTTTCAGTCTTATGACCTAGGTATTGTACTTCCTGTTGATAAAATTGCAGTTTTGATGGAGACACTTTGTGCCCTCCTTCTGCCAAGTGATTCAATAAAGCAATTGTGTCGGTAACACATGCTTCTTTGGTCTTTGATGCCACTAACAGGTCATCAATATATTGGACCATCACAGATTTTTCAGGCATTCTTAAATCTTCCAATGATTTCTTTAGGATCTGATTAAAGATTGAGGGGCTTTCTGTATACCCTTGAGGAATTCGGCACCATGCCAAAATACGCTCTCCGAACCGGAACGCAAATAATGGCTGGCTATCTGGATGTAACGGAATAGAGAAAAATGCATGGCACAAATCAATAACTGTGTACCATTCTGCATCATGTGGAATCTGATACAGTATTACGGCGGGGTTTGGCACAAATTGGACAACAAGGAATAACGATTTTATTTATTTTCCTCAAGTCTTGCACTATCCTATATGTCCCATTCGGCTTTTTCAAACCCATTATAGGTGAATTACATGGGCTACTCATTATTTCTTTCAAAATTCCCTGTTCAATCATTTTATTAACTACGGGTGTTATTCCTTCAATAATTTCTGGCGTTAATTTGTACTGTGGAGTATTTGGGTAATTTGTTACTTCTCTTACAGTGATTTTTACAGGGTCTACTCCTCTCATTAACCCAATGTCTTCGCCTGTGAAATCCCATACATCAGATCTGACTGTTTCTTTCAATTCAATTAGGATTTTCTCTACGTCAACCACAGGAAACATGTCATTTACTCCTGGTTCTAGTTCTGCCATTGTCATTTTATACAGAACATCTTCATCTGGTGTCTGAAATGCAATACCATCTGGGGTACAATAGATGGTGCAATTAATTTTACAAAGCAGATCGCGTCCTAGCAAGTTTACAGGACTGCAATCACACACCACAAACTGATGCATTTCTCTGAATGGTCCAACTTTCACCTCTACTGGTTTGGTAAGAGGCGCTTTAATCTGCTGGTTTGAAACACCCACAACTTGGATATATTCACCTGAGAGAGGAAGGGTTGGAATTTCTACTGATCTAACAGTAGAACGGGTAGCTCCAGTGTCCACAAGGAATGTAACATTTACACCATTCACTTCTCCATCCACAAATGGACCTGACTTATCTACCTCTAGAGTTGCGCCAAGCACGCACTCTTCCTCCTCTCCTAGGCACCGTCATAAACTTTCATCCGATTCATTTCCATCCTGCCGTAACCAATACTGCGATATTGCAGCTGAGCGCGGCAATTTTGTTACCTGCTCTCCTCCGTAGAATTCTGTCTCTGCACTGTATCTCTCTGGGTTTACACTCTTGGGAAGAGGTGGTTGTGGCACCTGACTCTGTTGAGTAACTACCTGCGGTTGTTGCAGCTGTTGGTAACTCACCTCATTCTGCACCTGCGGATTTAATGATTGATTTTCCATATTAGCTTTTGGAGGAAATTTACACTCGTTTCTCCAATGCCCTAACTTTCCGCAATTATGGCATGGCCATTTCTTTTTAGCCTCTTCTATACTCATTTGACCTTTTCCCTTACCTATATTTGGTTTGGATTTAATCTGTCCTGCATCACCAGTCTGATTATTTATTTGAGCTTCTTGTTTTTCTGCAACCTTTACTTGTGCCCACATCGCTTTTTCTTTTAGTTTACGTTGTCTACACTCAATGTCATCACTACAGTATTTAGCATACCTTAGTACTTCATCTACAGTGCTATTTTGCCAGCACAACATGTGCTGCTTTATCATTTCACTTATCTCGGGCTTCAATCCATATACAAATCTATATACAAAATGACTCATGTCCTTTTCACTCAAAGTCTCATAACCGCTATACTGTTTGAAAACCAAACGTAGCCTTTCATAGTAGGCATGTACAGATTCCTTACTCTCCTGTGTTGTTCTATCAATCTTTACCCAATCTGTTTCTTTTGGTGGAATTTTATTTTTCAAAAAAGTGATAACCTGGTCATATTTTCTCATCACTTCTGGACCTGGCGCTCCAGTTTTTGCATCTCTAGGATATTCTTCTGTTGGCCAATCAATTGTAATCTTACATTCTGTCCATACTCTAAAGAAACAAGAAACAGCAAACCTATACAAAAACTCCCCGGTTTTTGTGATGCACCATCCACCCTATATCTTCCTAACAGTAATTAATATCCAGCACTGAGCCTTATACTCATAATGTGTGCAACTCCACTGCCCCTGCCGTTCCTTTAGGGGCGGTTAAGAAAACCAAAATACAAATTTAGCAACTGCAGGTTGCACCACTCAACAGTATAGTCCAAGTATATCACATATGTAAAATGTCCATCCTGTGTTTTGAAAAAAATGAAATCTTTATTCTTCTTCACATATGGTAAAAGAAACGTATCGTAGACAGCCACAACAGCCAACGCGTTTCGTTCTTATCACAAGAACTTCATCAGGGCAAGTATATTTACTGGTTTCAATAAATTAACCAAACAGTTGAATACCAAGTCCTCAGATATAGTCAGCTCGGCATTAACAGTAGACCACCGAATTCCCAATTGTATTGTGGAATGCTGCAGGATATGACTAAGCGTGAGTCACATTATACCTACTAGCTGCTCTCAAAACGACCCAGAATCCGGTACGGAAATTCAAATATAAAGGCTGATGTGCCACGAGAATCCGGACCTGCACCACGTAACCGTCGAACAATATATTTAGAGCGCTCTAAATATATCAGGGCTTTGATTCCTCCCAGTTTCCATTGGTGGTGCATTCGGTGTCACCACCGCAGAATTCTGTTGATATGGAGGTGGTTTTCTGTTTAAAATATCTTCCAGCAATTCATCCTCTGTTTCGCTACCTCCATACCTATACCTCTCTGCTACTACATGTTTCTTTTTCTCTGTACACTTTTTCCCTGTAACTTCTTCAACTGTTATGGCTGGAAACAAACCATCCGTCATATTAGCATATCTCTAACGTCTCATCCTATCTTCATGATTCACTCCCCATACTCTTCCGTGAACTAAACTATAATTCTTTGCACCTCTGTGTCTTTCTCTTTCATACATCTCATCTTCCCATTCACCTAACGCTTCAAACTGTGTCGGTCTAGGTCTTGGCTCAAGTTTCATCATTTTCCTTCTCAAATTCCGAAGTACAGCTGTGCTAAATGAACCATTTTCTGGAAAAGCCAATACTCCATCATTCTGAGTATATTTTGTCCAATTCTCCAACCAAATGCAAGTATGATAACCATATTTCAACATCATATGAGAAGCTGGCGTTTTCGGCGGAGGAATTACTTGTCCTTCCCTAGTCACTACCTTCTTGAAAAAGTTTTAAATTTTCGCCATCCATGACGGTTTCTCTCTACAATACTCATAATAAGCCATATTTCACGATTCTTTCTTTTCGACAAACTCACAACTCTGTTCTGTTTACTGTGTGCTATTCGGACCTATCCCAGCGCGTCTCACACCAACGCACCAATCGGAAAGCTATACGTCACTCTCAACTGGCCAATACCAGCGCGTCTTCACACCAACACACCAATCGGAAAGCTCTTCGTTTTCCCACCACTGGCCAATACCAGCGCGGTCTTAGTCAACGTCAGTTCTACTCCTGACCCCTCCTTTACAAAAAGAAATTATCTGCAGCTTTTTCTTGACTGAATTTTATTAGTTACAACGTAAAATACATTTCCATTGTCTGTTTTCGCTAAACAAAAGAGATAGCTTACTCTATCTTACAAGAATACTGTTTTGTTCGATAAGTATAGCACTTCCCTCTACCTTACCCTTCTTTCAAGCAAGGGGTAAACCCGTTTCTCTGGGGATAAAACACATGTGGAGACTACACTGCTCCTGAGAATTAAGGCCAGAGTTTCACAAGAAAACCGGTTGCTATTTCACTCATACACGTTTTATACATGAAATGTCCCTATCATAACACAATCCTGTGTTATCACCAATTTGAAAAATCAGACAATGCACAATTCCATGTGGCTTCTCTTGCCACACGTGTCCACTTCCTACTTCCCGGAAGCTTCAAAATTTCGACTTACATATAACATGATATATTTTTAACACGAAGTGTTAGACATGAATAATCAATAATCAATAACCAATAATCACCAAACTAATCTATAGAAACCATAACTCTGCTACCAAGAAATCTGATCCAGCGCTGCTAATATAAATTCTTCTCCTTCGGACATGACATCCAGGTGAAATCATTCACATCCACTATACCATATGACGGTGGGGCCCATAACACCGCATATCATACACTCAGTCATTCCCTGGATCACACCCACATTCGTTAAGGAGAAAAACGAGTTGCTGGAGGAACGGAATACCTTATTAAATTTGACAGATTATTACCTTAAACATCATATACATTCAGTTTTTAATCCTGTCGGCTCTAAAACATCAAGGTACCCCGCTCTTTGGTCGATGGACCAACTAGTAGAATAAGTTGATGGTGATCGAGACCAGCTCAATCATTTAAAACCCTAGTAAATGTCAAATTTATTAATGAACTAAAGAACCACAGACTCAAAATTAATTAGAAATACATTTTTATCTAAATTCAAAATTTTCACGAGTGAGATTCTTAGTTTATTAATCACCGTAATACATTCTTTAACATTTATATAGGAAATTCTGTAAAGAAATCGAAATTATGCATTACCTATTTAGATGCAGATAGGAATAGTTCACCAAAAGAAGATGAACCGTAAATCACAGAATGGACTCCCAAACTTACTGACTGTCCCTCTAGATGGCCTCCTCGACGGGACCTCCCATACAGATTTCCCGCAACGGTCTCGTTCCTTCCCCAGTCAGGTTCGAAGTCAATGGCAGCATCCGCATTAACATCAGCATCGGCATTTGCAATAATAGCAGCATCGACTCCTCCCATATAAGAGCAGTCCTTCTTATACCCTACTTCTGGCTTACTACACAAAAAGTTGCAATGTTTGGGGGCAGGAATCACGCTAATTGGTCCATTTGAGGGGTGGCGAAGATTGTCTCATCGCCTTCCTTGTTCAAACTGGTTTCGGGGATGGTTAAGAGTTTACTGTTTCCCATGCTCTTTGGGTAAAAGCAGTCCAAATTGTCTATTCAATTTGTTGCGATTTTGATGGTCACATTTTGGACAGTTCTTTGTTTCTCAATACTTCCTTCTTCCCTTTCTCACGGATACGTGCTGAGTCTTTCTTGGCACTCTCCTCATAAAAGGTTACTCCGTCCTTGACTTTTCTCACTCCGTGTACAGGCCGTACCCACGTGGTTCAGCTTCATTATTTCTTTCGCTTAGAGGCCATCTTTGGTTTCTGATATGACCTCATCTATGCCGGCAGCCATTTTCGCAGCCTTGCCTAACAGGCCCAAACGGACTATCATAAAAACAAACACAATCATAATTAAAACAAAGAAAATAAGCCTTTCTGTTTACCACCCGTCATTCTAAGAACCCGTGTTAGGTGTTACCTAGCAGAAGCGACATTTAAAGCCATTTTACTTACCATCCGTATTCTTTGCCACAATACAATTTTCACTACACAGCACAAATCATGCGATTTTACTCTGATTAGTACGCAAATCACAGTTTTAATATTATAATACTTCACAATGGTAAATAAATTAGAAGTCTGTGATTGCTCGCCACTTTTACCACTGAAAGTCAAATGCAAAAGGGGTTGTACTTGGCCCACTTTGCAGAGGCATGGTAGAATGGAAACCCGGGCGTCGGAGGCAAACGGCCTCAAGACCCAATGGTTTTGGCATAGTATTGTCTGTTTGCCCTACGGCCCCCGGAAAGGGGTCTGAGAGGTGGCACATGCAAATATTAAAACAAACCCACAAAAGAGTATGACAATTTCTTTTCACTAAAGTTACGCCTAAATCTACCACAGTAGTACAACTGACAAAACAGACTCAAGTCTACTCTAGCCAAACCTCAGTGTAAGGTAATCATCACACAATGCCAATTACTGGTAATGCCAAACACTCTCATTGAAATCAGTGAAGGTGGGGGGCTCTAGAGAGTTCAAAACATGATGGCTGCATGATTAGAGGGCGCTCACTAAAATGCTCAAAAATACCTTAATAACCTTGTGAAATACACTGTTGGTGGCAGAATCCAAAGTCTGAAGTAATCTGGAAGTCTGGGAGGCAATATTGGCACCTGCAGCACCAGCGAAACTCCCAGAGGAACAGCAATATGCTAAATGGCCTACCTCGACCCTGCTTGTGCAGGAACAAGATCATAGTGCTGACTGGATATCTCCTAGTTGCCCAGCGATACTGCGGCTGGGGGCTGGAGCAACAATAGGTGGGGCCTGCCTGGAGACAAAGTGGGTAAGACTGCAGCGCAGAAGAATTCCAAGTGCTGTGGTGGGTGAGGCAGGAACACCGTAAGGATTTTGGGGGCCCTGGGCCACACCTATTTTGGGGGCCCCTGTTCCCAACATCTTTAAATTTATGATCCATTTTCATCTAAATGACACCCATTGATCATTCCTTAAATGTTAAGCAATAGTAAAAGGAAGAAGAAAAATGCTAAGCAATTGCTTATTTTAAATCAGCACATGTACCATTTAACATCCTCCCTTTTCTCGAGTTGCCCTTGGACTGCCTTGATCCACATACCACACACAGATTGGCATGGAAGTGGAGCATGGGACAGCCCTGTATGAGGCTGTGGTATACATTCCAACATTCTATGACCAAAAGAGGTACAGATAGATATTACAGCTTGACTATTCGGATAACTTATTGAGGGGCCCTGTGCTGACCAAATAACATAGGCCCCCCTTGAAAGCTGGGACCCTGGGCCAGTCTCCACTTTGCCAATGCCTTAACACGTCTCTGGAGTGAGGAGACGCACATGTTCGGCAGACGGATGTCACGAGAGGCAGTGATTAGGCTTAGTCACATGGTACAACTTAGAGTGCCTATCCCAGCCCAACTGAGCGGACCGATGTAAACAGAGATTAACAGAGCAATCTCAATAAAGGAGCCTCTTGTTGTGGTGCAGGATTAATCAGCTGGCTCAAATATCAAAATACATTGTAGCCTAGAGGGGAAAGAATAACTATCCCCAAGAAAAATAAATGCTGTAAAGATTAAGGTACAGTAAAGATTAAGGGGCATATTTATCAGAGTTTTGCATCGCCCATGCACCGCGTAAGTCAATGCAAGGGCGACGCAAAACCTAGATGAGATTTATGAAGCCAAGCAAGGCCACCTTGCATGGCTCTGCATGGATTGGTAAATCTGGAGTAACGCAAGGCAGTGCAAGGGACTGCCTTGCGCTACTTCGCCCCGGGAAGGAGTTCCATGGGTGGAGCATGGGTGTTCCCACGCATCAACCTATGGATTTTGGCACATTCCCAGATTTACCATGAGTGGTAGACATGGGATTGTGCCAAAATGCTACTCCTTCTAAGGGGAGGCGCAACAAGCAGAAATATTTTTATTTCTCCTTGTTTTTTTCCTCTTTCTAAGTGTGCTGCATTCTGCAGCACGTCAAAAGAGAAAAAAGAAGCCTTAAAGGATCGTTTTTGTGCAGGAAGGAGTCCCTTCCTGCACAAAAACAATCCTGCCTGCAACGCAGGCACCCTTGCACCAGGGTGCAAGGCTGCCTGTGTTGGCGCCAGGTAGTCATAGTGCACCAGTGTGAGGAGAAAGCAGGAATGCACCCTATCTTAATAGATAGCGTGCATTCATGCCCTCTCCCTTTCCCGCAGCGCAGCAAGGTGTCTTGCTGCATTACGTGAAAAAATGATAAATATGGCTCTAAGAGTGCACATGAACCCTGAAGAATAAACATACAGATCTACTCCTGAAAATGTGCAAGGTATTAAAGTTGGACTAGTCAGTGTGAAGCAGTGTGAATATATAATAAGAGAGAGTAAGTGGCAACATTGCATGACAAACTGATATATAGATGCCAGTGGAGTGGCTGGTGTTCGAGCACAGGGTCGGCATGGACAAAACAAGTGCTTAGCAAGCAAAATTGCACTTCGGTCCAGAAAATCACAGAGAACAACAGATGGCGACACAGCTTGTGGGGTGGACACAGCACCCAAGGGCACAGGGGGCCTGTCATTGGACCGTGACATAGGAAGCCTCTTGCTAGGATTGAAGGAAAGCCTAACATCTATTGACACTAAAATAGGCACCCTCACCCGATGCCTCAATGATCTCAAAGAGTGTATGGATAAGCAACACACAAGAATTGACATGGCAGAGAGGCACATTGCTGAAGCGGAGGACAATGTTGCTGGGATACTAAAGATGCAAACGAAATGGCAATAGAACTGTAACAAATTAAACAGAAAAACGAGGACCTTGAAGGGAGGTCAAGGAGGAGTAATATTTGAATACTTGGCATACTGGAGAGTACCTCTATTGGCAAGCCTGAAGACTGCCTTGATAACCTCCTGAGCACTATTTTTGGCTGCAAAAACTTGTCAAAAATGTTTGTGCTGTATTGAGCCCGTAGGTCACTGGCTCTAGATCCGGTTCCAGGGGCACCACCCAGGCTACTAATTGCTAAGCTTTTTAATCACAGTGAGTGTGACACAATACTCAAATTGGCATTGGAAAGGCAAGAAATTGTGCATGAGACATCCAAAATAGCGTTCCATCCACATTGCACTGTGTTTTTGTATTTTCTCCCATCTTTGCCACTACTCGCAATTTGTTTATCCCACTTGTTGTAATTTTTTTATTTTCCCACTTGTTATTCTCTTGTTATTTTTCCCTCTGTTTAATTTTTCCCTTTCCCCTCCACTCACTACCGTTCCCAACCGGATTGCTCCAGCCCTGTGAACCGCCCTTCTGCCCCTCCAACCTCCCCAAGACTACTTAATGGAGGCTGCAGCAATTTTTCCCTCTTTCCTCTCCGCCGTTCCCAACTGGATTGCTCCTGTCCTTCGTGCCGCCCTTCTGTCCCTCCCACCTCCTCAGGACTACTTAATGGAGTCTGTGACGCGGCTCCATCGAGTAGTCCTAAACCCCTGGACTAGCTCGCTACTCCATGAGCTCTCGCTAGCTGAGAGGCACCGCTCAATGCTCCGCCTTCCACCGAGCACAGGTTCGAGCCCCGGTCGCTCATGCCTCTGCTGCCTCATCTGCTCTTTTTCCCTTGCTGCAGTGTGTTTTTGTATTTTCTCCCGTTTTTGCCACTGCTCACAATTTGTTCATCCCACTTGTTGTAATTTTGTTATTTTCCCACTTGTTGTTCTTTTGTTATGTTTCCCTCTGTTGTTCCAGTCCTTCACGCTGCCCCTCTGTCCCTCTCACCTCCCAAAGACTACTTAATGGAGGCTGCGCCGCAGCACCATTGAGTAGCCCTAAACCCCTGGACTAGGTTGCCACTCCCCAAGCCCTTGTTAGCTGAAAGACACTGCTCCTGCCTCCACCTTCAGCCAAGCACTGGCTCGAGCCCCGGTCACTCCTTCCTCTGCTTCCTTCCCTGCTCTTTTTCCCTTGCTGCACTGTGTTTTTGTATTTTCTTGCATTTTTGCCATTGCTCGCAAGTTGTTTATCCCATTTGTTGTAATTTTGTTATTTTTTCACTAGTTGTTCTCTTGTTATTTTTCCCTCTGTTTCATTTTTCCCTTTCCCCTCCACTCACTGCTGTTCCCAACCGGATTGCTCGAGCCCTGTGAACCGCCATTCTGCCCCTCCAAACTCCCCAGGACTACTTAATGGAGGCTGCGGCATGGCCGCACACCGGCCGCATGCAGCGGGCGTGCCGCTGGCACACCAAAGGCAATCTCGAATGCGCCCGTCCGTGCCTGGACGGCGCCCAGCTCACGGACCCCTGGCCCCACGGCTCGCCAATGCTACTCCGCCAGCAAAGTCCAAAACCTTGAGCCCAAGTCTGCTGCATCGCCTCGCCACACTCCACCAAAGGACCCTTCACCTGCCACCACTGTTGATTCTCCTGCAATGACAAAACCCCTGCAACCACCAACCAGCCTCCATCAATCCTACCAAGGCCTCAGCTCCATTGCGCCCTTCTCAACATCAGATCCCTCTTCAAGCAAGGCACAGAGGTCACTAGGACACCATATCCACCCTTGCTCCCAATGTGCTGTTCATCACGAGACCTAGCTCACCCCCTCGTCCGCACCTGACAACGCCACCGCCACGCCCTGGATAAAAAATGATCCACTGCGAACGCCCCAAAAGACCCAGCATCGCCATCATAATCAACAGAGACTCCCTCCACTGCACCTCCCTGACGATGACACCACTCTGATTATGGAACACCTCAACTTCCAGATCAAACCCGACGCTAACACCACCCTCAGGGGAACCCTCGACCTACAGACCACCAGGCCCCCGCACTAGCTTCTGCAACACTATCTCAGACTTCATCGCTCCACTAGCAATAGACTCCAATGACTACATATTCCTGGGAGACCTCAACTTTCACCTCGAAGACCCCGCCGACCCTAACACCTCCTCGCTTTTCGAAAACATGAGCATCATAAGCCTCGCTCAGCTAGTCACCACCCCCAAGCATATCGCAGGACACACCCTGGACCCTCATCTTCTCTACCAACGGCCATGCCAAGTTCTCCCGCACCACTGAACTGACCTGGACAGACCACAGCATCGCTCACCTCTCCATCAACTCCCCTATGGAAGCCCTGGTGAAACACCCCTCTTCTCCCCGATGCAACTGGAGCAAAATCACCAAACCCCTCTTGTCAGCCTCCCTAAATGAAACCAGCCATTCCCCACAGACACCCTCAAGTTCGACATCCAGAACTTCTCCAACTGGATCCCCTCAGCTGCTGACAACATCACCAACGGAAGAATACTCCCAGTGGAAGAACCACCAAGCAAGCCAGTTGGTTCACTCCCAAACCTCTGACCCTTAACCGACAAAACAAGAAACTGGAAAGACTCTGGCATGAATCAAAATTCTGGTAGTGATACAGCTGCCCTTTCAAGTTACATTTGAAACCTTGGAATGTGAGGGGCTTAAATAACCTTAAGTAAACCAGACAGGTAATAGCACATGCGAACCAACACCATGTTGATAAAGTCCTTTTACAGGAAATCCACCTCTGTAAAGAAGCTACAACTAAATTTGCCCGTAATTGGGAACCAAATAGATATTTTACAATGTATTCATCATATGCCCGAGGAGTAGTAATCATAGTCAAAAATGGTACACTCTTCAAACATATGTGCACCCAGAGGATAGATTCTAAATGGTACAGGGACTACTACAGACAGAACATGCCATGTTGATAAACACATACGGATCAAATCATGATGATCCAGAGTTCTTTGCTGCTAATAGCCAAGTGTATTGTGTTAAAGCGACAACAATATCACACTGCATGACACACTAGATAGCTCTAATAACCCTACCAGGTGCAACACATGAGGGAGAGACATGGTACAAGAGCTGATGACACAGTATGACATGCTAGAAATTTGGAAGCAGAGGCTCCCTTTGGGCTAGACCTACACTCACCTGTCCACAGTACATGGAATGGAGTTGAGATTAAACTGGCTGGGTTCCAAAGATGTGGCAGGATGGATGGACTTGTTAACCCACCTCCCACAGACCATTTCAGACTATTCCCTGGTAAATCTCACACTTAAAATGCCATGTGGGAAACAGGGCATGTGCCCCCTGGAGGTTCCAGTCAACTATCTTGTGTGACAATGTTTTCAAGGATGATATAAGAAAAGTGATCACTGAGTATGTTAAAGAAAACGTGGGATCGCTAGACACATATGCTGTATTGTGGGAAGCCTTTAAAACTGTGATACTTGGTGATTGTATAGCCAAGCTTGGTGGGGTGCTCCGATCGATCCACAATAGACTGGGGGCACTTTTTGTGATGGACTGGCAGCGCAACTTGCTGCCCCATATTTACAAGGACACGTAAAGTCACCCTGCGTGGCTATTCGTGTCCTTGTAAATATGACCCCTTTACACGCAACACTTTGCGTGAAAGGGGTATGCCATGTGTGTTGCTGTGGGTCTTTCCACACAACACCCATGGCTTCTGCTGCATTTCCAGATTTATGAGAAATCACAGACCTGGAAATGCATCAGAATGCCACGCCTCCCCAGGAGATTTTTTTCCTCTTTCTATGCGTACTGCATTCTGCAGCACACATAGGAAGAGGAAATCACCTCTTGTCATTGTTTTTGTGCAGGAAGGTGTCCCTTCCTGCACAAAAACAATCATCCCAGTGACACAGGCACCCTTGCACCATGGTGCAAGGGAGTCTGTGGTGGCACATGGCAGCTAATTCTGCGCCTGCGTGGGGGGGAGCAAAGGAATCCGTCATATCGTTGTAGATAGGACGCATCCCTTTGCTTCGGAATTAACGCAGTGCGGCGCAGCCAATTGGCTTGCCGCACTGCGCTGCGTTAATTCCTTGTAAATAAGGCCCTGCATGTACTAGAAAAAGAAATTAAGAACTTGGAGGGTAAATACACTAGGCATAATGATGCTGGGGTACTGTTATAAAGACAGCCTAAAAGTTTCATGAGGAGGATGAAAGGGAAATTAAATTATTGGGGAACTACACAGTGGCAGGAAAATATGGAGAGGGAGAACATCCCGGGCACACTTTAGCCACACTTATCAGGCCACGTTGGGCGGCGAACAAAATAGTCCAGATAGATTTGGATGAGGAAACACCACTGTATCACGCCACAGAAATTTTAGGTACTTTCCAATATTATTACTTCTTACTATATTCATCTCAAAATAATAGCTGTGTAGATAACATTAATGGTGATATTAATAAATATCTATAACAGATTACTTTGGCCTCTCTTGAGAGGCATGATAGGGTGTCACTGTTGGCCCGTATTACTCAGGTGGAAAGAAAAACAGCTATCATTGGGCTTAAAAACTGACCCGTGCCAGTTAGTGAAGGACGTCTGATAACCTATGCATGTTGTTGACTCTCACACATCAAATAGATCCAGGGTTAGAAGCTACAGCAGTATTCTTGTATGAAAAGAAACTTTTCATTATGATCATTTACTGCAGTATCCTCTGTAGCAAATGCCTTCAGTTTTTCAGCTTTGATTCTATTGGAATAGCATTCAGCTGTGACACACTCTTGTCATAAATACAGAATGTTAGCGCTCTAGCTGTTCATTAGAACACTGTGGTGAAGCTTCAGTAGAAGACTGGAGAATCAATTGACACGCAGCTGTTGGCAGTGCATGTTTTACTCAGAATATCAGGCTTTGTTCTCACATGGCTGAGGATAGTGTGAACTTATTGAAAATATATGCATAACGTTGGTGACGCTAGCACCAGTGTAGCTATGGTTAGGTCAGAATTTTCCCAGGAGAGGCATTTTTTGTTTTCTAAATAACTTTGATGTCGTTTGATGAATAAACATGAAGCTTTCATCCACTTCTCCTTCATGGAAAGTTTTATGCTGATCTCTTAAATGGGGCCAAGAAAAACAGGGGTCCCAATAGTATGCTTTGCCATTTTATTTACAATAGGGACGTTTTCTCCATGATAGAAAAAAAACAGCTGATCAGAAATGCACAAAATATGGGAGATAGTTAGAACCCGACTCAGAATGTGTGTTTTTTGTAATTTGGTGTGAATCCATTCAGAGAGGGGCTGTGGTTAACCATCAGAAAAAGAGATATCTGGACTATTGGGTAACTTGCATTCTCGCAGAAAAAAAAAAATAACTGGCTGCGGGAGCTTTGTTGACCAATTTGGTACTGGTGGTCCCAAGGAGTTCTCATGGTACCAGAACAATCTGATTGGCTGTCTGCAACATGAGAGAAAATGTTGTGATAGCCATTATAGGCCTTGTGGACTTTGTCCTTGAGTCCAGAATTTTTCTTAGAAAGAGCATGTAAGGGGGCTGGGTGAGCACACCCTAACAGCCAGGACCATGTGGGGTTCCTTAGGTTAAAAGTTTTAAAAAATGTCGTTTTTATCACTGATGTTGCAGTTCCATTGGTTGGATCGCCAGTACCGAGCTAGAGTCATGTTTGGTACTGCCGTTCCAACCTGTTACCGCGTTACAAAAAATATATTTAAAAAAAAGTTTGAATGGACCATGTGGCTAAACTCAATTGTGTAGGCCATAGGCTGAGTGCAGCAGGGGCTGTCTGTCTGCAGGGGAATTGGGTGCAGATCGCCCACAGGCACTGGGAACAGAGGCTGTCAGGAGACCAAAGCCCTTGTTCAGCATGGGTATTGGTCATCACAAGGGGTTGGCCGCAGGTCCCCAAAGGGGGATTAGGCATATTCTCAACTTAAAATATGATTAAAGAAAAGGACTGAAAAATAAAGGTTAAAGTGACAGTATAGTTAGGTATGTTAATGAGATCTTAACATAAGTTAAAAAAAATAGAAGTTCACTGACAAAAACAAAGGTTAAATCAGTGTTATAGTTACATATTGAAATGAGATAATATTTACAGTTTAAAAACCTAAAAACCACTGAAATTCACTAGCCATAGTTCACTGAACTAATTATAACTTGCTCCCCCATCATGCACTACCTATGATCTCACATATATATCTTGGTGTTCATGTTCGGACAGCACCATTCACAGATGGACATGCTTGAATCCCGAAGTTCTTCTAGCAAGGAACCACAATCAGAAAAGAACCTGCTCTACCATGGCAACATAGGCACTTAGAGTTCAGCCACGGTGCCTAGCAGGTCATCTTGAACCACAACATACTTCAGAAGCAATTCTATACACAGTGACTCTATTCAACCAACCTGTTGCAGCAAGACATCATATACGTAGGACCTTGAGATAGTCCTGAGAACGTCAGAAGAATAGTAAGATGGGCAAAAATGCATTGACGTTTGTCAAAAAGCCAAGCCAGCACATGTTTTGAAATTGAGAAGTCATACTACAGTGGAATATGGAATTACGACCAATGGAATAGGCCATCCATAGAGACATTACTTAGGCTTCATGACCAGAATTCTAGCTTCAATCAGGAAGCTCTGGTCCTGTGGCTTGAGTGTTTACACTCAAGGACAGTGTATAAAAATACATAGGGGTCGATTCCGATCCCGGTCGGAGGCGCACCTAATACCATTCGGTCGGGAAAAAAGCCAGGCGAATGCCTGTTTCCCGACCGATCCGCACATACGTCCGAACGAGCAAGTACGATGCGCACAACTGCCCAAATCCCGACCCAGTCGTACTCACCCAATACAGGTCCTGTACTCCGACCGAGGCTGATCCGGAAACGCTGAATCGAGTCGCACGGAAGCTAAAATGCAGCACCGTCCGGCCGGACAAGTACGATGCGCTTTCCGTACGCGCCGAACCCGTCGCTACGCACGGCACGTCAAAGCATCCGGGCGAGGTGCACATAAGCTCCAATTCGCGCCACAAGACGATCCACGGCTACGAGATGAACACGCCAGCGACGAGGACGAGGCGAAGCAAAGAGAAAGACGAACGAGACGAACCAACCATGAATCCCATCGTGCCGATCCTACCAATATTCTACATCTATTACCGGAACTGGCACGGACGCGTACGACGCAGAAGGTAAGTCAGACACCCACCACACAAACAAACCACACGTATCCGACATATCACACACACACATAGGGATGCAGAAATACTTACACCAGCAACAGCAGCACCATAGGGGCGGGATGGCCATCACCAATGCCACACATACACATAGGGGCCTGTATGCCCACCACCACTACCACCCCTACTCAGGGGGTGCCAGATGCCTGTCACCACTACCACTTCTACCCATGGGGGGCTGGATGCCCACCACCACTACCACCCCAACTCAGGGGGAGCCAGATGTCTGTCACTACTACCACCTCTACCCATGGGGGGCTTGATGCCCACCACTACTACCACCCCTACCCAGGGGGTGCTAGATGCCTACCACTACTACCACCCCTACCCAGGGGGTTCCAGATGCCTACCACTACTACCACCCCTGCCCATGGGGGCTGTATGCCTACCACTACTACCACCCCTACCCATGGGGGGCTGGATGCCCACCACTACTACCACCCCTTCCCAGGGGTGCTAGATGCCTACCACTACTACCACCCCTGCCCATGGGGGCTGGATGCCTACCACTACTACCACCCCTGCCCAGGGGTGCCAGATGCCTGTCACTACAACCACCCCTACCCATGGGGGGCTGGATGCCTACCACTACTACCACCCCTGCCCATGGGGTGCCAGATGCCTGTCACTACAACCACCCCTACCCATGGGAGGCTGGATGCCTACCACTACTACCAACCCTGCCCAGGGGGTGCTAGATGCCAACCACTACTACCACCCCTACCCAGGGGGTGCCAGATGCCTACCACTACTACCACCCCTGCCCATGGGGGGCTGGATGCCTACCACTACTACCACCCCTGCCCAGGGGGTGCCAGATGCCTGTCACTACTACCACCTCTACCCATGGGGGGCTGGATGCCTACTACTACTACCACCCCTGCCCAGGTGGTGCTAGATGCCTACCACTACTACCACACCTGCCCATGGGGGGCTGGATGCCTACCACTACTACCACCCCTGCCCAGGGGGTGCCAGATGCCTGTCACTACAACCACACCTACCCATGGGGGGCTGGATGCCTACCACTACTACCACCCCTGCCCAGGGGGTGCCAGATGCCTGTCACTACAACCACCCCTACCCATGGGGGGCTGGATGCCTACCACTACTACCACCCCTGCCCAGGGGGTGCCAGATGCCTGTCACTACAACCACCCCTACCCATGGGGGGCTGGATGCCTACCACTACTACCACCCCTGCCCAGGGGGTGCTAGATGCCTACCACTACTACCACCCCTACCCAGGGGGTGCCAGATGCCTACCACTACTACCACCCCTGCCCATGGGGGGCTGGATGCCTACCACTACTACCACCCCTGCCCAGGGGTGCCAGATGCCTGTCACTACTACCACCTCTACCCATGGGGGCTGGATGCCTACTACTACTACCACCCCTGCCCAGGTGGTGCTAGATGCCTACCACTACTACCACCCCTACCCAGGGGGTGCTAGATGCCTACCACTACTACCACCCCTGCCCATGGGGGGCTGTATGCCTACCACTACTACCACCCCTACCCCTGGGGGGCTGGATGCCTACCACTACTACCACCCCTGCCCAGGGGCTGGCAGATGCCTGTCACTACAACCACCTCTACCCATGGGGGGGCTGGATGCCCACCACCACTACCACCCCAACTCAGGGGGAGCCAGATGCCTGTCACTACTACCACCTCTACCCATGGGGGGCTTGATGCCCACCACCACTACCACCCCTACTCAGGGGGTGCCAGATGCCTGTCACTACTACCACCCCTACCCATGGGGGCTGGATGCCCACCACTACTACCACCCCTACCCAGGGGTGCTAGATGCCTACCACTACTACCACCCCTACCCATGGGGGCTGGATGCCCACCATTACTACCACCCTACCCAGGGGTGCTAGATGCCTACCACTACTACCACCCCTGCCCATGGGGGCTGGATGCCCACCACTACTACCACCCCTGCCCAGGGGTGCCAGATGCCTACCACTACTACCACCCCTGCCCATGGGGGCTGGATGCCTACCACTACTACCACCCCTGCCCAGGGGGTGCTAGATGCCTACCACTACTACCACCCCTACCCAGGGGGTTCCAGATGCCTACCACTACTACCACCCCTGCCCATGGGGGCTGTATGCTCTACCACTACTACCACCCCTACCCATGGGGGCTGGATGCCCACCACTACTACCACCCCTACCCAGGGGTGCTAGATGCCTACCACTACTACCACCCCTGCCCATGGAGGGCTGGATGCCTACCAATACTACCACCCCTGCCCAGGGGGTGCCAGATGCCTGTCACTACAACCACCCCTACCCATGGGGGGCTGGATGCCTACCACTACTAACACCCCTGCCCAGGGGTGCCAGATGCCTGTCACTACAACCACCCCTACCCATGGGGGCTGGATGCCTACCACTACTACCACCCCTGCCCAGGGGTGCTAGATGCCTACCACTACTACCACCCCTACCCAGGGGTGCCAGATGCCTACCACTACTACCACCCCTGCCCATGGGGGACTGGATGCCCTACGACTACTACCACCCCTGCCCAGGGGTGCCAGATGCCTGTCACTACTACCACCTCTACCCATGGGGGGCTGGATGTCTACTACTACTACCACCCCTGCCCAGGGGGTGCTATATGCCTACCACTACTACCACCCCTACCCAGGGGTGCCAGATGCCTACCACTACTACCACCCCTGCCCATGGGGGGCTGTATGCCCTACCACTACTACCACCCCTACCCATGGGGGCTGGATGCCTACCACTACTACCACCCCTACTCAGGGGTGCCAGATGCCTGTCACTACTACCACCTCTACCCATGGGGGCTGGATGCCCACCACCACTACCACCCCAACTCAGGGGGAGCCAGATGCCTGTCACTACTACCACCTCTACCCATGGGGGCTTGATGCCCACCACCACTACCACCCCTACTCAGGGGTGCCAGATGCCTGTCACTACTACCACCCCTACCCATGGGGGCTGGATGCCCACCACTACTACCACCCCTACCCAGGGGTGCTAGATGCCTACCACTACTACCACCGCTACCCATGGGGGCTGGATGCCCACCACTACTACCACCCTACCCAGGGGTGCTAGATGCCTACTACTACTACCACCCCTGCCCATGGGGGGCTGGATGCCCACCACTACTACCACCCCTACCCAGGGGGTGCCAGATGCCTACCACTACTACCACCCCTGCCCATGGGGGGCTGGATGCCTACCACTACTACCACCCCTGCCCAGGGGTGCTAGATGCCTACCACTACTACCACCCCTACCCAGGGGTTCCAGATGCCTACCACTACTACCACCCCTGCCCATGGGGGCTGTATGCCTACCACTACTACCACCCCTACCCATGGGGGGCTGGATGCCCACCACTACTACCACCCCTACCCAGGGGTGCTAGATGCCTACCACTACTACCACCCCTGCCCATGGGGGCTGGATGCCTACCACTACTACCACCCCTGCCCAGGGGTGGCAGATGCCTGTCACTACAACCACGCCTACCCATGGGGGGCTGGATGCCTACCACTACTACCACCCCTGCCCAGGGGTGCCAGATGCCTGTCACTACAACCACCCCTACCCATGGGGGCTGGATGCCTACCACTACTACCACCCCTGCCCAGGGGTGCTAGATGCCTACCACTACTACCACCCCTACCCAGGGGGTGCCAGATGCCTACCACTACTACCACCCCTGCCCATGGGGGACTGGATGCCTACCACTACTACCACCCCTGCCCAGGGGGTGCCAGATGCCTGTCACTACTACCACCTCTACCCATGGGGAGCTGGATGCCTACTACTACTACCACCCCTGCCCAGGGGGTGCTAGATGCCTACCACTACTACCACCCCTACCCAGGGGGTTCCAGATGCCTACCACTACTACCACCCTGCCCATGGGGGGCTGTATGCCTACCACTACTACCACCCCTACCCATGGGGGGCTGGATGCCCACCACTACTACCACCCCTACCCAGGGGGTGCTAGATGCCTACCACTACTACCACCCCTGCCCATGGGTGTCTGGATGCCTACCACTACTACCACCCCTTCCCAGGGGGTGCCAGATGCCTGTCACTACAACCACCCCTACCCATGGGGGGCTGGATGCCTACCACTACTACCACCCCTGCCCAGGGGGTGCCAGATGCCTGTCACTACAACCACCCCTACCCATGGGGGGCTGGATGCCTACCACTACTACCACCCCTGCCCAGGGGGTGCTAGATGCCTACCACTACTACCACCCCTACCCAGGCGGTGCCAGATGCCTACCACTACTACCACCCCTGCCCATGGGGGACTGGATGCCTACCACTACTACCACCCCTGCCCAGGGGGTGCCAGATGCCTGTCACTACTACCACCTCTACCCATGGGGGGCTGGATGCCCACCACCACTACCACCCCAACTCAGGGGGAGCCAGATGCCTGTCACTACTACCACCTCTACCCATGGGGGGCTGGATGCCCACCACCACTACCACCCCTACTCGGGGTGCCAGATGCCTGTCACTACTACCACCCCTACCCATGGGGGGCTGGATGCCCACCACTACTACCAACCCTACCCAGGGGGTGCTAGATGCCTACCACCCCTACCCATGGGGGGCTGGATGCCCACCACTACTACCACCCCTACCCAGGGGGTGCTAGATGCCTACCACTACTACCACCCCTGCCCATGGGGGCTGGATGCCCACCACTACTACCACCCCTACCCAGGGGTGCTAGATGCCTACCACTACTACCACCCCTGCCCATGGGGGCTGGATGCCTACCACTACTACCACCCCTGCCCAGGGGGTGCTAGATGCCTACCACTACTACCACCCCTACCCAGGGGGTTCCAGATGCCTACCACTACTACCACCCCTGCCCATGGGGGACTGTATGCCTACCACTACTACCACCCCTACCCATGGGGGCTGGATGCCCACCACTACTACCACCCCTACCCAGGGGGTGCCAGATGCCTACCACTACTACCACCCCTGCCCATTGGGGGCTGGATGCCTACCACTACTACCACCCCTGCCCAGGGGGTGCCAGATGCCTGTCACTACAACCACCCCTACCCATGGGGGGCTGGATGCCTACACCTACTACCGCCCCTACTCAGGGGGTGCCAGATGCCTGTCACTACTACCACCTCTACCCATGGGGGGGCTGGATGCCCACCACCACTACCACCCCAACTCAGGGGGAGCCAGATGCCTGTCACTACTACCACCTCTACCCATGGGGGGCTTGATGCCGACCACCACTACCACCCCTACTCAGGGGGTGCCAGATGCCTGTCACTACTACCACCCCTGCCCATGGGGGGCTGTATGCCTACCACTACCACCACCCCTACCCATGGGTGGCTGGATGCCTGCCACCAACACCACCCCCACTCATAGGATGGACAATGCATGACACAACCAGCACACTACAACCTAGGGAATGCAAGAAAAAGACATCCCCCAACACCATGACAAGCGTGTGTAGACTGTGTCAAATGCCTACAACACTGAACATGACCATGAACACACAATGTGAACCCCTATCACATGTGTCACACATAAATGTGTGTGGCCTCCACAATGCAAGCAGACCATGACCACTGTGGCAATGGGGTCCAACCCCCATCATCACAGTGACCAAAATATAAGTGTGGGGTCCATAGCTGAAGCACATTTTGAACATTGTGACAATGGGGTCTAAGCCCCCATCATCACAGTGACCAAAAGGTAAGTGTGGGGTCCATAGCTGAAGCACATTTTGAACATTGTGACAATGGGGTCAAAGCCCCCATCATCACAGTGACCAAAATGTAAGTGTGGGGTCCATAGCTGAAGCACATTTTGAACATTGTGACAATGGGGTCTAAGCCCCCATCATCACAGTGACCAAAATGTAAGTGTGGGGTCCATAGCTGAAGCACATTTTGAACATTGTGACAATGGGGTCCAACCCCCATCATCACAGTGACCAAAAGGTAAGTGTTGACATTGAAAAAACTGCAACTGCCAAAATGCATGGATGATTCCTGGTCACAGAACAACAAACACATCAGTGGCAAAGTAGTGCTTGTGTCCCATAGCAACATAGATTGGGGGAGGCAAACAGTGCAGTGCAAATAAGACATACCTTTGGCCATGTGCAGACAAACATCACCCATGGGGGCTGACACTGTCAACATTCATCAATGACACAATGACAGAAGTGACCATCATAATGCAGACCCACATATTAGCACCAATGGGCACACAAATGGAGATATCCTGTGGAGACTGTAGATGTGAGCTGAACAAATACCATACCATGGCAGCAATGGGACACACAAACAATGATCATAGTGCTGACTGATGACCTAGGAGTCCCAGGGACAGCAGGTCAAACCCACCAAACAACATACAGCCAATGGCACACTAAAGATATGCCAATGCAGTGGTGCAGATGCACAAACACAAACAGGCAGCCCCACACTGCACATCAAACACAACAGGTGAGGGGGGTGCCAGTGTCCCCAGGCAACCACACAACACATGATGAGGCCTGAATACCAATTACACAGATGCGCATGCAGTGCCACACAAAAGTAACTCATGGATCCAAATCCCCTATGTGGGCAATCAGGCATTGTTAGATGAGAGGGAGCACAAATCACACATGTCACACAAGCATGTAGGAACAGCAACTGACACAGCAAGACACAGACACACCACAGCACTACCCCCAGGGTCCCCACAATGTGTTGACCCTGGGCTGCATGACAATCCCACTGTGATGACAAAGCTAGATGTCGTTCACACTGTGAACCACAGTCATGTGTCCTGAGCAACAAACTACCATCACACCTACACAAGCACAAATCAATCAGCACGGCCAGTAAGCCAAGTCCAACATGGAGGCAGGGGTCTAGCCGGGCAACAACTCTCATCTGCACACACTCAACACCACACACCTCGACCTCCAACAATGTGCAGCAGTGAAGATCACATGCACTGGTGACATTGCACATGCACCCATGACAATCCCATGGGGGGTGGTAACTAAGGTGCAGAAACACATCACACATGGCCACTCAACAAGACTCCTGAATGTCTGACACACTGCACACTACGCTGTACATGGACATGACGGCAATACCACACCAACCAATGGGATCCCAGCCACAGTCCCACACCAATGAAGAAGCCAAGGTACCCACAAAGAACACACATAGACAAATACCAACATTGCAGCCCTGACCCTGAGGAGTGCCAGCAGTCACACACACAACGTGTCACAATCACTGAAAGCTAACACAAACTGGAAATTACATGACAGGTGTAAACAACAAGTGCCAAGGGGAATCCTGACTGTGTCCCATCTGCGTTAGCCCACAAACTCAGCCCTGACAGCAAACACACCTATGGGTGACACTCTGATGACCAGTAATGTGCCATGCACCCACATCACAGAGAACCCATGGAGAAGACTTTGGGGGAACATAGGTCAACTCAGCAAGCATCACAAACAGGAACATCACTAGGGATCCCAGCATGCACAGCAAAATGGAAGTGAACACACACAGACATGCTCACACAACACACACCTTGGGCTCAGGCAATGTCACAGGATTACTCACTGCCATGAGTGGACTCCACTCCTGTGTGAGGAAAGCTGTGCCATATGTCGCCTCAGTAGGGCACCATCATGTCAGCAGAACACTTGGTCACACAGTCAACAATTAGCACGAAATGAAGTCTCCCATCAAATCAGCCTGGTCATGGGAGTGTCAACGAAATCATCAGCACAGATCCAACACACATGTATAGCAAGTTGCACTGACAACACAGATGAGTCCTTCCCCATTGATGCCCAAACTTGCATGTCCAGTGGAGATGGACACACGGTCAGGGAAGGAGACTAATTGAACAATGGCAAGCACAACAGATGTGCAGGGGTGTAAGCCACAGATGTGATTTTGCAAATGTAAGTAGGAAATCCCATTGCCAAATATTAAAAACATGACACCCTCATATGCTGCTAAGGATGACATGGATACACTAAAGGATAGGACACATTACCCGTGGACCACATGGGTTCCTGCACAGTAACACTTCATTTTCATGAGACCAAAAATCACCATCACTGCAGCAAGGGCACGGTTAGCATCATCAACATCATGTACATCAGAAGCAAAACCACTAGAGAACAGAAAGTAGCTTTATTCAGCATATGTGTGTTCTAAAGTTAAAGTCCAGAAAAAATAGAAACAAAGGCCAATGGCCAGTCCATTCTGAAAGTCAAAACAGGGTGACAGTGGCAGATGTCACCCTACGCATGCCTGCACTGCTACACACCAGGGACAATCCCCTCGGAGGGGCATACGGGGGGGCAGGCCAGGCACCGCAGGGACAGGATCAGGGCTCACCAGAAGGAGGAAGTGAAGGGGTGGTGGGTGCCGGAGAGCCACTGACAACTGCAGTGGAGGTGTCTGACATGGTGTGTGCCGGCACAACTGGGGGGCATGACTCAGATGGTGTGGGTGCCGGCACGACTGCAGTGGGCCATGCAGATGGAGTGGACAGGTTCCCCACTGCAGTGCCCAAGTCAGACGGGGTGGTAGTGGACTCCACTGCAGTGCCTACCTCCAGGGGAGGAGAATGGGGTTCAGGTAAGGTGGGCAGGACAGAGGGGGAGGACACCGTCTCCACACCAGTGGCACAGACATGCGCAGCGGGGGTGTGGTGCCGGAAGAGCAAGTGGCAGGGGGAGAAGGCCGGATCTTTTGGGGATGGTGTATCTGTGGGTGGGGGAACCTGGGGCAGGGTGTGGTGGGGGCACCTGTGGAGTGGGGGCCTGAGGGATGGAGGAAGGAGACTTGGTGCTTGAGCTGCAGGGCGGCGGCGGGGTCTTGCTCTTCCGGGTCCTGGGGGACTTGCGGGTGAGGGCGTCAGTCGGTCTGTGCCTGGGGGAGGGTGTCCGGGGGCGAGGGGCACTCCCCTCCGTGTGGGTGGGCTTCCTCTTCCCCCTGAATGCTGGATCAGCTGGATCGGAGGGGAAGAGGCCGAGGTCACTGAGGAAGACACGCTGTGTCTTTGGGGTTGCAGGTGAGGCAAGGGAAGGGGCCTCGGAGGGAGAGGTAAGTGAGGACTGCGCAGTGCTCGTGGATGCGTGTGTGTGTGCCTTGGCCCCATCCCCTGTGAGTGTGGTTTCAGTCCCCTGACTGTGCGTGCGTGTGCGTGTGGATTTTGGCGTGTGTGTCTGTATGCTGCCTGGGTCTGTGCTGGTGTGTGCCTGTGCCGGTGTGTGTGTGCTTGGGGCAGGTAAGGTGCTGGGGAGTGTGGATGGGGCAGAGGTAGGAGGGGTGAGGGACTGTTGGAGGAGGGACACTGCTGCCGTCAGGGAGGAGTCCATGGACCTATTGCCCCTCTGTAGGGCAGACATGCCCGATGAGATGCCCTCCATGAACGACACCAGCTGAGTCAACAGAGTGGTGTGTGCATGGAGGACACTCAGCATCGCTGTCTGCCCTACATGGAGCTGGCGAAGGAGGTACACAGACTCCTCACTCAGGGCAGCAGGGAACACAGGGGCAGGGGGTGCGGTGCCTGGCACGAAGGAGACACGCTCCCAAACATGGGAGCCTCCACGGACCTGGGGAATGGGAGCCGATGGGAGGGCGGTGGTGGTGGTGGTGGTGGCGGGGACAGCAACACTAGCTGTGGTGTGGTGGCTGCTGACACCCGCCTCCACAAGGGAGTCATCCTCCGAGCTGCTGTGGTCCTCAGCTGAGGTGGATGGTGCTGAGGACTCCTCGGTGTGGCTCCCCTCGCCCTCCGTGCCACTGGGTCCCTCCGACCACTCCTCGGCTGCTGACCCAGTCTGGCTCTGCGGCTCCTCCTGGTCCGTGGAGCTGTCCCCTCCTGTGGCCGTGGATGTATCTGCAAACAATAGGGAAACAGACAGACATCAGACACCTGCACCGAACGCACACACCACAGTAAGTACAGCACATTACAGAGCAAGCCCTGGCATCCTTAGTTGAACATTGCTAAAAGTGCCCAAACAGAGTAGGGGAAGCCAATTGTCAGTCTGATGGTCAACCATGGCACTCACATCTCTCCTGGCCTTGCACCCATCTGTCTGGTGTCTGTCGGATGGCAATACCCCAGTGTGGACACATGCACCACCTACACAGTAGTTGGACAGTGCAGAGAAGACGGTGAAGCATGTGAACATGCACACATCACAACTCTTGCCACTGAGTCAGTACAGGTGTCCGGATAAAGGGATGCCCAGAGTCAATTTTGAAATGCATGTGATGCATACCAGCGACAGACACCATGATGCACCCATGTCCTGATAGTCATTGCCACAATGGTGTGCATGTAGCACATGTCACTCCCCTGCAGGATCACTCATAGGAAGTTTCATGCCATGGCACAGGCATGCCTGCTAAGTCATACATCACTGTCTCCAGTCACATGGGCAGGGCAGCCAGACAACAACAGTCTGCACTGTCACTATAGTAGGTCATGGGGAATGCAAGTCCTGGAGCTGAACAAGTGCACATGTACATCCCCCACACACCACATCATCTGAACCCTTATCTGTCCACGTCATACCAATTGGACATATGGGAGACCTGTAACAGAACCCTCTGAACCTGAGCACCTCACAATCTGCTGTGAATGGGAAACAGCTGCCTGAACATCACATTTGCATAACCCAGTCTGCACGGTCAGGTGATCATCTCCTAGGTCACATCTCCGGTGGCATGCTGAGCCCCAAACGAGACACAGCACTGACAACGAAGTCACAGCACACTGACACAGAGGCAGACACCTGAGGGGACATATCACTGAGCACAACGTGTCAGCTGATACACGTGAGTGGGAGTACAGAGTGTATTGTATGGCCTGGAGTAGGCATGACTGTCCTGCCCCACGTGAATGAGGGATGAGCCCTGGACAGTAGGCAGGTGGCTAAGTATGTGTGACACACGTAATATACACACTCCTGGGGCCCAAACATTGTACCCACCCGCAGCATGGGTGTGTGCCAGATACCCCAGGCACATGTGGTGGATCAGCTCAGCAATTGGACCACATATCAAAGTAACACGCAGATTACATGGCAGAACACAGGCATTGTGTAAGCAATGGACCCACCCATGATGCCCACCACAGAGTTAGGGGAACAAATGCTGTCCCCCACCTTGAGCTGAGCAAAATGCAAGGACACAGTACCCAAGTGACACAATTCCCTGACTGTAAGGGCCACACCTGGGTATCAGATGAGGAGTGGGCAGTGCACAATTGAGGGACATGGGTCCTGGACCACATGACTGATGTACTGTGGAAGTTTAACCAGGCCAGAGGAGGGCACATAGCATGGCAGACAAAGTTCACAATGCAGTCATGGACTCACCCCCTCCTTGCTGCTCTCTGGCCTTCAGCTGCCCATCCAGATCAGGGAAGACCACCGCCAGGATCCTGAGCATGTGGGGGGTCAGGGTCCGGTGTCCGCCCCTCCTGCGAGGAGGCGACAGCTTCAGCTGGACCCGTGCGATCCTCCGGGTCCAGCCCCGAAGGTCCTGCCACCTCTTCTGGCAGTTGCGGATCCGGCGCTTGTAGACCCCCACGGATCTCACTGCCCGGACGATGGTCAGCCATATCTGCTGCTTCTGGTGGGCATCAACCTGTGAGGATGACAAAGTGAAAAATGCCATTACTACACATTCAACATAATCGTGCATTACACAGTTGGATATACATGTCTCAATCACAGGGGCACATGATGTACACAGGCAGTGCAACGATGGCTATGGACCGTTTGCCAGCAGTTACTACATGGTATCATTGCCTGGGTAGTAAAACCTTGTTTAAATGCACTGTCACTGCACTATACCTGTTCAGTGCATGTTACTACACACTATGGGGGTGACAACTACTCAGTGAGCCTGCTAGCCAGTGGCGTGCAGACTGTAAGTCTTGCTAGTCAGACAACATGCACATTTAGTAAGGCAGTGGACAGCACACTCACCTGCTCCCCTGCTTTCCCATACAGCTTGCTGTACTGTGGAAGGAGGCCGTCCAGCAGGGCCTGGTTCTCCTCAGTGCTGAAGGCTGGGGCTCTCTCCACAGTACGTGCCATTGCAGGATCCAGAGGGTGCAGGTACAGCAGCAGTGGTGGTGGCAGATGTCGTCCTGGGGCATGTAGTGCAGGCAAGTGAGCTCTCAGGGGAACAGCCAGCATTATATGTGTGCTGCAGAGGCAGATACTGACCCATGTGTCCAAAGTGATAGGTCCAAGTCGTTTGCATCTTCTGAATCTGACCAATCCATGGAATAGCAGCACTAATACACGCCCACAGCATCCTTCAAAAGTTCAACTTCATGACACCCATGAATTTGCAACATTGTTGTGGGTGACCAACTGAATTCACAGCATCAGACTCGTTAAAGATTTGAAAACGCGTCCGTTGCCAGGCCAGGCCATAGCCAATGTGTGCGCACCGATCGGTCCATTGCTGTACAACGCGTATTGCGCATACAACGCGTACCCGCTCACATTGAATGCAATGGGCCGGCCGGGAACACCGATCGGTCCATTGCTGTTCAACGCGTACCAGGCATACAACGCGTACCCGCTCACATTGAATGCAATGGGCCGGCCGGGAACACCGATCGGTCCATTGCTGTTCAACGCGTACCAGGCATACAACGCGTACCCGCTCACATTGAATGCAATGGGCCGGCCGGGAACACCGATCGGTCCATTGCTGTTCAACGCGTACCAGGCATACAACGCGTACCCGCTCACATTGAATGCAATGGGCCGGCCGGGAACACCGATCGGTCCATTGCTGTTCAACGCGTACCAGGCATACAACGCGTACCCGCTCACATTGAATGCAATGGGCCGGCCGGGAACACCGATCGGTCCATTGCTGTTCAACGCGTACCAGGCATACAACGCGTACCCGCTCACATTGAATGCAATGGGCCGGCCGGGAACACCGATCGGTCCATTGCTGTTCAACGCGTACCAGGCATACAACGCGTACCCGCTCACATTGAATGCAATGGGCCGGCCGGGAACACCGATCGGTCCATTGCTGTTCAACGCGTACCAGGCATACAACGCGTACCCGCTCACATTGAATGCAATGGGCCGGCCGGGAACACCGATCGGTCCATTGCTGTTCAACGCGTACCAGGCATACAACGCGTACCCGCTCACATTGAATGCAATGGGCCGGCCGGGAACACCGATCGGTCCATTGCTGTTCAACGCGTCCCTGGACAAGTCACTGGCATATGTCACCATGCCTGTCACAGGTGAACATATGCCAGCCACATATACTTCCCAGGGAGTGAGGGGCACACCTACAACACCACAGCCTGTCCACACTGTATCCTAAGGCATGTAAGGCTGCATTACCTATTCCGTGTATGGGGGTGAACATGTTGTTCTGTGGGTGTCACTTCGGGGCAGCCACTCCCAGGCTGTGCACGTGTTCATGGGGACAGGATCCTTGGTGTGTCGTGCACATGACCACTATGATGTGCAAGTGTTCATTCCTGAGCATGTGGCATGGTCACATTTCACGGTGGTGTATGTGTATGTCATCTCACATACCCCCTGAGTCCCATGTGGGACGGTATGTACGTCCCAGGGTGACCCATTGGCACAATAGTGATGGTCCTCCACAGTCTGTGTGCATGTTGTGTTTACAATGTCTCTGATTCCATGTGCACAATGTGTGACAGTCTCCACATCCACGTTGTTTGTGCATGAACTTTGATGTTGTGCGTGTGTGTGCCACAGACGTCCATGTCTGTCCTGCCGAGGCAACAGGGACCACTACCTGTGGGGGTCATGGTTGTTTTGCTGTGGTGTATTCATGATGCACCATGTCATGCCAGTGTCCATGTGGCAATACAGGGTCCCTGGGAATCTACCTGTCGATGAGCTGTGATGCCTGGGGCACATCTGTCCTCACATGTCACTGTGGTGTGTGTTTGGAACGTGGCAGCAGTACATGGGTACTGTGACACAGCCTAATGATATCCCATAGCACAACCTGGGACTTGTTGAGGGAACATGTTGAACTGTGATGTTAGATGTTAGCCATGTAGGTGCCATACATGTCCTTACGGAACGGCACACGCATCATGTACTTGTGTCTCGTAATGGTGTATCATGTGATATTGAGTCTGGTCTATGCCACATATGTGGGGTGACTGACAATCTTTCTTTCTTCACCTATGCACTGCAGGGCACCAGCTGTCCATCGGCCATTCCCTGACCTTGCAACAGTGGTTGAACGGGACTGCATCCGACGGTACCGCTTCACCAGGCCACTGATTGAGGAATTGGCGGTGCGGTTGGCCCCACATTTGCAACCTGGCCGGACATACCCCACAGCGCTGACCCCCAAGGTGAAGGTGATGGCAGCCCTACACTTCTTTGCCACCGGTACCTTTCAACACACTGTGGCGTCTGCTGGTGGGATGTCACAGACCATGTTCAGCCGTGTGCTCCGCGATGTTTTGGAGGCTATGTTGAGATACCTGAACCAGTACATCTATTTCCCTAGACTTCAACAACTCACTGACGTGAAGAGTGACTTCTATGCCCTGGGGAGGATGCCGCATGTCATTGGCTCCATTGATGGGACACATGTGGCTTTGGTACCACCACAGGCCCAAGAGCAGGCATACAGGAACCGCAAACACTACCACTCGGTCAATGCACTGGTGGTATGTCTTGCAGATATGAGCATCTCACACGTCTGTGCCCGTTTCCCAGGTTCTGCACACGATGCCTTCGTGATGAGGAGCAGTCGCATCCCGAGGATGATGTCACAGATGCGGAACCAGCGTGCCTGGCTTGTTGGTGTGTACTGACTATGTACCATTGTGTGTGTTCTGCAATGTTGTGTTCCACCCTCTTTTCCAAGTCAGCTAATGTGCAATTGTCTGTATGTAGGTGACTCCGGATACCCCAACATGCCGTGGTTGCTGACGCCCCTCAGGAACCCTGTGACACCAGCCCAGATGCGTTACAATGAGGCACATGGTCGGACCAGGAGAGTCATTGAGCGGACATTTGGTCTCCTGAAGAGCCGCTTCCGCTGCCTGGACAAGACAGGAGGGGCCCTCCCATATGCCCCAGCAAAGGTGTGCAAGATTGTCATCGTCTGCTGCATGCTACACAACCTGGCTGTGCGGAAGGAGTTGCCTCTCATCCTGGATGACGATGATCAACATCCGCCACCTGTGGAGGATCCTGGCCTGGACCACGATGCCAGTGATGATGATGATGATGATGGTGATGTCCGCACACAGCTCATCACCAACTTCTTCAGCTGAATGTGAGTATCCGGAGATGTAATGTCAATGATGTGAGTATGCATGATATGTGTTGGTGGTGCTCTGGTGCTGTTTGAGTGTGGCCATGTGCGACATGACTGTATGCGTGTAGCGATGTGTCCTTACAGGTAGTCTGTACTCCCCAACAGTGTTGACATGCTAACGTGGTTCTGGGTGGGTATCTTGTGACATGTATTGGGCATGAGTATTGCAGTTCTGTCCTGTTCTTCAGTGCTTTTGACTGTGTGTCATTTCTGTCCTTCACAGGGTACTTTCAGAGTTGTTTGGTCAACTGTGATCCCCCAACACCGTGATTGAACTTCCAGGGTGGTAGCTGTCGTATCCCTACAGGTGATGTGCGCCACACCCATGGACTTCCTTCCTTCTACACTTGTTGACTGTGTGCCCACTGCCAGGTGGGATTACCTTGCATCTGTAGTGGTTACAACATGTTGCAAATGTGTAATAAACCTGTGCTTCACTTTGTGATGTGCGTTGTCTGTGGTCACACATCTGACTGACATTTGCTTACTGCACCAGTGGGCTAGTTGACATAGACTGTGAATAGGTGTTGTGTCTGTGCATTGCACCGTATTTCCTGGCAACATCAGTGTAGGCGATGAGTCAGGTGGCCTTGGTGTGTATATGTTGTGTAGCCCTGGTGGTGTGTCTCCCTCATATGCGTCACGTTGCCATGACTCACATGCCTGTGTTGTACTTGCTGTGGCAGTTAGCATGCACAGTGTAATTTGGCAGGTCATCATCTCCATGACAGAAACCACATTTGAATCACAACAGAGGCAGGTATGGTGTATTACTGTGTTTATTGTCATACATGTGTGAGTATGGTGCACAGGATGGTGGGTGCTGTACATTGTGATTGTAATCCAAAGTTCCTAGATGATTTGGAAGTCCTGGTAGCAGAAATGTCCTGAGTAAAGTCCACAGTCATCTGATACATTGGTCCAACTTGTACTCCCCATGTCATGTGGGGGAGTTGTGTTGCATTCAACAGGGTGTACAATTTGCGCACAAAGGTGATTATCCAGCACAGGTTTTGGCTTCCTGGTGGTTGCGCATGGCCATCGGCCTCTCAGTTGCCCTTCCTCGGACGACCCCTCTTCTTTGGGGGGGACCCTCAAGTGCAGGCTGCTGCGATGCAGGGGACTCTCCGCCAGAGTCATCCTCCCTCCCTGTGGCAGTTGCAGTTGTCTCAGCACCAGATGTTGTGGGCACACAGGGAGGTGTTGACATGTTGCTGCTCATCTGGTGGAGGCATTGTAATATGTCCCTATGCACCGCCGTCATCTCTTGCAGTGTGTCCCACTTGGACTCCATGCGGGACATGTGTAAGTCCAAGCGTGCATGATGGGCAGCCTGCTGCTGTCGTATGTCCCTGAGGATCCCCACTACCTGGCTGAACTCTCCGGTGCTGGTCTGGTACGCATCGGCTATGCGTACCAGTTGTGGGTCTTCATGCAGTCCAGACCCCTCTGCGAGCAGCGACCTATGTCTACCACCCCTCCCACCACCCCTGGCGACACGTGCAGTACCTGAGGTGGCACGCACAGGTGATCCTGGGCCCCCTTGGGGGTTGTTGGTGGTGTTGGTGTCCATAGCCCCACGTTGGGCAGGGGTCCGTGTGCTGGTGGTGGTGGTGGTCCTTGGTCTGTCCGTGTCGGCAGGGGTGGTTTGTGTGTTGTCAGTCGTTGGAGGGGTGGGTGCAGGGCGTGCAGCTGGTGGTCCTGCTGGTGCTGCATGTTGACTCGCTCCGGAGGTGCCAGGTAGGTCTTCGTCATCCGAGGAGGGCAGAGGCTGTTCCACACCAGTGAGCTCCGTTTCCCCTGGATCCTGGGACAGGGACTCCTCAGCGTCTGCTGCTGTGTCCCCATCATCACCTGTTTTTGGGAGACACACACAATGTATGTTATGTTTCTGCAGGCATCAATGGTTGACACACCTGACAGTTGTGACTGTACCTCTGGATGCGGGCCTGTACATTGCATTGTCCTGAGTTGTCACAGTCAGTGGTTGATATTGGTGTAGCACATTGTCCTGCATACTTTGAGCATTTCAATTTGAATGTTGGGGTGTGTACATGGTCTGCATGGGTTGTATTTGGTTGACATCCGGCCCTCCTTCTCCCCCCAGCCCAGTTATCCCACCATGAAGCATGCCACCCTTGCAGTGGGTTCAGGTTGACTCTCAGGATGTAAGTGAGTGGTGTCCTGCTGTTGGTGGTGCCTAGTTCCCAGCAGGGCCTTGTGCTCCCCACAGCAGTACCCAGTGTCAGCCATCTTGTCAGTTCTTTTCCACTCCCTGTGATGTGCGCATAGTTCAGGGTGGTGTTGATGGGACAGTTGTGGTGGTGACCAATATCTGTGACTGCCACTCCCATCATGCTATTGCCTCCACCCCCTTCCCAGCGTGCCCATACTTCCTTCCTTTTGACTCTGCTTCCCTGTGGGGTTGTGTGCCTGTGCTGACAAGATGGCTGACAGTGTTATCCTGGGGTTCATTTTGCAACAAGTCCCATGTGTGTCCCTGTGTTTCACACAGCATGACACAGGGTTGTGGTTCTTTGTGGGATATTTGATTGGAGTGTGAGGCAATACATTCTCCCAGGTGGGTTGTGTGTAGTTTGTGTTAGGGGGGTGTGTGGGTGGAGCTGCTGGTGACTATGGTCAGTGCTGTGAGTCCTCCTTCCCACCCAGCCAGATATCCCACCATGGAACGTGCTTCCATTGCAGGGAGTGCAAGTTGTCTTTCAGGATGTCAGTCAGTGGTGTCCTGCTGTTGGTTGTTGCACAGTTCCCAGCAGGGCCTTGTGCTCCCCACAGCAGTAGCCAGTGTCAGCCATCTTGTCAGTTCTTTTCCACTCCCTGTGATGTGCACATGGTTCAGGGTGGTGTTGATGGGACAGTTGTGAGGGTGAGCAATATCTGTGACTACCACTCCCATCATGCTATTGCCTCCACCCCCTTCCCAGCATGCCCATACTTCCTTCCTTTTGAGTGTACTTCACTGTGTGTGAGTGTGACAGCAATGGCAAGATGGCTGACAGTGGTGTCCTGCTGTAGGTTGGTGCCCAGTTCCCAGCAGGGCCTTGTGCTCCCCACAACAGAGCACCATTGTCCGACATCTTTGAAGTGGCTTTTCACTCCCTGTGAGGTGTGCTTGGTTCAGTGTGAGCTTGCTGGCCCATGTGGGTGGGGGATGTTGAGCTGTGACTACCACTCCCATCATGCTATTGCCTCCACCCCCTTCCCAGCATGCCCATGCTTCCTTCCTTTTGAGTGTACTTCACTGTGTGTGAGTGTGACAGCAATGGCAAGATGGCTGACAGTGGTGTCCTGCTGTTGGTTGGTGCCCAGTTCCCAGCAGGGCCTTGTGCTCCCCACAACATTGCACCAGTGTCAGACATCTTTGATGTGGCTTTTGACTCCCTGTGAGGTGTGCATGCTTGGGTGTGATCTTGCTGGGCCATGTGGGTGGGGGATGTTGGGCTGTGACTACCACTCCCATCATGCTTTTGCCTCCACCCCCTTCCCAGCATGCCCATGCTTCCTTCCTTTTGACTCTGCTTCCGTGTGGGGTTGTGTGCCTGTGCTGACAAGATGGCTGACAGTGTTATCCTGGGGTTAGTTTTGCTACAAGTCCCATGTGTGTCCCTGTGCTTCACCCAGCATGACCCAGGGTTGTGGTTCTTTGTGGGATATTTGATTTGTGTGTTTGAGGCAATGCATTCTCCCAGGTGAGTTGTGTGTTGTTTGTGTTAAGGGGGGGTGTGTGAAAAGCTGCTTGTTAATATGGTCTGAGGTATCAGTCCTCCTTCCCACCCAGCCAGATTTCCCTCCATGGAACGTGCTTCTATTGCAGGGAGTGCAAGAGGTCTTTCAGGATGTCAGTCAGTGGTGTCCTGCTGTTGGTTGGTGCACAGTTCCCAGCAGGGCCTTGTGCTCCCCACAGCAGTAGCCAGTGTCAGCCATCTTGTCAGTTGTTTTCCACTCCCTGTGATGTGGGCATGGTTCATGGTGGTGTTGATGTGCGCATTGTGAGGGTGAGCAATATCTGTGACTACCACTCCCATCATGCTATTGCCTCCACCCCCCTTCCCAGCATGCCCATACTTCCTTCCTTTTGAGTGTACTTCACTGTGTGTGAGTGTGAGAGCAATGGCAAGATGGCTGACAGTGGTGTCTTGCTGTTGGTTGGTGCCCAGTTCCCAGCAGGGCCTTGTGCTCCCCACAACATGGCACCAGTGTCAGTCATCTTTGATGTGGCTTTTGACTCCCTGTGAGGTGTGCATGCTTGGGTGTGATCTTGCTGGGCTATGTGGGTGGGGGATGTTGGGCTGTGACTACCACTCCCATCATGCTTTTGCCTCCACCCCCCTTCCCAGCATGCCCATGCTTCCTTCCTTTTGACTCTGCTTCCCTGTGGGGTTGTGTGCCTGTGCTGACAAGATGGCTGACAGTGTTATCCTGGGGTTAGTTTTGCTACAAGTCCCATGTGTGTCCCTGTGCTTCACACAGCATGACCCAGGGTTGTGGTTCTTTGTGGGATATTTGATTTGTGTGTTTGAGGCAATGCATTCTCCCAGGTGAGTTGTGTGTAGTTTGTGTTAAGGGTGTGTGTGTGAAAAGCTGCTTGTTAATATGGTCTGAGGTGTCAGTCCTCCTTCCCACCCAGCCAGATACCCCACCATGGAACGTGCTTCTTTTGCAGGGAGTGCAAGTTGTCTTTCAGGATGTCAGTCAGTGGTGTCCTGCTGTTGGTTGGTGCACAGTTCCCAGCAGGGCCTTGTGCTCCCCACAGCAGTAGCCAGTGTCAGCCATCTTGTCAGTTGTTTTCCACTCCCTGTGATGTGGGCATGGTTCATGGTGGTGTTGATGTGCGCATTGTGAGGGTGGGCAATATCTGTGACTACGACTCCCATGATGCTATTGGCTACACTGACTTGCCCAGCATACACACAATTCCTTCCTTTCAGTGAGCTTCCCTGTGAGGTGGTGTTCTAGTGGTGGCTACATATCTGACTGTGTTTGTTGGTTAGATTTGTGCCACTGCCTAGCTCTGTTTGTTGTTGGGTTTGTACATGTGATGACACAGTTACATATCACTATGAGATGGCATGTATTGTGTTTATCTGACTGACATACACATTTTGGGATGATTCTGTTTTGGTTGCTGTGGATTTGCTAAGGGTGCATGGTTTGACTCTCCCCTTGACAGTGATGTGTGTGTATTGTCGCACAATATTGTGTACATTTGTTGTGTACTCACCAGGCTCTGGGATGTTTTCTGGTCCATATACGCTCACTGGTGGTAGGATGGCCCGCACCTTCTCCTCCCAGGGCCTGAGATATACTGGTTTGGCAGGAGGGCCACTGCCGGTGTGTTGGCTCAAGAGGTAGTCCTTCTTCATCAGCTCCCTGACCATCCTGCGCACGTCATACCACCTGTTCTGGATATCTCCCTTTGTGCGCAAACATGGTGATTGTGCATTGACCCTGTCAACAATCCTCTCCCACATCTTGGTTTTCTGCGCCATGGGTGTCTGTTGGACCAATGTACCAAACAGCTGTGGCTCTACCCTGAGGATCTCATCTACCAGGACTTCCAATTCACTATCTAGGAACTTATGATTCTTCTTTGGGGGCATGGTGATGGGTGGTGATGGTGAGTGATGTTTGTGGGGGGGTGCAAGTGAGGGTGTGTGAGTGTGTGTTTTGCTGGGTGTATGTGAGGGTGCTATTTGTTGAGGTGCTGCTGGTGTGTGGCTTGTGTGATGGATGAGCTGTGAGTGTGTGTGTGTGGTTGCTGTCTGTTGGTGTTGAGTGCTGGCAGGTAATTTGAATTTGCAAAGGATTATGGTAGGGATTTGTGTCCTTTATACGGGTGGAGTTGTGGGTGTGTCTTTGTTCCCTGTTTCCCCCCAGTATTTATTTGCTTTGTAATTGCTTGTTTGGCCTTTTTTTGTGTTTTTTTTCCTTAGTTCTTTTTGTGCATGTAGGAGACGTTCTTCTGACCGAGTCGGACCCTGCAGTTGTCTCGTGCGAGCCTCTCAGATTCGTTCACGCTGTGTTTGTGCTGTTTTCTGTGCTGCGTACGCGTCAGTCGTGGTGTTTTGTGTTGCTTCGGCTCGCAGTTTTGTATGCGTGTCGGTCGTACGGCTTGGGCCCCGTGCGACTCGGTCGTGTTTTCCACGCGTTGCATCGTACTTGGCGGGTAGGAGTTCGCGGGTACGTTTCGTTCGGGATTCTTCCTGGTGCGTGTCGGTCGGTTCGATTCGCGTGGTTTTCCGGCCGGATGGCTGTTTTCCTCGCGGTTCGGTCGTTCGGCTTGTGTTCCGTACGCGTCGGTCGGGTTTTGCACGCTTCTCATGGTACTTTGCGGGTCGGGCTGCACCGGTACGTGTCGGTCGGAATTAATTCCGGCTCCAAGTCGGTCGGTACGTTTTCCAGCCCGAATCGGAATCGGCCCCATAGTCATGTAATATATTGTGAAAGTAATTTGTAAATGTTCAAATATGTGATAAAAAACTGTAAATTCTACACGAACTAATGAAAGATGATTGCACAAAATATTGAGTTTTTGATATTCTGATACCTAAATACTATGTCAAGGATTCATTATTACAAAAATACTGTGTCACAGAATCTCATTGTCAAGAATATTGTTTTTTGGGGTTTATTTAATAACATTTACTTAAATATAGTTGTAAAAAATATAGGGGGTCATTACGATGGCGGGCGGAAGCACAACCGCCGTGCTGGCGGATGCAAAAACCATCAGTTACCGCCGGCACGCAGCAGTCCACACGCCCGCCCAATTACGATGCGAAAAGTAGGCCAAACATCGCCGGCAAGCCAGCAACACCGTCCGCCATCAAAGTGCGCCCGTACACGTAGCGGCGCAGCCCAATTGACACACACCGTCCGACGAAACACGTCCCGCCCGGCGTATAAATTACGATGCCGCAAACAAACGGCTCCCACGGCTAAGAGATACCGTACGACAAACCGAAGCGGTAACACGGACGCCGAGCACGGACAACGAAGAAGCGGCTCCCCGAGCATGAATCCAGCACTGCAGGCCCTCCCCATGCTCTTGCTGATGCACCACCAAGGACGCAACGTACCGCGGAGACGCAGGTAGGCACACACACAACAAGTGCACGCAAACAGCGCACACAGTGCAAGGGCGGAAAAAGCGGACAACCCCCACCAGCGCGTGTACACTACACATCCACCATTGCATCCACATATGACACACAGGCCAAATCGTAACATCGCGTAACACATGTGTACACACCACCTGGGACTAGGAACCAACGACCCCGTCACGGCCCCAAAGCGGCGATGACGCCGCCACACATGCGCACAACGCAGAGGCCAACCGCAGCGCCATGCATGCGTCGCACACAGACACAGGGACACAACCAAGCAGCACACACATCAGCCCCACCCCGAACGCACATGACACGTGACAGGCCTGCCACAGACATGTCCCCAACGCCCAATTCACGGACAACACCCAACGCCACACAACCGACGCACACATGTCAGTGAAGTCACGCAACAGCAGGACACACCCCAGTGTAACAAACATGGCGAAGCACACAGCGGCGGCAACACCAACTAGGAGAAGCAGGGCCCCTTCGGGAAGAGGAACGCCAGTACCACACTGAAACACCCATACCACCCTGCACATATGAACAAGACATATAAAACGGAACACCAAAGAGCCCGGGGACCGACAACAGGTGGCCCAAGAATAACATCCACACACAAGGCCCAACGCAGAGCGGAAAGGCAGCCTGCCGCCCACACAAGGGAGAGCAGACAGCACTGAATGACCTTCCATTCCAACTCCGAAACCACAGCCCTACGAAAGAAGCCGGTGAATACAGCCATTGTCCAAGAAAAGACCAACACAGGCATGCCGAGGAGACCGACCACAGGGCAGATAGCGCATATCACAGAAGCACACAACGGACGGGGAAGAAAAAAGGAAACACTCCCCCATGTCGGCCACATGCAAGTTAATTGGAAGGAGTCACACATCACTGACCTTGAACTGTCTGAGAAGCATGTGGGATGAGGGCCCGTGTCCTCCAAACAAGCCAACAGAACACAAGTCCTGTCTCCCTACGACTACACAGAGCTCACAGCAACCTCGGAGCGTGCACATTGCAGACTGCACACACAGCCGGAGCACGCCACCACAACGCACCGCTGCGAAATGGCAACCGCAACACACCTACCCAACTACGCCGGACAGCTCAAGCTGTACAAAACCAACCTGATACATATATTGGGATGCGATCTCCTGTCCCTGCTGAACGTAAGTTACCGACTGACTTACCGCATCACATTGTTCAGCTGCGTCATGCCCGTCTTCTACTGTCGGAGGTGTCCCTACCAGCATCCCGTGGAGATATGCCTCTCCAACCCGGCATGTCTAAAGGCGGACCTGCTACCACTACTCCTCCCTCTGGACGCACACGACAGGGCCTGCTCTGCCTATGGGGGCATGGCGTATGTGGCCAACATCGCACCCGCACTGAAATGGGACCACTGTGCCTCCACACGACGGATCATCGAGAACAGCTACATCGAATGTCACCCAGCATGCCCCATCATGGTCCTCCAAGGGACAACTTACGAACAACACCTTGACAGCCACCATCCGCTACATTGGCTGGCAAACATGTACACCACCAATGACATGGAAGCCCTGCTGGACGGCATCGCATACCTGACAACCTGTAAATTCGTCGGACCACAACGCAGGTTCCCCGATTGACCTATGATGTCCAACCCCGCACCCATGCTTAGCTTCCGCACGGACTGGCCAGTCACCACCACAACAGCCATACCAAACGACCGGCAACTGTTACCACACCATCAACGACATCGCCATGACATCGGATATGACCGGGACATGCACACTGTTCCCCATCACATCCAGGAACACCGCATGCATCGTGGGAGGCAGTGGCATGGGGTCTGTGTATCGCACCCACATGGACGGAACTGCACGAACAACCAGGACACGACATGGATCCAGCGCCCATGGACACACACACCGCTCACTGGACATGAATAGGTCGCCTGGAGTCTGTGGGTGCTGCACCCCTCCCACCCCCGCCCCGGGAATCCCATACCAGGACCTTTGCATGGACGACAAGTGCATACAACAACAACACGACCCCAGTGACTGTGACATGTCCAGTAACCACCACAGTGCAACAACAAGTGGCACGCCGCTGCATGCACGCAAGCACATGCCCTGAAGTCATCTCACATGCACGCGTGCATGAGGAACAACCGCAGCAAACCTGTCACATGGAACTGAGATGGACTGTGCCCATGATGCCAAGCGGTCTGGTAGGCTACATGTATACCGTCTGTGTCAAAGTCCGCAGCTCCGCAACTATACGTAAATGTACATTAGCACAGCCTTGGCCAAGCAGATGTAACTCTGAAGCCCACATCCCACATGCAACAGCCAATCACATGTAACCCCACACCCTATCCCATTTGCAATCATGCTCAGTATATCCTCAACATGTATTCCGCTGCCAGTAGTGTCCACTATACTGCATCACAGAGGACAGAAGACTCAATATAATGTTTGAAACCAAAACTGTCTCCGCTGACTCATTTCACAAGTACGAATGAGAGAGGATGAGAGTATGTGAAGTACACGGCAGTCGTGACATGACCATGTAGTCCACTGGTATTGGATGTCAACGCAAATGAGTAGCACAACTGTGGAAGACACACATGTGTCGTGTGAAGTCGTATGGACGCAGTGCTCAGGTGGGTGGGTGTGACGGGTAGATGCGCACATGCCAAGTTGGAGCACGCCGTGTTGGGAGGGGTCATGAACAGTACACCACCGCTTCCCTGGGCATTGTGAGAGGACACCTGTCTGGGGGAGTGAACACGTGTGTGCACAGCAGCCGGGCACACGTACAAAGCGGTACCAGGCGCACCTCAGCCCACCCTCTGTGGACAAGCTGGATCCTGTTGTGCGCCCGCCATGCCCCTTGACAAGGCACACACAGCCCCAGTCGACCAGGTGTAACCCCAACATAGTCAATCCGCACAGGCGATACAGGGCACGGGATGGCAGTCGAGCATGGTGTGTGAGAGGTCTCCTCGCGCTCCTCCTGGTCATATCACGCAGGCAATAGAACCTCAACGTCTAGCATGGCACAAGTCAAATGGAAGTGTAGGGGGGACGCACCACAGCACGAGCAGCACTGACGTCACGGGAGGTGGCTCGCACCATCCCATCCATTGCCCATTATGCCAACCACGCCACATGCCATTGCGACTAAGTGCAAGCACGTGCGCCACCACCCCCGAGCCCTCCCCAGAGAGGCCAAAGAGTGAATGTGTGGGCCATCAGTCACAGATGGACGCGGCCTGGCCGCAAGGGCAGCCACAGCCACTGGGTGTCGCAGGTGGCGGATCCGTAAGGCGAAGACTGTGGTGCATAGTCCATGCAGGCCGGGTCTCCATTTGGGGCACCACGCAGGTGGACGGCGTCCCGCAACACATCATACCCTGAGACAGCCCACTCGTGCAACTGGACCCACACATACACTCCTTGCCCTCTCTGGTGCGAGCTTGGGGCTGCCTGTGCAAGCGCTAGCCTCGCAGGTGCACATGCATATTGGGGGAGCGAGGGGAGGACATGAGGGCTGGGGCGAAGATGACTGTATCACTGTCAGTGAGTACAAGGGATGACCCAGATGTGGAAAGGAAGAGACGTGTCCCGTGTGTACTGCAACTAGTCGCCAATCCAACTACCCCCCATGTCCGGAATGTAAGCCCGCACCTAGGCCCGCCCATCCGCCACATCGAATATACCACCAGCACGACAACCTTCCCATTCGAAACACTGACTGGGGGTGGCGACCAGTGAACAATCATGTGTAGCCTACCCACGCGTACATGTGGGCCCTCCATGATCCATGTCACCTGCGGCAAAGTCATGACATGCGCAATGAGGGAAGTGAGGAGAGCTGTCCGCCCCACGCACAGAAGGTGCATCAGCTCCACAGACCCAGCAGCGAGTCCAGCAGGGGTCACATGTGCAGGGGCAGCTGTGCCTGGTGTGAAGGCACATGCATATAGACAGCACATCGACCAATGTGTAGTCTGCCCACATCTACAGTCCATCATCATGCGGACATAGGAATTGAACACAGGGCAACACATCTTAGTGGGTGCACCCACCGTGACCAACAATGCGCAATCATCGACGTACCCGCCCTGTGCATGGCCCCCCACCCAACGGAGGCACATCCAGTGCCACCATCCCACACACACAAGCCTTCCACGGAACATGCTGTGTCCAATGGTCAGTACAGAGTCAGCGCCCATCTGGTGGATCCTGAACAGGAGACACATGCACACACATGCCAGCTCCCACTATGTACGTCTGCCACCTGGCACGTGCAATGTAACCTCTCACCTGTGACGTGTGACTGCAAGCACACAGCCGTCTTGGCATGGGCTGTCAATGTGGACACCTGTCAATGTTTCGGGAGGTGTGATCCGTACAGTGCTGTACATAGGGTGCAGTGCTGACACCTACTACTGTCTCATATCCCCTCGTGCCACAGGTCCCACTTGTTTTGGCCACTCAGCCTGTGCCCACATCGTCGTCGTCGTGTGCCATACTCATCCAGCCTCGGAAGCAGTTCCATGCTCAGCAGACATTCATGTTGCCGTGGCGTTGCCGCTTGACGAATATGCAGTCAGTCCCCATCAGCACGCCCCGCAAGTCATTGGGGCCTAGATCCCCATGTGCATGCACATGGCAGTGGTTTGTCTCACTAGCCATTGCCATTGTTGGGAGACCTGTGTAAGTGTATTGTGGCCGTGCCGTCCCAGCTTGACAGCTGGGCTGTGGCTCATGTGCTTGCTCAGTCATGTCAGTGATGTGTATGCGAAATTGCTATGTGTTGTGTTGCTTTGACATGTGTCCACTGCCATTTTCCCTAGGCGGAGACCGAACATTGACCGCCCATACCAATTGCTGGCGGACATGGACGATACAGAGGTCATTAGGAAGTTTCGGCTGGACAGGCCAACCCTGCATCGACTGTGTGCCATGTTGGAACCCCATCTCCGTCCCCGCAGGGTGTATCCGACAGCTGTCACCCCCACGGCTAAGGTGATGGCCGCCATGCATTTCTTCGCCACTGGGTCATTCCAATACACAGTGGGCAGTGGAGGAGGGATGTCCCAGCCCATGTTCAGCAAGGTGCTGAGGGATGTACTGGCAGCCATGATGCTGTACCGAAACAGGTACATCCGCTTCCCCAGGGCTCGTGAATTGGCGGCAGTGAAGGGTGCATTCTATGCCCTTGGCAGAATCCCACACGTCGTTGGAGCCATTGACTGCACACATGTTGGCCTTGTTCCACCACAGGCCACTGAGCACCTGTACCGCAACAGGAAGCACACACACTCCCTGAATGTGCAAGTGGTGTGCCTTGCGGACATGGTGATCACCCACGTGTGTGCAAAGTTCCCAGGCTCGGCCCATGACGCACACATAATGCGCAACAGCATCTTGCCACGACTGATGTCCAATCTGCAACAGGATCGTGGCTGTATTGTCGGTGAGTATGTGGAGTGGTGTAGCGTGCTGGTTGTGCGATGCTGTCCCCTGTCCAGTTGGAATAGCAACGGTTCTCTGTGTCCCTCACACCCAGGTGACTCTGCGTACCCGAATGGGGCATGGCTGCTCAGTCCATTGAGGAATCCTCGCACCCCAGCAGACGATCGCTACAATGAGGCACATGGGAGGACAAGACGTGTGGTCGAGCGTACCTTTGGCCTCCTCAAGTCCAGGTTCAGGTGCCTGGACCGCACCGAGGGTGCGCTGGCGTACTCCCCACAGAAGGTGTGCCAGATAGTGGTGGCGTGCTGCATGCTGCACAATCTGGCCATTCGGAAGCAGATCCCCCTCATCGTGGATGACGGAGATCAACCAGGGCCCCAGCCCGCAGACCAGGACAGCTCGAGTGAGGAGGACAGCGGAGAGGAGGAAGCTGGTAATGTGCGGCAGCAGCTCATCGCCCACTACTTCACTTGACGGTGAGTGTCCATGTACGACGGCTGATGTGGCTGTATCTGTGCAGGTGTGTGTGTGCTGTGTCAGGGTGGCCGTTTGTTCACTGCGTGCTGTGTGTCAACGCTCCATGGCCAGGGTAGTATGCCACTGTTGGTGGCTGTGGCATTGTGCCCTATTGCTCTGTGCGATGTGTGTACATTGCTTGTAGTTGTTGACATGTACTGTGTGATGGGTGTGTGACACACTCATTGAATGTGCTCCTGTTCTGTCTCCCACCCCTAGGTCCATACAGGCCCTCCGGATTCCATTGCCATGCCACGCATCAGGTGCCTTTCCGCCCAAGGTGGCCGTTGTATTCCGTACAAATAAAACACAGGGCACAAACAGCAGTTTGTGTAAGAGGTGCATTTATTTCAAACTGTGACATGTGATTGTGTGTAAGGTGATGACAAAAGTGGTGCGTGCAGTGACAATGAGCTGTCGGTCATGGCTGCGTGATGCTCAGGGTGTACCCACTGGTTCTATGTCCATAGTCCAACACACACATGCCATCCAGATGGCTGTGTGGAGTGGGATCGTAGTCCAAGTCAATGCAGTGGGTGGTCAAGGAAGGCTGGCTGGCTGCCTCACTTGCGTCTGGAGCGTGCGAAGTCCTCCCGGGAGATCTGTTTCCACTTTGGACGGCCCCTTCCACGTTTGCGAGGGGGGGTGCCTGCTTGCGACATGCTGGTGGTTGAGGTGTGCTCACTGGCTGTGGACGCAGGGGAACTGGACGCAGCTGCATGACCCTGCGCCCCGGCAGGTGGTGGCGGTGGTGGAGCTGCTGTCCCTGGCTGTGACCTCACCACCAGCTGGCCCATGAGGTCCACGAGTTGACCTATACGGGCGTCCATGGACCTCAGCACCCCCAGCACCTCCCGCGTGTCTGAAGCAGACCTGACCCATTGTTCTTGGGCCTCTTCATAGGCCCCAAGGACTCTGGCCATTTGAGGCAGGGCATGGCTCCCAGGGGAGACTTGCGTTTCCCTGACCCTGCTCCTCCTACCATTACTGCTGCCACCGGCCTGCCCACTAGCCACATTGCTCACCACGGTCCTCGCTGTGGCTCCCAGGGTGGATCCAGTCGGCCGGGCCACCACCTGCGCTGGGGCTGGTGCCAGCGAAGACGTGGTGGTGGTGGCGGCGGTGGTGGTCGGTGCGGCGATGGTGGCGGTTGCGGCAGTGGTAGTGGCCGCAATGACCGTGGGTGTGGCCGCAATGACCGTGGGTGTGGCCGCAACGACAGTGGCAGCAGGGGGCTGGGAATGTTCAGCTGCCCTGGATGATGGGTTGGTGGGTAGGAGGGGTCCTGGGGAGCGGCTGGGCCCTGCCACACCAGATGGGCCTGCTTGGTGGTCCGTGTCCGAAGAGGAGGACAGATCCTCCACATCCGTGTGTCCTCGTTGGGGGCTTGTAGGCTGGCTGTGCTGGCTGCTGTCTCCATCCCCAGCATCCAGCAGTTCGTCACCTGTGGAGAGAATGAGATTTGTTATTGTGTTGCACCTGGCGAAGTATGTATTTGTCGTCTGACATTAACAGTTCGTGCAATCTCGTACATGGGTTTCCCGGAGGCGTGTGTGTGGCTGTACCATTTGTGGTTGTGTGTGCTTGGCAGTGGGACTGTGTGCTGTGCACATGTGGCATGGGACGGATTGGCCATGCCGATGGGTGTGTTGCTGTGCCCCTACTTATTGTGACTCTGGTGTATGCGGGCTCCTGGCCCATCCTGGGTCTGGTTTGTACTTTGCTTTTGGTGTTCAGATGGAACGCTTAGGAACGCATATGGCAACATGGGGGCCATGCCCCAGATTCGCATTTGGGAGGGAATATGCTTTTGGGGTTCAAATGGAACGCTTAGGAACGCATATGGCAACATGGGGGCCATGCCCCAGATTCGCATTTGGGAGGGTATATGCTTTTGGGGTTCAAATGGAACGCTTAGGAACGCATATGGCAACATGGGGGCCATGCCCCAGATTCGCATTTGGGATGGAATATGCTTTTGGGGTACATGCTGTGAGCCATGGGTGCCGAACGTGACATGTGTTGTGGCAGCATGACAGTGCATGGTTTGAGGTGTGTGCATGCTTGACATGGCCTGCATATTTGCTGTCTGTTGTGATTACTGGACATGGCATTGGACGCATCGTTATGAGTGAGTGATGGTTGTGTGCCAGCCAACGTATTGCAGTTGTCCCATCTCCTTGGTGTGCGTGCCTCCCTGTGCCATGTGCATCACTGCAGTGCTCGGGGGGGGTGTGGCCCATGTTGTGTGTTGTTGCTCACAGTGTGTCGTGCGCTTCATTGACTTCTGGCACATGGTTGGTCATGGGCATGTATCTTAGCGTGACTGCTGTATGTGTGGCAGCTGTGTGGATGACATGCCTTTCATGAGACTGGGGCTGACGGATGGGATGGATGGTATGTTGTATGTGCATGGTGTGTCTGTGTGTTTGATGGGTTCAGTGGTGTTCGTGTGCATTTATGTTGTTCCGCTCTGTTGCGTCTAGTGTTGTTTGTCTTACATAGGCGTAGTTGTGGGGTGTGTGGTTGACAGGCAGTAGGGGCTACTTGGACAGGACTTCAATGGTGTTTCGGTTGTGTGTGATGGGTTGCACAGTGGCTGCCGTGTGGTACTATATTCAGTGTGGCTTGTGCATGCAGACGTGGCTCCTTGGGTGTTGCTGTGTCTGTGATGGGTCATGTGAGGTGTGAGTCTGTGGTTCATGTCCGTGTGCACATTGTTCACTTGTTCGTGACGGTGGGCGGTGCTGCGTGTTCGTCTGCTACGTGACATGTCCCATGTGTTGGTCGTGTTACGGTCCTCATGCCTCCAGTAATCCAGCCCTGTCCAGTTTCCCACCTGCAGGTTGTTCGGGCGTGCACTGTACTGGATGCCACATGGTTCTAAGCGGGGGTGCTCCATGTTGCAGGTCTGTGGGGGTGGGGGGTGTTGTGGGTCGTGGTGGTGGCTGGACACCCACTGACACCGATTGCTGTGGACCGTGATGTCTACCTTTCGGCTGTCGTTGTGCACTGCGGTGGCTGACACGTGGCTGTGGGGTGTGGGGGATGCTCCTCCTTGCTGTGCTGTGGGACTAGGGGCCTGGTGTGTGTTGTACTTGGGCTGTCCACCCTCCCACCCACTGCACTTTGTGTTCCTGCCACTTACCTGTTACTTGTCGGTTAGTGCAGCTGTGGCGGACACATGGGTGTGGTGGGTGCTCGTTGTGGTGCTTCTGGCATATTTGGGGACCTGTTGGTGGTTACGTGGCTGGCTGAGTGTACACATGTCCCCACGCATCTTACAGTTGTTCGGTTTGGGCTGTGTGTGGTGGTGTCTGTTGCATGTGTGTGTGATGTGTTGTGTATTGTGTGCTGGACATGGGGGTGTTTGTCCCTGGGAGCTGTGGCATGGTGGTAGTGCATGTGAGTACATAGCGGTGTGCTGGTATACATTAGTTTGTACTTACCAGCCTCCATTCCCCCTGCTAATCCGGCGAGGATCTCGGGATGTATGATGACTCGCACCTTCTCCTCCCACGCTTTGAAGGTCTTGAAGAGCGCGGGATTCCCTCCGCCAGTGACGGCTGCCAGCTCTCTGTTCTTGGTCTCCTTCTTCTTGACCAGGCTCTTGACGTCATTCCACCGTTTGTTTATTTCGACTCTGTTCCTGGGCAGGGTCCCGACTGCATTGACCTGGTCTACGATCCGGTTCCACATTCTGTTTCTGGTGGCTAGTGGTGTGTGCTGGACCATGTTCCCATAGATTTGTGGGTGCACCTTGATGATCTCGTCGACCATGACCGTCAGCTCAATGGGCGTGAACTTGGGCATTCTTTGTGGTGCCATGGTGTTTGTGGTGCTGGTGCGGTGTGTGTTGTGTAATGTGCAGGGGGTTTGTGGTGCCGGTGTTTGGTGGTGGTGGTGGTGGTGGTGGTTGTGATGTGTGCGTTTCTGTGGTGTGCTGCTGTCCTTGCTGTGTCACTGTGTCCTCTCCTCTCCTCTCTAGTTTGCAATGTTGCAAGGGGTTGTGGTCTGTGGGAGTGCTGCTTTTGTACTTACCTATGTGGGTGTGTCCTCATGGTCTGTTGTTTTCAGGTGTGTTGTGTCTGGGGTTCTGGCCTTTGTAGTTTTTGTTTGTCCAGGGGGTGTTTTCGGGATGTGTACTGTGCTTGTGTATTTGTGCGTGCCTTGCTGTGTGGACTTGTTGGCCATGTTGTGTGTGATTGGTTTTGTCAGCGGATGGTTTCTGTGCAGGGACGTGGGCGCCATGGCTTCTGCCGTGTCGATTCTCATCGGCGTTATTTGCGCTGGCGGGCGGTATATTTGTAGTTTTCCCGCGCTCATGGCGGTGCGATCGTAATTTCACGTGCGGTGTGTCGGCCGTGAGGGCGGGCGGTTTTGTGTTGTCGTGCGTGTTTCCGTCCGTGGCGGGCGGTTTGACTCCGACTCCGGACGATGGCGGGCGGTATCTTGTGTGATTTTTCCGCCGATGGCGGTTTTCGGTTTGTTTAATCGTAATGGCGTGGTCGGTGTTCAGACGGTGTGTGCGGGTGGATTTTTGCCGCTTCCATGCCTGGCGGATTTTTTTACGCCGGGTATCGTAATGGGCCCCATAGTGTCTTGATTAATTTAAATATATATTAATAAAAATATTAATTGTAGGTGTCAGCATAGTTATTATAATTGTTATTCATTTTTTTAAGTAGATTTTTTAAAATAAAATGTTTAATTTAATACATTTTAATTAAGTTAGTAATTATAAAGTAGTAGCAGGTTTTGGGGTTTGTAGGGGTATAAGGTGGGAAGTAAATGAAATTATAATTAAAGCTTCGGCTCCAGTTTTCCAGTTTTCCAATTTTACTGATTTGTACAGAGAAATACAGACCGAAAACAATAAATTTTTCTGTATGTATTTATTATTAAATACAGAAAAATACAGAAAATAGGTTTTCTTTTGGGTGAGTCTCATTGGTTTCAATCATGTGTGCTAGATCAATAGCTGTGCAGACTGACAGGTGGGGGGGGGGGTTAAAAAAGATTTCATGATGAGGCTGTCAGGACGAAGGGCTTGAGAGCAGGGTAGACCTACCTGGACTGCACCACTGGCCTGAGTCTCGCACCACGTCCTGCACTGCACCTGAAAAATAAAAATCTGAAACCATTTTCTTCTTGCAGGAAGCAACTGCAGAAACAAAGGAAGGACCAGAACAGACAAACTCGAGGGACATAAAAAGCAAAGACGGACTCAAAAATAGGATCAGAAAGGAGGAGGAGACTTCACCCGAAACAGGGGAGGACTTGATTGAGGAGAACGCCGAGAAGGGGAAGACCAACCCCGCAGGCCCCAGCGGCACCGTGAAATGCCAAGAAGGACCTGTTGGCAGACTTTGGCTACAGGACCCAAGGGATGATGCCGAGAGTAATTGGCAGGATCAAGACAGCTGCCTACAGGATGCTTCGGCCCCGCCATGCTCCCGTCAGGAGCCACCATAAAAGATACTCCAATTATTTTGGTACTTTTAGTTTTGCCTACTCAGGAAGAGGAGTGTTCACTTTTATTTGTTTCATGTCATTTACTTATTTCAATCCCTGCAAAGGAAGGGAGTTCTTTGATTTTGGGGCTCACCTTTAAAAGAAACCCTTTTTGGGACACCACAGAGAAAACCCTTATGAAAGGTAAACCAACCTCCAACCTGAAAACAAATATGACAAATCACTAAGAAATCAACAAAAGTATAGGTAACAGACAATAGCCAGAGAAGAGATTATCGTATATAGAGGAATATAACTTACCTGTGTTTTCTCCTTTCCTCGAGGGTGCTTTCGGCTGACTTCCGGTCCAAACCTGGGAGAAGAAGTGGGAGGAGAATCAACACTATATACCAAGAACTTTGTAAAGAAATAAAAATACCACTATCAAGTAATCCAAAAAGAGTAACGTGTCTTGTATGCCTAGCAAAAGATGCTTAAATAAATACTGCAGTACAGCTATTAGGCTGTTCTGCAATGCAAATGATCACAGAAGACTATTGTGCAGTAAATGGCTAAAACTCATTGGACATTCAAACATGAGTAAATATTTGTTGGTTAAATAAACGTGGAAATATACCCATTGCAGCTTGATTTTTTACTATAAGCACAATATAAATATGGATAAATACAGATGGAAATGTCAAAAAGAAATATAAAACAGGAGCCCTAATTATAATTAATTTAATTTTCATTGTTAATTAATTTTATTTTGTAAATTAGATATTTTATTGATTAATAATTATTTAAACTGTTAACTTTTTTAATAGTTATTTTATGTATTTAAGTTTAATTTGTTATTTTTATTGTACATTTGCATTTTTAAATTTCGAGTAATATCTTTATGGTAGTAGCAGATTGTTGTTATTGAAGGCAAATACGGTGGGATGTTACAAGTCCCAAGTAATTTTATATTACTGCTAATTAATTTGAAATTGCTAATTAATTATGTAGATGTGTTTACTTTTTAATTGTAAGATTTTTTTATTGTAAACTATACTTAAATGTTTAGATTTCTGTTTATAATTTATATTTGTTAGTGGGTTCTTGGTTTTGTAGGGGAATTTGGGTGGGATGCTATTGAAAGTATAATATTTTTAAATTAATTGTTAATAACATTTATTTGATTAATTAAAAATTATATAATATAGTAAATCTAATCCCTCTGGAGTTCAAGACTTTCCCTACTGTTGCATTGCCTAGAGTGGGAATAGTAAATCTAAACCCTCCGGAGTCCAACACTTTCCCTACTGTGGTGTAGCTAGGAGTGGGAATAGTAAATCTAAACCCTCTGGAGTCTAACACTTTCGCTACTATTGTGTAGACTTGAGTTGCAAAAGTAAAATAAACCCCTCTAGAGACCAAGACTTTCCCTACTATTGCTTAGACTGGAGTGGGAATAGGAAATCTAACCCCTCTGGAGCCCAACATATTTCCAACTGTTGCATAGACTGGAGTGGAAATAGTAAGTCTATCCCCACCAGAGTCCAACACTTTCCCTACTGTTGCTTAAACTGGAGTTGGAATAGTTAATCTAACCTCTCCAGAGTCCAACAGTTTCTCTACTGTTGCTTAGAATGGAGTGGGGATAGTAAATGTAACCCCTCCAAATTCCAACACTTACCCTACTGTTTCATAGGATGGAGTAGAAATAGTAGAATAATCCCTAGTTAATTAATTGTTATATTTTGTTATATATGTTTTTATAATTGGTTTTGCCAGTACACTTATTATTATTAACATTTTAGAATTATATGTTCATTTTTAAAATTAGTTATATATTTTTGTTGGTTTTATAAAATTAAATGTAGTACTTGAATATAAATGTCTGAAAAATTGTCTATGTACTGGTGTTTTATTGTGTGTGTATATATATATATATATATATATATATATATATATATATATATATATATATATATATAGGAAGTGATTTGGGAAAACCTTGGCAGAAGAACTTAATTTTTAAGTCTGTACCGACGGCAAACATTAAGACCGTTGAATCCCAAACGCATACCAGACAAAGGAGAAATCAAAGAAGACGGACAAGGAGGAAACTCTGGAAATGCAAAAAGCAGGAAACATCAGGGCAAACAATGGTGGAGAAAATAAAAACTCAGGACAATAGGGTCATCAATCTATCAGATACAGTATTAAACTAAGCTGAAATTCAACTATTATCATTGGGACTATCTTTCTGTCCTGAAAGTTATTTTAACTATGGCCAAACAAGAGTTGATGTTTTTAAATTTATCCGGAAACTGAAACTCACAAAGTATTTTACTATCAAGCAAGGAGTCGACCGAAACACCCAGGACTAGTCCAATACTGATGAGAGTTGTGACAATCTACAATTATCTGATGCATTTATATTGCTAACTCTGTATGACTTAGCCACTGAAACAAATGACGGATAAGGGCAAAGTTCGACACAAACAAGATTACAAGATATTGATATCCATTCCTCTACAGCTGCTAGCAGTCCGTTCAAACCTACCTTTACATTTATGCCAATGATGCCACTTGATGCAGTGGATATTTTCCATGACCGCGTGACAGAAGAAATCAAGAAAATATATTACAAATATCGGCACACGTCCAATAAGCTTAAATATTGTAAAAAACAATATGCAAGCCTGATGAAAAAAATGAGGGACAACAATGAAATTGTAATTAATAAATCTGGCAAAGGAGGGAACATAGTCCTCTGGCCCAAACATGAATATCTACAAGAGGCTTACAGACAACTCAACGATAGTCAATGCTATGCGAGATCTAATTTTCAGCATTTCAAATCTATTATAGAAGTACTCAAACAAGATCTGAATAAGTGGAAACGTGAGGGCCTTATTTATAAAAAACGAATTTCTATATTTACATAATGAATTCCCTGTGATGCCGGTCATGTATTTCATTCTGAAAATCCACAAAGCAATATTTCCAATACCGGGTAGACCAATCATATTGGCAAAGAATGGCCTTTTTGAACAGATTTCCCAATATGTGGACTTTTTTTTTTTGCAAGAACATGTTCAAAGACTGCCTTCATATATTAAGGACACTGGAGACTTTTTAACCAAATTAAATGATGTGCCTTGGTCGGATGATTACATCCTTATAACCCTAGACATAACCTCCCTTTACACCAGCGCTGACCACCAAGATGGCTTGGTAGCGGTACAACATTATCTAAGAAAAAGACCAATCAATATGTACAGTCATAATAAGATGCTGTTAGAATTAATTATATGGTGTCTGAATAACAATTTCTTTTTATTTGGTAAGGAGGTATTCCAACAGGTAAGGGGTGTGGCAATGGGAGCCTGTTTCTCCCCCAGCTATGCATGTTTACATGTAGGCTGGCGGGACGAACGGGTTCTTAGGGCAACTCACCTTGTGGAGTATGAATCACATGTGATCAGGTGGATGAGATACATTGATGATGTGTTTATAGTGTGGAAAGGCTCTAAAGCCAGTGCGGAGGTGTTCATAAGGAACATCAACAATAACAAACTTAACATAGAGTTCACTTCACATATTGATGAGCCCTCTATGGGTTTTTTGGATGTTCATATCTCTGTTACTGATAACAAACTGGAGACGATGTTACATCGCAAAATCACAGCAGGCATTTCCACACTACATGCGTCTAGTTTTCACTTAAGGCGCTTATTTAATAGCATTCCCTACTGTGAATTCCTAAGACTGTGAAAGATCTGCAGGTCTGATAAGGATTTGGAACTATGCCAAAAAGAAGCCAAGGAAAGATTCTTGGAATGGGGATATAGCAATTAGATTATAGAAAAAGCAATCTCCAAAGCAAACACAACATCTAGGGAGAATATGCTCTTGTCAGTTAAACCTAGCCCTGTTCCCAAGTGCAATACCAATGTAGCCAGCAATAGTGAGGATTCTAAGATAAGGCTTATTACCACCTATAGCCGACAGGAGAGGAAGATAAGGTGTATCATGAACAACCAATGGCCCGTCATATTAACGGATTCGGTTCTGGGCCAAATACTACCTGATAAACCTACCCTCACATTTAAACGAGCACAGTCCATAACAAACACATTGTTTAAGAGTAGCCCTGAGCTAAGAAAGGGTTGTAGAAAGGCAGTTCCTGCAGGGCGTGTAAATTTGGTACTAATACTACCCAATACACAACACCATTTAGTCCTGAACCTGTGGTCCTAAAGGGTAATTGCAATTGTCAAACTGAATTTGCAGTATATGTCTTTGAGTGCACCTGTGGGCTGCGTTATGTGGGTAGCATGAAGCAACAGGTGCACGTGAGAATTCTGCAACATTTAAGGGCAATTGTGAATTCAGATCCCACATACCCGGTTGCAAAGCATTTTAAATTGAAACACAACAATGACCTCAAGTGCCTCACATATTTTGTAATTGGAGCAATACCACCCCTAAGAAGGGGAGGCAACAGAGAAAAATTGCTCCCCCAACTTGAGTCGCGTTTCATTTTAGAATTAGATTCTAAATCACCATTTGGTTTAAACAATAGTGAGGATTTGCACAATTTCCTATGAATTTATTCTATGAATATATTTATGAATACCTTGGTTTATTTATAATCATATTTATTGCCATTTTTATAGTGGCTATTACTATATTTCTGTCAATGTAATTTTCTATGTGAATGGGCTGTCACAATATCTTGGGTCGCAAAGAAATGACAATTGATGTCAAATATAACATTATAAGAATCTGATGTGTATTATACAGTTGAATTCTTTCAAACCCATTAATGAGATAAAGTTATTTTTGCTGCCAAATATCCTCCATCTATAGAATGTACTGTATTCACACTTTACTATAATTAGCACTTTATTTACACACGAAGGCACTGTTGCTGTGGGCCCTCCTGCAATAATAATAGTAGGATGATGTATTTCTTATCACAGTCTGCATTCTGTCAAGCAGTGATGCTGTTTAGTGGTTTTTTAAATTAGATTAATGTAAATTCCACAGTGAATATAATTTTTATAATTTTAGAGACTGTATGACTCATATTTATTGCAGTACAACAGACGATTGAATTAGTAGGAAATGATACAGGACCCCGGTATTAGTCTGTTTTCAATGCCTATTATGTGGTGAATCACGTGGTAATAGAATGGTTTCTTTAAAGGTGAACAATGCCGCAGAGCGTTTTCATGTGATCAAGGCCACGTGAGGTGGCCAAAACGCGTCATGACATGTTATGAGCAATACATTTAACTATAATGGTATTTCTAAAATATTACTTCACAGTCTATATTTAATAAAAGAAAATTATATTTATACTTTCTTTTGGACGCAATTCCCTTCCACAATATTTTTGACATAATATTTTTATCATTCCCATTATAAATATAGGAAGACGATATTAAGGTAAACAGTATATTTTTGACACAATATGTATGTGCCTTCATATTCATATATTTATGCATGATATTTTGTCATACAACACACATGAAACAAGAGTATGCTTTTTTATTATGAGAAATGACTAAAGACATTTGGAGGGAAGGATTTATAATTAATTAAGGGATTTGGAAATTCCTTTACAATTTACTTATACTTCCTCAAATTGTATGAAGAAAAAAATAATTCCATTAACTTTAATTGTTTAGGTTATAATCTCAAATATTACATCATTCATGACATGTTAAATAACATCATTGATATCACTGATGGCTTCTCAAATTACATCTGTTTGAAATTACCATTACTGTGTGGTATTTTCCCAGTTTTTATTCCTTCACTACTCTAAAGTTGGACAGATTGGAGCCAAACTCAGCGGAAGAGGAAGAACTGACCAGAACCAGTTTAGGTTTAGACAATGAGGATGTCTCTCACACACAGGCTGGCTCTAGGTATGAAAGTGACACCATGAGAACCTCTCATCAGAACACTCCTAGACCTGTAGAGACTCTGAAGAACGACTTCCCTGCCGTCTCAAGCCTGAAGAAAGAATGGACCGGCTTGTCTGGAACCCAGGGCCCCAGAAGTGATTCTAAGTGTCAGTTGGCTGACCTCCTGTTTGAGCTACAGGGACACAACAAGCTAGAGGCCTTCTCTGCAACTGCCCAGCTGACCAGTACCAACTCGACCTACCTGGCCCCTGCAGGAGTGAGTCCTAACCCCAAGAGGTTCCCCCAGGTCCTGGACCTGTGGCTGATGTTAGAGTGGGCCTCTAACTCTAAAACTGCAAGAACTGGAATCTAGGCAAAAAAACAGATGTTCTGGGCTCTTTGCATCAAAAAGAACCGTCCCTGATCTGCTTGACCAACACGGGAGCTGTATTCGACTGCTGATGCGTCCTTCCCCGATACAGAACCCAGAATTCACTGCATGGAGCTCTTTTCATCGACAACAACTGCCCCACATCTCCCACCAACGCGAAGTGCTGATCATTGACCAGCTCTTCGCACCAAAGACGACTGCACCGCAAAAACAAAGTTCCAAACAAGGCCTGAGACTACAACAACCTGCCGTCAACAAGCTCCTCTCCTGATCCAGCTTGCAGCCCGACTTCCGACAATCTTGTCAACAAGTGCTTTTCTTGAGAAAACTGGACTAAGAAGGTAAACTTTCCACCAAGACAAACCTGGTCCCTGTATCCTACTCACACTCCATTGCGGTAAGCCCAAACTTTTGACTTTGCCCCGATCCAGCACGACCATATCACCACGAGTGGCTGTGCTTCTTGGCGCTATTATTACTTATAAATTCCACATTTCATAACTTTGGTTATACTTAATGTATTTTTGTCATTCTGGTGTCATTGTATTTCTTAATATAGTCTCTTTTCTTCTAGATTGGTTTTGGATTTTTCTTGAATTGTGTTTTCACTTTATTACTGTTTGAGTGCTGCATTAATACTTTACATGTTGTCTCTAAGTTAAGACTGAATGCTTTTATGCCAAGCTACCAGAGGGTTAAGCACAGGTTTTTTTAGTGACGTTTGTGGTTCACCCTGACAAGGATTTCATTTGTTATTTGAGTGGGGCTCTTGCCCCTCTCAACAATAACCTAATTTCCAACATCATTGATGACATCACTGATTACATCATCCATGTCATAGCTATTCACATTACTTCACAAACTGTTACATAAAAAGAAGGTTGGCAGTAAAGAGCCTACAGTCGTATATAGCATTCAATTACTGTGTGCATGTCTGGGTGCATAGCATAGAAATAGCGTAGGGCCTGGTGTAAAGTCTAGCTCTGAATGGCAAAAGTTATATGGTGCTCAATTTACCTACAAGTAGAGTTTTGAGTACAAAAAAGTACTCCATGTTAAATAAGGTAAACGTGAACGCACCTCGTGTGGGATGCAGAGGCACGTGTCTAAGTAGGTGTGGCTTAAAGAGAGAGGGCCTAATTTACAATGAGGCTGCACCACCGGAGCGTCACCGGTGGAGCAAGGGTCTGCTCCATATTTATCAGGCAGCACTAAGCTACTTTGCGTGACTTAATGTTATGTTATAAAGATTTTTACCGCGCACAGCTACTCACAAGAGTGTCCCGGTGCTAGGGCATGGCGGCACCTACAAATAAGACTTATACCAATTGTGTGAAAAGCCAAGTTTTCAGTTTCTTTAATGCAGCCTTGTAAATATCATTCCCTTTAATGCAGTTTTCTGCATTAAAGGAGTATGCAATGGGTGTTGCTGTGGGCGTTCCCAGCAACACCCGCAGCTTTTTGACACTGCCCCAGATTTACGAGGTACTGTAACTCTGAGGCTGCGCCAAAAACTTACGCCTCTCCAGGGGAGACATAAGTGAGGCGCAAGGGGGAGAAATACCTTTATTTCTCCTTGTTTTTCCTTTTTCTATGTGTGCTGCATTCTGCAGCTCACATAGAAAGAGACTCTTGTGATTGTTTTTGTGCAGGAACGTTCCCCTTCCTGCACAAAAACAATAATTCCTGCAACACTGGCACCCTTGCACCATGGCGCAAAGGTGCCTGCGATGGCACATGGCAGCCCATTGTGCACCAGCGCAGGGAAAAAGGACACGAATGTGCGGAATCTGATAGATACGGCGCATACCTGCGGCACAGTCCTATGGCAAAATCTTGCAAATAAGGCCCAAAACCTGTTGCCAAGAATCTGTGAGAAAAGCCAAAGCTCCTGGTCACCATAGACCATTTACCTGTGGAAGTCATTCGCACAGCCCTGTGTTAAACAGTTATCCTACAGTGCTATAGACAGATTCCATGGAACGGAGCAGTTTTCAAGGTGTGGACATTTGTTTTCAGAACTTCCCTGAATATTTTGAGGCATTGCACATTGTTGAAGAATATGCACTGTAGGGGTGACCCACTTAGAGATGGTTTAAGTCAGAGAGTTGTAAGCATGGCTCTAAGGTTGTACAACATTTCTATCTCACAAATGTGTATAGTGTATTATACCAAACTACTGTGGGTTGGTCATGGGATCTGGCCGAAGGTGTCTTATCAGTGGCTAATACATACCTGTAAACATTTTGACTAAACCTTAAAGTATTTATGAGGGTGATCCCATTAAAGTGAACAGAATGCTATCTGTCTAGCATGTTGACAAAGCTTATGTCTTTTATCAGTGGATTAGTGACAGAAAATTGGGCACAGATGTAGCTTGTTGAATTATCTCCAGTCCACAAAGCCTGTAGAATACTATCACAATCTTTGGATATTGTCATCAGTAGTAGTGGGCAGTAAATTTGATTCTGCTTGCAGAATTTTCAGAATTTGGTAACTCCACGTTACTCGTGTAAAGCGGAATTCTGCCCAAATTCCACCAATCGCAGCGTGGCAAAATTTTGCTCCCATTCAAGCAACACAATGACAATGGGAACAACACAAGGCTCCAGCAAGCAAGCGGGCGAGCGAGATTTGGTGTCCCCTAGCCCAATTTCCGGTCATTAGGAAGCCTTTGGCGCCATTTTCTAATACAGGCAGACGTGAGCGGTCGCGTTAGGGGGCTGCTTCTCAAATAGATTTTCTACTCAAGCAGCAACAAAATCAAATGAAAATTGGGTTTTCAAATAACTATTCTAACCAAACGGATGGTTCAGGTCGTTTTTTAGCACGAAACACATTTTTTTATTTTACTTTCTTTTTCATCAGGAAGTGCCAGAGAGGCTCCAAATTGCTTTTCATATCCAGAAGGCTTCTCCCAGTATTTTGTCCATCCCTTCGTCACTTTTCAGTTGGAGGGTGAAGGAACACCCTCTTTTTTGTCTGTAATCCCTGCTGCATATACCATTGAATTTTTAAGGATTTGTTTTTGGGGAATCAAGTACGTTAAAGAATTTTTATATAAGATTGTTGTTTGATGGAGGGCATGCACCAGTATTTATTTACCTTTTTTTCTAACATGTTTAAATTTTATTGTGAGTTGCCTGAAGTTGCAGATGGAGCCTATTTTGCAATAACTTCTTTATTTTGTTCTAAGGGAAAAAGTTTGCACAGGCGTGGGAGGGCTACGGGCCTGATTTTAAAACTTTTAAAGTATTTTTTCTCAATTTTTGGTGTGTTGTTTGGGAAATTTGCACTATCATTTTGCTCATTTTATTGCTGGGTCTAGTCCGCCCACACTAATGGCCATAACTGGACAGCTATTATTACTAGGCATTGGGTATATGTTACAACAACTGTTTATGTGGTATATGTCTTTTAAAACATCTATTTCCCCCTGCATTTGCCGCCTGTCATAGGCCAAAGGCGCACACCAGTAATAATGTTTTTAAGGATTATTCCATTTTCCCCCTGCACCTGCCGCCTGCCATAGGCATAGCCAAACCCCAGCGATAATTTTGTTAAGGATTATTCCATTTTTCCCCTGCACCCGCCGCCTGCCATAGGCCATCAGGGCACACCAGCAATAATTTTTTTAAGGATTATTCCATTTCCTCCTGCACCCTGAGCCTGCCACAGGTGTATACCAGCAATAATTTTCCTAAGGATTAGTCCATTTTCTCCTGCGCCAGTCGCCTGCCATAGGGCCCAGGCACACAACAGCAATAATTTTTTTAAGGATTATTCCATTTTCCCCCTGCACTCGCCACCTGCCATAGGCACACACCAGAAATATTTTTTAAGGACTATTCAATTTCCCCCCTGAACCTGCAGCCAGCCATGGGCGATAGGCAGCCACCAGCAATATGTTTTTAAGGATTATTTCATTTCCTGGCTCCACGCGCTGCCTGCCATAGGCCAGCATACCAGCAATACATTTTTAAGGAATATTCAATTCTCCCTTTGCATCTGCCAACTTCCATAGTCCATAAATTCACACCAGCGATAATTTTTTTAAGGATTATTCCATTTTCCCCCTCCACCCGCCTTGTGCCATAGGCACACACCAGCAATAATTTTTTTAAGGATTATTCCATTTTCTCCTCCACCCACCGCCTGCAATAGGTGCACACCAGCGATACGTTTTTCAAGGATTATTCAATTTTCCACCTGCACACGCCTTCTGCCATAGGAAATAAATGCACACCAGCAATAGTTTTTATTACGAATTATTCAATTTTCCACCTGCCCCCACCAACTGCCATAGGCCGTGGGCACACACCAGCAATAATTTTTTAAGGATGATTCCATTTTCCCCTTGCACCCACAGCCAGCCATAGGCTCACACCAGCAATAATATTTTTAAAGATTATTAGATTTTCCTCCTCCACCTGCCGCTTGCCATAAATCATAGGCTCACACCAGCAATACTTCTTTTTTAAGGATTATTCAATTTTCCCCCTGCACATGCCACCTGCGATAGGAGCACACCAGCAATAATTCTTTAAAGATTATTCTATTTCCATTCCATCACGCACAGCCAGTCATACGCAATAGGCAAACACCAGCAATACATTTTTTAAGGATAATTCCATTTTCCCCCTACACCCTCTGCCTGCCACAGGAATCTCATAGGTTTTAGAGGCACGTAAAGAATACTTTTGAAGTTGTATGATATTGAAATATTATGTTATGGTTTGGAATGGATACATTATGGTTAATTATTTGTGATGTGATCTCACTAAATTATATTGTCTGTAGATTCAGACTGTGAATGCCACGTTTCACTTAATTTTTTCCTGCTTGTTTGCTTCAGAGACATCATCACACACAGTACAGCCAGACAAAAGGCCGGCAGGGACACACACCAACTGAGTCCTCCTCTGCTTCTGCTTGTTCCGCTAAGTGTCAACTGCAAGAGCTAAGAAAGAACTTGAAGATGGCCTAAAAGTTGGATGTTCCTGCCAAGAAAGTTGCCAGTGAGGAGGAGAAGAAGGGTATTGCCACTACTGGCATACTGGCCTCCACCTTTTTCAGGAAACATGGTGTACCTGCTGCAAAATGGGCAGCAGAATGCATCATCAACAGCACCAACCCAACCTAACGCTAAGTCCAAGTCCATGTCTATCAGTGATAAAACCACTGCAGTCATGGCGACGAGCAGTGAGTTGGAACTGGATTTGTCTCAGCCGCAAACTAGCACCCAATTGTCTCATTAAAGTGGACAACAGGAACCACAGCCAGCAACACTTCTTCCTGAAGTAGGAGCAGAACAGGAGGTTGAGCTTCCTGCTGAGGAAGATGTTGCTATTAAATCATTGGCTTCAAAATCTTTAGCAAAAAAAAGAAAGGGTACTCCATCATCTTCTCCAAGCCCCCTTTTGGATGACCTGGGCATGCATTAAAAACCCAGACAAGTCTGAGATCTTCACTGAGAGAAAAGGGAAAAGGAAAGTTCCTGAAAACCTTTGAATTATGGAAAGTGACAGTGATGGCAATGAGCCAGTGACTGCCAGTATGGAGAGTGGCTCAGAGGACACCGAGATGATCACTCCTATTCAAGCTGCTCAGAGGGATGTGGTTCCACCACCGGCTTCCATATTTGTAAGACCCCATAGAGACCTGCATCCACCACTGCGACAGTCAAAGTATTCCCTACAGAGAGGCAAATGACAGCCACCTACCTCCAGTTATTCAGCCATTGGCAGTGGCACACTAAAATGTTTTCCTCCACAGTTTGGGACTGCTTTACGATTAGCAAGCAGGATAACATTGCAACATGCTCCATTTGCCATACAAGTGTTCATCTAGGTAACCCAGGTTCGCACTTTGTTACTGTAGGCCAAGTGCCCTATCTGAGAAAATATCACACAATCCGGTGGGAGGAGCACCATAAAAAGATAACTGGTGGTGGTGGTGATGAGAGAGGGAAAGCAGCTGAGTGAACAGTGATAGAAGAAGAAAGTGGTCATGAGGAAGAAGAGGATAACAGCTTTACACAAGACAGCCCTGTCCCCTGTAGTGTGCAAGCGTCACCTGCATCAGCAACCTCCAAATGACACAAGACTCAGATGCAGACACCTCCACCACATACAGTGATTTGCCCAAGAAGCACATTGAGTCTACCACCTCCTGGTTCTCTCTGGAAGTTGCCTGTGTCCGTGGCACCACAAAAGAAAAAAACCCAAGCCACTATTACAGGCATGTTTAGGCAGGAGGGGTCCTACAAACACAACCACCCAATGGCACCTTTGTACAATGGAAAGCTAGCTGAAATGTTAGTACTGGACCGCCTCCCTTTTTCTTTGTGTAAGGAGTGGAATTTTTAAAATTTGTGGCGCCCTTTTCCCAAATTGGAAGGTTCCCAGCCGGACCTATTTTGCTCTTCCAGCAGCTCTCCATCATGATGTGCTACAATTGGTTGGCCAAGTTATGCAGCAGAGTGTTGTTCACACTATCCAACTGATGACAGACATGTGGGCCAGTTGTCAAGCAACTGATTACATGTGTATCACTGCACATTGGATCTCTTTTGTGGGGTTTAGACAACAGCTATCTGCAGATCTCAGCGCTGAAGAAAGTCTTAAGGGCATTTGACGGCATGCAACTGTAGCTGTGGAGAAATCCCATACAGCTGCAAACATCTTGGAAGAGATTAACAGCAAAGTGTTTGAATGACTTCGACCCAGGGTTCTCAGAATTGGATTTGTTGCCACAGTCAATGGCAGTAATATAGTCAAGGGCATGGCAGATGGAAGATATTTCAGGGTCCAGTGTTTGGCACATTGCATCAACCTGATTGTGCAGGACTTTCTCAAAAAACATGACATAGTCAGCAACATACTGGCCACCTGCTGAATAATCTACACTCATTTGAGTCATTCTTTTAAAGCCCAGAAACATGTTGAGGATCATTCAGCTTGGTAATAGAGTACCGGTTAAAGCCCTCATACAGGAGGTGTCAACACATAACTCGACCTACTACATGTTGTAAAGTCTGTTTGATCAGTACAGTTTTATCATTGTTAATCCAAGGCAGCAAAGATTCGTAGTGTCTTCCAAAGAGTACATATGTGCCACAATACTTTATCCATGGTACAAAAAAATACTGGCCATTTTCATTTCTTTTTCAGAAGAGGATGTTTCACTTTACAGGACTTGGATTGTTGAAGCGAGAGACCTGGAGGAAGAACGGCTGGAATTTAGAGGCCCGGGCAGACGTTCTGGCGGGAGCACAGTCTCCAAACCTCCAGGGAGGGTAGTGCTGTTATCTCACAGCCATCGCCATCATCACCAGCAACACCAGCAACAGAAGAATCGGACCCAACCTCTGCAATGGCTTGATTTCAAGGCAGGACTTAAGTCAAATGCAGAGGTGAAGGTAAAAACAAAAACACGAATTGTGATGTTCAGCGCAAACACTTGTTTCCACTGTCTCTAGTGGCACACTAGCAGAACATTTCTGGTCCTCTAGGGCCATTGGAATTCAATTTGGATATGATGATTAGTCACGGTCTGGGCCAAGTTTTCCCACCCATGCATCTCATAGTGCAATAGCACTGACTACAAGGGATTAAGCCAGAACATCAACATAATCAAAAAGTGATTTTAGTTTATAGGATTTTATAGAGAAACTGAACAGACACTTTATGTGGGTTAATAAATGAATTAGTTGCTATTAATGAGTAAGGCGTATATATGCTGCACAATTAATACTTGACTATGCAACATTAACAGAGCCATGCTGGCGGGTCTGCTTACTCTGCAGCATGCTTTTGTGGCAGCAGTAGCATGTTATGTTACTAACTCATAATTCCAATGGCCCTGCTCTTTTCTGACTCCCTATTCAATTCTACCCTGAGTCCAAAGTTAGGGGCTGAGAGAGTCTGGAAGATGGATTACTCCGTCACACACTTGGCAGATAACGAACGGATATCCCATCCACCGTATTACAGTAGACAGTGCATAGAAGATAAATGATGCACTTTAGTACAGTGAACAGGATATGTATTTTATTTATCGCCTTTGTCACAGAGCATACCATTCACCAAACTTCAAATCATACACTTACTTCCAGATTGCACCCTGACCTCCACCACAAATTACTTTCAACAAATATCTTTACTTGGCAGTGGGGGAAGCTAGTCTACAGGTAGGTAACTTATAGGGATTAGGCTAGGAGGAGGTTTAGCTATGGAATGCTTGGATGTCACTCTTCATGTACTACTCTTTTGCTTAGTCACATTGTTTGACAGAAGGAAAATATTGGAACCGTAAAACCACAATGGAAGTCATGAAATATAAGTCACTTGGGTAGAAAAAATTGGAACATGCAGCTATACAATTTACATTTATGGGTAGGTTGGAAGAGAAAAAACAATGATAAAGAGAAGTACTAGCAGGTGACTGAGTGGGCACTGGGAAACACACATTGTCTCCGGTTTGTATGCATTGCATACTACGTTGTGCCGCAGTAGACGCACATTTCATCGCCTGCACTGGAGGACCGAATTAAACAGCGCTGCAGTTTTAGGTGGTGAAATGCCATGAGCAGGGACTGGACTGGACGTGATGGGCGGGATATCTGTCTCGCTTAACAAATACAATATTTTCAATAAGAAAGCAAGGTGACTTACCACTTGACCCTGCCACCACTGGGACTTCTCTCCCTCCCTCGACTGGCTGGGACTCCTCCAAAGTCCCTAGCTGGCTAGTGCTTGTTGTGACAGCCCTAATGGAATGTGTGTCTAGAGAAAAATCTAATGCACACATTTTGGATACCAGATTAGCCACCTAAGTATTTATTTTGCACAAGGTACAATACGTTACTGCAGTTAGTTTAGCTATCTATCAGTATCTTGTATCCAAAGAATCACTTTGTGAGGTTTGTTTGTTGGTTGACAACATTTTAAAAACCAAGTAGTCACTGAGTCAAACAAAGACTTTTTTCTCCTAATGGAGGGATAAGGGCATAAGGCTACGAAAGGATAAGAGTGAAATGCAATGAAGGGGTGGAAGGGAATGCAAAGGATATATGGTATTGGTTGGTAATTGTATCTCATTCCGGCCATGCTGCACTGTCATGGAAACTGCTAGTATAAGGCAACATTGGGGATCCATGACCATGACCTCTTTATCTGTGTCCTTGTACTTTTTGACTGTTTGATCAAGAAAGCCCTCTCAACCAACATGTTCGGTGAATAGAAAATCTGTTCTCCTCTTAACAGTACTACACAAGACATGTAAAAGAGGGGCAAGCGAACCCTTACTAAAAAAGGGATACAGGGAAATACAGTGATGACAACATTAGAGTGGGAGTTGAAAAAAAGTAAATGGTAAGTATACACAAGGCAATACTTTTACTAGAGAGAATAGAAAGTAAGAAATAACAATGACTTACTGGGGTCAGCAGAACTATCTGCTGCTGCTGTGCTGGTGGTGGTGGTTGTCCCGCCCCTGTGGCGCTGGTGGTGGGGCAGCTGCTAGCCCAGGTACCCTCTTGCCCTTGGATGCTTATAAAAGAAAGAAGATAAAAACAATGATTGATGGTACTCTCTACAAAAACCCATTTTGACAGGCACAGCATTGTACTTTTTAAATCAGATAGCCTAGCCCTAGTTTCCTAATACTAACCTAAAATTGCCTTTTAAACTATTCATGCATTCCAACAAATGATCTGTGCTTCTCCGCCCCCTTTTGGTGGGTCAAGTCGGTCTCCCTTCGAGTACTGCACATTAGGGAAATTGGGACGATGAGCTACTTAAAGCCACAAAGAGGAACGCTAACACCCCATAGCTACTATTATTGTAAGAGTGAGTGACATGAGTTGACATCCCTTAAAGCAGCCCAAGCAAGCACCTGGCTAGCTCATTCTAGACTAGAATTCTAGCAGTATCATCCACTTGATGTCCATTCCACTCCTAAGTTCCTACATCCTCCCTGTCAGGCTGGCACCATGCACCACTACTCTTATCAAAGGTCTGAGTTGCCCTTGCCTCTAAAAATTAATTTTGTGCAGGGAGGTGTCCCTTCCTGCACAAAACAATTGAGGGTGCCGTGTAATGTGGCGCCCTTTCACCATGGCGCAAGAGTACCTGCTTTGGGGATAGGCAGCACTCAGTGCGTCATCGCAGGGAGAGAGCAGGAATGCCACATATCTTGTTAAATAAATATTGTATTATTGGTCACCATAGCAACAGAGCTACAGGAGCATGGAGGTAAGGGTCGGTAAAAGCCTACAATGTAAAGGTGAAGGGAGAGTGGTTCATTAACAAATACTGGATCAGGTGTATTTGGGTCTACATTTACTCATTAATACTGATTGTTGTGTAAGAGATAGTCATTAAAAGTAGTTATTTAAATTATTTCATTTTCCTGCGTGGATCTGCGGATGACGATGTCCTTGTAATTTGGCCTGGCAACGAGGTGGAACTCCAGGCATTCCACAGTTGGCTCAATGAGAAATCATCAGACATAAAATTCACCATTCAATCAAGCTCCACCAACATCGATTTTCTAGATATTACCATCAAAGTTGACAAGGGAGAACTATACACCAAATTATTTAGAAAGAGCAGTGAAAGGAACACGTTGTTAAGATACACCAGTCATCACCCCAGAAATCTTAGAGATAACTTGCCCTATGGCCAATTCTTGAGGATACGGAGAAAAAAGTTTATCTCAAAGAATTGGACAACCTACAAAAAAGACTAATAGAACGAGGTTACCCTAAAAATCTTCTTAAAAGGCCCGTAAGAGGGCCTGGTACAACCCTAGGGACACACTCTTAGAACCCAAAAATAAGGAGAAAAACTCACTAGACAGAATGATCGGTGTCACCACGTTCAGCACTAAGAGTAATGATATAAAACGGATTGTGAACAAACACTGGGAATTGGTATCTGATGATATAGATATGAAGGATCCACCCATGCACTTATTCCGAAAGGGCAAAAGTGTCAGAGATCATGTGGTTTGCTCCTTTCTTGATATGCCCCCGCCACCCACTTTATGTACACTGTGGAACCTCCCACAGATAACTGGACACTTCCATTGTGGCCATTGCAAGGCATGTGACTTGGCTATTGAAACAAAAGTGTTTTGTCATCATGAACATAGGATGTCACTTAAAGATCATACTAATTGCAATAGCACCAACGTGATTTATGCCATTATGTGCCCTTGTGACCTAGTATACATTGGTCAGACTCAACAAAAGGTAAAACAACGAATATTACAACATTGTAGCAGAATACGCTGCAGAGTTCAGGGGGCACCACTAGTTGACCATTTTCACACACTTAAACATCCCATTGAAAGCATGAAATGGCTAGTCCTGGAGAAGGTGTCCTTAGGACCAAGAGGGGGCAACTTGGGTGAGATGTTGAACCTACGGGAATGCAAATGGATGCATTCGCTAGACACAGTTAATAGAGGTTTGAATGAACAAGAAGAAACCAATAGACAACTGTCCATGGTATACACTGGATAAACAACTATCCTCTGTAGAGTTCGTAGAACACCTGATGAACACCGTTTAGTTATAACTTACCGTCACACCGGTACGCCATCGGTACATATGTAATTATTATATGTTACCCTCTCTTCACACTTGGGTCATCATTGGTGATGACACATATCTGGCTTACTGTGTTACAATAATGCTTGCCATGTCTGTTGGCTATGACCGACGTAAAAGTACGTTCTATTCAGTAATGTGTATAATGTAAAAAGAAATATAATGTAAAATGTGATATAGTCCAGTACTCGTTAATCTTGTTTCATATACAACAACACAAAACCGTTCCTCAACCACATGGTTTCATTTTGCATTATCGAAAACCAGATCTATTGAAGTAGACCTCCACATGATACAATGCTCTATACCCAGACAGGGTGCGGTACACAGTGTATTTTACTCAACGGGTTACTTTAGAACGAGCCCAGCCACTTGTTGATTCTGTAAACACAAGCCGATGTGGCACACCCTTTTTATGTCGTCATTTGACGCCAACCGCTGACAGCCGCTGGCTACTTTTTTGCGGTCATTCCTAATACAAGCTGATGTGGCACGCCCCTTTCTATGTCTTCAATTGACGCTAACCGCTGACAGCAGCTAGCGACTGCATTGCGGTCATTCCTAGTGCGTGCACGCTGACGTGCAGGCTATTACAAATAAGACAGATTATCCGGAGGTTTTCAACGCTACACGCCGGAGAATACAATTTCAACAGGTACATGCGGATCCTGTTTCTACATGATTTGGTCACATCGGCCCCATTTGATAGCAGGATTAACCCGATTCCTTGTCATTATATATTTTGCAGAACTGATTGATTCAGCATTTTGATTAATACGGTATCAGGCATTGGAATTAGTCTCTACCCTTGGACCCTCACCTTTTTGCGGGGGTAAGTACGTTTCTATTCAAAGAAGTTTAGCCTTGGGCATATTTTCTAGCACCTGTCTATATTGTATTTAACACCGGGGTTTTGTTTAATTTCAGTGACACTCCGGATATATGATCTGATTCATTCTGACTTTTACACTCTAATGTATTACGGGTAATTTGGATACCCGCCAGCATCTGATAGAGGTGAGTTCCCTCACCCTGCGCTTCTACACTATTTAGCACATCAGTGCGGTGGGCTAATGGGCATGCCTTATCTTTCCAGCGCGTGCCGCGGCTGGAACCCTGTGGACTTTGGTTTTGGCAATACTGATTTATTGGCCCCCAGGAGCCGGCTGGCCCTGTAAACGAGGCCCATTACCAGTTTTTGACTGGTGCTCTTTAGGTGAGTCACTCCACCGCTTATAGCACTCCATACAGACACTCGTAAGATCAGGGAATTGATTTGATCTCCCCTATTTCATTTCATTACACAGGTTGCTCTTCACCCTGTCCTGATGAAGACCCCCTGCTAAGGAGGTAATTGGCCTACCTTTCGCTTGGGGTCGAAACGTAGACACATATCTATTGCTTATACCGGAAATACGATTCTTGTCTTATTTCTATTTCAATGGCATACGTTGTCAAAGGAGATGTTGTAAATCAGTATTACAAGTCAGTTTCGGATAGGCTTTCTTCATATGAATTTGTATATATTGATTTTATGTATAATCTTTGTCCTTTACTTGATCTTTTTCACAAGCATTTCCTTCAATCACTTTCCTATGCACCTTTGAGCAACTCACTATAATGGCTAAAGAAAAATATATATATGATCAAATATATGATAAACTTCTGCAAAAGAAAAATATATTTATGATCAAACGTGTGATAAAATCCAACAAGTTTTTGAGTGTCTGTTCTCTATGTTTTGGGTGCTATTATTGTTAAAATAATCCCTTTGGGACCAATTGTTTTTGTACTACTACATACCCAGGTCCTGTGAGGTTTGTCTAAGTTTCCCCATTGTTTAGTAATCGCACTTATAGATCTAGCCTACCACAAATATTGCAAGTTACATACCCATTTGCATAAGCATAGATCCACTCATACACCCAGTGACACAGAGGCACGTTTACACCCAGTCACTTACCCATACAGGAGGCATGTATCCTTTACTAACAGAGTCACTTGCACACACAGTTACAGACCCCCAACACTTACTAAAGAAGCATTAAGCAATCTATACAAGTACGTATATGCACATTGAGAGACCCATAGAGTTTGTAAAATAGCCAGTCATATAGTGATATAGTAACTTACATTTGCAGTTACACATGCAGAAAGGAAATGGTGCAGACAATAAGATTAGAAGTCAAAATCTGACATAACCAAGTTTGCCATCCAGACAAGTTGTCCTATAAACACGTGCAATGCCTGCTACTGCAGAGCCTGTGTGACCAGATTTACTGAACATTAAGATGCATTTTCCACAATGACAAAAACGTCCCCAAATTGCACTCCCTCTTTCAAAGAATTTTTTGAAAGGTAAATAAAACTATAATCCATTCGTTTGGAATTTCAATTTATTGCTTCATTGTAAACTTTTTATAAAGATTTTTTCAAACATAGGTAATGTTAGTGCCACATTACGTCGTCGTCATTTTCCATCCTTGGAACATACATTTCGTAGCAAGCCCACTGCATTTCGGGCCAAGCCCTTCATCAGGGGCTTTGTCCTAAAACATAACAGTATGAATTAATCATTGAAACTGAGTACCACTTCTCTGGTTAGTGCTTGGTGACCAACTGATAGACGGTGCTTTGTTATTTCAAGAATGTGCTTAAGCAAGCTCAAACAACTCTGTACAATATAGGAAGCTGTAAGACCCATAAACCACGTGGGAAGGTAACATCATGCATTGTTAAATGAGACATTAAAGAAATAGAACAGTGTTTGGTTTTAAAAAATGTGCTTAGACCAGCTAAAAAACAAACTCTATGCAGTTAAAGACACAGTGGCTTATAATTTATTGCCAGGTGAAATTTGCATTTAAAACCCCTTGCTAAGCCTTACAATCCCTTTTCTGTACATATAAGTCACTCCTAAGGTAGGCCGTATGTAGGTCGTATGGCAGGGTGGTATGTGATTAAAAGGGAAGACACGTAGTTTGAACTTTTAGTGAGTTACTTGTGCGATTACACACCTATATGCTCAGTTAAACATGCAGTTTCCCAGCCACAATGCAATTTATGCAGCTATTTACAAAACCATAGAAGCATTCACATACCCAGTTAGACAGAAGCACAAATAGATGTACTCAGACATCCATACAGCAGTTACATATCCATTACTAACAGAATCAGTTCCTCAAACAGTAACACACTCCAACAGTTATTAATGTAGCCACTAACCAATCCATATAGGTACATACATGCACATTTAGAGACCCATTCCCTTTAAAGTTGTGTTTGGGCTGCTACTGCAGACCGTGTCTGTGCAGATTTACTGCCAGGGGAAATTGGCATTTAAAACACCTTACCAAACCTTATAATCCCCTTTCTCTATATGTAAGTCAGTCCTACGATAGGCCGTATGTAGGTCAAATGGTAGGGTGCTATGAGGTTAAAAGGTAAGACATGTAGTTTAAACTTTCACTGATTTACACACACAGTTACAGATCTATATGCCCAGTTAAACATCCAGCCTCTCAACTGTACCCGAACTCATAAAGCTATTTTCAAAACCATAGAGGCACTCACCGATGCAGTTATGTAGCAGTTATGTATCCATCACTAACTGAATCAGTTGTAGAGACAGTTACACACCCCAGTTAAATATGCACTCTTCCATCCATACTGCAACTCCTAAAGCTATTTCCAAAACCACAGAAGCACTCACAGATCCAGTTAGTCAGAGACACTTACTCACCCACTCATTCACTCATACAGCAGTTATGCATCCATTACTAACAGAGTCAGTTGCTCAAACAGTAACACACCCTAAGAGGCACTAATGCAGTCAGTAAGTTATCCACATAGGTAGATACATGGACATTTAGAGACCCCTTCACTTTCAAAGATAGGTAGTCATATACTGAGATAGTGGCTTACATATCAAATGACATATGCACAGCGGAAAACGGTACAATCACTCAGATATGTTGTCAAAATCTGATACAACTAAGATACCCATCCAGGCAAGTTGCCCTTTAAAGTTGTCTCAGGCCTGCTATTGGAGACCCTGTCTGTGTAGATTTACTGCCAGGCTAAGTTGACATTTAAAAACCCTTGCAAACTCTTAGAATCCCCTTTCCCTATCAGTGGAAAATGTAAGACATGTAGTTTAAAGTTTCACTGATTTACTGGCTCCTTTCTAGACCTAAGTGCCCAGTTAAACATCCAGTGTCTTAACCGTACTGCAACTCATAAAGCTAGCTTCAAAACCATGGAGGCACTCAGCGATCCACTTAGTCAGAGAAACCACTTAGACACCCTCCAGACCTATAAGTCCTGTTAAACCTCCAGTCTCCCAACTGTACTCTAACTCTCAAAGGTATTTTCAAAACAATTGAGGCGCTCACAGATCCAATTAGTCAGAGACATTTAGACATCCACTGATTCACTCATTCAACAATTATGTATCCATTACTAACAGAGTCACTTGCACAAACAGTTACACACCCCAAGAGTCACTAATGCAGCCAGTAAGTAATCCATAGAGGTACATACATGCTCATTTAGAGACCCATTTACTTTCTAAGATAGTTAGTTATATACTGAGATAGTCACTCACATTTCCAGTATCTCTTGTGCAGCGGAAAATTGTGCACTCAGATATGTAGTCAAATTTTAGTACAATCAAGATAGCCATCCATACAAGTTACCCTTAAACATGTGTCAGGAGTCCTACTGCAGACCCTGTCTGTGCAGATTTACTGCCAGGCTAAGTTGGCATTTAAAATCTCTTGCCAAACTTTACAATTTCCTTTCTCTTTTTATAAGTCACTCTTAGGTAAGGTTGCATGTAGGCCAAACAGCAGGGTGCTATCAGCTTAAAAGGTAACAAACATAGTTTAAACTTTCACTGATTTACACACACACTTTCAGAGCTTTATGCCCAGTTAAACATCCAGCCTCTCAACTGTACCCAAACTCATAAAGCTCTTTTCAAAACCATAGAGGCACTCACTGATGCAGTTATGTAGCAGTTATGTATCCATCACTAACAGAATCAGTTGTAGAGACAGTTACACACCCCAAGAGTCCCATTCAGTTCGTAAGATAGCTACTGAGATAGTTACTTACATATCCAGTGACACATGCACAGCGGAAAATGGTACAGTCACTCAGATATGTAGTCAAAATCTGACATAACCAAGATAGCCATCCAGGCAAGTTGCCATTTAAAGATGTCTCTGGCCTGCTACTGCAGACCCTGTCTGTATAGATTTACTGCCAGATCAAGTTGACAATTAAAACCTCTTGCCAAACCTTACAATCCCCTTTCTATATATGTAAGTCACTCCTATAGTAGGCCGCACATAGGCCAAATAGGAGGGTGCTATCAGTGGAAAAATAAGACATGTAGTTTATATTTTTTAAAGTTTTACTAATTTACTGGCGCACTTGCAGAGCTATATGTCCAGTTAAACGTCCTACCTCCCAACTGTACTCCAACTCTTAAAGCTATTTTCAAAACAATAGAGGAACTCACAGATCCAATTAGTCAGAGACATTTAGACATCCACTGATTCACTCATTCAACAATTATGTATCCATCACTAACGGAGTCACTTGCACAAACAGTTACACACCCCAAGAGCCACTAATGCAGCCAGTAAGTAATCCATAGAGGTACATACATGTTCATTTAGAGACCCATTTATTTTCCAAGATAGTTAGTTATATACTGAGATAGTCACTCACATTTCCAGTATCTCATGTGCAGCGGAAAAGTGTGCACTCAGATATGTAGTCAAATTTTAGTACAATCAAGATAGCCATCCATACAAGTTACCCTTAAACATGTCAGGTGTCCTACTCAGACCCTGTCTGTGCAGATTTACTGCCAGGCTAAGTTGGCATTTAAAATCTCTTGCCAAGCTTTACAATTCCCTTTCTCTTTTTATAAGTCACTCATAGGTAAGGTTGTGTGTAGGCCAAACAGCAGGGTGCAATCAGCTTAAAAGGTAATACACATAGTTTAAACTTTCACTGATTTACACACACACGTTCAGAGCTATATGCCCAGTTAACCATCCAGCCTCTCAACTGTACCCAAACTCATAAAGCTCTTTTCAAAACCATAGATGCACTCATGATGCAGTTATGTAGCAGTTATGTATCCATCACTAACAGAATCAGTTGTAGAGACAGTTACACACCCCAAGAGTCCCATTCAGTTCGTAAGATATCTACTGAGATAGTTACTTACATATCCAGTGACACATGCACAGCGGAAAACGGTACAGTCACTCAGATATTTAGTCAAAATCTGACACAACCTATATACCCATCCAGGCAAGTTGCCATTTAAAGATGTCTCTGGCCTGTTACTGCAGACCCTGTCTATATAGATTTACTGCCAGATCAAGTTGACATTTAAAACCCCTTGCCAAACCTTACAATCCCCTTTCTATATATGTAAGTCACTCCTATAGTAGGCCGTACATAGGCCAAATAGGAGGGTGCTATCAGTGGAAAAATAAGACATGTAGTTTAAAATGTTTAAAGTTTTACTAATTTATTGGCGTACTTGCAGAGCTATATGTCCAGTTAAACGTCCAACCTCCCAAATGTACTCCAACTCTTAAAGCTATTTTGACACCCACTCATTCTTTCATGCAGCAGTTATGTATACATCACTAACAGAGTCACTTGTACAGACAGATACACACCCCAACAGTGACTACTGCAGCTAGTAAGCAATCCATAGAAGTCCATACATGTACGTTTAGAGACCCATTCCCTTTCTAAGTTAGCTAGTCATATACTAACATACTGACTTATATATGCAGTGACACATTCACTATTGAAAACGGTACAGTGACTCAGATATGTATTCAAATTCTGACACATCGAAGATAGTCATCCAGAGAAGTTGCGGTTTAAAGATGTCTCAGGCTGCTACTACAGACCCTGTGTGTGCTGCTAGGTTGGCAGTTACAACCGCTTTGCCAAGATTTAGAATTCCTTTTTATTACATATAAATCACTCTTAGGGTATGCCATAGGGAGGATTCTATGTGTTTAAAACATAACAAATGTACTACTGTCAGTGAGTTTCATGTGCACTTACAAACCCATATGCTGAGTTATATATCCAGTCTGTCACCCATACTGCAACTTATATACTTGTTTTCAACAATACACTCATTCATACACTGACACTCTCACTCACAGTGATCCATAGTGAGAGACGTATACAACCTTTAGAAACTTAAATCACCACTTATGTACTTAGTTGCTCGGTTATAGTAGCTAATTTAATCTTACATTCTGTAGTGGTACATGTATTGTTTATTTGCTTTTCAGAAATCTACTTATATTTAAAAAGAAGATTTACAATGCCTGACAAGATTCAACGAATAAACAGAAGAAACAGTATTACCAACTTCAAACTGACAGATAAAAAGAAAACAAGGTGGAGAATGTTCAGAGGGAGAAAAGAGAAACTGGTAAATGTACTAAGCAGTTTCTGAAACAAATATGCCGGAAAATACAGAATGAGGATAGACTGTTATGTAGAAATTGGAATTTCTTTTCAACTGGAAAAAAGCAAGGACAACATATTTCTGACAGTATGAAAAGTTCTAAAGAAAGAGGGGGTTTGTCAAAGAGACAGAAACAGTTTAGGGAGTTACGAGCTAAAATGTTTTGGACTACAGTAGTGCAAAATTTGCAACAAAACATGAAGTATAAGAGGAGAAGTGCTGAATTTAAGCAAAATCATCATATTGAGAATGTTGTTGGCAAAGCGTTCGCGTTGAAGCGGAAACTATTGATAGAATAAGGACACTGGACAAAATAGTACTGTGTATGAAGAAAAAACCCTTAGAAAATGGGATATTAACAGAAGTAATTTTGTAATTTCTTTTAAAGGGGAATGGAAGCACACCTCCGGTACAGAACCTTGTTTTAATGAGGAGAGCTATTTTTAAGAGAACACACTTGTACATGCAGTTGATTTAACTGATCGTTGTTATGAGTTACAAGATGGTACTCCTGTTGCAAAAGCGGAGATGATCCCTAGGAATGTAGAGCACATAATAGCTGAAGAGGTACCAGGAAGGCGTAGACAGGCCCCAGTATACAAATGGAGCTGTAGTAGTATTTGTAGTGTTTGTCAACAGTCAAATTGATTTATTAAGGAAATTTATACGTGATTTTCCATGCAGAAGTCTGAAGCAGAAAAATTCAATTTTGCAAGGATTAGATCCATGAAAGGTGAGGAAGAATAGGTTACAAGGACATTCACCGGCATGTCTATCAAAGAAAGTGTGCAGAAGCACCTTTCATCACTTTAGAATGTTATCTGTTCACCACTCGGAAATGCGAAAACTAGTTAGTAGGCTTTACTATGTTAAAGCTCCTGCCCTATGTTTAGGAGAAATTAATAGAGCTGTTTGCATTGTACAATAGCAGAGATAGAAAACGTTTGTGATGATGTTCAGTTTAGTTTCTTTGGCCCTGAAGAGGAGTGTAGGGAAAATGAGGACTTGGTATTTGCAGTAGTAGCAGAACAGGACCCAGTTTTTACTGTTGATAACTTTCTAGAAGACATTAGAAAGTTTCATACAGTGTGTTCAGAGAAACCGAACTGTGTTTGTATATGTTGTCGATGCACTCACTACAATAGTCAAACTCGTTATGTTGTTGTGTCTTCGAAAACTGAAGAAGACAACACAGATAAGTGGCGAGAATTTGCAGCTTATCTATTTGTAAAGGAACGGTTTGATTGTTCATAGCAATATTTATTATAAAAATGTAGATGCCCTTCAAGATATAACACATATGGAGGATGACACATCATCATGAAGAGGTCAGATTGAAAAGGTGGATCGATCCCGATCAGAAGAAATTTATGAACACTACAGTTTCCACCCTCTGCATTCTAAATAAACTATTGGTGATGCAATTGATCTCTTTCAAATGAAAGAAGCAAGAGAAGCTCACTTGAGTGTGTGGGAGAAAACTTTAGAAGCTCAATGTTTTCCGTATCTTATTCCCACAGGAATGGGTGGTAGATATGTTGACCTGCCTGTACAGATACCAGCAAATGAGTACAGATCTACTAGACTATACTCTGAGGGTCCTAGATTTCGCCAGTGTATTTCCTATATATTTCAACTTTTGTTTGAGAGTGACTTGTCAGGCCTATCTTATGTAGTAAACGATATTCTCAAGACAGGAGTCAATCTGTAAAATATCACAGCAAGGTAATTCATTCATAAAGTTCAAAGAAAAGATGAAAACCTGGAATGCAATTTGATTCATTTGATGGAGTGCCAACGTGTCACCAATGAATATTGGTATTGTAATCATGGTGAGCTGAAATGTATCTTGAGGAACCTAGTAGCACCTACTTGGTTTCTAACACTCAGTTGTGCTGAGTATGCGTGGGATGACCTGCTTGATTTTTTGTGAGAAGCAAACTCCAACATAAAAGACATCAGTCTGAAGGCACCAGGAGAACTCTGCTTGTTGGACCCTGCAAATGTTTGTAGATATTTTAACCATAGGTTTCAAGCCATGATGTCTTTTATCTGCAACAAAACTAATCTTCCTCTTGGTGAAGTAACTGATTTCTTTTGGCATAAAGTGTAATAAGCTAGAGGTGGTCAACATATTCACATGCTTTAAAGGGTAAAAGATGCAACGAAATTTGGAACAAACAGTGATGAGTCTGTTTTGTCTTTTATACAACAGTACTTGACATGCGCCATTCCAAAAGACGGGGCTGACAAGGGCTTGAGACAATAAGTTCTACAATTTCAAACTCATAGATGTGGGAAATACTGTTGTCGCAAATACAGATGCAAAGGAAACTTTTACACAAGATGTTGTTTTGGATTTCCACGACCTGTCATCTCAGAAGGAAGAGTGAACAGCTTTTTATCTGCCGTCAGACATACCCTGACACTGAAATCACTGAAAAATGCATACAACCTGCAAAGAACGGATGCTTCCAAGTATATAAATGACTACAATCCAGTGATTCTGATGATGTGGATTGCAAATATGGATCTACAATTTGTTGCAGACAACTCCATTGCTGTTGCTCGCTATGTGACTTCATATATAACAAAATCAGAAAAGACAGAGATGAAAGAGATGTGGGAGGAGATTTCTGCAGAAAAGAGTCTCACAAAGAAATTGTACAGCTTCAGCTTGAAAATGCTTTCCCACAGAGAAATAGGTTCTTATGAATGCTTGGACAGGTTTAGCTTGGCTAGTTTGTTCAGCAAGTCAAGAGGAATTGTGTGGGCAAGCCTAGGCCTAGCAAGCAGTTGAAACAGAGTACTAAAGTCTTTCCCAGAAATACAGTATTTCGCAGAATGCGATCCTGAGATATTGTGAAAAGTAACATACTGGATACATACTAGCCAAGAAGGAGTCCTCCTCTTCAAAACATGTGTCTCTATGAAGTACTTCAGCACTACACATATAGGGGTCGATTCCGAACCCGTAAGGAAGGCCTTCCCAGAGCCGTCCGGAGCTGGAGCCTCCGACCGACTCGTACTGGAAGCCGCGTCATCCAAATGTCGAAGTACGATGCTCAAAATCCCTTACTTACCGAACGACTCGGTCACTTCGAATCCATCTCCATTTTCCCAACGAGAAGCCTCTGTAAACTCTGAATGCAGTCGTACAGAGGGATATTCCCTGACCGATTCCGAACGCCCAAGTACGATGCGTACTTCCCATGCGTCGAATCCGTTGCCACTACCCAGACGTCAGAGCATCCGGAAGAGGAGTATTTCAGCTCCAAAGCGTGCCACAACACGATCCCTGCGAGCGAGACGGTGCAGCCATGTATCCTATCGCTCATGTCAGACCCATACTCTACGCGTACAGCCAATACTACAACCCCAACCGACGCGTTCGTCACAGACGGTAAGTCAGACACCTACCACACACAAAAACGTCACTACCCCATGAAAGGCAACATTACACTCATCTTGTGAGGAACCACAGTCACCATTGTGGTGGGGGGAATACTTGCAGCATTCTCCAGCCTATAGGGGGATGGATGGCTGACACTACCAGCAATCTAATGCCCATAGGGGGGTGGATGGCTAACACTCCCAACAATCTAATGCCCATAGGGGGTGGATGGCTAAGACTCCCAGCAATCTAATGCCCATAAGGGGGTGGATGGCTAACACTACCAGCAGTCTAATGCCCATAAGGGGGTGGATGGCTAACACACACAGCAATCTAATGCCCATAGGGGGGTAGATGGCTAACACTCACAGCAATCTAATGCCCATAGGGGGTGGATGGCTAACACTCCCAGCAATCTAATGCCCATAGGGGGTTGGATGGCTAACACTACCAGCATTGTCTACCCTATAGGGGGTGGATGGCTAACACGTCCGGCAATCTAATGCCCATAGGGGGATGGATGGCTAACACTCCCAGCACTCCAATGCCCATAGGGGGAGGGTGGCTAACACTCCCGGCAATCTAATGCCCATAGGGGGGTGGATGGCTAACACTACCAGCATTGTCTACCCTATAGGGGGGTGGATGGCTAACACTACCAGCAAGCTAATGCCCATAGGGGGTGGGTGGCTAACACTACCAGCAATCTAATGCCCATAAGGGGGTGGATGGCTAACACTCCCGGCAATCTAATGCCCATAGGGGGTGGATGGCTAACATTACCAGCATTGTCTACCCTATAGGGGGGTGGATGGCTAACACTACCAGCAATCTAATGCCCATAGGGGGTCGATGGCTAACACTACCAGCAATCTAATGCCCATAGGGGGTGGATGGCTAACACTCCTAGCACTCCAAAGCCCATAGGGGGGTGGATGGCTAACTCTCCTGGCAATCTAATGCCCATAGGGGGGTGGATGGCTAACACTCCCAGCACTCCATTGCCGATAGGGGGTGGATGGCTAACACTCCCGGCAATCTAATGCCCATAGGGGGGTGGATGGCTAACACTACCAGCATTGTCTACCCTATAGGGGGGTGGATGGATAACACTACCAGCAAGCTAATGCCCATAGGGGGGTGGGTGGCTAACACTACCAGCAATCTAATGTCCATAGGGGGGTGGATGGCTAACACACAGAGCAATCTAATGCCCATAGGGGGGTAGATGGCTAACACTCACAGCAATCTAATGCCCATAGGGGGTGGATGGCTAACACTCCCAGCATTGTCTACCCTATAGGGGGTGGATGGCTAACACTCCCAGCAATCTAATGCCCATAGGGGGGTGGATGGCTAACACTCCCAGCACTCCAATGCCCATAGGGGGGTGGATGGCTAACACTCCCGGCAATCTAATACCCATAGGGGGGTGGATGGCTAACACTACCAGCAATCTAATGCCCATAGGGGGTCGATGGCTAACACTACCAGCAATCTAATGCCCATAGGGGGGTGGATGGCTAACACTCCCAGCACTCCAATGCCCATAGGGGGGTGGATGGCTAACACTCCTGGCAATCTAATGCCCATAGGGGGGTGGATGGCTAACACTCCCAGCACTCCATTGCCCATAGGGGGGTGGATGGCTAACACTCCCGGCAATCTAATGCCCATAGGGGGGTGGATGGCTAACACTACCAGCATTGTCTACCCTATAGGGGGTGGATGGCTAACACTACCAGCAATCTAATGCCCATAGGGGGTGGATGGCTAACACTACCAGCAATCTAATGCCCATGGGGTGGAGGGGGGTGGCTGGCTAACACTCCCAGCACTCCAATGCCCATAGGGGGGTGGATGGGTAACACTCCCAGCAATCTATTGCCCATGGGAGGTGGATGGCTAACACTACCAGCATTGTCTACCCTATAGGGGGGGGATGGCTAACACTTCCAGCCATCTAATGCCCATAGAGGGGTGGATGGCTAACACTCCCAGCAATCTAATGCCCATAAGGGGGTGGATGGCTAACACTCCCAGCATTGTTTACCCTATAGGGGGGTGGATGGCTAACACTACCAGCAAGTTAATGCCCATTGGGTGGTGGATGGCTAACACTGCCAGCAATCTGGATACAGTATGGGGTTTGGGGTTTTAACCCCCCAACAATCTTGAGACAAGATGGGGTTTGTGGGGTAACCCCCCATAATCTTGCGATAAGATGGGGTTTTTGGGGGTAACCCCCAACAATCTGGAGAAAAGATGGGGTTTGGGGGGGTAACCCCCCAGCAATCTGGAGGCAAGATGGGGTATGGGGATAACCCCACCACAATCTTGTGACAAGATGGGGTTTTTGGGGATAACCCCCCCTCCAACAATCTGGAGACAAAATGGGGTTTGGGTGGTAACCCCCCCCACAATCTTGAGACAAGATGGGGTTTGGGGGTTAACCCCGTGCAATGTATAGGAAAATTTGGGGATTGTGTGGGTCAAATACCCCTAGCATGGCATAATAAGAAGGGCTGTGGGGGTGTAAACCCACACAATCAAGTTAGATATTAGTTGTGTGTTGGCAGCCCAATACCCACAGCAACGTAAACCCAAGCATTGTTGGGGGTGGGGGTTACATACACACAGATATGTTAAGCCAATCTATCTGGTGTTTGGGGGGGTTGACACTCCCAGCAAAGTGTAATTTGAAAATGTATTATTTTACACTCCAAAATGCATCCATACGCTCAATTGGAGTACAAGCTGCTGCAAAAAAATAAATATTCTAAGCCAATTCTCACTTTTAATGAAACACAGTCACACACTGTGGCATTAATGTTTACTGGCAAGCTTAAAGAATGTACAGAGTGGTGATGTTGGAGGCCCAGGGCCAGGAGAAAAAAAGAACAAAGAGCAACATCAACTGTATGTCCCTCAAATGTAGGTGAAATACACAGGTGCTGATGCACAAAGGCAACAGGCCAGCCACACACTGAGCCATATGTGTGTTGAGTCCAATCCGGAAGTAGCCTGGCTAGGCCTTGGATTGGCAATCTGGGCAATCAGGCATTTGTTGATGAGCGGTTGCACCAGTGTCACATGCAGCACAACCGGTAGGTGGCCTCCAACAACCACAACAAGAGACTGAATCACTTCCCAAGTACTTACCAGGCCACAGCACTGTGGTGACAGTATCTGGTCCGCTGTGCTGCAAATTGATGTTGTGGGCCACACTTCAGAGCAGACACTCGGTTGCGCCCTGTGTCACGTGCCTTGCAAGTAGCAGTGTCTTCTCACACACCCAAGCATGACTTTCAGGGCATGACAGGTGCAGGGAGGCTGTATTGGAGGTAGGGGCCTTGCAGGGAGCAAACTCGTTATTGGACAGTCTAATACCCACCACCCTTGATCAGCAGCATTGTGCCTCATTGAAAACAACATCGACAGGTGACATCGCAGAGGCCACCATGACAGCGAAGATCAGGGAATGTTTGGCAAGAACTACATGAGGCATCATTGTGATTCAAATCTGGACATTGGTCCATTGCTTGTGCTGCACACAAGTGTAATTCTGAACATGAACACTGTCAACTTTGTTGCATGTCATTCTCAGCAAGTTGGCACAAAAATACAAAAGCTGATGTATGTGCAGTTTATGACTAATGACATTTCAATAATGCAGATAGTGTACTGCAGAAAACCTGGATGACTAATGAGTCAACTGACAGAGGATACACAAACAGGCTTTGGAGGCTCCAATGCACAGCCAAATGTGTAATAGAATGTGACAGCACTGGTGACTATGCTAGGGGTGGGGGGAGCAATCTATGGGTCAGATACACAATCCACATAGCTATCCACAAGATAGTGTAAATTGCTACATCTTGTGAGGATGGTGGACATGTGCAGAATGAAATCTGTCTTGCCCACAATATGTAATTTATCACTGTATCAATATCCATTAATCCATAAAGGATACCCACAACAAAGACATATGTACCTCAAGCTCCAGGGCAGGGAACAAAGTTCTGATTGTGAGCCCTCATGGACACCTACAAGTCCCACCCTTGCCATACCAGATGATAGGTATCAAGAAATTGACAATACCAACACCTATGGAAATGTGTGAACTGTTCCACTGTCACTTGTGAGTTTGCGCACAGTGCAGACTGTTGTCCTCAGCACAACTGTAGATGTCATCACAATGAGTCCACTTCCCTGGTGCCCCAACATCTTGGCTATCCAAAGTCAGAATGCCAGGAATATACACGCGTGTGTAGTATACTGGCAAGTGTGGGGATGTGTGCCTGGTCTAGTCTGAGCACAGGTGGCATAACTACACAAATCCCTGCACATTCACTTGAGGTGCCAGTAAAACCCAGCCAATGTTCCTACATCATGAATAAACATCAGAAGCAAGCACCACTTCCATCCCAGGGCTTCATACAAGGGCATTGTTGACCAATCAGTGACCACTACTGACTACAAAGGGTAACTTGCCACTCATGCCCACACACGACTCACACAAGCCAAGGCTAGGGAAAGGCTACTACTCATGTGATTCCAATCTTTTTACCACACACCAGTGTCCTCAAAGAGACCATCACAACAATCATACATGTACATACATTGGCAAATAGCAAGCTTCAGCAAACACATAACACATCTACAGATTCACTCTCGCTACTGTTTCTGCACACTCACATATACATAATCAACACATATGCACATGTCAACTACAACACAAGGCCTTCAGCTACTCAATATATGCAGATATCACACCTCAAACATCCAGGTCACAGTACATGCTCAACTCTCATTACTAACAGACAAACAAGCACGTCATGAGCACCCTCTGTTTAATCTAAATGTAAAAGCATGTCTGACACACAAGCTCAAGCCTACTACACAAACCATTACAATAGGAGTCGTCCTCACTCACGTGTGCTCCCCTCATCTCATCCACACATACACTGGCAGCACCACTCTCCATCAGCATGGGCACAACACCTCTCACATGCATGACATGCACACAATGTACAGTACACATCCCCTCCTCAGGAGATGTCAAATGTAACATGCCAGATTGACAAATCCTATCAACAGTAGCATACTCGGTGATGCCTTGGACTGCACTCATGCCACAACGGCCAGCGTCACTGCACACCCTGACATGCACACTCAACACATCACCACATCTCACAACAAGACACATACATAGTTCAATAGATGTGTACTCAGTCATTTGAATATCACAACACACACACATCTATCTGCACAAGTTCAACCACTTGTCACTTGAGTATAAAATCCATCTGCAGAATTAAACACAACATACTACAGCTCTACAACACCTCACATATCACCATCCAGCACACATAATTACACTACTGGTGTACATACCTTCACAAACACTTGTCAACTCTGTCACACATGACTACTTAAACCTTGTCTCAATGTGGCCCAGTCACATCCACATAAGACTTCCATGAGCAAGAACACCATGGACTCATGCACAGTATCAACAAACCTCACTCATCAAAATGCACCGTCAATGCCTAATTGTACAATAGTGCCACAGACCACAGCACTCATCACTTGCAAAAATCCAACCTTGTCCAGATGTATATTCCCATATCACATCTACACATTTCTACCATACCGTGCGCAGTATGGATGCTGGAAATCAAGCTCTCATATTCTGAATCACACTCCTGCATGTCAGGCACTCACATAGGGACATGTGGACACATCATGTCACCAACACAAGAACGGCCAATGTACTTTAGTCACAACCCACACCCTCTTACATTCTCCTTAAATTGTACTTTCGCCATCACATAGGAGTCTACACTACACAGAAAGTAACGTTACACCAGGCTCCATCACCTCTAACCTTGTGTGTGCCAGCTCATCACATGCAATATCAAATTTGCTAAACACAGCTGCAGTTATGTTACGTGAACAAATTTCAACATACTCCCCGGTGTGGCTTTGCAGAGCATAGATGTCACACAGGCTCCAGTGGCATCTGCATGGCAGAAGGACACACTACACATCTGGGGACACACAGTCAACTCGTATGAAAACATGGAGCACAGGGCCAAGCAACATATATCACAGCACCCATAGTCAAAATCAGTGTCATCAAGCATAGCTCAAAAGGACAACATTAGTGGTCTAGCACAAATTACAACCTACACACAAATCTCATGCCCAATTACAAATGGTGTGTGGGTGAATACATGATGTGAAAGCTTGCACAGGGATGACCCAGCATCAACATGATGTATCAAGACAAAAGCAGGATGGCACCAAACACATTTGGATGAGAAAACACTGGACTAGTAAGACCATGGAAAGCTTCTCAGACAGGAACATCTTCTTACACTTCAGTATTTGGAGGCAACAGGGTCTGAAGACTGTCAGATTCCTGCTCACCTCACACACCCCATGGGTTCTGGATATGTCACAGTTGGTCAGACTGCCATGAGGCAAATTCACGACAGTGGAAGGCTACCTGGGCCAAGGTTGTCATTGGCATGGGTGTACCAGATCTAAAGTAGACACAGATATGGGTCCAACACAATCAAGTCACATGATGGTTTTTGTACCAATATCTTAAGGACATGGTTGTGTACATTCTCACCACCACATATACCAAATCCATATGTACACAGATGGACTGATGAGACAGGTGACTTGATGTACATCACAAACATGTTCTGCATGCCCCTCATAAACTGTTGCACTTTGCAACGCTTGCACTGTGGTAACATATGGCAGCATTACCTATGTGCAAAGGTGAAATGAAAACAGGGAAGCTTGGCAGATTCATGTCACCTTCACGGGCCAACATGCTATGGATGATGATACCCTGCAAAGATAAACTATGCGGACTTGTATACTGTGAGAGGCTGGCCTGGTATATGCTGTCCACTAACGTAAGTGGGCACCCTGCACCAGTCCAGACAACCCTTATGGTGATTTAAGAGGTCTCAGACAACCTTAGAAAGCTATCCAAGTGGTAGCTGTGGAGAGCAGCCTTCAGACTTAGTCTTGAAGGAGTGTTAAGCAGCGTGTTTTACCAGAATGCAATCTTATAGTATAGATTAAATGAAAGAGAACCCCACAAGGTATTTATAAAAATATGTATTTATTATAGAAAACTCTCTATCACGTTCCAGTATCACCCACATGGAGATATACACAAAGCACCCAATACTATAGCAAAGAAATCACAGTAAATAGCACTAATACACAGTGGGCCCCATGGGGGGACCAAACCATATACTAAAAAAGTGGTATAAGAACCACGACTCGAGCAGGACAATGTCAAGAGGACTTAGAATTGCTGGGACCCCAAGGAACCACCCAAAGTGAGTAGATAGGGACCCCACGGAGTGCGTGTGCAGTGTGGGAACACGACCGCGTGCTCCGTACAAGTCTATGTGGAAGTCACTGTTGGAATTTTAAGGATTAGGGACCCTTCCCAGTGGACTACGAAGAAACCCTGTGGAAGACAGAAGGTTGGAGAGCCACCCCACTCGTGGATACTGAAGAACCCAAGTTACCTAACACAGGGAAGCCGGGTGCATAGGTGTGAAATGGCGTCGGAAACTGCCGTCGAACCCAATGGAGGACTTCAAAGAAGAGCCGCTGCTGGAAGGGGAGACAGTGTCCGTTGGAATCCAAATGTGGATTCTTGTCGGAGAGTACCTGAAAGCAGAGGGGACAGAGTCTGGGTCACTTGAGAGTGACCAGGGGCTCAGTGGACGAATGCCCAACGATGTCGGGTGCTTCAGGATAGTTGATGGTGACCTTGAATCTGCAGCTGCGAGGACCAGGCAATGTTGAGGGCAACCAGGAGCCAGATGCAAGCTGTCCCACAAAGGATGTCGAGTGCTGAGGGGTCGGTGTCCGGCGGGAGCACCAACAAGCCTTGGCAAAAGCAACCCACGCAGGAAGTTGAGGAAGTGTACGGTGTGGACCAGCAAGGTCCAGGAGACTCACCACAAGCAGGGGAGTCAGGGCAGACCCCGAGCAATCAGGAGAGCCCAAGAAAATTAAATATGACCCTCAATTGAACCCACAGGCCGGAGGCACAGGAGTCGCGAGAGGACCTCGGGCAGCTTTACAAAACAACAGGCCACGGGGCACACGGTGCGAGGTGGTTGAAGATCTATGTAGGAAAAGTTGCCAGAGGTTGGGGCTACTTAGAGCCCAAAGCACTTGTTGCAGGATTGCCAACAAGCACATGCACTTGCAAAAGTACACGGTGCACAGGGGTTCAGGTATTGCAGCCCCCACAAGGGATTCTGACCTCAAACTCAGTTAGAGGGCAGCTCGGACCTCGAGGGATATAGAAACTTACCTCCTGTGTTGCTGAGCTTTTTGGAGTCCGTGGGAGTTTGGGATCAGCAGACCGGTCAGCAGTGTTGCGGTGCCTGCAAATTTAGGGGAGTGACTCCTTCACTCCAAGGGAGATTATCTTCAGGTGTCTTGGATGCTCCTGCAGGTCCTACACGGATCCTGTACAGTGCATAGGCACAGACGATGCAGCAGACTGAGAGGGAGACGAAGTCAGGCCCAAACAAAGTCCAGCAAAGTCTAGAGTGCCAAGACGGTCGAAGTGCAGTGGCTTCAGTTCTGAATCTTGTCCACAACTAATCTAAGGTCCTATAGCCAGGTAACCCTTAAGTACCCATGGGAGAGGGTTGGAAAGATTCAGGGGACCCTCCCAGGGGAGGGTCTGGACAGGGGGGAGGTTACTCTCATGTCCTTTGTCCAGTTTCACGCCAGAGCGGGAGCCAACGGCTCCCGGGACTGGTTTGAACTGGACTGTGCACAGGGACACCAAATGTGCCCCTCATGCAGACTTTCAGTCGCTGGCAAGCGCACCCACCCAGCCCTAATACACTAAATCCTGTCTGGGAGGTGGTCACACCTCCCTGTGACAGAATGCCAGGTCCAGCCGCCTGAAGCTGAACTCGGACAAGACGGAGGTCCTCAACCTTGGTTCCAACCCTTCAGCCTGGGACGACTCCTGGTGGCCGACATCACTGGGAACAGCCCCGACACCCACCGACCACTCACGCAACCTAGGGGTCATCCTCGACCCCACCCTCTCCATGACTAAGCAGGTCAACGCCGTTTCCTCATCCTGCTTCAACACCCTCCGAATGCTCCGCAGGATCTTCAAGTGGATCCCCACCGAAACAAGGAAAACAGTCACCCAGGCCCTCGTCACCAGCAGGCTGGACTACGGAAACGCCCTCTACGCAGGAACGACGGCTAAGCTCCTGAGACGGCTGCAACGCATCCAGAACGCCTCTGCACGTCTTATCCTCGACATCCCCCGCCGCAGCCACATCACACCCCACCTGAGAAATCTGCACTGGCTCCCTGTCAACAAGAGGATAACCTTCAAGCTCCTCACCCACGCACACAAAGCACTCCACAACTCCGGACCAGCCTACCTCAACAGACCGCCGGCGGCAGATCCTTCTCCCACCTCGCCGCCAAGACCTGGAACACCCTCCCCACCAACCTTCGGCAGACCCAAGACCTACTGGCCTTCAGAAGACTCCTCAAGACCTGGCTCTTCGATCAGTAGCAGCACCCCCCCTCCTCTTCCCCCAGTGCCTTGAGACCCTCGCGGGTATGTAGTGCGCTTTATAAGTGACCTGATTGATTGATTGATTGATTGAATGCCTATTGTTCTGCCTTCCCCTGCTCGAGCTTGGCTCAGCAGCAGGAGGGCAGAAATGTGTCTCTGGTCGGCAGCAACCATTTTGTGCTGTCTGGAGCTAGAAGGCTGTTACCGGGAACACCAGGAATCCCACGAAGGTCGCTTCTGAGGGGTGGAATCATAACTCTCACACCAGTTACCAGTGTGGGGGTATGATTCTAACATGTTTAACACCAAACACGATAGGGTTTGTTTCAGCCGTTTTAGAGTTGGTCATCACGCGGTCGCGTAATGCCCCTCTATAGTAATATATGGCTGCCTCACTGACAACCCGGGAGAATGGACTCCGTAGGCTGAGGGGTGTCCTGCTCATGCAGAGGCATCCTCTCACTTAGAACCAAGCACCCTGCCTTCAGGATTGTGAAGGCCTGCTCTAGGGGTGACTTATAGGTTTTAAGTGCAGTGACCCTTAGATATAGTAAACCTATATCTTAAGTAAGTGGTGCATGCACCAACTTACACAGGCTGCAATGGCAGGCCTGTAGTTCCATTTTGAATGGTCTCTAATCGGTGGCATAATTCATGCTGCAGCCCACGGGAGACCTCTGGGGTACCTATGCCCTAGGTACATGGGTACCATATACTAGGCCCTGACAAGGGTACCCCAGTATCCAATCTGGGGTGTACCTAAGTACATAACATAAAAGTTTAGAGAGAAAGCAGATAGACTGGGGTCCTGATTAGCAGGATCCCAGACAGACTTGTCAAAAACAGCATTACATCCAGCAAAAAGTGGGGGTAACCATAAGAAGCAGATCCTACTTTCCTACACAACCCCCCCAAACGTAAGGAGATGAGTCTAACTTTGCCCAATTGAGTCTTCATTTTCTAAGTGAAAATTCTGGAGAGTCCATCTGCATTGGCATGGTTACTCCCAGGTCTATGTTCCACTGTATAGTCCATCCCCTGTAGGGAAATGGACCACCTCAAAAGTTTGGGGTTTTCACCCTTCATCTGTTTTAGCCATAAGAGGGGCTTAAGGTCTGCCTGAACAATGAAGGGAGTGCCAAACTGGTATGGCCTCAACTTCTTCAGGGCCCAGACCACAGCAAAGGCTTCCCTCTCTATAGCTGACCAATGGTTCTCTCTGGGGGTCAACCTTCTGCTAATAAGCTACTGGTTGATCCTGTCCCTCTGCATTAAGTTGTGATAACACAGCCCCTACCCCCAACTCAGATGCATCTGTTTGGACAATAAATTGCTTGGAGTAGTCAGGACTCTGCAGAATGGGAGCAGTGCACATGGCCTGCTTGAGATCATCAAATGCCTTCTGACAGCTAACTGTCCACTGAACCTTCTTGGCCATTTTCTTGGAGGTGAGATCATTCAAGGGAGTCACTATCGACCCATATCCTTTAACAAATCTCCTGTAATACCCAGTCAGGCCCAAGAAAGCTCTGACCTGAGTCTAGGTAGTTGGAGCAACCCAGTCCATTATGGTCTGGATTTTGCTCTGTAATGGTTGAACCTGGCCCCCAACCACAAGGTGGCCGAGGTACACAACCTTGTCCTGCCCTATCTGGAATTTAGTAGCCTCGATAAGGAGGCCTGCTTTCTGCAGAGCCTCCAAAACATTCTTTTTTTTTTAATATTCTTTTTATTGAACAGTTGTGACGATACAGCAAATAGAGAGTACAAGATCTAGAAATATCAAGACAATACAGTAGGTCAGCAGCAAATAGTTCGAACATACAATTTGGAGCGTAGTTCTCCTTCCCCATCACAGCTGGAGAAGGTCAAATCCCACCCCTTCTCTTCGTAGTTCCTCCACTGGGGAGACACATAAATCACCCCTTGATACATTCCATTTAGCCCATTTTTGATCCCATTTCTTTGGGCAACCCCTGTGCTTAAATACCTCCTTCTCTGCAATCATCGCACTGTCCATATCATTTGCCCAACCTCGGTATGTTGGCAAGTCCCCCGTTCCCCATTTCTGAGCAATGTTTCTTTTGGCAAGGGCGAACCCCAGTGAGACCCACGTACGTTCGGTTTGGGTTAGGTCGGTGGCCTCCCATATGTTTAGTAGGCAGAGTCGAGGGGAATTGGTAATATCTTTCCCACCTACCTCCATAAGTGTGGAGATAATCCTCTCCCAGTATGGGCGGATACTTGGATAATCCCAGAATACATGGAAAAATGTGCCTTCCCAGCGCTCTTCCTAAGGCACCCGGGGTCGGGTCTCCGTCCCATTTTAACCAGCGTGCCTGCCGAGAGATATGCCCTGTGTAGGGTTTTTAATTGAATTAATCTTAGCCTCATTGGAATGTCAACTTCTCTGGGGGAAGAGAGTGCTTATTGCCAGCCATCCTCCTCCAGATTCCCAAATTCCATTTCCCAAAGCTGCCGGAGAGTATTAGCGGGTCCGGCTTGTTGTTTATTAATTTGCGGTATGTGAGAGATATTGCTTTACGTGACATGGGTTCCGTTAAGAGTCTGTCCTCTAGTGGAGACGCCTCAGGTAGGGCTTCACCGCTTGTTACAGCGGTTATTATGACATGTCGTATTTGTAAATATCAGAAAGCCTCTGACCCAGCCAATTGGTATTCTGCTTGGAGGTCACTGAATGGGACCATCTCGTTTCGCTTCCATAGGTCGCCAACTGAGGAGATACCAATTACGTCCCACTTATCGAACCCTGGGCATTTACTCAGCATACCAAGTTGCTCGGTCTCCCATAGAGGAGTGGTCAGTGTTATTTTCTTATTCCACCCCAGTTTTTTTGTTGCTTGGTGCCAAATTGCAACTGTTTGGGCCATGGGATCTGTAAGGTGTTGGTGTTTAGGGTTAGAGTAAAGTGCTCTCTGATAACCACCCGGGCTCATTATCCATTTGTCCGTCCGATATGCCGGTTCAGACGGTGGGGCGTAAACCCATTGGTTAATAACTGCCAGCTGAGAGGCCCAATAATATAGTTTGAGGTCGGGTAAGGCAATTCCCCCATCGTACCACCCTCTCGTCAATTTATGTGTCGCAATACGTGGGTTTTTCCCGTCCCATAAAAGAGTCCTAACCTCACTCTCTATACCGGTGAAGTATGTGTCCGGGACCCTGTAGGGGGCCTTCTGCAACACATACAAAAAACCGGGTAGAGCCAACATTTTAAACAGTGCTGCCCTGCCCAGGAGAGTCAGGGGCAGGGTCCTCCAGTGGAGCACATCATTGTGGAGTCTCGTCAGTGGGGCCTTAAGATTGATGTCATAGAAACGGGAGGGCTGCGGGGTTATATATATACCTAGGTATCGGAATCCCTCAGTCCCTACAGTGACGTTATTATCTTTGGGCATCCGTGGTGGGGGTCCCTGAAGCATGGATATTATGGATTTTGTCCAGTTAATAGTATAGCCTGAGTGTTTACTAAAAATTGCAAAGATGAGGAGAATCCTATGGATCGAGGCTGTTGGGGCCGCAACATATAGTAAAACATCATCTGCATAGAGGGAGATTCTATCTTCGTGATGTTCAGTCCATTTCAACCCTCTAATCATGGGGTCCCCTCTCACCCACGTTACTAATTGTTCCAGTATCAGGGCAAATATAAGGGGCGACAGGGGGCAGCCCTGTCTGGTTCCCCTCCCTAGTCGAAATCGCCGGGATGTGCGTTGATTGACGACTATTTGGGCTGTCAGTTCTGCATATAGTAGTTTTACCCACTTTATAAATATGGGGCCGAAACCCATGCGCTCGAGGACAGCAAATAAATAAGGCCATTCAATCTTATCGAATGCCATTTTTGCATCCAATGACAGCAGGGCGGCATCTTCTTGAATTGTACTAACCCTCCCCACTCCTGAGATTGAGGGCTGTGTTTCGGCCAGGCATAAAGCCCGATTGGTCCGGATGTACAAGTTTACAGATGATAGGGATTAATCGGTTGGCCAACACCTTGGCTAGGATTTTGGCTTCAGCGGTTAACAGTGAGATAGGTCGATAGGAATCGCACCTCGTCGCTGGTTTACTTTGCTTATGTATAACAACCATAGAGGCTAGCCTTAAGTCGCTTGGAAGGGACCCTCTTTGGTAGCTCTCCAGGTACATAGCCAGGAGAGCAGGTGTTATCTTAAACAGCTCTATTGGGAGCCCGTTGGGTCCCATGGCTTTTCCCGATTTTATCCCTCGTATGGCAACTGCTAATTCGTCCTCTGTAGGGTTCCGCTTAAGGTATTGAAGTACAACCCTCTTTTTACTTTGTCCCCCAGCCCGTTAACGTTCCAGGTGAGGTTATGGAGCTTTTTCTTCATATTATTATCTGACATGAATTATGTGGGTGATGTGGGTCGCCTCTTTTCCAGGGTGTATGTGCGGTTTTCGATTGGTGGTGCGGATGGAGCGTTAGTCTTGGCTGTACTTGTGTAAATGTTGTCACATCTCTCACTGCTGTCACAATGAGATAACAATAAAGAACTAACCAAACAATGACCCCCACAAGTTGTCCCTTCCCCACACCCCTCCCTGCCTCCCTGCATTGCGGACTCTGAACCTCCTGCCACCCCAACCGTGCAGAGTGCCTATCGCCCACCCCTGGTATACTTGGGTACATGATCCAACCCCACTCCCGGAGTCCCTCCTTATTAGAACTAGGTATAACAGCATACTGGTTAAAACAAGCAGTGAACTGTACCCCGTCTCAAGCTGCAATTATATCTTCGGAGGGTCCATTAGTAGCGCTGGTTGGCATTGGAGTCTTGGTATGACGCAGTTCAATGCTAGGTTAGGCTTATTCGGGGTGAGGGCATTAGGGACCTTAGATCTCTGGCTGTGGGCAAATGTCACTTTGCGTTCAATCCTCGTGGTCCGGTTCTGGTGAGCCTCGTGCTGTTTTGGTATGGCTGCCTTGCCTGTCCCTGTTTCCACTGCTGCGGCCTTCCTTAGGATTCTGCTTTTCAACAGTGTGCCATCCGTTGAGCCAGTCCCATGCTTCCTCTGGACTATTGAAAAACCACGTCTTTCCCTCTGATTCGACACGCAATTTTGCAGGAAACTACATGGTGTACTTGATTTCCTGATCACGCAGGGCTCGTTTCACTTCTAGAAAGCTGCGACGCTGCCTTTGCACTTTAAGGGTGAAGTCTGGGAAAAATGTTATTTTGCTATTTTCAAGACTGACCGGAGGGGCCACTCATGCTGTATGAAATATTATGTCTCTGTCGCGAAAGTTAAATACTCTTGCAAGTGTGGGCTGGGGCGGCGCGCAGGGTTTTGGTCTTCCGCCCGGTACCTTATGCGCTCTTTCAATGGAAAAGTAGTTGGACAGGCCCTTGGGGTGAAGATGGTGCACCACCAGTTCCTCCACGAACAGGTCTGCGCCTGCCCCTCCGCCCGTTCTGGCACCCCAAGTATACGAATGTTATTGCGTCGCATCCTACCTTCGTAATCGTCAAGTTGATTTTCCATTCTGTCCTGACCAGCTTAGAGATCTGCGACTTGGCTTTTGAGGAGGCCGTTATCTGTTGTTAAGGCCTTGGAGGCGGATTCCACCTCCTTGATGCGATCGTTCATGTTGCGCATGTCAGCCCTAATTAATGAAACCTCAGAAGCAACGGTATCAATCCTGTTTTCTAAGGATGTACGCACGGATGTTATAGCTGCCAATATATCTTGCAGGGTGGGGTCTTGCTGTTCCCCTGCCGGTTTCGGAGTTGCTTGTGCGTCATCTGGTCCCTTTTGCCACGCATATTTGTCTAATTTAGTTTGCATCGTATTACGGCTGCTCCCCATTTTCTGCTAGAATGTGTTTCAGCGCCAGTTGAGGGGTTCAGGCCGTGCTGGTTACTCTCCGCCGCCTGCTCAAGGGCTGAGGCCCTGTCCGGCCTGTTGGAGTTCACCAGCTAGGCCTCCGCTGACTGAGAGCCCAGCCCGTCTTATTCTTGGCACCGTAGGGGGAGCGCTTGGTAATGTCCTGCAGTTGATCTAGTCCCCGCCACAGTTTTCACCGTTCCGGCCGTCACTGGAGGTGTACACGCGTCTACACTGCTCCGCCGTGTCCGTTTATCTCCTGGGCGCCACCCGCGGGAGTCGGATAATGCCTGTTGTGGCAGCCGATCACAGCGTTGATCACACACGGGGAGCCCTGCAGGGCGCGTCAATCTCTAAATGTCCGCGGGGGCCAGGCACACGGGAAGGCAGGTACCTGTTTTATTTTCTGTTGTCCCCCTACGGTGAATGGGCCATTTCTTCTCCCGCAGTCACGGTTCCGTTGTCGCTGATCAGCCGGGGCTCGATATGACGCATTCAGCGTCTCGCTCCTCCCTTGTGGGAATCAGGGCGAAACTCCGCTCACACACACTCAATCGTTTTCACGCTCAGATAATTTTGTATATTTTCAGATTTTCCGGGAGTGGTACACCGGAGCCGAGCTAATGCGCGGCCATTTCCCACAGCAGTTGGCCAGGCCCCCCCTCCAAAACATTCTTCAGGTGGACCAGGTGATCCTCCCAGGTGGAGCTAAAGACAGCTATATCATCAAGATATGCTGCACTATAGGCTTCCAGACCTGTGAGAACGTTATTCACCAGCCTTTGGAATGTGGCAGGTGCATTCTTCAAACCAAAGGGCATTACAATAAATTGATAATGCCCACTAGGGGTTGAAAATGCAGTTTTTGGTTTGCCATCCTCAGCTAGTCTGATTTGCCAATAGCCAGCAGTGAGGTCAAATGTGCTCAAGAACTTGGCTGAGGCCAAAGTATCAATAAGCTCATCTGCCCTTGGAATTGGATGAGCATCAGTCCTAGTGACTGCATTGAGCCCCCTGTAGTCCACACAGAACCTCATCTCTCTCTTACCACCCTGGGTGTGAGGTATTGGTATCCGGAGCACTGGACTAGCCCAAGGGCTATCTGAGGGTTCAATCACTCCCAACTCCAGCATCTTTTGGACCTCTGTCCTGATGCAATCTCTGACATGGTCAGGCTGCCTGTATTTATTCTTAACAGGTAGACTCTCACCTGTGTCCACTTCATGGGTACACCAGGTGGTTTGACTGGGTGTCAAAGAGAACCTGTGCCTATATTGATAGAGGACCTTCCTACAATCAATGTGCTGCTGGTCAGTGAGGCTGCCTGCCAAAGCAACACCATCAACTGAACCATCATCAGGGTTTTGTGAGAGGAGATCAGGGGGAGGGTCACTTTCTTCCTCCTGTCCCTCATCAGTTACCATGAACAAGCCCATGTCAGCCCTGTCTATAAAAGGTTTGAGCCTGTTCACATGGAGCACCCTGTGGGGGCTCCTGGGAGTGCCAAGGTCCACCAGATAGGTGACCTCACCTTTTTGCTCAATTATGGTATGGGGTCCACTCCATTTGTCTTGGAGAGCTGCTGGGGCCACAGGCTCCAGCGCCCACACCTTCTGCCCTGGCTGGTAAACAGTCAGAACAGCCTTTTGGTCATGCCAAGCTTTTTGCAATTCTTGACTTGCCTCAAAGTTTTTGTTGGCCTTCTTCATGTACTCAGCTGTCCTGGAGCAGAGACCAAGTACATAGTCCACAATGTCTTGTTTGGGAGGTTTGAGAGGTAACTCCCATCCCTCCTTCACCAAACACAAAGGACCCCTAACTGGATGCCCAAACAGAACTTCAAAGGGGCTGTAACCAACCCCCTTCTGAGGGACCTCTCTGTAGGCAAAGAGAAGGCAGGGCAAATTAACATCCCATTTTCGCCTAAGCTTTTCTGGGAGGCCCATGATCATGCCCTTGAGGGTTTTGTTGAACCTTTCAACTAACCCATTGTGGGTGATAGGGTGTGGTGAACTTGTAGTTCACTCCACACTCCTTCCACATTGCAGTTATGTAACTTGACTTGAAGTTTGTACCTCTGTCAGTTAAGACCTCCTTAGGGAAACCCACTCTGCAAAAAATTCCCAAGAGGGCCCTGGCCACCACAGGGTTATAAGGGTTATTGCTTCTGGGTACCTAGTGGCATGGTCCACTACCACTAGAATATAACTGTGCCCAGATGCTGTTGAAGGGTTCATGTGACCAATTATGTCAATCCCAACCCTTTCAAAGGGACCCCCACCACTGGTAGTGGTATGAGGGGGGCCTTTGTGGTACCACCTGGCTTGGCAGGTGGTACAGGAGCGACAAAACTCCTTGGTGTCCTCAGACATGTGGGGCCAGTGAAAGTGAGGGACAAGCCTGTCCCAAGTCTTACTTTGGCCTAGGTGTCCTGCTAAGGGAATGTCATGTGCCAAGGTGAGTAGGAAGCCCCTAAACGTCAGAGGTATGACAAACCTCCTGGTGGCACCAGGCTTGGGGTCTCTACCCTCTGAGTAAAGGAGTCCCTCATCCCAATAGATCCTGTGGGATCCACTGACACTCCCAGCAGCCTCAGCAGCAGCTTGCTGTCTGAGGGGTTCAAGAGAGGGGCAGGTTTGCTGCTCCAAACTCAAGTCTGCCATGGAAGGGCCCCCTGTCCCCAAGAACTCAACCTGATCAGGTTCAAGTTCATCTGGGACAGCTCTTTCACAGGGACTGAGATCATCTCCCTCAAGAGACTGATCCTCACTCTGAGTCTGGGGGGAAGACACAGCCTTACCCCTCCTGCTCCTTCTCTTGGAAGGCCCCTGGTCCATTGTTCCAGAATCCAGGGCCTGTTCAGTGGTTGACAGTTTGGCTTGTGACCTAGTCACAGCAAACACATCTGCAGAGATGCCCAACATTGCTGCATGAGTCCTTAGTTCCACTTCAGCCCAGGCTCAAGTCTCCAAATCATTGCCCAATAAACACTCTACTGGTAGGTCTGAACTTGCCACAACCTTTGTAGGGCCAGTTACCCCTCCCCAGCTGAAATTAACAACTGCCAAGGAATGGTCAGTCCTGACATTGTTTGTATTAGTCACTTGGTACATTTCTCCAAGTATGATTTTGTCAGGGGCCACAAGATTCTCTGTCACCATAGTGACACTTGCACCTGTGTCCCTGTATGCCATGGCCTCCTTACCATTTATCAAAGGCTGTTGTCTGTTCTTGCCCAGTTTACTGGGACTGACAAATAAGGTGGCAAAATCCATGCCACCATCACAGACAAGCACAGCCTGAGTTGGAGTTCTGACTAGGCCAGAACCCATCTCAGAGCCCAAAGTTAACCCTACTAATCCCTTGTTCCCTGTACCACCACTTGTACTTGTGCTAGGGGGTGCAGTTGCCTTAGGGGCAGTGGTGGTAGGAGGATTTTCCTTGGCTTTTGGACAATCAGCATCTTTTGTCCAATGGGTTTTCACCTTACAAAAGTAACACCAAGGTTTCCTTTTGCCTTTTCCCTTGTTGGATTGTGACTCCCCCCCCCCCCCCCAGATGCAGGTTTTTGGGGCCCTGATAAAGACTCATTTTTGTCTATACCCTTGTACCCACCCTTATCTTGGGTTTTAAAATCTTGCTGCTTCTGATCACCACCAGTGTTCTGGGTTTTCTGCTTCACCCTGGTCCTGACCCACATTATTTGCCTTCTTTCCCAATTCTTGGGGAGAAGTCAGATCAGAATCCACCACGTACGGATGCAATAACTTATTTTGGCAATTATTAAGGATCTGCTCCCTCATAATCAAACTATACAATCCATCAAAATCATGTACTTTGCTGCCGAGCAACCATCCTTCCAGAGCCTTTATAGCACTATCCACAAAGTCTACCCAGTCCTGATTCTGTGCCTTCTGGTAGTCTCTGAACTTAATCCTGTACTGTTCAGTGGTTAAGCCAAACCCATCAATGAGAGCACTCTTCAAAACTGAGTAATTGTCAGCATCCTCTTCTCTAACAGTGAGGAGTTTATCTCTACCTTTGTCAGCGAAGGAGAGCCACAGGATAGCTGCCCACTGCTCTTGAGGGACCTTTTGAACTTTACAGGCCCTCTCTAAAGCAGTTATCCATTTATGGATGTCATCCCCAACATGGTAGGGAGGGGCAATCTTGCTCAGGTTCCTATGATCAAAGGAATGTTCTTTAACTCTAGGGACACTGTTGCTGCCACCATGAGACTCTAGTCCCAACTTTTTTCTAGCCCTCTGGACTTCTAGGGACTCCTTGTCAAGGGCCAACTGCTCTCGCCTGAGCCTAAGCATAGCTTTCTCAAGCTCAAGAAGTTGGTACTCCCTATCAAAAGAGTGGTCCCTCTTGCTAGATACAGAGGTCCCTACAGACTGTCCTGAGTGATTAGACTCTGCAGAGGGAGATTTAGATCTCCTAGGTAAACTCTGCACTCTTCCAGGAGGAATGAAGAGGTGGCCCTCAGGGCCTTCTGCATTTCTTCTAGAAGATCGGAGTTGTCCAGGTGGGAACCATCAGGTTCCCCCTGGTCAGGGTTAGATTCTAAGTCATAGAGGGGGTCCCCTCCTGTCCTATCCTCATTCCCTAGCCCACCCACTCTGTCCTGTTCATCTGACCCAGGAGTCTTCCTTAGGTCATCTAATAGTAACACCTCTACCAGGCGTTGAGTGTTGGCACTCCTCCCTGTCTTCAGCTTCCTAGAGGTACACAGTGCTTTCAGTTCTTGGAACTAAAGTTCACTGTATCTAGAAGGCAGAGAGCCACTGGCATCTCCTTTAGTAGACATACTAAGTGTGGTGTGGTGTTGCACCTACCTAACCTAGTGGGAGCTAAACTCTCTTAGGTTGGAGAAAGGGTGTGCTAGACCCTTAACTTGCCCAACCCCAAGTTCAGTAGAACTTACTTATTCTAAGCTTGTATTATAAGTACTAGTGGTTTTTCAGTTAATCAATACAAAGATTTATCTGGTAAAACAATGCAGGCTTGAATCCCAACCACTGCGCACCAATGTGAGAGACTGGCCTGGTATATGCTGTCCACTAATGTAAGTGGGCACCCTGCACCAGTCCAAACAACCCTTATGGTGATTTAAGAGGTCTCAGACAACCTTAGAAAGCTATCCAAGCGGTAGCTGTTGAGAGCAGCCTTCAGGAGCCTCACAAGGAGTGTAAAGCAGCTTGTTTTGCCAGAATGCAATCTTATAGTATAGATTAAATGAAAGGGAACCACACAAGGTATTTATAAAAATATGTATTTATTATAGAAAACTCTCTAGAACGTTCCAGTATCTCCCACATGGAGATATACACAAAGCACACAATACTATAGCAAATAAATCACAGTAAATAGCACTAATACACAGTGGGCCCCAGGGGGGCACGAAACCCTAAACTAAAAAAGTGGTATAAGAACCACGACTCAAGTCAGGACAATGTCGAGAGGACGTAGAATTGCTGGGACCCCAAGGAACCACCCAAGGTGAGTAGATAGGGACCCCACGGAGTGCGTGTGCAGTGTGGGAACATGACAGCGTGCTCCGTATAAGTCTATGTGCAAGTCGCGGTTGGAATTTTAAGGATTAGGGACCCTTCCCAGTGGACTACGAAGAAACCCCGTGGAAGACAGAAGGTTGGAGATCCACCCCACCCCGTGGATACCGAAGTACCTAAGTTACCTAACCCAGGGAAGCCGGGTGCATAGGTGTGAAGTGGCGTCGGAAACCGCCGTCGAACCCAATGGAGGACTTCGAAGAAGAGCCGCTGCTGGAAGGAGAGACAGTGTCCTTTGGAATCCAAACGTGGATTCTTGTTGAAGAGTACCTGAAAGCAGAGCAGACAGAGTCTGGGGCACTTGAGAGTGACTAGGGGCTCGGTAGACAAATGCCCACCGATGTCGGGTGCTTCAGGATAGTTGACAGTGACCTTGACTCTGCAGCTGCGAGGACCAGGCGATGTTGAGGATGACCAGGAGCTGGATGCGAGCTGTCCCACAAAGGATGTGGAGTGCTGAGGGGTCGGTGTCCGGCGAAAGCTCCAACAAGCCTTGGCAAAAGCAACCCAGGCAGGAAGTTGAGGAAGTGAACGGTGTGGACCAGCAAGGTCCAGGGGACTCACCACAAGCAAGAGAGTCAGGGCAGGCCCCTAGCAATCAGGGGAGCCAAAGGAAATTAAAGATGACCCTCAATTGGACCCACAGGCCGGAGACACAGGAGTCGCAAGAGGACCTTGGGCAGCTTTATAAAACAACAGGCCATGGGGCACACGGTGCGAGGTGGTTTAGGATCTTTGTAGGAAAGGTTTCCAGAGGTTGGGGCTACTTGGAGCCCAATGCACTTGTTGCAGGATTACCAACAAGCACATGCACTTGCAAAAGTACACAGTGCACAGGGGTTCGGGTATTGCAGCCCCCACATGGGATTCTGACCTCAAACTCGGTGAGAGGGCAGCTCGGACCTCGAGGGACGTAGAAACCTACCTCCTGTATTGCTGAGCTTTTCGGAGTCTGTAGGAGATTGGGATCAGCAGACCGGTCAGCAGTGTTGCTGTGCCTGCGAATGCAGGGGAGTGACTCCTTCACTCCAAGGGAGATTATCTTCAAGTGTCTTGGATGCTCCACAGGTCCGACACGGATCCTGTATGGTGTACAGGCACAGACGATGCAGCAGACTGAGAGGGAGACAAAGTCAGATCCAAACGATGTCCAGCGAAGTCCAGAGTGCCCGGATGGTCGAAGTGCAGTGGTTTCTGTTCTGAATCTTGTCCATGACTAATCTAGAGTCCTACAGCCAGGTAAGCCCTTATGTACCCACGGGAGAGGGTTGGAAAGATTCAGGGGACCCTCCCCTCCCAGGGGAGGGTCTGAGGGGAGGGTCTGGACAGGGGGGCGCTTACTCCCATGTCCTTTATCCAGTTTCATGCCAGAGCGGGGGCCAATGACTCCCAGGACTGGTTTGAACTGGACTATGCACAGGGACACCAAATGTGCCCCTCATGCAGACTTTCAGTCGCTGGCAAGCGCACCCACCCAGCCCTAATACACTAAATCCTGTCTGGTAGGTGGTCACACCTCCCTGTGACAGGATGCCTATTGTTCTGCCTTCCCCTGCTCGAGCTTGGCTCAGCAGCAGGAGGGCAGAAATGTGTCTCTGGTCGGCAGCAACCATTTTGTGCTGTCCGGAGCTATAAGGCTGGTACCGGGAACACCAGGAACCCCATGAAGGTCGCTTCTGAGGGGTGGAATCATACCTCCCACACCGGTTACCAGTGTGGGGGTATGATTCCAACATGTTTGACACCAAACACGATAGGGTTTGTTTCAGCCATTTTAGAGTTGGTGATCACGCGGTCGTGTAATGCCCCTCTATAGTAATATATGGCTGCTTCACTGACAACCCGGGAGAATGGACTCCGTAGGCTGCAGGGGTGTCCTGCTCATGCAGAGGCATCCTCTCACTTAGAACCAAGCACCCTGCCTTCAGGATTGTGAAGGCCTGCTCTAGGGGTGACTTATAGGTTTTAAGTGCAGTGACCCTTAGATATAGTAAACCTATATCTTAAGTAAGTGGTGCATGCACCAACTTACACAGGCTGCAATGGCAGGCCTGTAGTTCCATTTTGAATGGTCTCTCATGGGTGGCATAATACATGCTGCAGCCCATGGGAGACCTCTGGGGTACCTATGCCCTGGGTACATGGGTACCATATACTAGGGACTGACAAGGGTACCCCAGTATCCAATCTGGGGTGTACCTAAGAACATAACATTACAGTTTAGGGAGAAAGCAGATAGAGTGGGGTCCTGATTAGCAGGATCCCAGTCAGACTAGTCAAAAACAGCATTACATCCATCAAAAAGTGGGGGTAACCATAAGAAGCAGATCCTACTTTCCTACATATACATGCTGTAATAGGTGACATTGTCCATCGACCACATGCAGTCCATGACATGACATGACATGAAATGAGATGACATGAAAACCTGGCTGTTTCATCAACAACTTTAGTCTCTCCCTCTTCGTGTGACAGCAACAGACTAGCCATGAGGTTCTCTTAGCACCGGGACACTCTTTCTGAGTAGCTGTGCACTCTATAAGTACCCTATAACATAACATAACATCGTATATCCACGACAAGAATTATCCATGAGTGACAGTTGAGTTAGAACCAAGTTGTGGGACACAGAAATCAACAGTAAGAAACTTGAAACATGCTTTGTTCTGCATGTGAACGAAAACTATTTAAAAGTCAAAGAGAAGGCCAATGGCCAGTCCACAGTCCAAAAGTATCAGAGGGGGTGAAGGGTAATCTCCCTCCAGCACTTGCCTGCACTGTATGCGTACGGGGGCACCTCCCCTGGGAGGAGCATATAGGGGTATGCCAGGTGCCATGGGACAGAACTAGGGAAGACTGGGTTGGGTTGTGGGAGGGATGGCATCCGGAGGGGTGTGTGGGTCCACTGCAGTGGATGGGCCAGATTGAGTAGGGGGGGTCCACTGCAGTGGAGGGAGCAGATTGAGGAGGGGTGGGGCACTGCAGTGGAGGGAGCAGATTGAGGAGTAGGGGGGTCCACTGCAGTGGAAGGAGCAGATTGAGGAGGGGGGCACTGCAGTGGATGGGCCAGATTGAGGAGGGGGGTCCACTGCAGTGGCAGTTTCAGACTGAGGGGGGCAGTTGTAGGGGGAATATTCGTGGGAGAGGGGCAGGGGCTGGGCCTGACTTTACGGGGGATGGTGTATTTTTGGAGGGGGAAACCGGTGATGGGTATGGACTCGGGATCTTTGGGAGGGGGTGACTTGGCGTGGGAAGTATGGGTCGGTGGTGGGGTTTTAGATTTTGGACTCCGGCTGGATTTTTGGGTGGGGGGTGCCAGGCTATTCCTCTTGGAGGGGGGTGTGGTGGGCCAGGTTTGGATGTCAGGTCGGGGGGGGGTAGTTTCCACTTCCCCTGGGGAGGGGGGACAGATGGGTCTTTGGGGAACAGGCCAAGGTCACAGAGGAATAGCTTCTGGGCAGAGAGGGGTGCAGGAGAGTCAAGGGTAGGGGTTGTGGAGGCAGAGGGATCTGAGGTATGCGGAGTGCCTGTGGATGCATGTTTGTGTTGTCTAGGCCTCTCCCTGGTGTGTGTGCTGTCAGTCCCCTGAGTGTGCATGCGTGTGTGTTTGGAGTCGTGTGTATGGTTGTGTGCTGCATGTGGATGTTGCTGTGTGCGCATGTGCATGTTTGCGTGTGCTTGGGTCAGGTAGGGTAGTGGGGACTGTGGATGGGGAAGAGGAAGGAGAGGTGAGAGACTTCTGGATCAGGGACACTGCTGCCATCAGTGTGGAGGCCAGTGCCTGGTTTGATCTCTGTAGGGCAGACATGTCCGAGTGGATGCCCTCCATGTATGACGCCAATTGTGTCAAAAGACCGGTATGCGCATGGAGGACATTCACCATGGATGTCTGCCCCACATGGATCTGCTGCAGCAAAGCCACGGCCTCCACACTTAGGGCAGCAGGGGAGACTGGTGAAGGGGTGCGGTGCCTGGCCCAAAGGAGACATGTTCCTCTACAAGGGAGCGGCCATGGAAACTGGGCATGGGAGCAGCTGGGAGGGTGGAGATGGTGGTGGTGGCAGATGTAATTTGAACCAATCCTGGCTCACCCACCACCACAAGGGAGTCATTACTGGAGGTCTCATCTTCGGAAGCTCCTTCAGATGGGGATGTGGAGCTTCCCTCAGTGTGGCTCCCCCTCACCCTCCGTGCCACTGGGTCCCTCCTCCTGCTCTGCACTGGACCCAGTCTGGCGAGCTGCTTCCCCTTGGTCCGTGGCACTGCCTCCTCCAGTAGCCGGTGCTGAAACTGTGAACAAGAATGCCAGAGAGATTCATATGAGTCATCCCCATGGACTTGACACATGGATATTGTCACATATCATCACAGAGCAAGCATATACATCATGTTGACTGCAGCTTTCTACTCATTACACATATGTGTATATGGCACTTGCCAGTCGGCCAATTAACCATGGGTTCCAGACACTTGATGTCATGTGCAACATTGTTCATGATCAATGTCAAAGCCCACAACCACACTGTCAAATCCTACACTACGTAGCATGTGGTCTGATTTGTAATGCTCCTGACAGTCTTGTGTCATGACATACCTGTCTCATCTCCTGCAAGGGAGTCTTGAACTGACACAGCAAATTGGATGCACACATTAGAAATGTGTCATGGTAAACATTATTACATCCCCAGTCATCAAATTTTGAATCCATGGCTATGGCCTAGCTGCGGAAATGATCAGCCTGCATTACAGCAGGCTTCCATAGTCAGTGAATGACTCATTTCACACAGATAAGAGTGTTAGTGGTCATTTGTCCACTGTCGTTGGTCCTCTGCAGTCAGGTCACACATCTCATTCTCTTTTTGTAAACCACAAGGTGTTAGTCCTAGCTAGGGTGAGAGTCACTTGGCCCATTGTCTTATTTCAACCATGGACAGTTTTGGTGGGATTGTCCATGATGTCATGCACATTGTATACAGTCCAAATGTTACATATTTGTACAATGTCTAACACAATTTGAAGACCAATTACTGCATCATTACAATGCTTCATGTGGTACACTATGACACAGGCCAGTCTGAGGGAAACATCTGTATATAACAATAGTACAAAACCTCAACATCACATGATTCCAGTCACCACCGTGTCCCAATCCTGTCCAGACTACTAAAGTTCACATCTTTGGGTGCCAAGTCTGCATGTCCCTTTCGTGGTACACACAATTTGCACACTTTGACAAACGGACATTGCTCTTGTTCACCATCAAGGTTTGTGAACTCACAAACGAAATTGGGTGCACAGTTGACATCTATCATGATGAAAGTAATGCAGCATGCACATGGATAACCAAGCCAAAAGTAGACAGTCAAGAGATTTTACACACATGTAAACAGTTGTGTTTGCAAAACATTAACAATACATTTGAAGTGTAGCCAACCGTGATCACCTGTGTCTGTCAAAGATTGCCATGTGTAGTCACTGTGACAGAGTGTGACACATGTAATTATGCATTTTGAAGTGGAAAAACGAATGACACATACTAACATGTGACAGGCCAGTGTTACAGTTGTCTGGAATTGGCATACCTCCCTTGGCCCATGAGATACATGTGATTACGCTGAGCAGTACAGCTGGAATAGAAATTTGCCTGAATGACCAAGATTAACTCGACCAGCCATCCACATTAGTGTAACCTGCAGCCAGGATGTATAGCATTGGCATCACACATCTGTGTGCTCCACTTGCAACATACTGCACATATATATTTGAGGCACTCTGAGTACATGTCATACATTAGTCACTATGCTGATACATGTCAGCCAATTGCATCTCTCCAGAAGGACATCTACATGCACATAATGTTGTAGATTGTGCAGATCACATGAGCATGGGACTACAGTCACTAGCCTGGACATAAGTGACACACATGTCACAGATAGAAAGGGGCACAACAGGGAATTTTACTAGTCATGGTGCATATGCATCTCTTGAGACAGATCTGTGTGTTTGGATGACTTACGAACTGTTATAGGGGCAGCAGGGTGCGAGACTGCAACATGCATGTTGAACATAGGTGTGTGACATGGCACATACTCACCTCCTCCTTGCTGCTGTCTGGCCTTCAACTGCCCATCCATGTCAGGGAAGACCACTGCCAGAATCCGGAGCATGTGGGGGGTCAGGGTCCGGCATCCGCCCCTCTTGCATGGAGGTGACAGGTTCAGTTGAACATGAGCAATCCTCCGAGTTCAGCCCCGGAGGTCCTGCTACCTCTTCTGGCAGTATCGGACGCGTCGGTTGGTGACCCCCACTAAGCGAACTTTACAGGCGATGGTCTGCCACATCTTGGCCCTCTGATGGGAGTGGGCCTGTGAGGATGACATGGTGACAGTCCCTTGAGTCACATGCTACATGTTTACGGTACACACAATATTACACATTGTTCAGTGTAAGGTTGCAAACAATGTCTAAGGTGTGAACAAGTGGCATTATGGGCAGTCGTCCTGTGTGCAATGATCCCTCCAACCCATGTGAACAGGGCTGAGAAGTCAAAACCACCCAGTACACCCACTTCTACAGCAGTGTACCTGCCCAGAACACAATTCTACACACAGCATAACTTACAGGAACTCTGTTTGCATGCTCCCACTTGAGATTCTCAATGCTAGCAGTGCAGAGTTTTGCACATGTACAATGAAAAGGCAGTGGAATCATCACTCACCTGCTCCTCTGGTTTGCCATACATCTGGCTGTACAGTGGAAGGATGCTGTCCAGCATGTCCTGGTTTTCTTCTTCAGTGAAGGCTGGGGCCCTGTCCACTGTACATGCCATGGTGGCTCCCAGAGGATGTGGAGACAGCAGCAGAGAGATGGGGAGATGCAGGTGATGTGCAGGTAGTGCAGGCAAGTGAGGTCTGTAGGGAACAGACTGACTTTTATCTGTACAGCAGAGGCAGTCTCTTTTCCATGTGGACAAAGCGTTAGGTCCGACTCGTTCGCATTATCCGAATCTGTCCAATCCATAACATTGCTAGCATCCGACAAGCCTACAGCGACGTTCAAAATACCCGCATCATACCACTATTGACTTAGATACATTGGTGATGGAAGGTTACCGTTTCGTTTTGCACACGAATCGGACACGAAACGCGCGTCTGTCACCATGACGATCAACAGCCAATGGGTGCGACAGACTCCGTTCGGATGCAGCTAACGCGTCCTTTGAATAATCACCCGCTTCATTCACCATGACGACAAACAGCCAATGGGTGTGACAGACTCGGTTCGGATGCGGCTAACACGTCCTTTGAATACTCACCCGCGTCATTCACCATGACGACAAACAGCCAATGGGTGCGACAGACTCAGTTCGGATGCGGCTAACGCGTCCTCTGAATACTCACCGCGTCATTCACCATGACGACAAACAGCCAATGGGTGCGACAGACTTGGTTCGGATGCGGCTAATGCGTCCTTTGACTACTCACCTGCGTCGTTCACCATGACGACCAACAGCAAATGTGTGCGATGGACTCGGTTCGGATGTGGCTACCGCATCCTTTCACTAATCAGTCGGCAGGGCACACACAAGTACAAAAATGATGTTCTTGTGCATTACATGTGTGGATGCAGTGTTTTCGTGATATATAGTAAATTTTGACTGATATCTCACACTCGAATGATGAGCTGACCTTTAGGGGCACACAGTTTGTGAGTCACATTACAACATTGAGAGTACACTTGTCAGATTACCCTCCTAAGCTTGCTCACAGTCCCAGGGGATAATTTGTGAAAACATGTTTTGGCTACACATAGTCACTGCTTTTGTGGACTGTGTGACCCACTGTGCATTGGGGGAAGTTTCTGACTCTGATTCTGCTGTGTCTGAGTCATGTTCACCACATTAAATTTTGTTTTATTGTACCGTGACATTTTGCTGCCACATCAGCTTGTGTATGTTATGTGAGTTGCTGTTGTGTGTTTGTGTCCCAGGCTTTCCTGAGTGATTGCAAACTTAATGACACCCCTTCATTGGAGATGTTCAGTGTATGTGATTGTACATGTTTGTCAGACATGACATCATGACAGTGTCCAACCTGTGACAGTGGTGTGCAGGTTTACCTCGGTGACCCACTGTATGTATGATGTCTGACATATATGTGGCATTACATAATCCAGTGTCAGGCATCTTTCCAGTACATTTCCATTCAGTCCCAGGGACAGCATAGTCCCATGTGTGCGGTTTGGGCTGTGTGTGAGGAGTGTGTGTGGGACCGGGCCTGCTGGTAGATGTAGTCAGGGCTAACACTCCTCCTCCCACCCAGACCAAATAGGCCACCATAAACCATGCTTCCCTGACAGTGAGTGCAATTTACATTTAACATGTCTTACAGTGATGCCTGGTGTTTGTTTTGACCACAACTCCCATCAGGGCCTTGTGCACCCCACACCAGACCCCAGTGTCAGCCATCTTGACACTACTTTTCCACTCACTATCAGGTAAGCATGGTTCCTGGTGGGTTTGTTGGGCGGAATGTTTGCACTGACTTCAACTCCCATCATGCCCTGTCCTCCACACACCTTCCTACCCAGCCCAAACAGCACACCTGTGACTATGCTGTCCCTGATAGTGAGTAGAAAAGTACTGGCAAGGTGGCTGACACTGGGGCCTGCAGTTTGATTTGCACACAGCTCCCATCAGGCCTTGGTGCTCACCAGACCAGTCCCCAGTGCCAGATTCTTGCTGATACTTTTCCACTCACTGTGAGTAAAGCATACTTCCATGTGGGGTTGTTGGGTTATGTGGGAGGAGTGTTGTTATCTGTGACTACAACTCCCATGAGGCCTGTGTCCACACCCACCTTTCCAGCCATCCCAACCTTCCTTCCTGTGACTCAGCTTCCCTGTGAGTGAGTGAAACTGTGCTGGCAAGATGGCTGACAGTGGTGACTGTTGTTTGGAGCACAAAGCCTTGCTGTGAGTTTTTGGGAAGTTAGTACATGGATGAAATAGTTACATTTACTCAGACATTGCAGGTATTTTGTTTGTCAAACTGGCATACACATTACATGCTCATTTGCTTCTTATTGTTATGGCTTTGCTAACAGTGATTTGTATCACTGTATCCTTGACAGTGATGTGTGTGGATGTGTAATTGATAACATTAGTGGACAGTTGAGTTGGTACTCACCAGGCTCTGGTGCTCCTGGTATTCTATAGATGCCCTCTGGCGGAAGGATGGCACGCATCTTCTCCTCTCAGGAAGTGAAGTGCACAGGTGGTGCAGGAGGGCCACTGCCAGTACACTGACTTAATGCGTGTTCTCTTGCGATGAGCTTCTTGACCCTCCTTCGCACATCATAGTACCTGTTCCTGATATCATCCATTGTGCGCAGGCAAGGTGCTTGAGTGTTCATCTTGTCAACTATCCTCTCCCACATCCTATTTCTCAGGGACAGGGGGGTCTGTTGGACTTGGTTCCCAAATAACTGTGGCTCTACTCTGAGTATTTCATAAACAAGTACTTCCAACTCTTTATCTGTGAAACGTGCCTGCTTTGGGGGCATGGTGAGGGTGAAGATGGAGGTGAGGGTGAGTGTGAATGAAAGTAAAAGAGTGTGTGTTTGAGAGTGTAATTTGGCAAATATTAAAATGTGTGCAAGTTGTGTGGTGGGTGAAGTGTGAGTGTATGAGGCAGAAAGCAGTGAATCTGTGGCTATGTCTGTGTCCTCTCAGCAGTTCAGTTGTTGCAAAGGATCATTATCATCTCTTTTGCCCTTTATATAGGTGGATTAGTGGGTGTGGCTCATGATGTTTGAATTTGTTTTTTTTTGTGTGGCCAATGCTTGCTTTCATAATATTTAACATTTCCCAGTTGCATTTTGTGTCACAAACGCGTCGTACGCATTGTCATCTGTTTGCGTGTTAAACTGTGTCTGATTCATGCCCGCAATGCTATGTTAAGCGTTCTTAAACGAGTCGGTTGCATTTTCTGTCACAAGCCAACATGTTTCAAAGACTGCGTCGTACGCATCATCATCTGTTTGCATGTTGAACTGTGTCTGATTCATGCCCTCAATGTTATGTTCAGCATTCTCAAACGAGTCGGTTGCATTTTCTGTCCCAAGCCGACACGTTTCATAGACCGCGTCGTACGCAGCATCATCTGTTCGCGGGTTGAACCGTGTCTGATTCATGCCCGTTATGCTGTTTCAGCGTTCCCATACAATTTGGCCAGATCGGGCTTGTTTCCGGACGACTTGGTCAGACGATTCGGACTCCGAACATGTCGGTTGGAGTTTGCATCTATTGCATCGTACTCAGTAATTTGGACAGCTCGCGGTCGACTCGGTAGGAATGCTTTCCGTACGAGATCGGAATCAGGCCCAAAGAAGTAATGTAACTGTAAACATAGAAGAAAGAAGATATGGAGTACATGGATATGACAGTTGTTTGGTGAGATACAACAAAGGGAATCTAATTAACTACCAAAAGCTTAGTTGCCAAACCCCAGAGAGAAGAGAGTTTTTCTACTTGACACTTTTGCAGTTGTTCAAGCCATGGCGTACTGAATCAGAATTACTTAGAGACTATGGCTGTTATGAAGACCCTTTTAACACTGTAAAAGACAGTATTGAGTTTTCAGTCTTTCCAACCTACTTACAAATATTGAAAGATGAGATTGAACAGGAAGAAAGCATCACTGCTGAGATAGCCAGGGAAAGTTCACAAAGCAGCTGCAGTTCTGTACCAGCGAGTCAAGATCCTCTTGGAGAGCCAATAATTCAAAATGAAGCAGCTATAGCTATGAATGAGGTGGAGAATGCAATGCAGCAAGCAAGAGAGGAAATTGTGGATTTCGAACTGTTAGTAGAACAACTGAACAATGAACAAAAAGAAATTTACAATGAAGTTAAAGATAAAATAGAGCATGGATTTCTCCATGAGAGGAAACAATGTGAATGTTCTTCGTATAAACCAATGTTATTATATGTCAGTGTACAAGCTGGCACTGGAAAAAGCTTTCTAATTAAACTTCTCACTTCTTAACTGCAGAAGACTACAGATTCAACTTTGTCATGTGTAGTAACAGCACGAACAGGATTAGCTGATCATAGTATTAAAGAAATTGCTCTACATCGATTACTAATGCTACCTGTTGAAATGACAATAAACTGGAATATCAGAAATGATCTGGTGACGCTTGCCATGAGGTTTCAAGAGTGATGAAAAACGGAAGCTTCTAATTATTGACGAAGTGACCATGGTATCGAACCGTGCAGGGATAGAATATCGACTCCGAAATATCGAATTGCATGAATATCGAGTCAAGAATATCGATGGTCTAAAATATCGAATGAAGTTTTTTCGTTGTTAAAAATATCGATTTTTGTGTAATGTAGAAATATCGATTTTGTAAATATCGATGGCAAATATATAGTTGTAAATAATATCAATTGTTTTTGTTTTTGTTTAATGTAGTTTTTTATTAATTTGGTATTAGTTATTTTATTTTTTTAATTAATTTTTTTATGTTAAAATTTTTGTTTTTATTGTTTTTTAATTAATTTTTAGGAGCAGGATGTTGGGTTTATAGGGGTTAAGGGTGGGGAGTAATTTAAAAAAATCTGTGTAAAATTTAAATACTTTTCAAATTTTTGTAAATTTTTAGGAGCAGGATATTGGGTTTATAGGGGATAAGGTTGGGGAGTAATTTAAAAATATTTATTAATTTTTTTTATATTTTTTGTATTTTATGTAAAAATTTAGGGGCACATTACGATACCCGGCGTAAATAATTCCGCCAGGCATGGAAGCGGCAAAAATCCGCCCGCACACACCGCCTGAACACCGACCACGCCATTACGATTACACAAACCGAATACCGCCATCGGCGGAAAAAGCACACAAAATACCGCCCGCCAACGTCCGAGTCGGAGACAAACCGCCCGCCACGGACGGAAACACGCACGACAACACAAAACCGCCCGCCCTCACGGCCGACACACCGCACGTGAAATTACGATCGCACCGACATGAGCGCGGAAAACCACAAATATACCGCCCGCCAGCGCAAACAACGCCGATGAGAATCGACACGGCAGAAGCCATGGCGCCCACGTACCTGCACAGAAACCATCCGCACACAAAACCAATAGCACACAACATGGCCAACAAGTCCACACAGCAAGGCACGCACAAATACACAAGCACAGTACATATCCCGAAAACACCCCCGGACAAACAAAAAATACAAAGGCCAGAACCCCAGACACAACACACCTGAAAACAACAGACCATGAGGACACACCCACATAGGTGAGTACAAAAGCAGCACTCCCACAGACCACAACCCCTTGCTACATTGCAAACCAGAGAGGAGAGGAGAGGACACAGTGACACAGCAAGGACAGCAGCACACCACAGAAACGCACACATCACAACCACCACCACCACCACCACCACCAAACACCACCACCACCACCACCACCACCACCAAACACCGGCACCACAAACCCCTGCACATTACACAACACACACCGCACCAGCACCACAAACACCATGGCACCACAAAGGATGCCCAAGTTCACGCCCATGGAGCTGACGGTCATGGTCGACGAGATCATCAAGGTGTACCCACAAATCTATGGGAACATGGTCCAGCACACACCACTAGCCACCAGAAACAGAATGTGGAACCGGATCGTAGACCAGGTCAATGCAGTCGGGACCCTGCCCAGGAACAGAGTCGAGATTAACAAACGTTGGAATGACGTCAAGAGCCTGGTCAAGAAGAAGGAGGGCAAAAACAGAGAGCTGGCTGCCGTCACTGGCGGAGGGAATCCCGCGCTCTTTAAGACCTTCAAAGCGTGGGAGGAGAAGGTGCGAGTCGTAATCCATCCGGAGATCCTCGCCGGATTAGCAGGGGGAGTGGAGGCTGGTAAGTACAAACTAATGTATACCAGCACACCGCTATGTACTCACATGCACTACCACCATGCCACAGCTCCCAGGGACAAACACCCCCATGTCCAGCACACAATACACAACACATCACACACACATGCAACAGACACCACCACACACAGCCCAAACCGAACAACTGCAAGATGCGTGGGGACATGTGTACACTAAGCCAGCCACGTAACCACCAACAGGTCCCCAAATATGCCAGAAGCGCCACAACGAGCACCCACCACACCCATGTGTCCGCCACAGCTGCACCAACCGACAAGTAACAGGTAAGTGGCAGGAACACAAAGTGCAGTGGGTGGGACGGTGGACAGCCCAAGTACAACACACACCAGGCCCCAGTCCCACAGCACAGCAAGGAGGAGCATCCCCCACACCCCACACCCACGTGTCAGCCACCGCAGTGCACAACGACAGCCGAAAGGCAGACATCACGGTCCACAGCAATCGGTGTCAGTGGGTATCCAGCCACCCCCACGACCCACAACACCCTCCCACCCCCACAGACCTGCAACATGGAGCACCCCCGCTTAGAGCCATGTGGCATCCAGTACAGTGCACGCACGAACAACTTGCAGGTGGGAAACTGGACAGGGCCGGATTACTGGAGGCATGAGGACCGTAACACGACCAACACATGGGACATGTCACGTAGCAGACGAACACGCAGCACCGCCCACCGTCACGAACAAGTGAACAATGTGCACACGGACATGAACAACAGACTCACACCCCACATGACCCATCACAGACATAGCAACACCCAAGGAGCCACGTCTGCATGCACAAGCCACACTGAATATAGTACCACACGGCAGCCACTGTGCAACTCATCACACACAACCGAAACACCATTGAAGTCCTGTCCATGTAGCCCCAACTGCCTGTCAACCACACACCCCACAACTACGCCTATGTAAGACAAACAACACTAGACGCAACAGAGCGGAACAACATAAATGCACACGAACACCACTGAACCCATCAAACACACAGACACACCATGCACAAACAACATACCATCCATCCCATCCGTCAGCCCCAGTCTCATGAAAGGCATGTCATCCGCACAGCTGCCACACATACAGCAGTCACGCTAAGATACATGCCCATTACCAACCATGTGCCAGAAGTCAATGAAGTGCACGACACACTGTGAGCAACAACACACAACATGGGCCACACCCCCCCGAGCACTGCAGTGATGCACATGGCACAGGGCAGCACGCACACCAAGGAGATGGGACAACTGCAATACGTTGGCTGGCACACAACCATCACTCACTCATAACGATGCGTCCAATGCCATGTCCAGTAATCACAACAGACAGCAAATATGCAGGCCATGTCAAGCATGCACACACCTCAAACCATGCACTGTCATGCTGCCACAACACATGTCACGTTCGGCACCCATGGCTCACAGCATGTACCCCAAAAGCATATTCCCTCCCAAATGCGAATCCGGGGCATGGCCCCCATGTTGCCATATGCGTTCCTAAGCGTTCCATTTGAACCCCAAAAGCATATTCCCTCCCAAATGCGAATCTGGGGCATGGCCCCCATGTTGCCATATGCGTTCCTAAGCGTTCCATTTGAACCCCAAAAGCAAAGTACAAACCAGACCCAGGATGGGCCAGGAGCCCGCATACACCAGAGTCACAATAAGTAGGGGCACAGCAACACACCCATCGGCATGGCCAATCCGTCCCATGCCACATGTGCACAGCACACAGTCCCATTGCCAAGCACACACAACTACAGATGCTACAGCCACACACACGCCTCCGGGAAACCCATGTACGAGATTGCACGAACTGTCAATGTCAGACGACAAATACATACTTCGCCAGGTGCAACACAATAACTAATCTCATTCTCTCCACAGGTGACGAACTGCTGGATGCTGGGGATGGAGCCAGCAGCCAGCACAGCCAGCCTACAAGCCCCCAACGAGGACACACGGATCTGGAGGATCTGTCCTCCTCTTCGGACACGGACAACCAAGCAGGCCCATCTGGTGTGGCAGGGCCCAGCCGCTCCCCAGGACCCCTCCTACCCACCAACCCATCATCCAGGGCTGCTGAACATTCACAGCCCCCTGCTGCCACTGTCGTTGCGGCCACACCCACGGTCATTGTGGCCACTACCACTGCCGCAACCGCCACCATCGCCGCACCGACCACCACCGCCGCCACCACCGCCACGTCTCCGCTGGCACCAGCCCCAGCGCAGGTGGTGGCCCGGACGACTGGATCCACCCTGGGAGCCACAGCGAGGACCGTGGTGAGCAATGTGGCTAGTGGGCAGGCCGGTGGCAGCAGGACTGGTAGGAGGAGCAGGGTCAGGGAAACGCCAGCCTCCCCTGGGAGCCATGCCCTGCCTCACATGGCCAGAGTCCTTGGGGCCTATGAAGAGGCCCAAGGACAATGGGTCCGGTCTGCCTCAGACACGCGTGAGGTGCTGGGGGTGTTGAGGTCCATGGACGCCCGTATGGGCCAAATCGTGGACCTCATGGGACAGCTGGTGGTGGCGGTGAGGTCACAGCCAGGGACAGCAGCTCCCCTCCGCCACCACCTGCCGGGGCGCAGGGTGGAGCAGCAGTGTCCAGTTCCCCTGCGTCCACAGCCAGTGATCACACCTCAACCACCAGCATGTCGCAAGCAGGCACCCCCCTCGCAAACGTGGAAGGGGCCGTCCGAAGAGGAAACAGATCTCCCGGGAGGACTTCGCACGCTCCAGTCGCAAGTGAGGCAGCCAGCCAGCCTTCCGCCAGCCTTCCTTGACCAGCCACTGCATTGACTTGGACTACGATCCCACTCCACACAGCCATCTGGATGGCATGTGTGTGTTGGACTATGGACATAGAACCAGTGGGTACACCCTGATCATCACGCAGCCATGACCGACAGCTCATTGTCACTGCACGCACCACTTTTGTCATCATCTTACACACAATCACATGTCACAGTTTGTAATAAATGCACCTTTTTCACTAACTGCTGTTTGTGCCCTGTGTCTTATTTGTACGGAATACAACGGCCACCTTGGGCGGAAAGGCACCTGATGCGTGGCATGGCATTTGAATCCGGAGGGCCTGTAGGGACCTAGGGGTGGGAGACAGAACAGGAGCACATTCAATGAGTGTGTCACACACCCATCACACAGTACATGTCAACAACTACAAGCAATGTACACACATCGCACAGAGCTATAGGGCACAATGCCACAGCCACCAACAGTGGCATACTACCCTGGCCATGGAGCGTTGACACACAGCACGCAGTGAACAAACGGCCACCCTGACACAGCACACACACACCTGCACAGATACAGCCACATCAGCCGTCGTACATGGACACTCACCGTCAAGTGAAGTAGCGGGCGATGAGCTGCTGCCGCACATTACCAGCTTCCTCCTCTCCGCTGTCCTCCTCACTCGAGCTGTCCTGGTCTGCGGGCTGGGGCCCTGGTTGGTCTCCGTCATCCACGATGAGGGGGATCTGCTTCCGAATGGCCAGATTGTGCAGCATGCAGCACGCCACCACTATCCGGCACACCTTCTGTGGGGAGTACGCCAGCGCACCCTCGGTGCGGTCCAGGCACCTGAACCTGGACTTGAGGAGGCCAAAGGTACGCTCGACCACACGTCTGGTCCTCCCATGTGCCTCATTGTAGCGATCGTCTGCTGGGGTGCGAGGATTCCTCAATGGACTGAGCAGCCATGCCCCATTCGGATACGCAGAGTCACCTGGGTGTGAGGGACACAGAGAACCGTTGCTAATCCAACTGGACAGGGGACAGCATCGCACAGCCAGCACGCTACACCACTCCACATACTCACCGACAATACAGGCACGATCCTGTTGCATATTGGACATCAGTCGTGGCAAGATGCTGTTGCGCATTATGTGTGCGTCATGGGCCGAGCCTGGGAACTTTGCACACACGTGGGTGATCACCATGTCCGCAAGGCACACCACTTGCACATTCAGGGAGTGCGTGTGCTTCCTGTTGCGGTACAGGTGCTCAGTGGCCTGTGGTGGAACAAGGCCGACATGTGTGCAGTCAATGGCTCCAACGACGTGTGGGATTCTGCCAAGGGCATAGAATGCACCCTTCACTGCCGCCAATTCACGAGCCCTGGGGAAGCGGATGTACCTGTTTCGGTACAGCATCATGGCTGCCAGTACATCCCTCAGCACCTTGCTGAACATGGGCTGGGACATCCCTCCTCCACTGCCCACTGTGTGCTGGAATGACCCAGTGGCGAAGAAATGCATGGCGGCCATCACCTTAGCCGTGGGGGTGACAGCAGTCGGATACACCCTGCGGGGACGGAGATGGGGTTCTAACATGGCACACAGTCGATGCAGGGTTGGCCTGTCCAGCCGAAACTTCCTAATGACCTCCGTATCCTCCATGTCTGCCAGCAATTGGTATGGGCGGTCAATGTTCGGTCTCCGCCTAGGGACAATGGCAGAGGACACATGTCAAAGCAACACGACACATAGCAATTTCGCATACACATCACTGACATGACTGAGCAAGCACATGAGCCACAGCCCAGCTGTCAAGCTGGGACGGCACGGCCACAATACACTTACACAGGTCTCCCACCAATGGCAATGGCTAGTGATACAAACCACTGCCATGTGCATGCACATGGGGATCTAGGCCCCAATGACTTGCGGGGCGTGCTGATGGGGACTGACTGCATATCCGTCAAGCGGCAACGCCACGGCAACATGAATGTCTGCTGAGCATGGAACTGCTTCCGCGGCTGGATGAGTATGGCACACGACGACGACGATGTGGGCACAGGCTGAGCGGCCAAAACAAGTGGGACCTGTGGCACGAGGGGATATGAGACAGTAGTAGGTGTCAGCACTGCACCCTATGTACAGCACTGTACGGATCACACCTCCCGAAACATTGACAGGTGTCCACATTGACAGCCCCATGCCAAGACGGCTGTGTGCTTGCAGTCACACGTCACAGGTGAGAGGTTACATTGCACGTGCCAGGTGGCAGACGTACACAGTGGGAGCTGGCATGTGTGTGCATGTGTCTCCTGTTCAGGATCCACCAGATGGGCGCTGACTCTGTACTGACCATTGGACACAGCATGTTCCGTGGAAGGCTTGTGTGTGTGGGATGGTGGCACTGGATGTGCCTCCGTTGGGTGGGGGCCATGCACAGGGCGGGTACGTCGATGATTGCGCATTGTTGGTCACGGTGGGTGCACCAACTAAGATGTGTTGCCCTGTGTTCAATTCCTATGTCCGCATGATGATGGACTGTAGATGTGGGCAGACTACACATTGGTCGATGTGCTGTCTATATGCATGTGCCTTCACACCAGGCACAGCTGCCCCTGCACATGTGACCCCTGCTGGACTCGCTGCTGGGTCTGTGGAGCTGATGCACCTTCTGCGCGTGGGGCGGACAGCTCTCCTCACTTCCCTCATTGCGCATGTCATGACTTTGCCGCAGGTGACATGGATCATGGAGGGCCCACATGTACGCGTGGGTAGGCTACACATGATTGTACACTGGTCGCCACCCCCAGTCAGTGTTTCGAATGGGAAGGTTGTCGTGCTGGTGGTATGTTCGATGTGGCGGATGGGCGGGCCTAGGTGCGGGCTTACATTCCGGACATGGGGGTAGTTGGATTGGCGACTAGTTGCAGTACACACGGGACACGTCTCTTCCTTTCCACATCTGGGTCATCCCTTGTACTAACTGACAGTGATACAGTCATCTTCGCCCCAGCCCTCATGTCCTCCCCTCGCTCCCCCAATATGCATGCTCACCTGCGAGGCTAGCGCTTGCACAGGCAGCCCCAAGCTCGCACCAGAGAGGGCAAGGAGTGTATGTGTGGGTCCAGTTGCACGAGTGGGCTGTCTCAGGGTATGATGTGTCGCGGGACGCCGTCCACCTGCGTGGTGCCCCAAATGGAGACCCGGCCTGCATGGACTATGCATCACAGTCTTCGCCTTCCGGATCCGCCACCTGCGACACCCAGTGGCTGTGGCTGCCCTTGCGGCCAGGCCGCGTCCGTCTGTGGCTGATGGCCCACACATTCACTCTTTGGCCTCTCTGGGGAGGGCTCGGGGGTGGTGGCGCACGCGCTTGCACTTAGTCGCAATGGCATGTGGCGTGGTTGGTATGATGGGCAATGGATGGGATGGTGCGAGCCACCTCCCGTGACGTCAGTGCTGCTCGTGCTGTGGTGCGTCCCCCTACACTTCCATCTGACTTGTGCCATGCTAGACGTTGAGGTTCTATTGCCTGCGTGATATGACCAGGAGGAGCGCGAGGAGACCTCTCACACACCATGCTCCACTGCCATCCCGTGCCCTGTATCGCCTGTGCGGATTGACTATGTTGGGGTTACACCTGGTCGACTGGGGCTGTGTGTGCCTTGTCAGGGGCATGGCGGGCGCACAACAGGATCCAGCTTGTCCACAGAGGGTGGGCTGAGGTGCGCCTGGTACCGCTTTGTACGTGTGCCCGGCTGCTATGCACACACGTGTTCACTCCCCCGACAGGTGTCCTCTCACAATGCCCAGGGAAGCGGTGGTGTACTGTTCATGACCCCTCCCAACACGGCGTGCTCCAACTTGGCATGTGCGCATCTACCCGTCGCACCCACCCACCTGAGCACTGCGTCCATACGACTTCACACGACACATGTGTGTCTTCCACAGTAGTGCTACTCATTTGCGTTGACATCCAATACCAGTGGACTACATGGTCATGTCACGACTGCCGTGTACTTCACATACTCTCATCCTCTCTCATTCGTACTTGTGAAATGAGTCAGCGGAGACAGTTTTGGTTTCAAACATTATATTGAGTCTTCTGTCCTCTGTGATGCAGTATAGTGGACACTACTGGCAGCGGAATACATGTTGAGGATATACTGAGCATGATTGCAAATGGGATAGGGAGTGGGGTTACATGTGATTGGCTGTTGCATGTGGGATGTGGGCTTCAGAGTGACATCTGCTTGGCCAAGGCTGTGCTAATGTACATTTACGTATAGCTGCGGAGCTGCGGACTTTGACACAGACGGTATACATGTAGCCTACCAGACCGCTTGGCATCATGGGCACAGTCCATCTCAGTTCCATGTGACAGGTTTGCTGCGGTTGTTCCTCATGCACGCGTGCATGTGAGATGACATCAGGGCATGTGCTTGCGTGCATGCAGCGGCGTGCCACTTGTTGTTGCACTGTGGTGGTTACTGGACATGTCACAGTCACTGGGGTCGTGTTGTTGTTGTATGCACTTGTCGTCCATGCAAAGGTCCTGGTATGGGATTCCCGGGGCGGGGGTGGGAGGGGTGCAGCACCCACAGACTCCAGGCGACCTATTCATGTCCACTGAGCGGTGTGTGTGTCCATGGGCGCTGGATCCATGTCGTGTCCTGGTTGTTCGTGCAGTTCCGTCCATGTGGGTGCGATACACAGAGCCCATGCCACTGCCTCCCACGATGCATGCGGTGTTCCTGGATGTGATGGGGAACAGTGTGCATGTCCCGGTCATATCCGATGTCATGGCGATGTCGTTGATGGTGTGGTTACAGTTGCCGGTCGTTTGGTATGGCTGTTGTGGTGGTGACTGGCCAGTCCGTGCGGAAGCTAAGCATGGGTGCGGGGTTGGACATCATAGGTCACTCGGGAACCTGCGTTGTGGTCCGACGTATTTACAGGTTGTCAGGTATGCGATGCCGTCCAGCAGGGCTTCCATGTCATTGGTGGTGTACATGTTTGCCAGCCAATGAAGCGGATGGTGGCTGTCAAGGTGTTGTTCGTAGGTTGTCCCTTGGAGGACCATGATGGGGCATGCTTGGTGACATTCGATGTAGCTGTTATCGATGATCCGTCGTGTGGAGGCACAGTGGTCCCATTTCAGTGCGGGTGCGATGTTGGCCACATACGCCATGCCCCCATAGGCAGAGCAGGCCCTGTCGTGTGCGTCCAGAGGGAGGAGTAGTGGTAGCAGGTCCGCCTTCAGACATGCCGGGTTGGAGAGGCATATCTCGACGGGATGCTGGTAGGGACACCTCCGACAGTAGAAGACGGGCATGACGCAGCTGAACAATGTGATGCGGTAAGTCAGTCGGTAACTTACGTTCAGCAGGGACAGGAGATCGCATCCCAATGTATGGCACAGGTTGGTTTTGTACAGCTTGAGCTGTTCGGCGTAGTTGGGTAGGTGTGTTGCGGTTGCCATTTCGCAGCGGTTCGTTGAGGTGGCGTGCTCCGGCTGTGTGTGCAGTCTGCAATGTGCACGCTCCGGGGTTGCTGTGAGCTCTGTGTAGTCGTAGGGAGACAGGACTTGTGTTCTGTTGGCTTGTTTGGAGGACACGGGCCCTCTTCCCACATGCTTCTCAGACAGTTCAAGGTCAGTGCTGTGTGACTCCTTCCAATTAACTTGCATGTGGCCGACATGGGGGAGTGTTTTCTTCTTTCTTCCCCGTCCGTTGTGTGCTTCTGTGATATGCGCTATCTGCCGTGTGGTCGGTCTCCTCGGCATGCCTGTGTTGGTCTATTCTTGGACAATGGCTGTATTCACCGGCTTCTGTCGTAGGGCTGTGGTTTCGGAGTTGGAATGGAAGGTCATTCAGTGCTGTCTGCTCTCCCTTGTGTGGGCGGCAGGCTGCCTTTCCGCTCTGCGTTGGGCCTTGTGTGTGGATGTTATTCTTGGGCCACCTGTTGTCGGTCCCCGGGCTCTTTGGTGTTCCGTTTTATATGTCTTGTTCATATGTGCAGGGTGGTATGGGTGTTTCTGTGTGGTACTGGCGTTCCTCTTCCCGAAGGGGCCCTGCTTCTCCTAGTTGGTGTTGCCGCCGCTGTGTGCTACGCCATGTTTGTTACACTGGGGTGTGTCCTGCTGTTGCGTGTCTTCACTGACATGTGTGCGTCGGTTGTGTGGCGTTGGGTGTTGTCCGTGAATTGGGCGTTGGGGACATGTCTGTGGCCGGCCTGTCACGTGTCATGTGCGTTCGGGGTGGGGCTGATGTGTGTGCTGCTTGGTTGTGTCCCTGTGTCTGTGTGCGACGCATGCATGGCGCTGCGGTTGGCCTCTGCGTTGTGCGCATGTGTGGCGGCGTCATCGGCGCTTTGGGGCCGTGACGGGGTGGTTGGTTCCTAGTCCCAGGTGGTGTGTACACATGTGTTCTGCGATGTTACGATTTGGCCTGTGTGTCATATGTGGATGCGATGGTGGATGTGTTGTGTACACGCGCTGGTGGGGGTTGTCCGCTTTTTCCGCCCTTGCACTGTGTGCGCTGTTTGCGTGCACTTGTTGTGTGTGTGCCTACCTGCGTCTCCGCGGTACGTTGCGTCCTTGGTGGTGCATCAGCAGGAGCATGGGGACGGCCTGCAGTGCTGGATTCATGCTCGGGGAGCCGCTTTTCGTTGTCCGTGCTCGGCGTCCGTGTTACCGCTTCGGTTTGTCGTACGGTATCTCTTGGCCGTGGGAGCCGTTTGTTTGCGGCATCGTAATTTATGCGCCGGGCGGGACGTGTTTCGTCGGACGGTGTGTGTCAGTTAGCTGCGCCGCTACGTGTACGGGCGCACTTTGATGGCGGACGGTGTTGCTGGCTTGCCGGCGGTGTTTGGCCTGCTTTTCGCATCGTAATTGGGCGGGCGTGTGGACTGCTGCGTGCCGGCGGTAACTGGTGCTTTTTGCATCCACCAGCACGGCGGTTGTGCTTCCGCCCGCCATCGTAATGAGCCCCTTAGTTGCAGGATGTTGGGTTTATAGGGGATAAGGGTGGGGAGTAATTTAAGAATGTTGGTTAAAAATACATTTTTATTAAATAAAAATTGAAATATATAAATAATTTTAAAAACAAATGTAAATTAAAAAAAAATTAACATTTGAATTTATTTGGTGCTAATATTTTGATGTAAATTGTGTAAAATATTTTAGAAATATTTTTTAATAAAAAAATAATTTAAAAAATATATGATTAGTTGATTATTTTAAAATGTAATGTAAAAATATTTTTTTCTAATTATTTTTAGTTTAAAAAAGGTTAAAGATTGAATAATTTTGAATTTTTAAATATTTACATTTATTTGCAATTTAGAATTTAATATTTATATTTTTTATTTTTGTTAGAAGGGGTGTCTCAAGTTTTTACTTATGCTTTATTAATAATTATAATTTTTAATAATTTTTTATTTTAAATTTATTTATTTAAAAAAAAATGTGACAAATTTTAAAAAAATTGTGTTACATTTTTAAATTTGTTAAAGAAATGTAATTTTTTTTGGTTTAAAATTTTTTTTTTATATTTGTAATTTTTTTATTAAGTAGTTTTTTTCAGTTTTTTTTTGTTTTGGAGTTGGGAAAAGGATTTTTTGGGTGTTTATTATCCAGCACTTTCCCTGAGTTTAGTTGATTTTGGAGTTGGAATAGTAATTTTTGGGGGTTTATTATCCAGCATTTTCCCTGAGTTTATTTGGTTTTGGAGTTGGAATAGTAATTTTTTTGGTTTATTATCCAGTACTTTCCCTGAGTTTAGTTGGTTTTGGAGTTGGAATAGTAATTTATTATGGTTTATTATCCAGCACTTTGCCTGAGTTTAGTTGGTTTTGGAGTTGCAATACTATTTATTGGGGTTTATTATCCAGCACTTTCCCTGAGTTTAGTTGGTTTTGGAGTTGGAATAGTAATTGTTTTGGTTTTATTATCCAGCACTTTCCCTGAGTTTAGTTGGTTTTGGAGTTGGAATAGTAATTTCTTGGGTTTATTATCTAGCACTTTCCCTGAGTTTAGTTGGTTTTGGAATAGTAATTTATTATGGTTTATTAACCAGCTCTTCCCCTGAGTTTAGTTGGTTTTGGAGTTGGAATAGTAATTTTTTTGGGTTTATTATCCAGCACTTTCCTTGAGTTTAGTTGGTTATGGAGTTGGAATAGTAATTTATTATGGTTTATTAACCAGCACTTTCCCTGAGTTTAGTTGGTTTTGGAGTTAGGAATAGTAATTTTTTATTGTTTATTATGTATTTTATTTTTAGAGTTTATATGTACATTGAAATAAGAAAGGAGACATATGTTAGTTTTCATTGTGAACATTTTTATTTGCAGACACATGTATTTTATTTGGTTCACAATTAAGGGGCCAATTCCGATTCGGGCCGGAAATCTCTCCGACCGAGCCGGATCTGGAGAGATTTCCGACCGAGCCGGACTCCCGCAGTCCGACCGAGCGAGTACGATGCGGCCGTATGCTGCCCGACTCAATTCGGTCGGACTCCCATTGAAGTCAATGGGAGCCGGTCGTACAACGCGTACACGGGCTCCCATTGACTCAATGGGTACGTCGCGAACAGGGGGGCCCCCTACAGTGGGTACGCGTCGGTGCGACTCGCACCGTACATGCATGTTTAGGGGGGACCCTTGGGTCCCCCCTGTGTGCGACTCGTGCGGCTACGCGTGCAGGGGGGTCCGACACGGACCCCTGAAGTCCGGCTCCGACAGCTCTTTGGAGCCTGACGCTACGAGTCAGTCGGGCTGTTCGAAGCGCGCATCGTACTTGCTCGGTCGGGAAACGTCTCCATTGCGTGGTGCGAGCCGTGTCCGTACGAGTCGGTCAGAGCGGTTGGGACCCGGGAACGAGTCGGTCGGCGAATTCGCGTGCGCTTGCATCGTACTTGCTCGCTGGGACGACTGTACGAATCGGTCGGGAAAAAGGCCTCCGAATCGGATCCGGTAAAGCCGAATCCGATTCGGAGCCCTACCGGCCGAGATCGGAATCGGCCCCTAAGTTGTTTTCATTTGGTTTTGTTATACAATTTTTCACAATATTAAAAACATGATTCAGAAATGTTGATGTTATTCAGATTTTATTGTAAAGTAGAATATATTTTTAACATACATTTTTCATGTACAATTGCAAAATTAAAAATATATTTTTAAATACATATTTTTTTTAACAGTTTTGAAAAATTTTACTTTTTGTGAAGTATAGTCATGTAATAGTAAAGTAAATATATTTATTGTTCTTTAATTATAAACAGTTTGATTTTTATTGTTTATCTTTTTTATGGTAAAAAGTAAACATTTGTAAGCATTTCTTTTTACATTTGTTTAATAGATTTTATATAATTAATTTTTTTTGTAAAATTATATAATATGTATTTTACAAATGTATATTTTGTACATTTTATTATTTAATATATTGAATATTATTTTAATAAAATAATATTTAATATATTAAATAATTTACAATATTTTAAACAAATATATTTTTTTATTAAACATTTTCATATTGGTTGCACATTTACAGTACATGAAACAAACATACATTTTAATCAATATTATATTTTTTTTGTTTTGTGATAATATAATATTTAAAGTTATATTTAACAAATTTTTGTATTTTTTTAACATTTGTAAAAAAAGACAATAAATAAAAATATACATTTAATTTTTGGGATTTTTTTTATTATTTCTCCATTCTTGTCTATGGGGAGTCAGTCATTTTTTCATTTTTATTATGCTGCCATTTTTTTCCCATTTCCTCACTTTTCTGTCTATCTGTTTCGTTTTTAGGTCATTTTGGAAGAAGGAACCTCGCGGTTAGGAGCTGTGTTTCGTCAGTTAAGGTAAGTTTAATTGAATATACTTTTAAGGTAGTTTTAGGGTAGGGGCGAGGTAGTAGTAGTGTAATTAGATTTGTTAGATGTTATTTGTTCATTTTTGGTGTAGTTAGGTGTTGTTTTGGTAGATTAGTGTTTTATGTGTTTGACGTAGTGTTGGATAGAAGTAAAGTGTTATGTAGTGTTAGTTATGTGTTGTTTAATTCTGTTATCTTGTATTTAATGTTGATATTAATGCGTGGGGGTTTGTACATGTTAATGCATGAGGGTGTTCATTTTATTTTTCTTTACAGGTTTTCCGTTTCGTGAACGGATGTTGTTTATTTTTTTTTAAAAAGGAAAATGTATTTTGTTTTTTTAAAACAAGTTACTTTACATTTCCTTTTATTTTTCGGGTTTGTTAGAGCATTTTTTTTAAGCTACTTTTCGGGTTTTTGAGGGTTTTGTTATTGAGAGGATTGCGTGGTTGGAGCCTTTTTTTCTACAGTAGTATTTTTGCTTTTTTTGGGGCTTTCTTTTTGAATGGATTTGTCTTTCGATTTATCTACTATGTATTTTGTCGTTCTTGAGGATCGTCTACTGCGACATAACTGTAAGTTATTTTTTATCATTATGGGTGGGAAATGTTTTTGGTTACATTGGTTTGTTTCTTTCCTTTTTATTTCAATAATTATATTATGTCATATATTTTTGTGTTCGTTTTTTAATTTTAAATGACATAATTATAATTATTAATTTAAAAAAGAGTAGAATTACGTTGTTTAAATGTTTTGTGATTTTAAAATGCTTATGATGTTTAGCATTGTTTTTTTGTTTAAAGTATAGATTTAGCAATCATGTCTAGGTATTCTAGCCCTTTGGTGTTTGGAAATAGTCGAGTTTTGTGTTGTAGGTATTCATACATTGTTTTTGTTTGTTTTACTGAGTTTAGGGCCGATTTTAGGGGCTCATTACGATGGCGGACGGAAATGCATTCCGACCGCCGTGCTAGCGGGAAATTGCCGCCCGCAGGTACCGCGGCAAAACCGCCACCCAGATAAGGATGCACCGCCAGAAACTCCCTACCGCGGCAGTCGGATTCCAGGATTCAGCGGCGGAAAAGCTGAAAATCCATCCGCGGCGGTCAGATTTGCTGCGGAAAGGCCAAAGACTGCCGTTTCCCCAGCGGCCAGGAACACATGGAGCTATCCGCAGTATTGCCACCGCCATCCTCGATTGGCCGGATTCTCCGCAGCGGTGTGGTGGGCTGTTTGTGGCATCGTAATACAACCGGCGGTCGTAACCGCATTCCGCACGGCGGTCCCTCCCTTTTGGCTTCTTCCGCCACCGCTGTGAAAGTTGATTCCTGGCGGTTCCCGAAACACTGCAGCGGACGGGAAATGGGCTATCTCTGCCCATTGTAATATGGCGGACGCCGATGGAGTGCGGAAAAGGGCATTTTCCGCCAGCACCGCGGATGTGCTACCGCCCGCCATCGTAATCAGCCCCTTAGTTAGGGATTGCTCTAGCCTTAGCTCTTGATAGCTCTGTTCTTTTTTGATAGCTTCTATTAGTTTGTGTAGGGTTGGTTGCCCTCTTCCTATTGTGGCTTGGAAGGCATTATGCAATCCTTCCGCCGCGTTGTTAGTTTTAGCTTTTTGAGCTAGAGTGCTATCGTAGACGATCCACCAGGGGATTTGGAACTTTGGTTGTCTACGGTGCCCTGACCTATGTAGCCTTCCCACCCAAGTGTCTTCAAAGTAGTCTAGGTAGGGAGTTAGTTTAGTTTTGTTTGCTTGATAGAAAGGGCTTACAAGAAGTATGTTATAATGGTTGGCTACTTCAGTTGTTGGTACATAGACCAGGGCTAATAATTTTTTTATTTGGTAGGCAAAGTTGTTATTGGTGGCGTAATCTATACTTAGGGCCCGATTCAGATCTCGTTCGGAAAGCAAACCGAATGACTTGTGTCCGGAATTCTTTCCATACGACTCGTGTCAGGGGAGTCCGACCGAACAAGTACGAAGCATTTGAATGCATCCAGATACGATTCGGTTGGACTCCTATTGACTTCAAAACGAGCCTGTGTACTGAACGCGTACACAGGCTCCCATTGACAAAAGGGGTGGTTGGGGATCATCGTGCACCCTGTGGTGGGCACCCCTTGGGGCCTGCCACACTGTGCATGGTCTGAAAGGGGGGACCCATGGGCACGAGTCGGAGGGCCCCGGGTGAAGGGGGGCCTGCTACAGGCCTCCAAAGAGCAATTCCGGCAGCATTTTTGATCTGGGCAAAAGGAATCATAAAGGCTGTCAGAATCGTTCATCGTACTTGCTCGCTTGGAAAACCTACTCCATAGAGCTGTACAATTTGGCTCTGGAGGGCTCTATCTCTCCGTATGCCTTCCGGAAACGATTCGGTCAGTGCTAAGGGTTTCCAGGCATCATACTCAGTCGTTCGGAATTGGGAACGAGTCGGTCGGAAACAAGGGCTCCGGATCGGTTTAGGTAAAACCAAATCCGATTCGGAGCCCTTCCGACCGAGATCGGAATCGGGCCCTCTGAGTAGATTTTTGTAGGTGTCTCCAGATATTTTGGTTGAAGTGGTAATAGCAACCTTGTATTGCAGTGTGTGGGTATATTTTTAAAATTGACTGAATCATTGTTTGTTCAAAGTCAATGATTATTTTTTGTGGAAAGTAGTTGTCGGTGTATTGTTTTAGTATTGTAAGGAGCTCTATGTAGGTGGTGTTTTGCTTATTAAGTAGTAGTGCGTATATGAAGGGGATGTTAGTGTCTTCATATTCGCCGTGGATGGTATGTAGTTGGTAAAAAGGCTTGGGGGAAACTTTGAATGTGCCATCCATCATCCATGTTTCGCAGTTTTTAAGTTTTTGTAAGTTGTTGTTGGTGGCAAAGATGATAATTTGTTTTCCATGACTTTTATTGTCATGAAGAAGGAATTTTTCATCTTTGTGGGTGATGGTGTATTCTGGTAGCATTTCTATTTCTGCAAAAGTTTGCGGGGTGGGTGGTGTTTGAGCTGTAGCTCTTTTAGCTCTGGTGATTAATCTTTTTAGAGTGGGGATGGACGGTAGTTGTCCTGTGACATGTTCAGGAACCCTAGTTTACACGTTTTTAGTATTTGGGTACTGGTCTGTTGGGAGCTGGTACTTGCTTCTCTGATTGTTTCTAGAGCATCTCGGACCTTGATTTCAGTCACTTTGGGGGGATGGTTGTGTTATCTGACATTAACTCCATTTGTTTCTATTGTAGTGGCTCTCCCATAGCAAGAATTGGAGTAATATTTCCAATGGGTTTTGTTTCCAGTTACTTTTTTTGCATATAGGTGTAGCCCATGTAGCAACGAAGTAGTTTTCCCTTTTGTGAAGTTATGAATTTTGCTCCTTCTGCCATTTTTTTGTCTATCTTGAATATATGTATATATATATATTTATTAATTATACGATTTTGAACAGTAAACATGTTTGTATAATTATTATATTTGAAAATGAACGTACATTTATCTTGCTTTAATTTTCTTGATGGATATTTTATCGATGGATGTGGTTTATTCACTGGTTTTTTTCTGTTGGTATAAAAGCAACATGTTATTTTTATTTAAGTGTTACATTTAATTTTATTATTTCTATTTTTTAGTCTCTATTTTTATTTAGTTGAAAAAAAAATACTTACTAATTGTAGTTAATTAAGTTTATTTCATTGATGTTTTTGTATGTTGAAGTTTGTAGAAGCTGTGAAGAGAAAAGTATTTGTTAGTTATATTTGTTTTTTATTTAATTTATCATTTTTTATTAGTTTGCTCTATTTGTTGGTTAATTTATATACTTTGGGGCTTATTAGGATGGCGGACGGACTTCAGTCCGCCCGCCACCCTAGCGGTGCTGGGACCGGCCGCCAGCGGTGCGGCGGTCCCACACCGCCAATTAGGATGCGACCGCCACCCTGGCGGTCGCATTCCGCATCTTCAACATTGAGGCGGGTGCTGCTGTAAAAGATCACATCTGAAATCTGGAATCCTCTTTGCGTGCACACTGTCTAATACCTGGTTATATAAGTAATTATAGGGTGCTGAACCAAGTGTGTTATGTTCTAAAGGGAAGTTTTCCCTATCCAGGAGTATAAAGGGAGTGCTCCTAGGTTCTTTGCACTCAACGATAATAGATATAAACTGTTTTACTCGAAACTTGCATTGTCAGGTGCGGTTTGCTATAGCCTCTTCCCCTTTTCTGGTTTGTTTATAGTATATTTTTATGTATACATTTTATTTTTGATATAGTTTATATGTATTTTATCGATGTTTGTGTTTGTCGATATTGTTTATATCGACGTTTTTGATGTGTTTCATTTTATTTTAATGTTATCGATATTTTTGTGTTCTTTATTCTCGTTGTCGATATTTTTGTCATCTGGATTTTTTTTAACGATATTTTTTATCGATGTTTGTGTTATTTCTTTTTTGTGTATTGTGTGTCGATATTTTTGTATACGATATTGATGACTCGATATTTTTGTAGTTCGATGTTATAGCAGTCGATGTTGTATCAGTGATCCGCATCGAACATAATGCTTGCTTCCATACACCTAAGAATGCAGTAGATTTTAAGAACAAACTATGATGTACTCTTTAGAGGAAAGCATTTAATGTGTTTGGTTACCTACTGCAACTTACCCCTGTAAAAGGACAACCTGTTTTCAAAACACTTCTGCATAATGAAACAAGAAATTCTCTCGGAAGTATTGGCAATGTGAATATTTGGTTAAATTTTGAATACAAAAAATTTGAGAAAAATATGCGCCAAGCATCTGATGTGGAATATTAAGATATTCTGAAGGACATTAGAGTGGGAGTGCTGACAAAAGAGGGGAAACATGCTTTGCAAAACCTCCTTATCAAGAGTCTATTCTCATTTCATTATACTGCAGCACACATAGGGGCCGATTCTGATCTCGGTCGGAGGCGTACCCAACAGCATTCGGTAGGGAAAAAAACCATGCGAAAGCCTGTTTCCCGACCGATCCGTACAGCACACCGAACGAGCAAGTACGATGTGCACAACAGCAAAGAATCCGGCCGAGCCGTACTCACCCAAACCAGGTCCTGTTCCCCGACCGAGGCGAATCCGGAAACGCTGAATCGAGTCGCACGGAAGCCAAAATGCAGCTCCGTCCGGCCGAACGAGTACGATGCGCTTTCCGTACGCGCCGAACCCGTCGCTACGCACGGCACGTCAAAGCATCCGGGAGAGGCGCACATAAGCTCCGATTCGCGCCACAACACGATCCACGGCTCCGAGACGAACACGGCAGCGACGAGGACGACGCGAAGCGACGAGGACGAGGCGAGCGACGAGGACGAGGCGAAGCGACGAGGACGACGCGAAGCAACGAGAAGGACGAACGACACGAACCAACCATGAATCCCTTCGTCCCGATCATACCAATATTCTACATTTACTACCGGAACAGGCACGGACGCGCACGGCGCAGAAGGTAAGCCAGACACCAACCACAAAACACATACAACACGTACACGACACATCACACACACACAGAGGGATGCAGAATATACTTACACCAGCAACAGCAGCACCATAGGGGCGGGATGCCCATCACCAATGCCACATATGCACACAGGGGCCTGAATGCGCACCACCACCCTTACCCAGGGGGCTGGATGCCTACCACTACTACCACCCTCACCCAGGGGGGCTGGATGGCTACCACTACTACCACCCTCACCCAGGGGGGCAGGATGCCTACCACTACTACCACCCTCACCCAGGGGGGCAGGATGCCTACCACTACTACCACCCTCACCCAGGGGGGCAGGATGCCTACCACTACTACCACCCTCACCCAGTGGGGGCAGGATGCCTACCACTACTACCACCCTTAGCCAGGGGGGCAGGATGCCTACCACTACTACCACCCTCACCCAGGGGGGCAGGATGCCTACCACTACTACCACCCTTACCCAGGGGGCAGGATGCCTACCACTACTACCACCCTCAGCCAGGGGGGCAGGATGCCTACCACTACTACCACCCTCACCCAGGTGGGGCAGGATGCCTACCACTACTACCACCCTTAGCCAGGGGGGCAGGATGCCTACCACTACTACCACCCTCACCCAGGGGGGCAGGATGCCTACCACTACTACCACCCTCACCCAGGGGGGCTGGATGCCTACCACTACTACCACCCTCAGCCAGGGGGGCTGGATGCCTACCACTACTACCACCCTCAGCCAGGGAGGGCAGGATGCCTACCACTACTACCACCCTCACCCAGGGGGGCAGGATGCCTACCACTACTACCACCCTGAGCCAGGGGGGCAGGATGCCTACCACTACTACCACCCTCACCCAGGGGGGCAGGATGCCTACCACTACTACCACCCTCAGCCAGGGGGGCTGGATGCCTACCACTACTACCACCCTCAGCCAGGGGGGCAGGATGCCTACCACTACTACCACCCTCACCCAGGGGGGCAGGATGCCTACCACTACTACCACCGTTAGCCAGGGGGCAGGATGCCTACCACTACTACCACCCTCACCCAGGGGGGCAGGATGCCTACCACTACTACCACCCTCACCCAGGGGGGCAGGATGCCTACAACTACTACCACCCTCACCCAGGGGGGCAGGATGCCTACCACTACTACCACCCTCACCCAGGGGGCTGGATGCCTACCACTACTACCACCCTCACCCAGGGGGGCAGGATGCCTACCACTACTACCACCCTTAGCCAGGGGGGCAGGATGCCTACCACTGCTACCACCCTCACCCAGGGGGGGCAGGATGCCTACCACTACTACCACCCTTACCCAGGGGGCAGGATGCCTACCACTACTACCACCCTTAGCCAGGGGGGCAGGATGCCTACCACTACTACCACCCTCACCCAGGGGGGCTGGATGCCTACCACTACTACCACCCTTAGCCAGGGGGGCAGGATGCCTACCACTACTACCACCCTCACCCAGGGGGGGGCAGGATGCCTACCACTACTACCACCCTCACCCAGGGGGGGCAGGATGCCTACCACCACTACCACCCTCACCCAGGGGGGGCTGGATGCCTACCACCACCCTAAGCCAGGGGGGGGCAGGATGCCTACCACCACTACCACCCTCACCCAGGGGGGGCTGGATGCCTACCACTACTACCACCCTCACCCAGGGGGGGCTGGATGCCTACCACTACTACCACCCCCACTCATAGGATGGACAATGCATGACACAACCAGCACACCACAACCTAGGGAATGCAAGAAGAAGACATCCCCCCAACACCATGACAAGCGTGTGTAGACTGTGTCAAATGCCTACAACACCGAACATGACTTTGAACATACAATGTGACCCCCTAGCACATGTGCCACACATATATGTGTGTGGCACCCACAATGCAAGCAGGCCATGACCATTGTGGCAATGGGGTCCAAACCCCCATCATCACAGTGACCAAAATGTAAGTGTGGGGTCCATAGCTGAAGCACACTTTGAACAATGTGGCAATGGGGTCCAAACCCCCATCATCACAGTGACCAAAATGTAAGTGTGGGGTCCATAGCTGAAGCACATTTTGAACAATGTGGCAATGGGGTCCAAACCCCCATCATCACAGTGACCAAAATGTAAGTGTGGGGTCCATAGCTGAAGCACACTTTGAACAATGTGGCAATGGGGTCCAAACCCCCATCATCACAGTGACCAAAATGTAAGTGTGGAGTCCATAGCTGAAGCACACTTTGAACAATGTGGCAATGGGGTCCAAACCCCCATCATCACAGTGACCAAAAGGTAAGTGTGGGGTCCATACCTGAAGCACATTTTGTACATTGTGGCAATGGGGTCCAAACCCCCATCATCACAGTGACCAATAGGTAAGTGTGGGGTCCATAGCTGAAGCACATTTTGTACATTGTGGCAATGGGGTCCAAACCCCCATCATCACAGTGACCAAAAGGTAAGTGTGGGGTCCATAGCTGAAGCACATTTTGAACATTGTGGCAATGGGGTCCAAACCCCCATCATCACAGTGACCAAAAGGTAAGTGTGGGGTCCATAGCTGAAGCACATTTTGAACATTGTGGCAATGGGGTCCAAACCCCCATCATCACAGTGACCAAAATGTAAGTGTTGACAAAGAAAGAGGTGCAACTGCCAAACTGCATGGATGATTCCTGGTCACAGAACAACAAACACATCAGTGGCAAAGTAGTGTATGTGTCCCATTGCAACATAAATTGGGGGAGCCAAATCCTGCAGTGCAAATAAGACCTAACTTTAGCCATGTGCAGACAAACAACACCCATGGGGGCTGACACCATCAACAATCATCAATGACACAATGACAGAAGTGACCATCAGAATGCAGACCCACATATTTGCACCAAAGGGCACACACATGCAGATACCCTGTGGAGACTGCAGATGTGAGGGGAACAGATACCATACCATGGCAGCAATGGGACACACAAACCATGATCATTGTGCTGACCGATGACCTAGGAGTCCCAGGGACAGCAGGGAAACCCACCAAACTACATACAGCCAATGGCACACCCAAGATATGCCAATGCAGTGGTGCAGATGCACAAACACAAACAGGCAGACCCACACTGCACATCATACACAACAGGTGAGGGGGAGGGTGCCAGTGTCCCCAGGCAACCACACAACACATGAGGAGACCTGAATACCAATCATACAGATGTGCATACAGTGCCACACAAAGGTAACTCATGGATCCAAATCCCCTATGTGGGCAAGCAGGCATTGTCAGATGAGAGGGAGCACAAATCACACATGTCACACAGGCACGTAGGGACAGCAACTGACACAGCAAGACACAGACACACCACAGCACCACCCCCAGGGCCCCCACAATGTGGTGACCCTGGGCTGCATTACAATCCCACTGTGATGACAAAGCTAAATGTGGTTCACACTGTGAACCACAGTCATGTGTACTGAGCAACTAACTACCATCACACCTACACAAGCACAAATCATATATACATATATACACAATTAGTTTACAATATTTACAATGTTTACAAATTTACATACTAAAATACATATAAAAACAGCTATATAATTACAAATTATAACAAAATCATGATATCCAAGAAGAACAGGGATGCAAACGAGATTACAAAGCAAGATCTTACCAAAGAAATAGAAATAAATATTGGATCTAACCTGAGTAAGAATAATTGTATTATTGATGACTCAGAAACTAATGAACTCAGTATTGTTAACTTATCTACACGGACACTGTCAGATCACGAAAAATGTGTACTTCAAAAAGGTTTAAACTTTTGTGTAACTGATCGATGTAACTTTGTAGATGTTCATATTGATCTTTATAAATTTGTTAGAAAACTGCGATTAAAAAATTATTTTGAACAACAACCAGGATGTCGCAATAATTTACAAAGTAACACTAATACATCAACGTTAACAATTGCTGATTTAAGTGTAACACATTTATTAGCCACCTTAGATAATGATGATGACAATGTTGATATTGTAGACACTGCTGGTTTGTTAGAAATTTATGAGGATACATCAATTGATAGTGGTTTACGAAGTAGATCCAAATTTATGCCACCCAAAACTCAAGAATCTACGATAGACGAATTTTATCAAAATGTAACCCAACAATTACATCAGTTGGAAGATAGACATGCTAATAACAGACATTGCCAACATGACTTCAATTTATCTAAAAAAGACAGGACCCTATTAACATCACTAAGAAACGACCCCGATCTGGTAATAAGAGAAGCTGATAAAGGGGGGAACATTGTCGTCATGAATCGTAAGGATTATCTAAGGGAGATAGACAGGCAATTGCAAAATCATGACTGCTACATTAAATTAAAAGAGAATCCAACTATTAATATAGAGAAAAACATCAATATGCGCCTACGAGATTGGCATGAATCAGGTCTTATCTCAGATAAGGAGTATCACTATTTGCAGGCACATGATTCAAGACACCCCTGCATTTATATCCTCCCGAAAATTCACAAAGGGGGGAAGTTTCCACCGGGAAGACCGATCATCTCAGGCAATGGAGGCCCTACCGAATGCATTTCTGAATATGTCGATGGGTTCTTACAACCCTTTGTTAAAAATCTCCCCTCCTTTCTGAAGGACAGCAGAGATGTTCTCTGTAAGTTGGAGGACTTCGTATGGGATAGTGATGATCCACTCTTTGTCACTCTAGATGTAGAAAGTTTGTATACATGCATCAAAACAGATTATGGACTAGATGCCCTTAAATACTTTTTATACAAACGTAATGCCTGTCATTTACAGCATACCCTTATGTTATTGGATATGGCTCATATGATTCTGACGATGAATGCTTTCTTGCATAATGGTGATTGGTTCCTACAAAAGCAGGGGACGGCGATGGGTTCCCGGTTTGCTCCGTCTTATGCAAATCTCTTTATGGGACTGTATGAGGCGGAGCATGCCTGGGGACCCAGTTCACGAGACTGGACGGACAACATCATATTTTATGGCAGATACATTGACGATGTTCTGTTAATTTGGAATGGTGGCATTGATGAGTTACTAACATACTATGATCACTTAAATACGAATAGATTTAATGTAAAAATGACCATTAACTATTCTAGGGAATCTATAGATTTTCTTGATCTCAAACTATATATTTCCAATAACAAAATCCATAGTGATATTCATAGGAAGCCCACAGCTTGCAATAGCGTGTTGCATGCTGAAAGTGCTCATCCTAAAGCTGTGATCAATGCCATACCATATGGAGAAATGATCAGAGCACGACGTAACTGTAGTGAAGACATGAATTTTAGAGCAAGTATCAAAAATATCAAAAATAATTTTAGTGAAAGGGGATACACGCGAAAATGTTTAGATTCAGCTGAAACAAGGGTAATGCAGGTAGATCGCAGATTAACCCTTACTACGGGTCTAGGAAGACTTGAGAAAAAGAAAGCATCGGATGAGATTTTGTTCATAACTAAGTATAATGCGTATAGTGATCATATATATAACATCCTACGTAAGAACTGGCATTTACTATCTCTGGGTCAGATGCCAAAAGGAACGATTTCAAACAAACCCAGAGTGGTATACAGAAGGGGCAATACAATAAAATCTATGCTATGCCCTAGTTATGTAAAAAATATGGGCGACAATACCATCACATGGTTGCCATGTAGACCGTCTGGCTTTTATACCTGTGGCACGTGTATAGTTTGTAAATATGGATGCAATAAGAAACAAAAATTTAAGTACAACACTACTAGGGAGTATACAATTACCACATTTATTAACTGTAATACAACACATACAATTTATGTGTTGGGCTGTTCATGTAACAAAATTTATATAGGCAGCAGTATTCGAAGTCTTAAAATACGAATTCAGGAGCATGTGAGGGCCATCAAAAACAGAGATGATAGATATCCGGTGGCCATGCACATATATGAACATCATCCAACTGAAACAGACATTTGGTTTCATGCTTTGGAACACATCAAATCCCCAGAGAGAGGAGGGGATAGAGAACTGGCATTAAGGAAAGCAGAGGCCAGTTGGATCTGCCGTCTGCGATCCACGGCCTCTGGTCTTAATGCCAATAGTGAGCTCCACTACTTTCTGTAAACAGTACTGCACTAGGCGTCTGCTGTACCTTAGTTAAAACAGCTTTAGGGATACAATATTGTAGATTGCCTCCTGCAATTTAGGAATAGGATCTATCTGCCATTGGTAAAACCTTTTGTCAACTAGGTGTAATAAATAGTAAATTTGTTTTCCTTGCCTATGCTTGTGCTAATAATTTTATTACATAAATTATTTTTCTTCTCTAAGAATCTGTTTAACCAATGGATTTACGATCATTTTAGTTTTAATCTTGTGAGCTGCCATACATTGATATTCTAAAATCGATATCATGTTAGCTAAATCGGCAACAATGACTATTTGTCATTATGCTTGGTAGTGATGTCGTTTTGCTTCACTCCAAGATGGCGCTCACGGTAAAAAGATCTTTGAACACCCTATTTTTTAACATATAGTATGGGGAGAATGCATTCGTGAATTTTGGATACACATTACGCGCAATAAGGTTCCCCTCTTTCCGAAATAGATCGCCCTCTATTAACTTCTCTGTTTTAAATAATAAGCATGACGGGTATAGAAAATTGTAAATAATATCAATTAGTCGTAATGTACCACTACTGAATAGGTACAATGTAACATGCGAGTTAGGTCTACCTAAATTAAAAAATGGTGCCCTTATTATATTCATTTATGTGACCCTCTAGTTATGTGGTTTATCAGGTCAATTACTACTAATATGTTTGGCATAGACGTGACTTTGCTCCACTTCAAGATGGCGCCTATGGAAAGTAAAGTTTTGGAAATTACACACTCAAAATATAATATGGGGGAATGTTTTTGGAAATGTTTGGGTACACATTACGTATAAAAAGGTACCCCCCTTTGTGGAAATATACTGTCTTTTATTTACTCTTCCATTTTTGAAATAACAAGTCCGACTTGCTTAGTTAATTATAAATAATATTGTGCGGCCATAATATGGTGGACCCGGTATTGAATAGGTCCTATGTAGTATGTGAGTTAGATCTGTCCTAATATTACTTTCAAAAGGATAAAGTGACAGTGTACTTATAGTTTCCTTCATCTCCACTATAATGAAACGATATTTAAAGATGGCGCCTATACTATACACTCTTACGTGACCCTTTAGGTTGTACGTACCCAGGTGTGAGTCATTGACTCCACTTAGCGGGCTATTTAAACCTGGGAAAGTATGCCTGCCTCATTCGCACTCGACCTTCATGCAACCATGTCGCTCACTTGATGTCGTAAGTAAGTACTAGTTAGGTTGTCCGCTGTATTTTCGCCATGCTTCTTGTAAAGCTAAACGCTTTAGGGGGCTTCTTAGAGAAGTATGTTTTTAATAGCTTCTCAAACCATTAAATGGTTTTAAAAAAAAAAATTGTTTTGAAGTTTATATACTTTGGAATGAATACTAAATTGCTCTTGGAATATGATATAGGGGGAGGATTAAATTAGATACCAGGTTCAAATGATGTATCACACATTCCTAACTTATAAGGGATGGTTCAATGCTTTAAGTCATAGGATAACTAGTCCCTGTTATTTTATTACTAATATAGGGATACCATGAGGTTAGATATGATAGCATCTATCAGCTATTAAAGCTGGAATCTCTATTTTAAAATTTCCTTTATAAATAGTAAATGTGTTATTAATATAGATATTGTTTTATTTGTAACAATATTATTTTATCAAATGTATATGAGTTTTTCATCTCATACATTTCGAATTTGGTTTTGTTTGCAGTAGCGATCAAGGACATAAAGCAGATACATCCTGACATGACATAATTATTACTCTTGAATAATCTGAGTATAAGAAGAGATAATATTCTCAGAATTTCTTATATATAAAAAAATATCAGGTATGAAATCTTGTCTTTTGAATTCAATGGACATATAACATAGTGCTTTCTGTTCTTTAACTAGACAATGTAGAAAATCCTCATTAAATTTCATCTTTTATTTACATCTATTAGATAAAAATCTGTATCTTCCTGCCCGTGGAGGAGATGGATATATCCATGACCCTGTATTATTACTAACTACAGATAAACATTGTTCTGGTAAGAGTTATAAATATAATAATATAAAAAAAATTATTTTAACATAGAGAAGCTGGTTGCAGCCAAAATTATAGGATTTTGAAACCCACCCATTATTTGTTCTTCTTCTCGATGAAATGTTGACAAACTCTTCATGTTAGAGTAGATGCATAATTTAAAGCATAAAAAGGTTCTGTCACTTTGTAAATGGCAATTTAAGTAACTGTCATACTACATATGATTTGATCTCACCAACTCAATTTAAGGATAGATATAACACTGGGCAATTGTTTATTTAAAATGGGATATCATGATTTTGTTATAATTTGTAATTATATAGCTGTTTTTATATGTATTTTAGTATGTAAATTTGTAAACATTGTAAATATTGTAAACTAATTGTGTATATATGTATATATGTTTTTGTAGCCCTGAAGAAGTCCGAGAGGACGAAACGCGTTGGCTACGGTCTTTTATCATGTCATAAGGAAGACAACAATAAAGAATCTGAAGACTTAACTTTGCTGAATTGCCACTTTTTGTACTCGTATAATACATATTGTCAAATTGATGTGTTAAAATTGATATTAGTTGAGAGTGCTGGACCTTATGTTGTTTAGAATTTAGAATATACTTTTGTGTATTTTGGAGATCTAGGGGTATTGGATCTCAGGTCATAGGCACCTCAGATATTCTAGAAAATAATTTCTTCTTTTCACTACGGATAGGTGCAGTCTTTCTTTGCCTCAATCCCTGTTCCTCATAAAATAACAAGCACAAATCAAACAGCATGGCCAGTAAGCCAAGGCCAACATGGAGTCAGGGGCCTAGCCGGGCAACAACTCTCATCTGCACACACTCAACACCACACCCCTCGACCTCCAACAATGTGCACCAGTGAAGCACACATGCACTGGTGACATTGCACATGCACCCATGACTATTCCAGGGTGGTGGGTGGGAACCAAGGTGCAGAAACACATCACACATGGACACTCAACAAGACTCCTGAATGTCTGACACACTGCACACTACGCCGTACATGGACATGACGGCAATACCACACCAACCAATGGGATCACAGCCACAGTCACACACCAATGAAGAAGCCAAGGTCACCCACAAAGAACACACATAGACAACAACCAACATTGCAGCCCGGACCCTGAGGAGTGCCAGCAGTCACACACACAACGTGTCACAATCACTGAAAGATAACACAAACTGGAAATCACATGACAGGGGCAAACAACAAGTGCCAAGGGAAACCTGACTGTGACCCATCTGCATCTGCACACAAACTCAGCCCTGACAGCAAGCACACCTATGGGTGACACCCTGATGACCAGTAATGTGCCATGCACCCACATCACAGAGAACCCAGGGAGAAGACTTTGGGGGAACATAGCTCAACTCAGCTAGCATCACAAACAGGTACAACACTAGGGATCACAGCATGCACAGCTAAACGGAAGTGAACACACAGACATGCACATACAACACACACCTTGGGCGCAGGCAATGTCACAGGAGTACACACTGCCATGAGGGGACTCCACTCCTGTGTGAGGAAAGCTGTGCCATATGTTGCCTCAGTAGGGCCCCACCATGTCAGCTGAGCACTTGGTCACACAATCAACAATTAGCACCATATGAGGGCTCCCGTCACATCAGCCTGGTCATGGAAGTGCCAACGGAATCATCAGCACAGATCCAACACACTTGTATAGCAATGTTGCACTGACAACACAGATGAGTCCTTCCCCATTGATGCCCAAACCTGCATGTCCACTGGAAATGGCCACACGGTCAGGGAAGTAGACAAATTGAACAATGGCAGGCACAACAGATGTGCAGGGGTGGAAGCCACAGATGTGAAATAGCCAATCTAAGTAGGAAATCCCATTGCCAAATACTGAACACATGACACCCTCAGATGCTGCTATGGATGACATGGATACACCACAGGATAGGACACATTCCCCCTGGACCACATGGGTTCCTGCACAGTAACACTTCATTATCATGAGACCAAATATCACCATCACTGCAGCAAGGGCATGGTTAGCATCATCAACATCATGTACATCAGAAGCAAAAGCACTAGAGAACAGAAAGTTGCTTTATTCAGCATATGTGGCATTAAAAGTAGAAGTCCGGTAGAACATAAACAAAGGCCAATGGCCAGTCCATCAACAAAGTCACAAGTGGGTGACAGTGGCAGATGCCACCCTACACATGCCTGCACAAAACCAGGGACAATCCACTAGGAGGGGCAACCGGGGGTAGGCCAGGCACCGCAGGGACATGATCAGGGCTCACCAGGAGGAAGCAGGGAAGGGGTGGTGGGTGCTGGAGAGCCACTGACAACTGCAGTGGAGGTGTCTGACATGGTGTGTGCCGGCACAACTGGGGGCATGGCTCAGATGTTGTGGGTGCCGGCACGACTGCAGTGGACCCTGCAGATGGAGTGGACAGGTCCGCCACTGCAGTGCCCAAGTCAGACAGGGTGGTAGTGGACTCCACTGCAGTGCCTACCACCAGGGGAGGAGAATGGGGAACAGGCAGGGTGGGCTGGACAGAGGGGGAGGACACCCTCACCACATCAGTGGCACAGACAAGCGCAGCGGGGGTGTGGTGCCGGGAGAGCAAGTGGCAGGGGAGAAGGCTGGAGCCTCTTGGGGATGGTATATCTGTGGGTGGGGGAACCTGGGGCAGGGTGTGGTGGGGGCACCTGTGGAGTGGGGGCCTGAGGGATGGAGGAAGGAGACCTGGTGCTTGAGCTGCAGGGCGGCGGCGGGGTCTTGCTCTTAGCACTCCGGGGGGACTTGTGGGTGGGGGCCTCAGTCTGTCTGCGCCTGGGGGAGGGTGTCCGGGGGCGAGGGGCACTCTGCTCCATGTGCGGGGGCTTCCTCTTCCCCCTGGATGCTGGGGCAGCTGGATCGGAGGGGAAGAGGCCGAGGTCACTGAGGAAGAGGCGCTGGGTCTTTGGGGTTGCAGGTGAGGCAAGGGAGGGTGCTTTGGAGGGAGAGGCAACTGAGGACTGCGCAGTGCCCGTGGATGCGTGTGTGTGTACCAGGGCCCCATCCCCTGTGAGTCTGGTTTCAGTCCCCTGACTGTGCGTGCGTGTGCGTTTAGTTTGTGGCGTGTGTGTCTGTGTGCTGGACGTGTGTGTGCTGGTGTGTGCCTGTGCCGGTGTGTGTGTGCTTGGGACGGGTGAGGTGCTGGGGAGTGTGGATGGAGCAGAGGCAGGAGGGGTGAGGGACTGTCTGAGGAGGGACACTGCTGCCGTCAGGGAGGAGTCCATGGACCTGTTGCCCCTCTGTAGGTCAGACATGCCCGATGAGATGCCCTCCATGAACGACACCAGCTGAGTCAACAGTGCGGTGTGCGCATGGAGGACACTCAGCATGGCTGTCTGCCCTACATGGAGCTGGCGAAGGAGGTACACAGACTCCTCACTCAGGGCAGCAGGGGACACAGGGGCAGGGGGTACGGTGCCTGGGCCAAAGGAGACACGCTCCCGAACATGGGAGCCTCCACGGACCTGGGGAATGGGAGCCGATGGGAGGGCGGTGGTGGTGCTGGTGGTGGCGGGGACAGCAACACTAGCTGGGGTGTGGTGGCTGCTGACACCCGCCTCCACAAGGAGTCATCCTCCGAGTTGCTCTGGTCCTCAGCTGAGGTGGATGGTGCTGAGGACTCCTCGGTGTGGCTCCCCTCACCCTCCGTGCCACTGGGTCCCTCCGACCACTCCTCGGCTGCTGACCCAGTCTGGCTCTCTGGCTCCTCCTGGTCCGTGGAGCTGTCCCCTTCCGTGGCCGTGGATGTATCTGCAAACAATGGGGAAACAGACAGACATCAGTCACCTGCACCAAAAGCACACACCACTGTGAGCACAGCACATTACAGAGCAAGCCCTGGCATCATTAGTTGTACATTGCTAAAATTGCCCTAACTGAACAGGAGAAGCTAATTGTCAGTCTGATGCCAAGCATGGCACTCACATCCCACATGGCCTTGCACCCATCTGTCTGGTGTCTGTTGGATTGCAACACCCCAGTGTGGACACATGCACCAAGTACAAAGTAGTTGGACAGTGCAGAGGACACGGTGTGGCATGTGGACATGCACACATCACAGCTCTTGCCACTGAGTCAGTACAGGTTTCCGGATGAAAGGGATGCCCAGAGTCAAATAGGAAATGCATGTGATGCATACCAGCGACAGACACCATGATGCACCCATGTCCTGATAGCCATCGCCACAATGGTGTGCATGTAGCACATGTCATTCCCCTGCAGGACCACCAATAAGTTGACACATGCCATGGCAGAGGCATGACTGCTAAGTCATACATCACTGTCTCAGTGATGTATGACTTGGCAGCCAGACAACAACACTATGCACTGTGTCACAATAGTAGGTCATGGGGAATGCAAGTCCTGGAGCTGCACAAGTGCACATGTACATCCCCCACACAACACATCATCTTAACCCTCATCTGTCCAGGTCATACCTATTGGACATATGGGAGACCTGTGACACTACCCTCTGAACCTGAGCCCCTCACAATTTGCTGTGAATGGGGAACAGCTGCCTGAACTTCACATTCGCATACCCCAGTCTGCACGCGCAGCTGATCAAACACCTATGTGACACACAAGTATCGTCTTGTCATAAGGTTTCTGCACATACAGAGCTATGCACAGGATAATAGGACCTCGGAATATAGTGGTGAGCCAACCATAAACCTTAGCACCCAAAACCCCAACCCAACTAGCCTTAGCGTCCCATTAGCACCAATGTACCAATGCTTAGACAACCCAGAACACGGTATCTCTCTCTCAGGACTCGCAGAGGCAAGAACACTCTTTCGTCACATTCGTACCTGTCCACAACATGCGTATGAAGAGACACTGTATAGGTTAAAATGTTTATTTCAACTTACGTGCTCTAAGGTACAGTACACGTGTCAGTACTAGTAGCATAATACATAAGAACAATATAATCAGCATAGTTACTACTCCATAAAATACGAACGGGGAAAGCATCTCATAAAGCAGTGGATATATGTCTAACTAACATTACCACCCTCCCCGTGCTGGAAGCCAGTTTATTATAATAATAGAAGACCTTTGGGCTTTGACTAGCGAACCCCCATACCTCAGTCTCTTGATGCAAAACTACATCAGCAAACAATCACAGCTCTTCTCACTGGAAAGGTCGTCTCCAAGTGCTATCTTAGAGCAAGCGAGCGCATTATTAAAAGCACACTAATTTCTCAATGGCAGCTGTACAAGTGTTATGTCTAGGTGTGAGGGACGGGCCAAATCAGTAGAAACCAGGAGTTGTTATTCGACCTTGTAACTGTTGTTCAGACTGAGCCCAAAAGGGAACAGGAGAAAAGGTGAGTAACAGAATATGCAGACTGTTATATAATTACTTGGCAATAACAGAGGGCGACAGAACAACATCCAATAGTAATGTGCGCAAGAGTCATCATGGCAGCCAGGCGTGGTAACGTAGCCAGACCTGCCAGGAGGCCATGAGCCACAAGACAGTCTCCTATGGTCACATCTCCAGGGGCATGCTGAGCCCCTACCAAGAAACACCCCAGCAGTTCTGGCAACTAATCCACAGCACACTGACACAGAGGCAGACACCTGAGGGGTCAAATCACTGTGCACAATGTGTCAGCTGATACACAGGAGTGGGAGTACAGAGTGCATTGCATGGCCTGGAGTAGGCATGACTGTCCTGCTCCACATGAATGAGGGATGTGCCCTGGACAGTGGATAGCTGGCTATGTATGTGTGACACACGTAATCTGCACACTCCTGGGGCCCAAACATTGTTCCCACCCGCTGCATGGGCGTGTGCCACATACCCCAGGCACATGTGGTGGCTCAGCTCAGCAAGTGGACCGCATATCAAAGCAACACGCAGATCACATGTCCAAACACAGGCGTTGTGTGAACAATGGACCCACCCATGATGCCCACAACAGAGTTAGGGAAACAGATGCTGTCCCCCACCTTTAGTGAAGCAAACTGCAAGGACACAGTCCCAAGTGACACAATTCCCTGAATGTAAGGGCCACACCTGGGTATCAGATGAGCAGTGGGCAGTGCACAATAGAGGGGCATGGCTCCTGGACAACATGACTGCTGCACTGTGGCAGTTGAACCAGGCCAGAGGAGGGCACAAAGCATGTAATACAGAGTTCACAGTGCAGTCTTTGACTCACCCCCTCCTTGCTGCTGTCTGGCCTTCAGCTGCCCATCCAGGTCTGGAAATACCACCGCCAGGATCTGGAGCATGTGGGGGTCAGGGTCCGTGTTCCGCCCCTCCTGCGAGGAGGCGACAGCTTCAGCTGGACCCGTGCAATCCTCCGGGTCCAGCCCCGAAGGTCCTGCCACCTCTTCTGGCAGTTGCGGATCCAGCGCTTGTAGACCCCCACGGCCCGGACGGCCCGGACGATGTCCTTCCAGATCTCCTGCTTCCGATGGGCATTAACCTGTCAGGATGACAAAGTGAAAAGGCCATTACCACACATGCAACATATCCGTGCATGACACAGTTGTATATACATGTCTCAATCACAGGGGCACATGATGTACACAGGCAGTGCAAAGCTGCCCATGGACAGTTTGCCAGACGTCACTACATGGTATCATTGCATGGGAAGTAAAACCATGTTCAAATGCACTGTCACTGCACCATACCTGTCCAGTGCAAGTCACTACACACTATGGGGGTGACAACTACTCAGTGAGCCTGCTAGCCAGTGGCGTGCAGACTTCCAGCCTTGCTAGTCACACACAATGCACATTCAGAAAGGCAGTGCACAGAACACTCATCTGCTCCCCTGGTGTCCCATACAGCTTGCTGTACTGTGGAAGTAGGCTGTCCAGCAGGGCCTGGTTCTCTTCAAGGCTGAAGGCTGGGGCTCTTTCCACAGTACGTGCCATTGCAGGGTCCAGAGGGGCAGAGACAGCAGCAGTGCAGTGGCAGATGTCGTCCTGGAGCATGTAGTGCAGGCAAGTGAGCTCTCAGGGGAACAGCCAGCAATATATATGTGCTGGAGAGGCAGATACTGTCCCTTGTGTCCAAAGTGATAGGTCCAAGTCGTTTGCATCTTCTGAATCTGGCCAATCCATGGAATAGCAGCACCACAACACGCCCACAGCATCCTTCAAATCTTCAACTTCATGACATACATGATTTTGCAACATTGTTGTGGGTGACCAACTGATTTTCCAGCAACCGACTCGTTCGAAATTCGAAAACGCGTCCGTTGCCAGGCAAGCCCATTGTCAATGGGTGCGCACTGATCGGTCCATTGCGGTACAACGCGTACAGGGGTACAACGCGTACCCGCACACATTGAATGCAATGGGCCGGCCGGAGGCACCGATCGGTCCATTGCAGTTCAACGCGCACAGGGGTACAACGCGTACCCGCACACATTGAATGCAATGGGCCGGCCGGAGGCACCGATCGGTCCATTGCAGTTCAACGCGCACTGGGGTACAACGCGTACCCGCACACATTGAATGCAATGGGCCGGCCGGAGGCACCGATCGGTCCATTGCAGTACAACGCGCACAGGGGTACAACGCGTACCACACACATTGAATGCAATGGGCCGGCCGGAGGCACCGATCGGTCCATTGCAGTACAACGCGCACAGGGGTACAACGCGTACCCGCACACATTGAATGCAATGGGCCGGCCGGAGGCACCGATCGGTCCATTGCAGTACAACGCGCACAGGGGTACAACGCGTACCCGCACACATTGAATGCAATGGGCCGGCCGGAGGCACCGATCGGTCCATTGCAGTTCAACGCGCACAGGGGTACAACGTGTACCCGCACACATTGAATGCAATGGGCCGGGCCGGAGGCACCGATCGGTCCATTGCAGTACAACGCGCACAGGGGTACAACGCGTACCCGCACACATTGAATGCAATGGGCCGGCCGGAGGCACCGATCGGTCCATTGCAGTACAACGCGCACAGGGGTACAACGCGTACCCGCACACATTGAATGCAATGGGCCGGCTGGAGGCACCGATCGGTCCATTGCAGTACAACGCGCACAGGGGTACAACGCGTACCCGCACACATTGAATGCAATGGGCCGGCCGGAGGCACCGATCGGTCCATTGCAGTACAACGCATCACTGTACATGTGACTGGCATATGTCAGCATGCCTGTCTCAGATGGACATATGCCAGCCACAGATGGCTCCCAGGGAGTGAGGGGCACACCTACATCACGACAGCCTGTCCAAACTTTATCATAAGGCATGTAAGGCTGCATTTCCTATTGTGTGTATGTTGGTGTACATGTTGTCCTGTGGGTGTCACCTGTGGGCAGCCACCCCCAAGCTGTGCACGTGTTCATGGGGACAGGATCCTGGGTGTTACGTGTACATGACCACTGTGATGTGCAACTGTTCATATCTGTGCATGTGCCATGGTCACATTTCACAGTGGTGTATGTGTATGTCATGTCACATACCCCGTGAGTCCCATGTGGGACGGTATGTTTGAGCCAGGGTGTCCCATTGGCACAATAGTGATGGTCCTCCACAGTCTTTGTGCATGTAGTGTTTACAATGTCTCTGATTATATGTGCACAATGGGAGACAGTCTCCACATCCACGTTGTGTGTGCATGGACTTTGATGTTGTATGTGTGTGTGTCACAGACGTCCATGTGTGTCCTGCCGTGGCAAGTGGGGCCACTACCTGTGGGGGTCATGGTTGTTTTGCTGTGGTGTATACATGATACTCCATGTAATGTCAGTGTCCATGTGGCAATACAGGGTCCCTGGGAATGTACCTGTCGTTGAGCTGTGGTGCCTGGGGCACATCTGTCCTCACATGTCACTGTGGGGGGTTATTGTGACACGGCAGCAGGAGATGGGAACTGTGACACGGCCTCATGATATCCAATGGGCCAACCTGGGACTAATTGATGCCACCTGTTGGACCGTGTTGACAGATGTTGGCCATGTATGTACCATACATGTCCTTCCGGAACTGCACACTTCATGTAGTTGTGCCTCATAATGATGTATGTTGGGATCTTGAGTGTTCTCAATGCCGCATATGTGGGGTGACTGACAATCTTGCTTACTTCTCCTCTGCACTGCAGGGCTCCTGCTGTCCATCGACCATTCCCAGACCTGGCAACGATGGTGGAACGGGACAGCATCCGACGGTACCGCTTCACCAGGCAGCTGATTGAGGATTTGGCAGTGCAGTTGTCCCCACATTTGCAGCCTGGCCGGCCGTATCCTACAGCGCTGACCCCCAAGGTGAAGGTGATGGCAGCCCTACACTTCTTTGCCACCGGTACCTTCCAACATACTGTGGCGACTGCTGGTGGGATGTCACAGACCATGTTGAGCCGTGTGCTCCGCGATGTTTTGGCGGCAATGTTGCTCTTCCTGAACCGGTACATCTATTTCCCTAGACTGCGACGACTCACTGACGTGAAGAGTGACTTTTATGCCCTGGGGAGGATGCCGCATGTCATTGGCTCCATTGATGGGACACATGTGGCTTTGGTACCACCACAGGCCCAGGAGCAGGCCTACAGGAACCGCAAGCACTACCACTCGGTCAATGCACTGGTGGTGTGTCTTGCAGACATGACCATCACACACGTCTGTGCCCGTTTCCCTGGTTCAGCACACGATGCCTTTGTGATGAGGAGTAGTCGCATCCCCAGGATGATGGCACAGATGCAGAACCAGCGTGCCTGGCTTGTCGGTGTGTACTGACTTTGTGCCATTGTGTGTGATCTGATCTGTAGTATTCCGCCCACTTTTCCAAGTCAGCTAATGTGCACTTGTCTGTCCGTAGGTGACTCGGGATACCCCAACATGCCGTGGTTGCTGACACCCCTCAGGAACCCTGTGACACCAGCCCAGATGTGCTACAATGAGGCACATGGTCGGACCAGGAGAGTTATTGAGCGGACCTTTGGTCTCCTGAAGAGCCGCTTCCGCTGCCTGGACAAGACCGGAGGGTCCCTCCCATATGCCCCTGCGAAAGTGTGCAAGATTATCATCGTCTGCTGCATGCTCCACAACCTGGCAGTGCGGAAGGAGTTGCCTCTCATCCAGGATGACAATGACCAACATCCGCCACCTGTGGAGGATCCTGGCCTGGACCACGATGCCAGTGACGATGATGATGATGATGATGATGGTGATGTCCGCACACAGCTCATCACCAACTTCTTTAGCTGAATGTGAGTATCCTGAGGTGTCATGTCAATGATGTGAGTTGGCATGATGTGTGGGTGGTGCTCTGGTGCTGTTGGAGTGTGTCCATGGGCTACTTGACTGGATGTGTGTTGCGATGTGTGCTAACAGGTGGGCTGTACTCCCCAACAGTGTTGACATGCTAACTTGGTTCTGGGTGGGTATCTTGTAACATGTATTGTGCATGAGTTTTGCTGTTCTGTCCTGTACTCCATTGCTTTTGACTGTGTGTCATTTCTGTCCTTCACAGGGTACTTTCAGATTCGTTTGGTCAACTGTGTCCACCGACGACGTGATTGCACATCCAGGCTGGTAGCTGTTGTGTCCCTACAGGTGATGTGCGCCACACCCATGGACTTCCTTCCGTCTACAGTTGTTGACTGTGTGCCCGCTGCCAGGTGGGATTACCTTGCATCTGTAGTGGTTACGACATGTTGCAACTGTGTAATAAACCTGTGCTTCACTTTGTGATGTGCGTTGTCTGTGGTCACACATTTGACTGCCATTGGCTTACTGCACCTGTGGGCTACTTGACTACAACTGGGAATGGGTGTGGTGTCTGTGCATTGCACCGTCTTCCCTGGCAACATCAGTGTAGGCAATGAGTCAGATGGCCTAGGTGTGTATGTGTTGTGTAGCCCTGGTGGTGTGTCTCCCTCATGTGTGTCACGTTGCCTGTACTCACATGCCTGTGTTGTCCTTGCTGTTGCAGTTCGCATACACAGTGTAATTTTGCAGTTCATCATCCCCATAACAGCACCCACGTTGGAATCACGACAGAGGCAAGTATGGTGTATTAGTGTGTTTATTGTGATACATTTGTGTTAATAGTGCATAGGATGGGTAGTGCTGTACATAAATCTTGCAATCCGAAGTTCCTAGGTGAATTGAAAGTCCTGGTAGACAGGATCCCCAGTATCGGGGCCACAGTTTTCTGACACATTGGTCCAACTTGTACTCCCCATGCAATGTGTGGGAGTAGTGTTGCCGTCAACAGGGTGAACAGTCTGTGCACAAAGGCGAACATCCAGAACAGGTTCAGGCTTCCTGGGAGTTGCGCTTGGCCATCGGCCTCTCACTTTTCCCTCCTCGGACAACCCCTCTTCTTGTGGGGGGCCCCTCAAGTGCAGGCTGCTGCGGTGCAGGGGACTCTCCACTAGAGTCCTCCTCCCTCCCTGTGGCAGTTGCAGTTTGTTCGGCACCAGATGTTGTTGGCACACAGGGAGGTGTGGACTGGTTGCTGTTCATCTGGCGGAGGCATTGTAAAATGTCCCTGTGCACCGCCGTCATCTCATGCAGTGCATCCCACTTGGACTCCACGCGGGACATGTGTGAGTCCACGCGGGACATGTGTGACTCCACGTGGGACATGTGGGAGTCCAAGCGGGCATGATGGGCAGCCTGCTGCTGTTTCATGTCTCTGAGGAGCCCCACTACCTGGCTGAGCTCTCCGGTGCTGGACTGGTACGCATCAGCTATGCGTACCAGTTGTGGGTCATCATGCACACCTGCAACGTCTGCAAGCAGTGACCTCTGTCTCCCACCCCTCCCACCACCCCTGCTGACATGTGCAGTGTGTGCAGTGGCACGCACAGATAACCCTGGTCCACCTTGGGGGTTGGTGGTGGTGGTGGTGTCCATGGCCCCAGGTTGGTCCAGGGTCCCTGTGCTGGTGTTGCTCCTTGTTCTGTCCATGTCGGCAGGGATGGTATTCGTGGTGACAGTCGTTGGAGGGGTGGGTGCAGGGGGTGCAGCTGGTGGTCCTGCTGGTGCTGCAGCTGGTGGTCCTGCTGGTGCTGCATGTTGACTTGCACCGGATGTGCCAGGTTGGTCTTCATCGTCCGAGGAGGACAGAGGCTGTACGACGCCAGTGAGCTCCGCATCCTCTTGAGCCTGGGACTGGGACTCCTCAGCGTCTGCTGCTGTGTCCCCATCATCACCTGTTTTTGGGAGACACAAACAATGTATGTTATGTTTCTGCAGGCATCAATGGTTGACACACATGACAGTTGTGACTGTGCCTCTGGGTGCGGGCCTGTACATTGCATTGTCCTAAGTCGTCACAGTCAGGGGTTGATATTGGTGTGGCACATTGTCCTGCATTATTTGGGCATTTCTATGTATTTTCTGGGGTGTGAACATGGTCTGCATTGGTTGTGTTTGGTTGACAGCCGGACCTCCTTCCCACCCACCCAGCCAGTCAGTTATCCCACCATGGAACGTGCTTGCGTTGCAGGGAGTGTAAGTTGTCTCTCAGGATGTCAGTCAGTGGTGTCCTGCTGTTTGTTGGTGCACATTTGCCAGCAGGGCCTTGTGCTCCCCACAGCAGTAGCCAGTGTCAGCCATCTTGTGAGTCCTTCTCCACTCCCTGTGATGTGAGCATGGTTCAGGGTGGTGTTGATGGGACAGTTGTGGGGGTGACCAATATCAGTGACTACGACTCCCATCATGCTATTGCCTCCACCCCCTTCCCAGCATGCCCATGCTTCCTTCCTTTTGACTCTGCTTCCCTGTGGGGTGGGCTGGCTGTGCTGAGAGGATGGCTGGGAGTGTTGTCCTGGCAGTTGTTTGGCTAAAAGTCCCAAGAGTGTCCCTGTGCTTCACACAACATAACCCAGGGTGGTGGTTCTTTGTGGGATCTTGTGTTAGGATGGGGGGCATTGCATTCTACCAGGTGGGTTCTGTGGAGTTTGTGTTGGGGGTGTGTGAGGGGAGGTGCTTGTGACTATGGTCAGTGCTGCAAGTCCCCCTTCCCACCCAGCTAGCCAGATATCCCACCATGGAACGTGCTTGCATTGCAGGGAGTGTAAGTTGTCTCTCAGGATGTCAGTCAGTGGTGTCCTGCTGTTTGTTGGTGCACAGTTGGCAGCAGGGCCTTGTGCTCCCCACAGCAGTAGCCAGTGTCAGCCATCTTGTGAGTCCTTCTCCACTCCCTGTGATGTGAGCATGGTTCAGGGTGGTGTTGATGGGACAGTTGTGGGGGGGCAATATGTGTGACTGCGACTCCCATGATGCTATTGGCTACACTGACTTGGCCAGCATACACAGAATTCCTTCCTTTGAGTGGTCTTCACTGTGTGTTGGTGTTGTTGTGGTGGCTACATGTGTGGATGTGTTTGTTAGTTCTATTTGTGCCACTGCCTAGCTGTAGTTGTAGTTGTGTTTGTACATGTGTTGTCACAGTTGGATGTGACTTTTTTGATGGCATGTGTTGTGTTTATCTGACTGACATACACATTTTGGGATGATTCTGTTCTGGTTGCTGTGTAATTGCTATGAGTGCATGGTTTGACTCTCCCTTGACAGTGATGTGTGTGTTTGTGGCAGTATATTGTGTACATTTGTTGTGTACTCACCAGGCTCTGGGATGTCCTCTAGTCCATATACGCTCACTGGCGGAAGGATGGCCCGCACCTTCTCCTCCCAGGGCCTGAGGTATATTGGCTTGGCAGGAGGGCCACTGCCGGTGTATTGGCTGTTGATGTAGTCTTTCTTCAGCAGGTCCCGTACCCTCCTGCGCACGTCATACCACCTGTTCTGGATGTCGCTCTTTGTGTGCCGACATGGTGATTGTGCGTTCACCCTGTTGATGATCCTCTCCCACATCTTGGTTTTCTGGGAGATGGGGGTCTGTTGGACCAGTGTGCCAAACAGCTGTGGCTCCACCCTGAGGATCTCGTCTACCATGACTTCCAATTCACTATCTAGGAACTTGGGATTCTTCTTGGGGGGCATGGTGATGGGTGGTGATGGTGAGTGATGTGTGTGTTGGTGTGCAGGTGAGGGTGTGTGAGTGTGTGTTTTGCTGGGTGTATGTGAGGTAGGTATTTGTTGGTGTGCTGATGGTGTGTGGCTTGTGTGAGGGATGAGCTGTGGGTGTGTGGTTGCTTTCTCTTGGGTGCTGGCAGTGGAATGGCATTTGCAAAGGCTCATGGTTGTGATTTGTGTCCTTTATATAGGTGGAGTTGTGGGTGTGTCTTTGTTCTCTGTCCCCACCCCCAGTATTTCTTGGCTTGGTAATTGCTTGTTTGGCCTTTTTTTGGGTGATTTTTCCTTTGTGCTGTTTGTGTATGTTGGAAACGTTCTTGTGACCGAGTCGGACCCTGCATTTGTCTCGTACGGTGTTCTCCGTTTCGTTCGCGCTGTGTTTGTGCAGTTTTCTATGCTGCGTAAGCGTCGGTCGCGGTGTTTTGTGTTGCTTCGGCTCGGTTTTGTATGCGTGTCGGTCGTACGGCTTGGCCTCCGTCCGACTCGCTCGTGGTTTTCGCGCCTTGCATCGTACTTTGCGGTTTGGAGTTCGCGTGTACGTTTCGGTCGGATTTGTTCCGGGTGCGTGTCGGTCGGTTGGATTCGCGTGTTTTTCCGGCCGGATTGCTGTTTTCCGTGCGGCTCGGTCGGTCGACTTGGTTTCGGTACGTGTCCGTCGGATTTTTCACGCCTTGCATCGTACTTGGCGTGTCGTGCGCCACGGGTACGTGTCGGTCGGTATTATTTCCGGAACCGAGTCGGTCGGTGCTTTTTCCGGCCCGAATCGGAATCGACCCCATAATGTACAATTTCATTAGAGAACATAAATCTATCGTTTGTTTAATGCCAACACTTCAAGAGTGCTCCAATTTTAATGAAGAATTACTACAACTGTAGAAAGAAGATATTTTGGAAATTATAGCTATTGATAGAATGGAACATCAGGGAATCGCAGTGCTACTGACAAATAAACTGCAAGCAAAGTTGAATTATTTGGAGAAGTATTTATCCAAAACTGCAGGATTAAAGAAGCATTTACATATAACCAAAAACTGTTGGGTAATTTTGCGTCATAATTTAAATGCTGAGGAAGGGTTAGTAAATGGTGCAATGGGTAAGGTTATTAATTTCATTAATTTCTGAAATAGAGATGAAATTGAATACTTGGCCATAAAATTGTATCACATTGATGGTATCAAGAAAATTGGGCGATGCATTGTACTGTTTTTGCTAGTATAAGACTTATATGTTCAACGGAAGCAGTTTCCACTTTCTCTAGCATATGCTGTAACCATCCATAAATCATAAGGTTTAAGTGTAGATGCAGCTTCTGTTCATTTTGGAAGTTCTGTATTCAAAGAAGGAATGTCATATGTAGCATTGTCACGAATTAGAATATTGTCCGGCTTGTTTTTGATTGACTTTGATGAGAAGAAAGTTAGTGCTGATGCAAGCTGCATAAGAGAGTACAGTCGGTTAAGAAGTCTATACGCTCCTCATTTACCACAGAACCCTGTTTATGGGAAACGGTACTCTGTCCAAAGTGGAAGATTACAAAACAGTCTACATATGCTCAAGAAAAGAAAGAAAAAGGACAAACCAGAAGCTCTTAAGAAGAGAAAAGTAGAAAATGATGGTGACATTGTAGGTTACCAGTTAGACAATAGTTTCAACTGCTATGCAAATGTTGTTCTGAATGTACTGTTCCATTTACCCTATGTAGTAAACCAAATTGAACAAAAACCAGAGATTATGATCTGCACTGTATCACTTGCCGCAACGTTTACTGACTGACAGAACTGTGACACGTTCTGCCTCAGATATTCAGGATGTTTTAGATATATGTAATGGATTAATAATGTTTACCTTCAATATTCAACAAGCTGCACATGAATTTATTATGGTCATCCTTGGAATTTTAGAACAAGAAGAAGTAAATATTGATGATTTATTTGGACTGAGTTACAGTTCGAAGCATGACAATGAAGACCGTGATTATTCATCAAGTACTGAAATAAATTCTGAGTGTTTCCTCTATTTAACATTACCAGATTGTAAAACTGTGGGGCATATTAGCAAGACCGACGTTAAAATTATCGCCGTTTTAGCGGCAGGAAACTGCCGCTAAAACGGCGATAATGGGCTTGCTAATATGCGTTATAGAATTCCAATAGAAGCCCAGGTTAGATGTCCTGCACATCTAACCTGGGCTTCTATTGGAATTCCATAACGCATATTAGCAAGCCCATTATCGCCGTTTTAGCAGCAGTTTCCTGCCGCTAAAACGGCGATAATTTTAACGTGGGTCTTGCTAATATGCCCCTGTATCTTTTGACAAATTGTTGAAAAAGACGATCCGAAATATGACCTGTCCATACTGCATATGAGTTATGTCTACTTTGAGTCTAGGAACAACTAGAAAATACCTTATAGTAATGCTACAACAATGCAGATCAGATGGCTCCAAATTGGAAACTCAAATTACAAATTTCAAAGCTGGACAAATATCAGTTTCTGGAAGAACTTTTACTACTTTAGCTACTATCTTTCATGAAGGAATTAATACAACATCTGGACACTGTACTGTGTATTTAAAGAGTGAAACTGGATGGACGGAATGCAATGACATCAATTATAAATTCAAAGCAAAACTTCCTTTCAAAATACTAAACTCATATCTTTTCTTTATCAAATCGAAGTTCTAAGGAGGAGTTCTCGATAAAAAGTGGTGTACAGTGCTTCTTCTTTGTGGTTCATCTGTGGTTCATCTGTGTTTTAGACATTATTGGGCCTTTTGGGGGTAATGTCTTCGAAAAGTTCTTCAAAATTCAAGAGTCCTGTTATGTTCCAGAAAGGATTTAATATAACATTTAAATAGTCCACTCCCTAATTAAAGTCTCAAACTGGATGGACATAAATAAATGACAACAGCATTAAGTTGAAAGCAAAAACTGCCTTTGAAACTACAAAATTCCCCCCTTTTCTTTCTTCAACCACACTTTCTACGTACTACTTGTGAAAAAACACTACTGTGTGTGAATTTGACTACATAGATAATTTAAACTGTATCATATATATTCATTTAAATAGTATTTTATACATAGGTTTGTTTACAATAGTATACAAACTCCAAATAAAACAACTGATTCATGACTTGTAGTGAGTATAATGCACACTCTCACTTATTTATAGTGAAATACTGTGCAGGTTTGGGGGTTTATTCACAATCCATTGTTTGTTTTTTCCCCATTGTTCGAGGATGAGGCTTCATACAGAACACTGTTTATGGTGAAGAAGTATGAAAGCTGAGAACAATAAAAAAGGGAAATTAAAATGGTTTAATGTAACATCAGATACTAATACAACATAAGAAATATTTATTGTTTTGCATATAATATAAACGTTTTCATTTTACAAATTAAAAGTTTATTGTGTAATCATGTAAAATGTAAATATTAACATATTTATATTTCTTTTCATTTTATAGAGATGAATGGCAACATCTATTGGGGTAATATAATCACCTAATTAGTACTTTCTGTGTTGTTCAAGAAACTTATATCATCAACATACACACCGAGGTAGAGAGTGATATAGCCACACAGAAATCAAGATACACACCTTTATAGCCATTCACATACCAACTCACACACTGGTACGTGCCCTCACACAGACTCTTATTCACCTATGCAGCCACTCAAGCATCCTCTCACTCACCCATACAGTCACTGACACAGCCATTCAGTCACTGATGCACCTACTAACGCACGCACGCACTCACTCATCCATACTGTCACTGACATAACCACTCACTCACTGATACACCAACCAGCCTTAAAGTCCCATAACAGCAGACACTGATGGATACAATGACACAGGTAGGGACACACTCATGCATACACTAATACACCCAAGGACACACTTACACATACACTGACACACCCAGCCACACACTGACCCATGCTCTGACACAGTCTGGTAGACACTGATAAACACAAATAACACACCCAGTCAAACACTGATACATACATTAAGACACCCAGGCACATACTGATACATACACTGACACACCTATCTGCAGATCAATACCTTCACTGACACACTCACTCATACACACACTGACACACACCTGGGAGTTACAAATACACACACCAAGACCCATGGACACCCCAAGGCATTCACTGACATGCTTACACACTTATTCATACAAACACAGACACACTCTGTGACAAACTGATAGAAACACTGACACACCCATGCACATGCTGATCCATTCACTGATACACTCACTCATTCACTTATACACACACTTAAAATCCCCAGAACACACTATTACATACCCTGAGACATGCATCAATACTCTGATGCACTCACTAACTCACTCACACACTCAATGAACTAAGGGGGTCATTACAATGACGGGTGGATCGCTACCGCCCGTATGGCGGTGGCGATCCGCCCGCCATTACCCACCGCCCGCATGCCATTTCCCCCCACCATATTACGATGGCAGGGGGAGCCCGGTGGACGGAAAGACCGTCCGCCGGTCCCACAGGGGACCGGGCGGTAAAGGACCCATATTAGGATGTTGGCAGAAAGCAGCCTTTCCATGGCGGTGTTGCCGCCATGGAAAGGGATGTGGTCTTTGCTTCTGGGGCCCGTTGTGGGCCCCAAGGATTTGGGGGTGTGGGGGGTGCACATGGGGGGTGCCCCCCTACATTTGAATGCACAAGGTGCCTGTCACGTTGTGCATTCAAATGCACAACATGCGTTTTTCGCATTGCGACGGGTGCTGGTGACAGCACCTCCCGCCGCAATGCAAACAATACGGGAGGCCACCGTGGCGGTGGCATCCTAATACCCATGGCGGGACCGCCGCACCGCTTGCGGACGGTCCCGCATTCCGTTGCGGTGGCGGGCGGACTATGTCCGCCCGCCATCGTAATGTGCCCCTAAGTTCCCGAAAAAAAATTAAAAACATGGCTGTTCGCCTGATAACTCTCTGATCCACATTTCACCATCTGCTCCTCAGCGCTAGGAAGCCCTTGGGCAGCTATGCGCTCTATAAAACCATAAACATAAACTTGTATATACAATCTACCACCCTGAGAGTCACTGATACTTACAGTAACACACCCATAGACAGAGTTATTCATTCACCTAACACCATATAGACAAAAATACACAAGAATAATAAACAATCAGACACAGCTCTTTCCTTGTTTCAGTGGTGGTTCTAATAAGAACTCTTTTTTTTGTATGTTTTTGTAAATGTTTTTTATTTCTTTATCGTACTTTTCTTTGTTTTAAAAAGTATGAAATGAACTTTCATAAAAAACTAAATGCAGGAACTTTGCATTTTCAAAGCACAACGGTGCTGTACAACAATTGATGGAAAAAAAGTATGAAAAAAACTAACAACGATGCTTCTTCACCTGCGCAAACATATCGGTGACATCCTTCACCTTCACGGCCACAAGCTTATGGGAAGTGGCACAGTGAGTAACCATTCCTCCCAATTCGGTGCAGGTGCCTGGCATTCTGATCTCGGCAGGAGTGGAATGGGCAGATGACAATGACCCTGCAGCAGCGTCCGAGCTTGTCCCTTCTCTCTTGCTATCTACACATATGTAAGCTCATGGATTGTGCACACATGCTTCCACATACTTGATGTCCCTTGACTATATTTTTTTGCGGTGCCACAAGATTGTTCTTTTCCACACAGGTTGCATTTTACAAACCTTCCCGAGACTTTTTTCTCACGACTCGGTATGGTGCAAAACTGCCATAGCTCACTCTCCTTTCTCGAAGATGACGGCAGCTCTTCAGCTTCTCCATGTTCAATTAGGACAGGTTCTGAAGGCGGTGGTGCAGCACTCCCTTCAGCAATCTAAACTGTAGTATTTCTGAAATATTTCCAAAAAAGATGTTTCTCCCACAACAGTTAGAGAAACAATAACTGTTTTAGGGAGTGGCCCTACTAAAAAATAGGTGTGGTCCAACAGTAACCAATGAAATCTTTTTCTGACATCAAGCGGCACCGCGGGTCCAGAACTGCAGATTTACGTGTCTGCACTTACACCGTGAAAACACTCAGGGGCCTATTAGGATGGCGGGCGGGGACACGACCGCGGTGCTGGCGGTAACACCCATTTACCGCACGCCGCCAGCGGTCTCCACGCCCGCCATATTAGGATGGCCACACATTGCACATTTCCCACCCGCTGCGGTGCGACGCCGACCGCCATCAAAGTGCACCCGCCACCGCGGCGGAGTGAGCCACACACCGCCGTGCGGAATGACGTCCCGTACGCCGAAGATATCACGATGCTGGAAACATGGCAGCGCACCGCGACGGAGAAACCGCACAGCGAAAGACGGCAGAGACATCACAGCGGAGACAGAAAAGAAACACCCGGGACACACCGCGATAGATCCTGCCCTACACGCCTTCCCGGTGCTGTACATGATACACCACCTGCAAGTTATCCACCGCCGCGGACGCCTCCGCAGGTACGTACAGACACAACAGTGCAAGTAACACAATACACAGCTCCAGGGTGGAAAAACATCGCATGGGAACACCACACACCCCTGTGGGGACAGGCACACAGCCATCACTGCACACACACATGTCCCACCTGTGACAAAAACATCTCACCACATACTGCCCACCCATGTACCGCATTCATGAACAAATGTCCCGGTTACGTCACCGCCGCGGTCAGTGTGCATGAAACCATGCACACAACGCAGAGCACAGGGCCAGCGCATGCCAAGGGCACCGTACAAATTGCACAGAGCCACAACTCCATCCACAACACACCAGCTACCTCCCTGAAGGGACACAACATGTGCCACTCCTGCACAACAACCACACAACTACAGCCACACCATGCCCCACGTCCCAACAACTGCATATACAGCCACAGCAGGACCCTTTGCAAAGGAACACATAGCACAGAAGCCCAGGCCCCAGCCAACACACACACCACAACAACATCACACACAAACCAAGAACACTGAGGCCAGGCACCAAATGTACACACACACAGATGAGGACCAAACACTTCACTGCACACACCACCTGACAAGTCACACACACATACACCACCCTGACTCACAGCTACATACACACACCACATGCCAGCAGTAATGGAGGACAACATATAGGAAAGCCAAAGTGAGGTGCCCACAAATGGAAGGGCAGTGACACAACCATCAAGCATGTGTGATGCTCATGGAAGACAAGACACATGTGAGAACACACACAGCCCATCACAGCACACATGGCTGACACAGTCAGTCAACACAAACCACGGTCACCCCAATGCAACAGCTCCTGGAGACAGCAAGGACACCCATGTATAGGCACAGGGATGTAAGGAAGGCCCTGAACTCAAACACTGACCAGCCACACATAGGCATCCAAATACTGGACTAGACAATGTCTGCTGCACATCACACAGTGACACACTACATGACAGCCAAGCACAAGTAGGATATGTCACACATACCTCCTCCCACAACAGCAACACACAATACTGCCATGTGCACAAAACACAACCACAGGGCTAAACAAGTACACATACAGGCACACCACTCCAGGGTCACACATGGCAGTAGTTGACAATGCAGGTGCACACACATCCACAGTCACAACCAAGTCACCCCTTCACACCATACACTTCTCCACCACCCAAGTGCACACATTGGAAGTAAGCCATGGGACCTGGATAACTCATCACCACAAGATGTCCATACACCGACACTGATTGGCACACAGAAAGGAAGCTCACACAGACCCCATGACCCTGGCCTGCCTGCCTGTAAGCCTGTGCCCAAACTCCCACCCTGTGCTGCCATTGCCCACAAACCTGACATGTGTCCACCATAGATAACATGAGCCAAGAAGGAAGATGACAACAAGATGTCATTGCCAACCACCTGCACTGCACCCATAAGTATCACAGTCATGTAGAAATGAAGTGCCTCCCACCCCTGCAAAAAAATGAAATGTGAGACAACCCATTGGCAATGTTGAAGTGGCATACTGAGCCTGTGACACAGTAAACCATGCACACACAGAAACAACTTTATTCAGGAAGGACACTGACACAACTCACTGCAGGACCAACTGTGTTTATTCACAATTTGCATATAGAGACAACACATTTGGGCAACAGCAAAGCCAGTGGGCATTTCAATATGCACAGTATTTACATGAGAAGCTGCACAGGCAGGGGGCACACAGCAGTGAACGACAAGGCCAGTGGGCAGGACAAAGTGCAGAGTGAGTCCATGAGAAGCTGCACAGGCAAGGGGCAAACAGCAGTGAAACACAAGGCAACTACAATGTGCAGAGTAGTTACATCAGAAGCTGCACAGGCAAGGGGCAAACAGCAGTGAACAGCAAGGCCAGTGGCCAGTCCAAAGTGCAGGTGAGGTACATGAGATCCTGCACAGGCAAGGGGCAAACAGCAGTGAACAGCAAGGCCAGTGGCCAGGACACAGTGCAGGTGAGGTACATGAGATGCTGCACAGGCAAGGGGCAAACAGCAGTGAACAAAAAGGCAAAGACATTGTGCAGAGTACTGACATCAGAAGCTACACAGGGAATGTATGCAACTCTACCATGCCATGCCCAGCAACAGAGTAATGGGCCTGACAATGGGCATCACACGCACCCCTGTGGACAGACAGGTGTGTAAGGGTGACCAACACTCAGATGGGGCTATCTGTTGGACTTGGAGCTGACTGTGTGTTGGAGTCAGTTGGAGGACTGCCCTGGGCAGTGGGAGTAACAACTGTGGAAGAGCCAACTGTGCATGTGGTAGCTGGGGGGCTGCTTGGACTAGGTGGGGTGGTGGCCCGGGGAGGTGGACTCATGCCCTGGTGAGACACAGTGTGTGCCGGAGATTGTGGAGGGGTGCCTCTCCACTTCTTGGGGATCCTGAAAGGCTTCCCTGTCTGTGGATTGAGGGGAACTGGGGCAGACACAACAGGTGACCCCAACACCAAAGCTGATTCTGGTGTGGATGGTGACCCCCCCTCTGGGGACATGCTGGATCCCGCTGTGCGCTTGCCTGGTGTTTGCCACCACCCTGCCTCCCTCTGTCCACCAGCTTTGCCCCCTACAGTGTCCTCCCGTGCTGCCTTCACAGGGCTTGGGATGGGAGTGGAGGTCAAGGATGGATTATCCATGGGGCCGTCATCCTGTGTAATGTTTGCAGGCAACACCTTCTCAGTGGGTGTGGAAACTGTCATTTTGCCTCTGCGAGGCGTCTTTGGGACAGGGGAGTCTTTGGCAGGGGAGGAAGGTGAGGCCTGTGACCCTGATGCTTTTTCTTTGCTTTGTGGCCCTTGCTGTCGCCTGATGGGCTTTTCTCTCTGCGCTCTGGGGTGGCCTTACTCTTATGTGGGGATGGTGTCTGCGCCCTAGTACGCTTGGGCTGCTGCTGCTCCTGTGTGCTGCGGGTTCTGTATCAGGACTTTTGGGTCCGTTGAGCATTGTCACTGTCGTCAGAGGTGCACAGTGACACGGGGCCAGACCGAGTGCTGGGAGCCGCTCCCTGACTATGTGCCTGTTGCAGGGCTGCTGTCACAGTTGATGACAAGGACTGCACAGTCCGGTGTAGCCCACCTACGTCGGAATGTAAGCCCTCCATGAAAGCTATAACCTGCCCCAACTTTTTGTCGTGCTCTTGGAAGGCATTGAGAAGTGCTGTCTGCCCCACACACAGCTGGCGCAATAGCTCGACTGCTTCTGCACTGAAGGCAGCAGGGCTGACATGGGCTGGGGCAGCTGTGCCTGGGGTGAAGGTGACTCTTCCCTTCCTACTCGTGCGGACACGGGCAGCATCAGTGGAGGTTGAAGGGAGGCTGGCCACTGGACGCTGTGTGGCAGAAGAGGAGGCCGAGTCCCCGTTCCCCGTACCCCCCAACATGGATGTGTCACCGCTGGCGTCAGATGAGGTAGAGCTTTGTGTCTCCGGCTGTGAATCCTCTAGCAGACTCCTGTCCCCCTCCTCGGCGCTGGTCACATCTGTGTCAGTCTGCTCCAGTGCGGCTGTTGCACTGGAAGCCTCACCACTGGTGTCCGTCCCCTCTCCCTCTGCACATACGGGAGCTGCTGCATAGGAGAGAGAAGTACTGTGAGATGAGTGGCATCAACAGAACTAACACGTGCCAATACATCTGCATCCTAGAAAGAGGTGTGCAGCACATTGCTGCCACCCTGTGCACACATATATCTTGCCACCCAAAATATCAACACAACGGTGCATGTCCGCCACACATCCTGCCATAAGTGCCCCAGGTGACTCACACAGCACACCATCCTGCAGTTGGCTCACATCAGACACAGCCCCAAAATGGCCTGTGCACACACACTGTCTCGATGTTGGCAAGGATGAACACCACGACATGGTGCACATCACCTACATGTGTGGAGCAGTAGGGGACCACACAGACTACAACATACCAGCCCACAATGACCCTGCACACATGCCATCCACCATATCGAGTCCATGGGCACATCTACTGTTGCACATTGGCCTCAGATGTCTGACTGGCAGACATCTGAGGTCTGGAATTACACGCATTCATTGAAACGCATTCACAGTTGGCACACTGGCATTCCCATCCATCTGAATTCACACACTACCCCACAGCAGAAGGTACCTGAAGGCCACAACTCCAAATGTAAGAGAGATGCACAGTGCTAAAACTCACTTCATGAAGCACCGTTTGGGAGAAAAGCATGGCACATACACCCAGCACAGAGGCCACTCCCAAAACATTGCACCACACAACCAACGTCACACAGCTGACAATTTGCACACTCTGTAGACACATGCACCCACTCCCAGCCAAAGGCAGCCTGCAACACATACTCACCCCTGGCTCGCTGCTGATGCTCCTTCAGTTGTCTGTCCAGCTCAGGTTGTGTGACAGCCAGGATGCGGGCCATTAGTGGTGTCATGCTGCGCCTAGCCAACCTGCCAGTCCGAGGGAGCAGCCCCAGCGTCATCTCGGCCACGTTCTTGCTCAGCCGGCAGATGTCGTCCCACCTTTTATGACAGTGGGTGCGCCTTCGGTTTGACACACCCAGATCCCGGACTCTGGAGGCAATGGCCCTCCACACGGCTTTACGCTGGTGGACCTTCAGCTGCAGGCATGGGAGACAAGAGGGGTGAGGTTCCAGTGACACAGTGCACAATGACAACACAACGAAAATGCAGTAGCACGACAGTGACTCATCCAAAACTCCAGCTACAACTGTCACATAGCCAACAATTGCTGTGAACATGGTGCAATGTCATTGGTCAATCAGACGTACAGGCATGCATGTTCGATGGTGGACACAGTACCTCCACATCCCATTCACATGCAGGATACCAACACAGCAAGCAACGTGTAGTCTGGCTGCAGCTACTGTCTGCAGTTACCTACAACTACACATAGAGAAGATAGCAAAACATGTGTCTTGTTGTTGGACTCACTGTGTCCAACACTGCGCATTCCTAAGTGTCCTAGCCCTGTGAAAGCCTCACTGTGTCCTGGAACTCACATAGAGTGACAACAACTGTCATACACACACCCTTCTCCCACGCCTGCTCCTGTGCAATCTACATGGCAGAGATGGGACTTAGATGAAGAGGCGTGACCCAAACACACATGGAACACACTGTACATGCAGTGATGTGGACATGTGGCATTCGACGGGGACTGTGCAGGGCAGGTGGACTGACACTGAGTGGGTTAATTGGGAGCAACACAGCCATTCACACAAACGATAACTGGCCAGACTCCTGCATCACCAAAATGCAGCTGCACTGTATGGCTGACACTACAGGACATGTCCCTCTACTCAGGATAGGCATGCAGGGTAACATGTGAAAGAGCCCACCAAGCCCTTCCCGCTGTAGTAAACATGATAGGCAGTGCATGTCAGAGACCCCACAACCGGTAGGTCGCTGGGCAAGATCTGGCACGACCCGCGCCCTGATCCCAGCCACTGCGCCGCGTGGGCACCTCCACCCACGTGTGCACACCCTGCACTCTCACTCACAGTCTGGGAGACTTACCACGACATTAGGGCCGCCATAAAGCCTTAGGTACTGTGCAAGCACCCCGTCTACCAGGACCCCAAGCTCCTCACTGGTGAAGGGACTGGCACGGATCTTCTGAGTCCTCGACATCCCAATGGACATGTGGCAGCAGCAGCACGTTGAGGGTGGCAGCCAGCAGTCCCTTGAGGCAGCAGCAGCAGGTGGAGGGTGGCAGCCAGCAGTCCCTTGAGGCAGCAGCAGCAGGTGGAGGGTGGCAGCCAGCAGTCCCTTGAGGCAGCAGCAGCAGGTGCAGGGTGGCAGCCAGCAGTCCCTTGAGGCAGCAGCAGCAGGTGGAGGGTGGCAGCCAGCAGTCCCTTGAGGCAGCAGCAGCAGGTGGAGGGTTGTCAGTCAGCAGTCCCTGGTAGCTGTGGGAATGTGGTGCACCCTCCCACACATATATAGGCCCCTGGGACTGTGTCAGTGGTCCCAGGGTGCTGCAATTGGTGTACCAGGTCTGCCTCATTCAAATACATCCAATGTCCGCCTCCGCGGTGGCGGTGCACGCCTACCGCGATTTTCAAACTCACATCAGGCTACCGCGAGGCTGCTTCCCATTGGCTGCAAGGGCATGGTGCATGCCGGTGACACACCGTAGGGTGCATGTGCGCGCTACGCGGTGGTGCATCTTTTGAATGCCTCCAGTGACCGCCTCGGCTGGGGTGGTGCACGCCTACCGCGATTTTCAAACTCGCATCAGGCTACCGCGAGGCTGCTTCCCATTGGCTGCAAGGGCATGGTCCATGCCGGTGACACACCGTAGGGTCCATGCGCGCGTTACCGCGGTGGTGCATCTTTTGAATGCCTCCAGTGACCGCCTCCGCGGGGGTGGTGCACGCCTACCACGATTTTCAAACTCACATTGGCTGCTAGGGCATGGTCCATGCCGGTGACACACCTCAGGGGCCAAGCGGTAGGCACCGCCATATGTCTGCCAGACAGTGCCTGAAGTGACCGTGATTTGGGTAGCGGTGAATGGTGACCGCCATTGTCACATACATATCTGGCGGTGTCACCTGCGATCGTGCCTGGGTTATGGGCGGTGCCACACCTCAGGTGTCAAGCGGTAGGCACCGCCATATGTCTGCCAGACAGTGCCTGGAGTGACCGTGATTTGGGTAGCGGTGCATGGTGACCGCCATTGTCACATACATATCTGGCGGTGTCACCCGCGATCGTGCCTGGGTTATGGGCGGTGCCACACCACAGGGGCCAATCGGTAGGCACCGCCATATGTCTGCCAGACAGTGCCTGGAGTGACCGTGATTTGGGTAGCGGTGCATGGTGACCGCCATTGTCACATACATATCTGGCGGTGTCACCCGCGATCGTGCCTGGGTTATGGGCGGTGCCACACCACAGGGGCCAGGCGGTAGGCACCGCCATATGTCTGCCAGACAGTGCCTGGAGTGAGCATTAATGGAGTTGTGGAGTAGCTGTGCTGCACCTAACGTGTCCTCCAGCTCTCTGCATAGGCCAACATGTACAGTGCCCGGTGTCTCAACAATTGAAGGGTCCTCATGAGGGCAAATGCACATAAGGAACATGTCACTCCACGTCACCAACACATACCATATATGGGTCGCCAATACATTGCATGGGCACATACACTCGCACATGTCACATGTGCTGTGTAATGAAATGTAGACTGTCCAGTTAATGTGTTGCATAGCATATGTAGATAATGGTCAATGTCTGTGTGTGCAATGTAACGCACACTGTCGTCTCATTTACTGAACTAGGGGCATCAGCAACTGGCACATTGTCCAATGCACATGCACACACGTGTCCCCCACGCTCAGCCGGTGGTCAGTGTGTAGTTGAAGTGTGCCATGTGCAACCTGTTTTGGTAGGTGTATCAGGGCCAGCAACATGGTGTGTTCGGGTAGTATTGCAATTAGTAACATATGCTGGGGGTCATACTCACAGGTATGCACACATATCTGTTAGTATATCACACTGTGCATGCGAATGAGCCGGAGGGGTGCACAGATAATTGCTGCTGGTAAGGGGACAGGTGTACGAGTAGTGTGCCTGATGTGTACCTACTTGTGAAGTGCCCTGTCGGTTAATGGTGCATGTTGTAAGACTTGGGAATGTGTCTGTTGAAAACATTTATGTGATGCACATTTCATGGTCTTCTGCATTGACATCTGTGCACTGTGATCTGTCCTAGGAGGAGGAGGCACAATATCCATCGTCCGTTCACAGTCCTGGCAGACATGGAGAATGAGGATATAATCCGCAAATTCAGGCTGGACCGACAAACCCTGCAGAACCTATGTGCCATGTTGGAGCCCCACCTGCAGCCACGTCGGACATATCCAACAGCTTTCACCGCAACATCTAAGGTGATGGCATGCCTGCATTTCTTTGCAACAGGCTCATTCCAGCACACGGTCGCAAGTGCAGGTGGGATGTCACAGCCGATGTTCAGCATGGTGCTGAGGGATGTCCTGTCGGCCATGATGCTGTACAAAGACAGATATATCCATTTTCCCAGGGGCCTGAGTTGGTGGCTGTGAAGGGCGATTTCTATGCCCTTGGACATATCCCCCATGTCATTGGTGCAATTGATTGCACACATGTTGGGCTTGTGCCACCACAGGCACGTGAACAGGTTTACCGCAATAGGAAGCATTCACACTCGGTAAATGTTCAAGTGGTGTGCCTGGCGGACATGATCATCTCACACGTGTATGCCAAGTTTCCCGGCTCAGCTCATGATGCCCACATCTTGCGCAGCAGCATCGTTCCTCAGCTGATGGCCAATCTGCTTCCTGAGCGTGCATGGCTTGTGGGTGAGTATGCATAGTGGATTAGAGTGGTGTGTGTGTGACATGCTGTTGTGTTGCATTTTGGGACTGCAAGGTTAAGCTGTGTCTCTCACACCAGGTGACTCGGCATATCCGAACCGCCCGTGATTGCTGAGCCCATTGCGGAATCCCGTCACGCCAGCTGATGTGCGATACAATGATGCCCATGGGAGGACACGGCGTGTGATAGAACGGACATTTGGTCTCCTAAAATCAAGATTTCGGTGCCTGGACCGTACTGGAGGTGCCCTTATGTATTCGCCAGGGAAGGTGTGTCAGATAGTGGTGGCATGCTGCATGCTCCACAACCTGGCCATTCGCAAGGCAATACCCCTGATCCTGGATGACGATGATGAGCAGCCAAGGCCGCCGCCTGCAAATCAACCCGGATCCAGTGACGAGGGCAGTGGAGAGGAGGAAGGGGTCGACATGCGTCGACAGCTCATCACCCGCTACTTCACTTGAAGGTGAGTGACGATGTAGAAGGGACAAAATGGTCTGATGGTGTTGCTGTTGCTGTGTGGGTGTATTTGAGCTTGCTGACTGCAGCTTGGTGTTGACTCATTGCTGCCTGCCAATGTATGTGTGATTGGTTAGTGTGATACAGAATGTCTCTATGGTGACTGTTGCTCTGTGTAAAGTTTGTAGGTCTGAGTACCTTGTTGACAAGTGTTGTGTGATGTGTGCAATGCCACACCCATACAAGTGACTCTTGTTCTGCGGTTTTCCCTAGGTCCCTTCAGCATCTCACTTGTTACCTACATTCCATTCCCCTGGACCATGTCCTACACGGTGAAGGTTGCACATCCTGTATTAAAGATGGAGCAGACACAACAACATGTGTGTAAGGTGTATTTATTTACAACTGTGACATGCGAGGGTGGAGAAAATGTGAAGGGGGAATTGAAGAAGTGAGTTGACAATCATGGTAGATGAGATACTTGAGTAGTCCCCACAATGATGTGGAGACCCAGTCCAACAGATAGATGCCATTCACATGGCAGTGTGGTGAAGGATAGTCCAAAAGGTCAATGCAGTGGTGCAGTGGTCTGCCATCATGGCTGGCTCGGGGACTAGCGTTTGGCAGGTGCTTTGGCACGTGAGGCTCCCTGGCCTTTCCTTGGACGGCCCCTCTTGCGCTTGACTGGAGGGGCCACTGCTGCAGGGGCAGTGGTGTCTGAGGACTCACCCCCCTCTGTGGACGCAGGGGAGGATGATGAAGTGTCATCCTGCTGCCCAACAGGGGGAGGCGGAGGGGTAGAATGTTGCACTTGCCTGTCCCTCAGAACCGCCACTAGCTGCCCCAAGAGGTCCACAATATGTCCCATGCGTGTGTCCATGGACCTCAGCAGCAGGAGGTGCTCCCGAGATTCTTCCTCTAACCGGCCCATTCGTCCCTGGGCCTGTTGATAGGCCCCAAGGACTCTGTCGATGTGGCCCAGGGCTTCCGTCCCAGGATCAGTCCCCCTCTGCATGACCCTGTCCCGACCAGCTGCACTGCTGCCATGGTCCTGTCCGGTCCTCACATTGGCCCGCTGCATCCTCTCCCTGGCCTCCACAGTCGATGTGGTGGGCTGCTCAACCCCTGGGGCAGAGAGGGTGATGCGGACAGCTGTGGTGGTGGTGGTAGTGGTTGACACACAGGCCGTGACAGCAGCTGTCAGTGGATGGTCAGGGGCTGCAGCTGATGTGGTTGGGGGGACAATGGGTGCCTGGGACTGGTTGCGGCCTGCCACACCAGATGGGCCAGCGTGGAGCTCCTCATCCAAGGAATCCAGGGAGTCCTCATCCAGTTGTCTCTGGTCCGGGGGGGGATCACTGACAGAATATCGAATACAAGAATATCGACCTACAACAATATCGAAGTAAAAATATAGAATGACAAAATATCGAATGCCTATCTACAAACAGGTAAGTACAAAAATATCAAATCCAAAATATAGTTGTAAAAAATATAGTTAGTCAAAATATCAAATTTTTTAAATATCTTAAAAGTATTGTAAAATTAATGAAATAATATATATAATTAACTAAAACATACTTAAAAATACTTAAATAACTTTAAAATTAATAAATAATTAATGTAAGTTAAAAAAAAATAAACATACATTTTTATTTTTTAATACATATATATATTAACGTAATATTTATAAAAAATATTCAATATTTTTAGCGTAGGATGGCGGGAGGGTAAAATTTACTATTACCACTCCAGTGAGTGCAACAGTAGGGAAAGCATTGGATAGCGGGAGGGTAAAAATTACTATTCCCACTCCAGTGAGTGCAACAGTAGGGAAAGCGTTGGATAGCGGGAGGGTAAAAATTACTATTCCCACTCCAGAGAGTGCAACAGTAGGGAAAACGTTGGATAGCGTAGGGGTATAAATTACTATTCCCACTCCAGAGAGTGCAACAGTAAGGAAAACGTTGGATAGCGGGAGGGTAAAAATTACTATTCCCACTCCAGAGAGTGCAACAGTAGGGAAAGCGTTGGATAGCGGGAGGGTAAAAATTACTATTCCCACTCCAGTGAGTGCAACAGTAGGGAAAGCGTTGGATAGCGGGAGGGTAAAAATTACTATTCCCACTCCAGTGAGTGCAACAGTAGGGAAAGCATTGGATAGCGGGAGGGTAAAAATTACTATTCCCACTCCAGAGAGTGCAACAGTAGGGAAAGCGTTGGATAGCGTAGGGGTAAAAATTACTATTCCCACTCCAGTGAGTGCAACAGTAGGGAAAGCGTTGGATAGCGGGAGGGTAAAAATTACTATTCCCACTCCAGAGAGTGCAACAGTAGGGAAAGCGTTGGATAGCATAGGGGTAAAAATTACTATTCCCACTCCAGAGAGTGGAACAGTAGGGAAAGCGTTGGATAGTGTAGGGGTATAAATTACTATTCCCACTCCAGAGAGTGCAACAGTAGGGAAAGAGTTGGATAGCGTAGGGGTAAAAATTACTATTCCCAGTCCAGTGAGTGCAACAGTAGGGAAAGCGTTGGATAGCGTAGGGGTAAAAATTACTATTCCCACTCCAAAGAGTGCAACAGTAGGGAAAATAATGATTTAATATTTTAATAAAAATAAAATAATTATCAATACCAATAAAAAATTAATTAAAATGACTTAACAATTACAAAATATTTAATAATTAATTCTAAATACCAATAAATATTATTTCTTAAAAATTAATTACCTATTAATAAAAATTAATTACCAATTATTAAAAATTAATTACCAATTAATAAAAATTAATTACCAATTAATAAAATGTAATTACCAAATAAGAATTAACAATAAATTAATACTTAATACCAATAAATAAAAATAAATAATTACTGATTTACAATTAAATTACTTCCCACCCTATTCCCCTATAAACCCACAACCCGCTCTGAATAATAAATTAATACAATTAATATAATTATCAATTAAAAAATTAATAAAAATTAATTACCAATTAATAAAAATGAATTACCAATTAATAAAAATTATTTACCAATTATTAAAAATGAATTACCAATTAATAAAAATTAATTACCAATTAATAAAAATTAATTACCAATTAATAATTAATTAACAATGAATTATTTATCAATACCAATAAATAAAATTTAATAATTACTTAATTAAATTTAAATTACTTCCCACCCTATTCCCCTATAAACCCACAACCCGCTACAGAACTAAAACCCACAATTAAATTAAATATAATTAATAATTCTAAAATTAATATTTAATTTACTATAATTAAATTACTTCCCACCCTATTCCCCTATAAACCCACAACCCGCTACAGAATTAAATTACACAAAAATTAAATAACATAAAATTCATTACTTTATAAAAATTAAAACATACATTACAAAAATAATACATACTTTTAACACATATACTAACACTTAAAACACTATAAAAAAATTCGATATTTTTAACAACTATATTATGACTGTCGATATTTTGACAATCGATATTTCTTACCTGAATTTCGATATTCTTAACCACTATATTTTGGCAATTCGATATTCTGTCCATTCTATATTTACAACTCGATATTTTGGCAATTCGATATTTACAATTCGATATTATGTCTGTTTACCCCGGGGGGGGACTGGCTCTGCAGGGTGGTGTCATCCTCTGCAGTGAGTTCTTGGTCACCTGTGGGTCAGATGAGAAATGGTCATTGTGTTGCACCCATCAAAGTTTGTGTTAGCAGTGTTACATCAACTGTTTGTACATCCAGCAGTTGTTCACTGTACAAATTTGCATTGACCGACATCCAGTGATGCATTACAAGCTGTTGTGGTACATGCATTACTTGTCCATATTGGGAGTTGTCAAGACATGACATGCACAATATAATTTTTTGACATTGACAGTCTCATGTTGGCATCCTGTTATTGATCAATCATATGTCATCCATTTACGCGTATGTGTCACTTGTTGAGCCCTTGCAGCGGTTTACTCTGCACAGTGAGTGAACATTGTAGTTTCATGCATACCTTTTCAATGTGGTGTAGATATCTGTATTTGCAATTCCAGACATGCTTAAGTTTGCTTTAATTAGATCCTAGGTGGTCTGGACCACTGCTACTGTCAGATGGCATGTAGTGGTGTGCATGGTTGTGCTCGGAGTTCCATCTACATGTGTTTCAGACATTCACACTTTGGTTGCTGTCACAGTTTCATTTTCTTAGGTGTGTGCACACTATAGTTGCCAATGCTATCTGGGTGTGCAGTTGTGCATTGAGAGACCTGGTGTCCTATGCCAACATGTTTTTTTAAATGCATATCTGGCTGCATGTTGTGGCTGTTGATATGTTGTGTTTGCTGTGTTTTCCTTGTATTTTTGAGACCTCTCTGTGTGTGTATGATGAGGGCTTCCATCTTGGTCCAGTGTGGGACAAGTCAGCATGATATGTCCACATGCCAGTTCTTTTGAAGTGTACATTGCAATGACTGACACATGCATGTTGGTGCCAGGAAGTAATGGGTCTTGTGTGCTGGCGGTCAGGTGGGCCCGTGTGAGTTGTTGTGCAAACTTCCCAGCCCCACACACCCCGACCTGTGAGATGCGGTTACCTACCTGTGAGTTGGGTGGATAGCATACATTGCCTGCCACATGCTTCTTATTGGGGGTGTAGTGTCCCATCCTCCATAGTGGTGGAACAGCATGCATGTTGCATTTTGTGGGACGGATAGCCAAACACACTACACCGTCTCACTGTGAAGATGGCTAACTACTGTTTGAGGTGAAGGTGAGCAATGACATGGCTATGTGACTTGGTAGAAATCTTTGGATGGAATGTGCGTGTGGTGAGCATGATGTGTGTGTGGCTTTTTGTACCCATTGATTTCAGATTACATTTGGTCATGGGGTATAGCCCCCATCACTGTTGTCCCAGCTATCTGGCTGTGGGGTTCACTCCCCCGACATTTGAAGGCACAATAGGGCAAGGGGTATAGTCTCGTAGCACAGTGGTGACATACAGCAGGGTGAAGATCTCACCCAGCATACATTTCCACACTGTCATGGTTTCATGGTATTTGTGGACCTGAGAACATGAGCACAGTACTGGTGAAGCAGTTGTTCCAGGGCATCCATACACTGACATGTTGTGGTCAACAGTGGTGTGTGTGTGAGATGTACTCAGCCCTGTGCAGACAATGTGTGCTTTTGGGGCCAGACTATACCAGCACTGTTCAGACAGACAGTGTGAGATGTGAACATTGTCAATGCATACACACATTGGTGGTCCAAACAAGACACCTTTGACAATTTAATTCAGACAAGGTGCTGTTCTGCAATTCAGTGCAGCACTGTGGTAGCTGGGTGTGTTGCAGGACATTTGGGATGTGCTTAGTTTAGCATTGTGAGTCCCAGCTGCAGTGTAGTTTTTGGGTACACTGCACTTCCACTGTTTACATTGCAACACTGTGGTATGACATGGGTGATTTGCACTTTGCCATACAAACGGCCAGACACTGCTGCAGGGCAGCATGATCGTTGTTAGTGTTGCAGTGTGTGATGCCTGGCACAGTGTACACAATGTGGGTCAATTTTGAACAGAGACTTGTGCATGGTGACTACAACACAACTGTTTTGCATTATTTGTGTTGGTGACTGTGGACTAAGTGGCATGGTGTCATGTGCGGCTGCACAGACGTCACATGCCTATGAGTGGGACTAGTGCTCCATCCTGCTCAGCTGTGGGACAAGGGGGCCAGGTGGGAGTTGTAGTGCAGGCCTCCCAAACACCCTCCCACCTCCCTGTAAAGATGGCTACCTACCTGTTAGGTGAGGGTGAAGCACACAATGGCTGAGGCATGCTTCTGGGTGGAGGGCAGTGCTCCATCCTGCTCAGCTGTGGGACAAGGGGGCCAGGTGGGAGTTGTAGTGCAGGCCTCCCAAACACCCACCCACCTCCCTGTAAAGATGGCTACCTACCTGTTAGGTGAGGGTGAAGCACACAATGGCTGAGGCATGCTTCTGGGTGGGGGCAGTGCTCCATCCTGCTCAGCTGTGGGACAAGGGGGCCAGGTGGGAGTTGTAGTGCAGGCCTCCCTAAACACCCACCCACCTCCCTGTAAAGATGGCTACCTACCTGTTAGGTGAGGGTGAAGCACACAATGGCTGAGGCATGCTTCTGGGTGGGGGCAGTGCTCCATCCTGCTCAGCTGTGGGACAAGGGGGCCAGGTGGGAGTTGTAGTGCAGGCCTCCCTAATTCCACAGACACCTCCCTGTAAAGATGGCTACCTACCTGTTAGGTGAGGGTGATAGCACACAATGGCTGAGGCATGCTTCTGGGTGGGGGGAGTGCTCCATCCTGCTGAGGGCTGTGGGACAAGGGTGTGCCTGGTGGGAGTTGTAAGTGCTGGCCTCCCTATTCCATAGACACCTCCCTGTAAAGATGGCTACCTACCTGTTAGGTGAGGGTGAAGCACACAATGGCTGAGGCATGGTTGTGGGTGGGGGCAGTAGCTCCATCCTGCTCAGCTGTGGGACAAGGGGGCCTGGTGGGAGTTGTAGTGCAGGCCTCCCAATCACCACAGCCACCTCCCTGTAAAGATGGCTACCTACCTGTTAGGTGAGGGTGAAGCACACAATGGCTGAGGCATGCTTCTGGGTGGGGGAGGGCTACATCCTGCTCAGCTGTGGGACAAGGGGGCCAGGTGGGAGTTGTAGTGCAGGCCTCCCTATTCCACAGACACCTCCCTGTAAAGATGGCTACCTACCTGTTAGGTGAGGGTGAAGCACACAATGGCTGAGGCATGCTTCTGGGTGGGAGGCAGTGCTCCATTCATGCTCAGCGGATGGGACAAGGGTGTGCCTGGTGGGAGTTGTAAGTGCAGGCCTCCCATACACCACAGCCACCTCCCTGTCAAGATGGCTACCTACCTGTTAGGTGAGGGTGAAGCACACAATGGCTGAGGCATGCTTCTGGGTGGGGGAGTAGCTCCATCCTGCTCAGCTGTGGGACAAGGGGGCCTGGTGGGAGTTGTAGTGCAGGCCTCCCAAACACCACACCCACCTCCCTGTAAAGATGGCTACCTACCTGTTAGGTGAGGGTGAAGCACACAATGGCTGAGGCATGCTTCTGGGTGGGGGCAGTGCTCCATCCTGCTCAGCTGTGGGACAAGGGGGCCAGGTGGGAGTTGTAGTGCAGGCCTCCCAAACACCCACCCACCTCCCTGTAAAGATGGCTACCTACCTGTTAGGTGAGGATAAAGCACACAATGGCTGAGGCATGCTTCTGGGTGGGGGGCAGTGCTCTATCCTGCTCAGCTGTGGGACAAGGGGGCCTGGTGGGAGTTGTAGTGCAGGCCTCCCAAACACCACACACACCTCCCTGTAAAGATGGCTACCTACCTGTTAGGTGAGGGTGAAGCACACAATGGCTGAGGCATGCTTCTGGGTGGGGGCAGGGCTTCATCCTGCTCAGCTGTGGGACAAGGGGGCCTGGTGGGAGTTGTAGTGCTGGCAGCATGTACACATGTACCCATGGTGATGTTGCTAACTACCTTTGGGGGCTTCAGGGGGAGTGTCTGTTGTATCTGTGAGAGATGTGTTGGGGGAGTGTTGTGCACATGAATGAATTTGAACCTAGGAGGTATTATTTTGTAATAGTGCAAGACAGTACATTTGTGTGATGTTAGGCATTTGTTTGTACTTACCAGCCTCCACTCCCCGGGTATTCCTGAGAGACTCTCTGGATGTAGAATGCCAAGCACCTTCTCCTCCCATTCAGTGAATGTTTTGAGTGGAACGGGAGGGCCACTGCCTGTCCTGTGAGCCAGCTCATGGTTCTTGGCTCTCTTCTTTTTGACCACTGCCTTCAGATCGTGCCACCTCTTCACGATTTCATCTCTATTGCGTGGCACGGTCCCTACTGCATTGACCTTCTCTACTATCCTTCTCCACATTTGCGTCCTTGTTGCTAGTGGTGTCTGTTGGACCTGGTTACCAAACAATTGTGGTTCTACCCTGATTATCTCATCGACCATGACCCTCAACTCACTCTCAGTGAATTTGGGCATTCTCTGTGGTGACATGGTGTGTGATGTGTCAAGGTGTTTAGGGTGCAGGTTTGGAAGTGGTAGTGGTGGTTGTGATGTGTATGGTGTGTGCTGTGCAAAGGTGTTAGAGGTGCAGGTGTGGAAGTGGTGGTGGTGGTGGTGATGTGTGTGTGTTGTGCAGATTTGCCTCTCCTGTCATCTGTGGTGGATGTCCCCTCAGTTGTGGAGTTTTGCAAAGGATTGTGGTATGTTGGGGGCTGGATTTATACTGGTGTCTGTGGGTGTGTCAGGATGGGGTATTGGTAGCAGGTGTGGTGTGTGTGTGAACCTGGGATTTGTAGTTTTGGAGTTTCCCATGGGGGTGTGTCTTTGGGCTGTGTTAGCTATTTTTGGGTGCATGCCTTGTTTGGTTGGTGCACTTTGTGGCCATGTTGTGTGTTTTTCTCGCGACCGCCATTTTTTTAACGGAGCGTCCGCAGTGGTGGCTCGGCTACGGCGCTTCCGCTGTCTCACTGATTCTTCAATGTTGTCGACCACGGCGGTCGGAAACAGCGCACTGCACCGCGGGGATGTCGGGAATATCATAATTTCGATGCCGGTGTCTCCGCTGTGGTTGAGGTCGTTTGGGCTGTTTCCGCTGCGAAACCGACCGCCGCAGACGGGTTTGGGCCTTCTCTGCAGGCGAACGGCGGTTTCTTGGGTCTCCTTTCCGCCGCGGTTGGATTTTTACCGCCGAGGATCCTAATCTAGCCGTCGGTTTTCCCGCGGTAGCGGCGGGCGGTGATTTCCCGCTACCATGGCGGTCGGTTGTTTTTCCGTCCGCCATCGTAATGACCTTCCTATTTATTAAACACCTAAATATTGAGCTTCAATTTCCAGGTTTTTAATATGTCCACCCTTATCCTATGCTCACCAGCAGTGACTCCTATATACTTTAAACAATTTTTAAAAATTTTACGAACTCATGGATCGGAACCACGGCTTAATTCCGATCATGTGATCGAAAGGAAAACCACAGAGTTTCACCTCTCTACGTTTGCAGTCCCGTGCTTTCCAAAGAATGTTGCAAAAAAAGAGCAGAGAAAGGCAGAATAAAGATTAGAAAGAAGCAAAAAGAACCGAAATAGACATCAGAACTCAGCAACAGAGGCAAAATAAAGGTAAGAAACGAGCAGAAAGAAGTAAAATAAAAGTGAGCAATGATCAGAATGAGGCAAAATAGAGGTCAGAAACAACCAGCAAGAAACATCAGAAACGAGCATAGAGAGGCAGAGTAAAGGTCAGAAACAAGCAGAAAGAGACAAGATAGAAGTGAGAAACTAGCAGAAAGAGGCAGAACAGAGGTCAGAAACGAGCAGGAAGAAGCAAAATAGAGCTCACAAAGGAGCGGCAAGAAAGAGAATGGAAATGAGCAGAAAGAGACAGAATAAAAGTAAGAACCAAACACAAAAAGGCTCAATAAAGGTCAGAAACAAGCAGAAAGAAGCAAAATAGAAGTCAGAAACCAGCAGCAAGAGGAAAAATGAAAGGTTAGAAACTAGCAAAAAGAAGCAGAATAAAGGTCAGAAACAAGCAGAAAGAGGCAAAATAGAGGTCAGAAACCAGCAGCAAGAGGCAAAATAAAGGTCAGGAACTAGCAGAAGGACGGAAAATAAAGCTAAGAAATGAGCAGAAAGAGGTAGAATAAACATCAGCAACAATCATAAACAGCCAGAATAAAGTTCAGAAACACCCAGAAGGAGATAGATTAAAGGTCAGCAATGAGCAGAAAGAGACAAAATAAAGATAAGAAACAAACAGAAAGAGGCAGAATAAAGGTGAGAAACGAACAGAAGCATGCAGAATACAGGTCAGAAACAAGTAGAAAGAGGCAGAATAAAGGTCAAAAATAAGCAAGAATATGCAGAATAAAGGTGAGAAACGAGCTGAAAGAGGCAAAATAAAGGTGAAAATCGAACAGAAATTAGCAAAAAGGTAGAATAAGCATCAGGAACAAGCAGAAAGAGGCACAATAAAGGTCAGAAATAAACAGAAAGAGAAACAATAAATGCCAGCAATGAACAGAAATAGGCAAGATAAAGGTGAGAAATGAGCAGAAAGAGGCAGAATAAAAGTCAAAATGGAGCAGAAAGAGGCAAAATACAGGTCAGAAAGGAGCAGCAAGAAACAAAATCGAGATCAGAAACAAGCAGCAACAAGCAGAACAAAGGTTAAGAGTGAGCAGAAAGAGGCAAAATAACAGGAAGAATGAGCAGAAAGTAGCAAAATAGAGTGCAGGAGTGAGGAGAGAAGAGGCAGAAAAATGATCAGAAAATGGGCAGAGGAGTCACAAAACTGAAGACAGCAGAGGGTAGCGGAATGCAGGCAAGCTGAATATAATGATCGTCACAGGGGGAACTGACACAAGGACATGCTCCTGCGTGCCCCCCTACTTTTTTTTACTGTGCACACACTCACAGACCCACTTATGCACCCACTCAGGGAGACCCACTCAGAGACTAACACACCCACTGACAGTTGTGTGCATGAAATCCATACAAGGAGCAAGTCACCCAGTCCTTTAACATTGACCAGTGGGATATTTAAGAAATCAATAAAAACTTTTGGTGTTCTTTAAGAGTCATACTTGTTATTGTAAATGTTATCTGTATTTTTACTGAACAAGTATTTATGATGCTTTTATGACGTGTGTTGAAATCAAGCTTTTGAACTGAACCATACTTGTTATTTTGCTCAAACTGTATGGATTACTGTGGTTGGGACAAACGTTTCTATGATTCTCTGGGTAGCACTGCTAAGAATATGTTTAAAAGAACTCTGAAACAAGGAGAACTATTTCAAACCCAGCAGTAGAAGGGAGAAGAACAGCAACTGTGAGCTACTATGATGAACCTTCTAAGAGCAAAAGCCCTCACTCCCAGGCAATACATGCATAGACAGATGAACCGTTGTCTGGGGGACGGGGAAGGGTGGGGTGTTTACAGGGTTATTCTGTTGACATTTGCAATTTTGACTACTTGATCCTCGCTGGTCTAAGGATGTAGGCGATGCTTTATGTAAAAGAGAAATCAAATAAAAATCAGTTAAGTCTAAAAGAACACTGAAAGGAGTGATGCTTGCATGATGCAGGAAACCTGGTTTAACTGGTTGACAATCTAAACCTAACTATAGGCTGTATATTTTTAATGGTGTTATTCTTAATGTATGTATGTGTGATATAATGTAGGGTCTAAATGACAGGGACTTGCTAGTGAGGACCAGGCTTTGTCGTCTGCCACATATAATGAGTTACTGGAGACTAGGTCGCATCTGTCGAGGGATGATAGCAAATGCCGATGTAGCGGCAAAGAACTTTAAATTTCTATTCATGGTCCTTTATTATGTACACTACTCTTGCACTTACCTGCTAGACATTTTAGAACTTGAGGCCTTGTAAACAGTAATATTATTGGCAATATGCAGCTACTTGTTAAAATAATGAATCGTAATGACAGCAGCAGGCTAGAATCCTTGATTACGGTGTTAACTAATTTGCAATGTTAATTGTTTGCATGGTGTAAACTTTTGTAAACTGTGAGTAAACTTACATAAATTAAAAAAGTAGTCGAACGCCAGTAGCACTCTTTAGGCAATTCCTTACTCTAGGCATACATTAACTGATGAGATAGCAGCACCAGAGAGGACCCGACCTTCAGAACCACCAGTATGTATCCTCTTGGGGATGAGAATTGTTCCTAATGGGCTGAACTGAAGATAAAAGTTCTATAACCGTTGTCAATTTAATTCAATGAACAAAAAAGCATAGTAATTAGAAGCTCATAAAATGCATGGTAAACTCAATTAAAAGAATAATGAGAGATTAAGGTCGGTATCCGAGCTCTAGTGAACAATACAATTTACCTAGCAATACAACTGCTATTGGCAATGTCCCTGCCTATTCAGTTTCGAACAAGAGAATAAATACAACGGAGACATAAAGGTACAATTCATGTAGTTCATTCAATCTGCAGATGGTGCCTGCAGGCTTCCATAGCAGCGCTCAAGATAGGGCGGCGAAGAGGTTATAGGGGAGGTACAACAATGGAACCCGAGGAAATGTCATCATTGTTCGGAGAGTGTGCTGATGCGCCCCCTCGCATCAATGTCTGTAATACCAGTGGATTGAATCGACATAGAAGACCTTGTAAGTTGCATCACAATTCGAAGACTTCATGATGTTTGCAATTGAAATAGAACTTATTGTAATGCATTCGACCGTTGTGGTGAATGCACTCAGCTGGAGAAAGGGAGCTAGAGTTCGTGCTTTTTCGAATAAACATTGTATTTTTTTCAATGAGAGTATTATTTAATGTCTGGTGTTCAAGGCCACTTGGTGAACTGTTCTGTGCATAGGTTCCTGACTCGAAGATGATGTGAAATATTGAGTCATGGAAGCCGATACCACTTCAATTTAAACTTCAGAAACGTAGTGCACAGCACTCCTTTCCAGCCGCGCGCGGTGTATGTTACATTCCGCCACCAATGACATGATATTTTATGAGCAACTTTTCATCGGCTGCTGATTTGTTGGAATACGCTAACAGTTAAGAGACTATCACATTTATCTGTTCCATTGTCTAAATCAGCCTCGGCCAGACCTGCTGTCAAAAAGCATACAGCCTTAAAATAGCATGTGAACCGGTAGGGTAATTTTCTGTTTACACGTCCAGAGTAGCCTGCTACTCGCCGAAAGGTGCTACAACACTTCATCAGGGGAGCAAGTGCTATGTAAATGCAAACCCTTCCCTCTTCCATTCCTGCACTAGCCTTCTCAATCCAAAGAACAGACTAACATATCCACCGCTTAAATTACTTTCATATTTCACTATCCTAACTCACTCACTATACTAACTCAGAATTCACGTTCTCAAGACTAACGTGTCCACTCTTCAAATTAATTTCATACTTCCCTAGACTAATTAACCACTAATCCTTTTCTGGCTCCCGAGTAGCGGGCTACTCACAGAAAAGCACTTCAACACCTCATCAGGAGTTGCAAGCGCTATATAAATGTAAACCTTTTCCTCTTCTATCTCTCCACTATCCTTCTGAATCCAAAGAACAGACTAACATATCCACCGCTCAAATTAATTTCATATTTCACTATACTAACTCACCACTAATCCTTTTTGGGTTCTGGAGTAGCGTGCTCCTCACTGAAAAAGCGCTTTGACGCCTCGTCAGGGATATAAATGCAATTACAATACAATACATGTCTTACAAGTTCCACCCACTGCATCAATCACTTTCTAACAGTCAAAGAGTCAGATTCGCAAAGATTGTGCTGTGCGTTCGTCTTGTTGTATTCCTGATTACATCTCAATCCCAGGAGTAAACCAGGAGTACTCTTGTTTTACTTCTAGAATTCAGAATATGTTAGGAGTACCACAAGAGCAAGACACTCCTTTCGACACACTCCTGAATCACTTGGCATCCCTTACAAATTTTGCAAGCAAATTTTGCAAGCACTCCTGATTACGAACACTCACTCGAAAACTCTTGCCTATACACAGACACTCATACACACACACAAACACATGTCACATTACACAGACACTATCTCACTGGGACATATGGAGTTTCACTTTGCATCATTGTCAGTGTCTGCAAACAATGTACAACCAATACATACAAGGCACAAAATGGGCACACAATACTCACCCCAATGTTGGCCTGTGCAAAGCCCACACCTTTGTAAACCTTCATTATGTGTGTGTATACAATAACACAACCAGTTTCATATGCCAATACACCCACCTTCATATGCTAACACATGCACCATCATACGCTAATGCACCTGCCTTTGTATGTCCACACATGTAGCATCATATACCAAAACACAAACAATCATATGCAAACAATTAACATCTAACTTCCACACTATTATATGCTAACACAATGTCCATCATACAGCAAACACACATCATCATATGTCCACACAACTTACACCATAAACCAAAACCCAATCCATTATACGTCCACACACCCATCATCATAAGCTAACATATCTACTATCATACGTCTTCACAATCAACAGCAAATGACTGTGAATGCACCATAATATGCTAACACCCCACCTCCATACGAGTGCGCATACATGATCAAATGGCAACACACTCACCATTGTATGTCCTCCAACCCACCCAACATATATGAACATGCACCTACGTGCACACACTAACCAATATATGCCTACATTGTTTTTGTGATTCCTTATGTACATCATGGGTGTGTCAAATGTGTTCTGGCTGTGCACCAGGATGTCTAGTTGTATCATGATTGAGATGTACTGTTGACGTGGCAAAGTTTAGCCTACTATATGGATTTAGTGCTGTTTTTTGCTCTTGATGGTGCAAAGTGGTGTCTTTAATATATTCTCTTGTAGTGATAGATGATTTAGAGGTACGGAAGCCCTAGTTAAATCTCACAGCATCAACTTGAGTTGTTTTTTTAAAACTGGACATCTTTATTTTTGTGCAACAATATCATCATTAAACAAGTCATCGAACATAATCAAAAGACCCAAAATAGCCACATTTTCAAACGATCTATTATTCCAATTAACATTTCAATTTACCAAATAAATATGGTAAATATTATCCACCACCATTTCATATAACACTTTACTTTTCTTAGCTCTCAGTATCCAAGAAGTAGCAAACTGTTCCATGCATCTATATATGTGTCCACGCACATAGGGTCTAATTTGCACATGCGCATGCGCACCTAGGCTTAGTATAGGTGGGCAAAAACTACCAGTTTGTGTGTAACTCACTTTTTGTAGTCACAAAATATGAATTTATACTTGAAAATAGATTTGCTCGTAATTAATATTACTCCATTACATGTTAGCCAATGTACTTCAACGGGTGGAAATGATAGAAATGGAACTGGTCATTTGAGAAGAACGAGTTGCCACAACATGACTATATTGCAGCAGTTATTTGCGCAACCTTTGACATAGTCAGTGGATGAAGCCTTAGGTCCTGCTTTTAAAGGGTCCATGACCCTCACCACGAAACCCCACTCTGGTATCCTCAAACCCCCCTCCAATAAAACCACACTCACTGCCCCATTCATGCCTCCCCCAGACCTCATAGACCAGCAAGTCCCACTGGTTACAGAGCTAAATGCTTTTGAAATAGACAGCAAAGCCATCACTCACAAAACACCATTAGGAGATACAGAGCTTGAAGCCTCAGGTCATGGAGTCAAGCTATCCTGCAAGTGGCATAAAACGCACAAGCTTTGACTAAAAAACTAAATCATCTAGTATTCATGAATCACAGCAAAGTCTTCAAATTCAAACACTTAGACCCTCATTACAAGTTAGGCAGAATAGGGTAAGTTATTTACCACACCCAGTAAATATTATAACCCCAAGTTGAGTGTTAGACCAGACATCCTTGGTGTGGTATTCCCCCTAACATTTTGCCTTCGCTCCTCCTGTTTTGCTGAATTCGTTTTTGTTGGCTTTAGGACTCTGTGCACATTACCACTGCTAACCAGTGCTAAAGTGCTTGTGCTCTGTCCTTCAAACATGGTACAACTGGACTACACCTAATTGACACATTTAATTTACTTGTAAGGCCCTAGGAAATGGTACATGCACCCATGGCCTGAAAGAAATGCTACTAGTGGGCCAGAAGCACTCATTGTGCCAGCCACTAAAGTAGCCTTTTAAAACATGCCTCCCGCTTGCCACTGCAGCCTGTAGTGTAGTTTTAAACTGCCATTTCAACCTGACAAAATAAACCTTTTGACAGGCCTAAACCGTCCTTTGTAATTTTGACAAGCCTAAACCTTCCTTTAAGTCACCCCTAAGATAAGCTCTAAAGGCTCATAAGGCAGAGTGCATTATATTTAAAAAGTGGGACGTGAATGTAAGTTTGACATGCCCTAACAGTGAAAAGTTCCTAAGGTCGATTTTCACTGTTGTAAGGCCCATCTTAACTGGATTACCTTACTCCATTTAATAAGTGATAACTTTGGATTGGGAGCAGATAGAGATGTGCTGTTTACACTCAAATGAATTGTAAGTTAAAACTCTCTTTAATAGTAAAGTTGGACTTTAAGTCACAATTCTGAAAATGCCTCTTTTAGAAAGTTGCTATTTTCTTCTCATAACCATTTGTGCTTTCTGCCAGTTTCCTGGGTCACATGCCTGTGAATGGCTCTGCTGTTGGAGTTTTGTGTATTGCTTCCAGACAGTAATACAAAGGAGGGTTAGGTGAGGACAGGATGAGCCATTCTCGCAGGATGAATAGGAGTGGCTGTACCCAGCCACACTTACATTTCAAAGGGCTTTGTCTCCTGCACACACCAAGAAATCTGACACCAGGACCGCACTGTCTTTTGTCACCCCTGATAGTTTAGAGACTTAACAGTGAAAGATGAAGAACTTTCCAGTACTAGATGTGGAGGTAGGACAGGTTGTTCCCTCACAAAAAGGCAGGCACCAGGTATAACTATTGGACCTTCAGAGCCACTCTTCAGGTTACTCTTGGACCTATGGACATTACAGAAGAAGGACTGCCCTGCTGCCAGAGAACTGCCCTGCTGCTGAGTTCTGCCTTGCTGTATGAGAAGGAAGACTGGACCTGTTTATTTTCATCCCAGGTTAACCTGAATGACTCCTAGGGTCAGGTGGCTGACCTCCTGGCTGAGCTCCAGTGAACAACAAGCTTCAAAGGCCTCTCTGCAACTGCCCAACTGACCTGCTGCAACTTAGCCTGCCTGGACCAGCAACTGAACCTGGCTGAGCACTGCACTGCTAGCCTTAGGATACTGATTCTCAAGAGGTGCCTCTCCAAGTCCTGGACCCTTCGCTGGCATCAGAGTGTACTCATCCTGAAGAAAAGGTTTGCACCAAAACTCTGCGGCCCAAGATGACCGCCAATGCGAAGTTGCAGTGAGACTTGTTCATCGCAATACATCGACTTTCAGTGAAGACTGGCAACGTGAGAGCCACACTTCACGCTACAGCAATAACAGCCCACAGTGACCACCAACACGAAGCTACAGCAACGACCGTCTGCGGTATCCAACCAACTCTTCATGCTACATCAATGACAGCCCGCATTGCCTGGCCTGCTCTTCGAGCTAAAGCAACAACCATCCGTGACACTCTACCTGCTCCCTGCAGCCTCCTCCAATGCAAATGAATCTCTTCACACCGGACTTTCAAGGTAACTTTCAGTGGGACTAACCTGGCCCCTTTAGCTGACATGCACTTAATCGCATTCAGCCTGAGCTTGTAACTTTCCCACAGTCTAGTGTGACAAAATGAGCGTGAGTGGCACTTTGTGCTTTTAGGCGCTATTTTCACTAAGAATTTTAAAATGGAATATTTCCGGTTCTATCAATTGGATTTTTGTCATTCTGGCATCATTTTATTAATTAACATTATTTCTATCTTTCTAAATTAGTTTGGAATTATTCTTGTGTTGTGTTTTCACTTTATCACAGTTTGTGTGCTCCATAAATAGTGTACACATTGCCTCTAAGTTAAGCCTGATTGCTTTGTGCCAAGCTACCAGAGGGTTAAGCACAAGCTAATTTAGTGACTTTTGTGGCTCACACTGACAAGGATTGTGGTAGTCGTCTGAGTGGGGCTTCAATCCTCCTTAGCCAATAACCCAGTTTCTTTCAGTAAATATAAGAGCTGCTACAGTCATTCTCAGCTTATAATGATTGCATCAAATTAAGGGCACTACTATCAATGCAATGTTCCGGTCAAAGAAAGGATCAATTTTTAAAAGTCTTTTCCTGGTCAACAAAAGAGTATACAAGAAAGTTCCAAATTGTTCTTCTTTTACCATTCGACCAGACCCCAAGGTCAGCCTTTAGGCACTGCTTGACAATGCTATTGACTCAGTACAAATAGTTTAAGGAAAGGTCTCCGAACTCTCCAGGATCTTTGCTTTCGAACATTTTCATTTGCCACCTAGATGCGAAAATTACTTCAGGAAGTTTGGGAAAAGTCACTTCATCTGCCAAACATTTGGACTTGAATCTGCTTACATTATATATATCTGTTGGTCCCGTTTCTCCACCTTCCTTTGTCAAGAGCACTCCGAAGCATCCTCCGATAGTACTGGCCCCTTACAAAAGCATACATAAATAGATACACTTGCAATCCCAGGCCTGCCATCAACAGGTCCAGCACTTGCTCTCCTAAATACACCTGTGGGTGGCACTGCATGCAGGCCTACATTCCCACTCACAGCATGCACCATGTGAACAAGGGATTTACTGAGGTTGTAATGATTTTCTTGTGCATTAAAGATGACCCATTAAATTAAGCTATAGATATGCTAATATCAGATGGTACTTATTATAACACACCATCAAAAGGGATAAAGGTTATAATAAAAAATACATTGGCATATTTCATTACAAGATGCTGAGTCATGAAGTCTTCTTTAGGGAACCAATACTTTTTTTCCTTTAGCTTCTAAAAGTATTTGAACAATAGGGACCTACCACAGGGATAGAGAAGTGATTTACAACCAGAGAAGTAGAATAGGGAGATGCAAATAAACAGGAGCAAAATTGAAAGAAGGAACCACAACATACAGTGAGATGATCAAGTGAAGCTATATCAGGGCTGTGAGGTGTGACTGAAGAGTGGAGGTGGTTCCTTCGAAGCTATACAGAGGCAAAGGTGGCTTTGATTGCGAGTCTTGGATGCCCATCTCACTCCAGGTCATTCTGGATACTGGCTCTAGTAATGAACTTTCCTCCTACAAATCATTGATTTTAAGTGTGTTAGTCTAATTAGTTCATTGAAAGCGAAACAAGACTTCTACACTGAGAATGCATTAGGCTCTCACACAAAAGTGCAGGAGTGGTAAATGTGGCCTTTATGACCTGGAGGGAGGTGGTCCCTCTACTTTTAGGCCCAGATTTACTAAGATTTTGCGTTGTGGTCGCGTTACTTTTGTTGTGCATCCCTGATGCAAAATCCATTTAGGTGTTTAATAAGCCATGCAAAGTCGTTTTGTGTGGCTTTGCACGATTTAGTAAATATAAAGTAATACAACGCAGCGCATAGTGCTAGGTGGAGCATGGGCGTTCCAGTGCATCTAACCATGTATTTTGATATAAAACCAAATGTACAATGACTTGTAAACATAAGGTTAAACGACCACTCATCACCTTACATTGACCTCATCTCCCCCCAGGTTTTTCAATCATTTGCAGCAACCGCAAAGGTGGCAGGGGTGGCGGAGTAACCATTATACACAAAAGCGATCTCTGTTTAACCCTCTTCTGCACTCCCGAACACCCTACTTTTGAATATCTAGGAGCTCAACTCTCCACAAATGGTCCCAACTCTACCAAATCCCACATCATCCATCACCCTCCTGGCAAAAATTCACAATTCCTTGAAGACCTAGCAGGCCTAATATCGCAAACCTCACTAAAAGACAGCACCGACATTATATTAAGAGACCTAAACTTTTACCTGAACAGCACTAAAGACCCCACAATACAGGCCCTCTCCACCCTTTTTGAAGCAAACGATCTCACCCAACATTGCAACATGCAAACGTGCAACAAGTTCTCCACACTTGACGCAATCATCTCCAAGCACAACACACACTCTGCGCTCTAACCTACCATCCGACTGGTTAGATCACTATCAAATTCTCTTCGATCTAAATTCCATCCATCACCGTTCTCTCCAATGCAGCCGTCCTAAGCGCAGGGTGAGAAACATCCAACAAAGCCCCCAAGAGGAGCTAGAAGCATTAATCACTACCCAAATCCTACCTCCTCCCGACCTATCATCCACCGAGGATCTTACCACCCACTACAACACAAAAATTACAGAACTTGTGGAAACAATCGCCCCTCTGAAACTCAAGAAATCAAAAAAGATCACCTCCAGAGCCTGGTTCAACAAAGACCTGAACAATGAAAGGCGACAACTCCGTTTAGCTGAAAGAAACTGGAGACAACAACCATCGGAATCCAATCTCTCGCTACTCCGGACTGAACTCCAAAAATACAAAAAACACATCTTCAAAGAAAAATCCGCCTTCTTCCAAGATCAACTTGACAGGTCTAGGAACAGACCTGAAGATGTATTCAACATCATCAAACAACAAACCTCCTCCTTCCCCCAGCATTCAAGTAACATCTCTTCAGAGCGCTGTTAAGAATTCGCCATGTTCTTTGCAGAAAAAATATCAAAAATCAAACTATCTCTTGAGCCATCTACCTCCCCACCCTGCACTAATGATGCTGGGCGGAAAGGGCTCACCCATAACCCTACCGTCAATAAATGGATGCCTCCCCCTCTCTCCAACCCAGCACACCAACCTCCTCCCCTGCAACTGAAAAACAATGCAACCTGGTCTAAATTCAACTATGCCCCTGAAGAAGAAGTACTCAAGTTACTCTCCAGCTTGAAGCCTGCATCTCACATCTCTGATCCCCTCCCTGCTGCGATGGTAAAAAATCTCAGGCACATCATCTCACCGATTTGGACCAAAATCATCAACTATCAAACTATCAAGCGGCTCTATGCCGGCTCCCCTCAAATTCGGCCAAGTCACCCCCTCATCAAAAAACCGGATGCCGACCTGGACTACCTGAATAACTACAGACCCATAACCAACCTCTCCCTCCTCGCCAAAACCATGGAAAAATGTGTGCTTGTCCAACTCAATGACCAAATCGAAAATACAACCTGCTTGACACCTTCCACTCAGGGTTCAGGAAAGGTTACAGTACAGAGACTGCTATACTAAACATCATGGATGATGACCTATACAGATCTTGGACGATGGCCAGGCTTGCCTCCTAGTCCTCCTAGACCTCTCGGCTGCCCTTGACACTGTCAACCACAGCATCCTTCTAAACACACTCTCACAATGGGCAGGCATCAACTGAACTGTCCTTCAGTGGTTCTCCTTTCTAAGCCAACGCTTGCAGCGAAAGAAGCTCAACAACTCAACCTCAAAAACAGCACTAGTCGCCCAAGGAGTCCCTCAAGGGTCAATGCTGTCTCCCACACTATTCAACCTTTATATGGAACCCCTTGCAATGATACTGAGGCAAGCTAGAATAGACTACCATCTATATGCAGATGACACCCAACTGTACATGAACATTTTGTCAAAGACATCCAGCACCTATATCACACTCTCCTCAGTTCAAGTCTGGTTGACCAGCAACCACCTCAAACTCAACCCCAGCAAAACTGAACTCCTTCTCAGCCATCCCAAAGAAAAATCCTTTCCTGTAGAATGCTGGCTCGACAACCTCACGGCTTTAAACTGGAAACTGTCCATCTCCAACTCTGTTAACTCCCTGGGGATTACACTTGACTCCCAACTAAGCATGAAAGACAATATCAATGCTTCTGCAAAAAGTGCATTCTACATTGTGAAAAATATCAAAAAAGTCAAACCCTTCATCCCCAGCAAAGACCTAAAGACAGTGGTACAATCCTTAGACTTACCCAAGCTAGAGTATCGCAATGCAATTGTTACGGGCGCCCCAAAACCTTACCTAGCCCCGCTGAAAGCCACTCTACATGCGGCGGCTAAACTTGCATCGGAGGAAAGAGTCTTTGATTACATCAATCCCATACTCAAACAACTCAACTGGCTACCAATCGAGGCGAGGGCCATATTAAAAACTGCCTGCATAACCCACTAAGGGCTCTATAGTGAAAAGCCAATCTATCTCGCGAATAAACTATCAAAAGCCGACCCAAAGAGACCACTACAAAACTCAAACAGACTACTCTTGGTCTCTCCAAAATTTAAGAGAGAGAAATCGCGCACCCGCTCCTTCTCTGGGAATGTGCCAAAAATCTGGAACTCCCTGCCCCGGGACCTGCAGGAAAATCAACTCTTTCCTCACTTCAAGAAGAATCTAAAGCTTCTCCTCCTCAACAAATACCTAAACCCACCTTAAAGCTCCTGCCTGGCCAGCGGGTGCCCTCCCTGCTCCCTCGAAATAGATCTGTGCACCACTACCCCGGGGAAGTCTGTGCCTCTGGTTCCCGTCATCCACAAAAGGCCTTATCCCCAGCTACCTCAGACCTACAACGCCTGTCTTTATTTCTGGTCAGCCTGTTTTGTCATATTTATTGATATTATGTGTTTTGCTGTTATTATTTTACTTCACTGGTAATTTTGTACAATTGCATCTGTGCTCTGCAAAGCGATATGGATTGTGTATACCGTATCTACCTAAAAATTGTATCTGCAATCTTCCCACAATGTCCTTGTACACCTCGTCACATAATGTCATCACATATCTATTTGTACCTCGAATGTATTTTACATATTTCGGCTTATGCAATTTCATACTTTGTATACCACATCACTTTCTATCACTATGTATCTGCATTTACTCCAAATGTATCTCAAGTATCTGCTGATAACTCTGTGAAGTGCTCTGATGCTCTCGGGTCAAGTTCGCGCTATATAAAACTCAATAAATAAATAAAAATAAATAATAAACCTGGGTTTGGGCCAAAATAGTGTGCCTACCCGACAGAGGCATAACGAAGAAAAATATATTTATTTCTCCTTGTTACTTCCTCATTCCATGTGTGCTGCATTCTGCAATACACATAAAAAGAGGGTTATGCCTCTAAGGATTGTTTTTGTGCAGGTATACCTTCCTGCATTAAAACAATCCTGCCCATAATGCAGAGCACCCTTGTATCATGGTGGATGGGGGCCTGCATTAGCCCAAGGGGGTCACAAGTGCCCCAGCAATTAGAGGGAGCTGACGGTGCCCTATCTTGATAAACACGGTGCTGTTCAGCTCTCTTCCGTCCACGCAACACAGCGCAGCAACTTGCTTTGCTGTGTTGTGTAAACTATTAGTAAATACGCCCCTAAGTATTTATACACAACATCAGAAAGTTTGAGCCTAGTAGAATGTGGCCTGGAGAAGCCCCAAGGGAAATCCTGCTGTAGCAGCTTATGCCTCTTTGTTTTTGGAATGTTAAGGAGGTGGATGGATTTACCTTTGGTGTTTCTATGTCAGTGCCTAATTTGAGCTGTGGGCTACCAGTGGGGCCCACTGGCACTCTTTTTTGGGATGCACGCTTATTTTTCCTGATTGAACATTTTCTGAAAGCAAGAGTGAGATTCTAAGCAGAGATTACAAACTAATCACTGGTGCACGGTTGTCTTTTAAAACAGTACAGGAAAAGCAACATAAACGTGGCCATCAGCCTGTATATCTCTTACATTGTTTAGAGAAACGAATACTTTTGTAAGTAGTCCGGGCGCGCCCCTGACAACGCAAACACACAGAGAGATGCAGAGAATGAACGGCTGCTGTGTGATGTCAAGCAGTCCCAAATGTGATTACATACCAGAGTGCACGAGTGGATGCTGGCACTCAGCCCAGGGGTAAGTTTAGAAACGAGAACCAAATTAAGTAACTTCACGTTTACTCGGCCCCGTGTTTGGGAACCAAATATATTTTACAAAAGAGGGGCATGGGGCCACAGGCAAAAACAGGTGAGTCATGGAGAAATTTAGAGCGAAATGTATGCTCTCTGAGAAGAATGCCTATGGCCTGAGAATTGTCCCTGCATAACGAATTCTAAGATACTTATATTACATAGACTAGTGAGTCATTACAAAAATACAGGAACCATATACATGTTTTATCACTATTACTTGCAACCAAAACAAACTGAATTTACCCCCTAAACCTTAGCGCTACTCCATAGTAAAAACAATTGGGCAAATTCATATGCCACCGTTTTTGCTATCCTTATATTATAATGATAGAGAATATGGAGCTTTCTCTGCTTTTTGTATTTTTATTAATTAGAATACAACAAAGATAAAACCAAGAGGCAAGAAGATAGAAGCAAAGTATTACATCTTAAACAAGTCAAATTCAGGAACAAGGTAAAATGTGAAAAGTTCTTGAAGAAAAAGCAGGAACTGTTGAAGTGGAAAAATTTTCATTAGTACAGCTTCATTTAAAAAAAACAAAAAACTAAGGGGGTCATTACAATGGCGGTCGGATGGCCACCGCCCGGGCGGCGGTGGGAACGCCATGCCGGCGGTGGACATCCGCCCGCAACCGCGAGCCAGAAAACCGCCGGTCAAATTAGGATGATGGTGGAGACCGCGGCGGTGGGAAATTCCGTCCGCCGTTTTTCCGCCGGTTGCCTTCCGCACTCCCGCCTGGCGGGCAGATCAGGACCGGGATAATGTCGGCGGTGCAGAGCAGGCTCCGCTGGCAGGATTATGATGCCGGCGGTAGCCAGCCTTTCCTCAGCGGTCAGACCGCCATTGGAAGGCAAGCGGTGATTGTCTACCGGGGGCCCGTTGCGGCCCCCCAATGTTTTGGGGGGGTGGGTGCACTGGGGGGGTACCCGTGGGCCCCCCTACATTTCCCTTTACCAGGTGGCAGGCACTGTGCAGTGCCTGCCACGCAGTGCAGGGACATGCAGGACATGCTCCTTTTGGCATCGCGGCGGTGCTGCGGGCAACAGCTACCGCCGCAATGTTGATGCCTGCGATCCGACCGCCGCGGTCGGATTTCTACCGCGGGCATCGTAATCCGACCGGCGGTTTTCCCGCGGTCCATGTGGGCGTTCTTTTCCCGCTACCATGGCGGTCGGGGAGGTTTTCCGACCGCCATCGTAATGGGCCCTTAGTTCCACTTTTTTAATGTGATTGTTAGAAATGTGGTCTCTAGTTGCCAGTGGTTTGACCCTGTCCAAGTAGGGAATATCACTCTAGTCAGGGTAAGTTAGATATACACCCTAAATTAACCCATGCTGACCCCCTGGTAACTTGGCACAGAGCAGTCAGGCTTATCTTAGAGACAATGTGTAAAGTAATTGTACACACACACACACACACAGAAACACAGTGACAACACTACATAAGTTCACATCAGTTCAGAAAAATAGCCAATATTTATCTGACTAAAACAAGACCAAACGACAAAAAATTAAACATACACAAATCAAACATGAATTTTCACAGGTTAAATAAAGTTCAGTTCATAAAAATCATTGGTTGCGCTTGATCAGGACAAAGTACCTTAGATACGTCAAAAATCAAAGACGATGTGAGGCACAGGGGAGGTGAGGTACCGAAAAAGCAAGTGATACGTCGGTTCCTTACTGCTACAGGGGAGGTGTGGCGTCGGTTCCTTACTGCTAGGCAGGGTAGATGATGCGTCGGTTCCTTACAGTCGCAAGGGAGGTAGTGCACTCTTTTCGGACGTACAGCCTTGGTTCCTTAAAATGGTGCAGTTTCGATGAAGAAAATGGCGCCTAGGGACGATGTGCCAATGATGCTTCAATAGTCAAGTCGCGATGCGTTGATTCCGCAGCGTTGAAGCAGGAGCTGCGTCGGAGTCGGGCGATGCCTCACGGACTTCTGTGATGCGGTGCTCAAGACTCAAGCTGCGGCAGCTCTTTGGCGGCAGTGTGATGAAAAGCTGGGGCCTGCGTCGTAAGCCTCGGTCATTGCATTCAGTGTGAACCATGCTCTGGTGCAGGCAGTGGGGATGCGTTGAGTTTTGGCGGTGCTGCGCCGATCCCGAACGTCGCTTGGAGTCAATGCGTGGATTTTCTTCTTGGAATCACCAGAACTCACTTCCAACAGACCAGGAACTCAATTTGGCACCACTTGGCAAGACAGGACTCTCAGCAAGAGACCCCAGGTGCTGGTAGGTGAAGTCTTTGACGGCCCTGAGACTTCTTAACAGGAGGCAAGCTTAACTCAAGCCCTTGGAGAACCTTGGAAGCAGGATGTAGATAGCAAAGTCCAGTCCTTTCGCTCCCAGGAAAGAAGCAAGCAGCAGCAGGCCAGCACAGCAAAGCAAACAGCAAAGTGGCAGTCTCTCCTGACAGCAATCTAGCTCTTCTTCCTGGTAGAAAGTCCTCAACCCAGAAATGTTCTGAGTATATGGTGTCACAGGTCCAGTACTTGTACTCATTTCGGCCTTTGAAGTAGGCATACTTGAAAAGAAAGTCTTTGTAGTGCATAAGACCCAGCCTTTCCCTCCCTTGGCTCCAGACACACTACAGGGGGGTGGAGACGGCTTTGTGTGAGGACAGGCACAGCCCTATTCAGGTGTCAGTGTCAGCTAGCTCCTCCCACCACCCTAGCACAGGAAGGCCCATCAGCCTGGTGATGGGCCATCAGGATGTGCAGGGCACACCTCAGCTCCCTTTGTGTGACTGCCTAGAGTGAATACACAAACAGCCCAGCTGTCATCATGACCCAGGCGTGTATTCAGGCAGGCAGAGGCACAGAACGGTTAAAGTGAGAAAATGCCAACTTTCTAAGAGTTCAAAGAAAGGGGCACTCCTCTCGTGCTCCACACTGTCGCACTGCAGAAAGTGGGAACTACTCCCTCCAATTATGTCCATTTCATCAAAGTACTCCACAGTAAACCAATATGACCAATATGTATTCCATTCCTTGTTGCTCCAATATACTTTTTTTCTTTCATCACACCGGAGACAGTCTGATTAACTCTGCAATCTTTATTTGAACACTTCTAATACCAGCTGCATGTCACTCCTGACTTTTTACAACGGTACGTGCAGATTGATCGCAATATGAAGTAGGCACATCGTTTAGGTACCCAATGCATTTCGAGCCTCCTTAGGCTCTTCGTCAGGGGTTTCTACAACAAATAAAATAAACAGCTTAGCTAACCCAGTCATTCTGAAAAGTGCCTAAAGTCCAACACTATAAATTAACCTTAACCCACAACCCCATTAAATACCATACCCCTACCCTCGCCCACTGAGATTCCTGTGCTGCTAATAAATTAAACCACCCTGCTCCAACCCTTCTTCCACTCAAAACATACTCCCAATACCTTTCGTAGTGCTCCCATTTCACCAAAGACTTGTATCTCTCATCATAATCCTCCCTAGTTCCCTCTTCCCCCACCTGCACCCTCTCCCTCGCTGTTAGTTCTTAAACCATGTCCCTCGCTGTTAGTTCTTAAACAAACCACCTCATCCAAACTAACCTCCTCGTGCTGCTCTCCGTATACATGCTGCTTCCTCTCTATTCCTAGCTGTTAGTTCATGAATACAGCTGCTTTCACTCTCGTGCTTTTGAATGGTCCTGATACACGTTCTTAACTACCAGCACGTGCCTGCCTCCCCCTATATCTGCACTCGATTTTAAACCAACTCCAAACCAAAAACTCTATCTACCATGGTGCACCTCTCACCCTCACTACACAACCAACAATCCACCCCCCAACAAGTCTGTGCTCCCTTGACGTACAACGAAAATTATTAAACAAAACATCCTTATCTCCCTTGTGAATTACCTAAACCTAAAACCGTGCATACATACTCTACTTATAAATGAATGATAAACGTGATTGTAATAAACGAACTTCATTGCATGCCCTAAATCCATGAATATGTAAAAATACATTGCGTGTGAAATCATAATAACAAACTGCTAATACATCTGCCCCATAAATCAGCTTTAACTGTTCATGATACATGTCCGGTCTTGAATTCCACTTCATGTTTCCACTGTCTCCGCTGTGACAAATACATACTTATACGTTACTTCTCCAATTTCGAAAACCTTTTTTCATCCAATGGGGTGCAAAACTCGTAGAGGCGATATTTTCTAAGCAGAACAGTCATGAATGAGAATGCACTCCTCCCCTATTAAGGGGAGGAGTGCATTCTCATTCATGACTGTTCAACTTTCTAAGAGTGGCATTTTCAGACCTGCAATTTAAAAACCAACTTCACTAAAAGATATATTTTTAAATTGTGAGTCCAGAGACACCAAACTTAAATTTTCTATCAGCTCCCAATAAGCAGATACACTTGTAAGGTGTTACAAGGCAGCTCCAATGCTAGCCTGTGGGGGAGATAGGCCTTGGTGTAATGAAAAACTAAATTAGCTGTATTTCCCTGCCAGGACATGTAAAACACAACAGTACATGTCCTTCCTTTTAAATACACTGCACCCTGCCCATGGGGCTACCTTGCGATACCAAAGGGGATGATGGACGAAGCGTTAGAGCAAATCAAACACTCACCCCCAGTCAACTGATCTGGGTTTAATCCATCATCATTCTTTAGCTCACTCCACCACCCCAGTTCAGACATGGCCATATGCAAATCAGTCTGACCCTGTGCCTCATGGGAACAGTCCAGCCCGAACTGCCAAGCCATGTCTTCCCTGGACCGGAAACAAGCATCCTGGGACCGGTTTCGGGCTACCTTGGGCCTACCTTAGGGGTGCCTTACATGTAATAAAAGGGAAGGTTTCAGCCTGGCAACTGCGTGCACTTGCCAGGTCGAAATGTCAGTTTAAAACTGCACACACAGACACTGCAGTGGCAGGTCTGAGACATGTTTGCAAGGCTACTCATGTGGGCGGCACAATCAGTGCTGCAGGCCCACTAGTAGCATTTGATTTACAGGCCCTGGGCACACGTGGTGAACTGTACTAGTAACTTACTAGTAAATCAAATAGGGCAATCATGGAGAAACCAATTACCATTATATTTTAGGGAAAGAGCATATGCACTTTAGCACTGATTAGCAGTGGTAATGTGCCCAGAGTCCTAAAGCCAATAAAAGGAAGGTCAGAAAAACAGGGGGAAGAAGACAAAACGGTTTTGGGGATGATAGAGCGCGATTGTGCTCTTTCATTTGTAGGGGTGCATCAAAAACACGAGTAGTTTGCACCTACATTTATTCTTTGTCGTGTTAACATTTGGTTATGAGAATGTGAATTGTAATAATGTGTAAAAGTGAAGTGATAGCGGTATTTCGTTCAATGTGGAGAAATTAACGTGGTAATTGTGTTCTAAATGATGAAAATCCTAATATTCGTTCATAACTGACTAATGAAAGCTAATTCACCTGAATGTAATGCATTGATTTAAATGTGCACAATATTAATGTTCCTGTATATGCGTGTTTAATGAAGTCCCGTGGTGATTCTTATGTTAGACGATTTTTCAATAGGCCTCATGTGTATTTCCCTGGCTCTCAGAATCGGGTTGTTCGTAATGTTCATGTATATGTGGAATCTTTTTCTTCCTCGCATTTCTGTTGCAGGGGGAGAAATTCATCTTTGTTAGTTAGAATAACGCTTTTGTTTTAGGTTTAGGCTCAGGGAGGAGAGGATACATTTGAACAAGAGGTGCTGATAATTTGAGGCGGTGTACTTTCTCACTGGAGAAGGCCTGGGAATCAAGGTAATTGAGCCAGAGCTTGGGAGTATCGAAACCAAATGGAAAATCACCTACGAGGATGAGGCGATTGGATGATGTGAAATGGGTGTGTCTTAGGATTTTGGTGTTGGAATTAGGGACAGTGATCCGGGGGGAGAGTTAGGAGAGATTGAACTTTGCCTGTAGGTTTGGCTTTGTATTAGTTATAATTTATTTCTACAACCTCATCTTGAGGTGTCTGTATGTTCAGGTATTTTTGGCTTTGTAATAAATCAACTAACTTAGAACCTGGAGTCTGTGATTCTTCGGAGTCATGAACTATTGGGATTGTGAATCTGATGCAACAAGTTATTTCTCTCGTCTACACTTCTAAGCAGGTACAAAGGGTCCCTCGACCAGGGGTTCCAGAGTATATTCACAAAAGGGAACCCAGCCACATCAGTTGGTAGCAATGTTGAATGGTTACCTCTTGGAGTCAGGGGAGAATCTAGAAAAGTTAGGAAAAGCTTAGCCCATAGAACCCCAAATAACCCAAAGGATGAGAGCCCAGAAGATCGAGAGCGGAGAGCGACGGACTTTGGCCAAGACCGACGGAGAGTGACAGTGCGACGAGAACAGCGGTGGACGGTGGAGTGAGTATGAGTAGGGATTTGTGTGTTAGATTGCAGTGATGCTTTGATTGTGTGATGTCTTGCGGAGTTGGGATGAGAGTCGAGTGAATGTGGTTTCGGGCTGAACGCACGTGGTCCATGAGATATGGTTTGATTTTGATTTGATGTCAGGCTCGATGAGTAGCCTAAGATCCCAGGATCGATTTGAGGTGTAGAAGACACCGAGTTGATGTAATTGTCTGACCAGTGATTGTGGGGAGTCATGAAGCGCTATCGATGACTCGTTGGAAAATAGGGAACGTGTGTGAGTGAGTTTGTTAGAATTGTGTGGGAACCTTGGTGCACAAGGGTGGACCACAGCGATTCGAGTGGCCAGTGCAGGTCGTGGGTCACGGTGTGTGAATGGTCTTGAGAGATTGGATCCTATCGATCTTATTTATGTAACTGTCCAGTCGTTTCGTAGACAGACAGTTACTTGAGGAGAGGCAGACAATCACTCGAGACTGTCCGGTCGTTTCGTGGACAGACAGTTACTAGATTCTATGAGTGAAGAGTGTGAATGAGTAAGGTGAGATTGTGAAGGAGGGTGAACCGCTGTGAGGAAGAAGAGTGACGTGCTGCAATATGTCGGTTGGTGTAAAGCTGTGCTGGGATTGGTGGATTGTCATCAGGAAGTTGAAACAAAAACATCTTGTGGGTAAAAGAATTTGATTCAATCATGCGATGTTTTAGAGTGTTAAGGTATCTTTGTAAGTAGATAGAGGAGTAGTTACTCGAGTGGGTGAGGAAGACCCACCCGAGGATACCCCAGCACATTACATGGCCACAAATGTAGGACTTCATACTATAGTTTGGCTTTAAAATTGGCATAAAATTACTGAAAAGGAGGGTGATTTGGCTTTTCCACGTTATGGTTCCTTCAGATTAGAGGTGCTGTACCAGTTGAGGGGAGTGATGGCTTCATTGCGACCTCCACCTAGAACAACACAGTTTGAGGCATTAGATGCATGGATGAGAGCACCACAGGCAAAGAGTAGGGAGAGAAGTCAGGGAAGGATGAAAAAGGCAATGAAAGCATATCAGGATGCGTGATGAGACGCACAGTTAAAAAAGTGGAGGGTAGATACCATTGAGGGAGAGAGGCTATTTCCACTCTTAGTGAAAACAGGAGATGCTTGGAATAGGAAGGGAGAAGATGATAGTGATACTGAGCTTGCTAGTTAGGTTGCTAGCAGAGCGTCCTCCACCATACAATCCAGATTCAGATGAGGGAAGACGAGCATTGGCAAATACAATGGACATGGAGAAAAGGGGAGAATTGTAGACGAGCCCTAGTGTGAGAGTAGTGGGAACGATTTAAACAGGGATACCAGCATCGAGAGGGACAGAGATAAATGGGGTTAATGCTGCTACACAGTTAGCAGAAGCCCTTACGGTGCCGGTCACCATTGGACCTATAGTGTCAGTGTATGATCCAAAACAGGGGGGAAACAGTAGTCAGCCACAGTCAGGAGTAGGAGAAAGGGTCAATTCAGGAGGGAATGGAACTGCAAGCAGAAATGGTCAATTTTTGGTGCCTATAGAAGCTAGTACTCCGTTGCCAGCCACAGCAGATTCCTCTAGAGTGTGTATTAGGTCTAGCGCACTAAGACCAGTGTCGTTGGCAGATTTGCGTTCAGATTTCAGGATGTGGGAAGCTCCAGTTAGAGGACCCATGGGGAGGATAGCAGAAGGAGGAGTTGATCAGGGAGCTTCTGGGAGTCAGTACGTCCCGCAGAACATAGCGGTAGGAAATAACAGCAGGAATCAGAGCAGTGAAAGTGAAGAACTGAGTAGTGCATCAAGTCAGGGAACAATTAAGGCTGCAGTAAAGGCCAAGGTGCTAGACGTAGTAAGGTTGAAGGCAGAAGTGGATTTGATAATAAACGGAAATTTGCCCCTGGAAAGGATAGGACTTTATGAGCAAGATGAGTTGTTGTTTGTGGCAAAGGAAGTTACTTGTAAGGCAAGGTGGGCACATGAGAAACTGACACAAGTGGCACAAAAATATGATGTGGGTCTGTCCAAGACCAAAATGTTGCAGGGAGGTCATAGGTTAAATTACAGTGACCAGGAATTGGAGGAGAAAAGAGTCATAGGATTGTAAACCCATATTCGAGAATTGATTGTAGGGATACGTGCATGGAGCATGCTTGATGGGTGGGTGGAAAGGTGGTCCAAGAAAAAGAATGTCAAGAAAGGGATAGGAGATATACCACCTCCGGGAGGGGGGACAGCAGGAGTAGAGGCTTATTCATTGCGAGAGGTACCAAGCAGAGGGTATGTGCATCTGTCTTGGAGCAGGGGTGATTTGGCACCGTTTACCAACGATTTTCCTTGGCTGAGGGAAAAGCCTGTCGAATGGTACAAACAAGTTGATCGCTTTGTCAAGATTTCAAAAGTACTGTGGATTGATTTGAATACTCTGTTTGACATTGTGGTGCAGAGTGACTTGTGGTCGCTTGTAAAATTGCAGTTGAACGGCCACCTGCCAAACCTGACCGAGAACCCATAACGCATGGTCTTTCACCCGTGGTTATGAAAAAGTTTGAGCAGGTAATCACATGGTTACAGTCCAAGATCTCACCACAAGATATTGATTGGCTTAAAATAGATCGGACTACCCAAGAGTCCAAAGAAACAGTACATGCTTATTATGAAAGGTTCCTGCAAGCCTTCAAGCAGTATAGTGGGTTGGACACTTTAGATTAGAAGGACATGGAACAGTTCATTTCCAAATTCATACTAGGATTGAGGCCAGAAATTAGCTTTATGATTCAGCAGCATCTGATCTGTTGGCAAAACAAATTCGTGGACGAGATTCTATGGTACGCCAGATACTGTAGTGACGAAGTAGCCTCGAACCATAGGAAATTAAAGGATAAGCTAATGTTAGTCCAGATGAGAAATGCAGATAGGGTAGACCAAGTGCAATCGAGTGGAGGAACATTGGGTAGGAAGCAGGGAAACAATCATGGAGGAACCCAGAACGCTCCGGTTCACGCGGGTCAGGAAGGGAAACCCATAGATCCCAAAACAGGGATTGAGGTTGGTACCCCAAAGAACACCACTGCATGTCATTTTTGTCAAAAAATCAGGCATTGAAAGCGCGAGTGTCGATTAAATCCAGCGAATCAGATCCATGATGAGGAAATAGTGCAAGTACCTGAGGTCGTTAATACTGTGACGAGGCCCAGGTCCGTACACGGAGGGGGTCTGAGTCCGCAAGTGCAGGTTCCCCAACCTCTGAGAATTCCACAGGGAAATCGAGTATACCAACAGATGCCCTTTATCAAAGCTCTAGATGAGTTCGATCGAGACCCGTTGCAATGACGGTGCCTGAGGGGGGAGGAAGACTGTACCCTTGGAGCAGTCTTAGAGGTAGACCAGAGAGGACTGTATGTGGAGGCAGATGTGGACGGTCATCCCATTGCATTCTTGATTGATACTGGTGCTACCCGTTCTACTGTGAGATCCGCAATAGTCCCAAACCTACCCCTCTTGGGACAATCGATCCAAGTTGTAGGAGTTGCAAATAAAAGAATGACCAATCCGTTGACAGATGAGATACCTGTGAGAATAGGAACCTTTCAGGATCATCACCAATTTGTGGTGTGAGATTCGAGTCCAGTCTGTTTGTTGGGTCGTGACCTTTTGTGTAAATTAAATTGTACCATCTACTGCATGCCCAAGGGAGTAGAGCTTGAGACTAATGATGATGACATTGTATTTAAACTGACGTATCAGAATCTCTGCATAGAAATGTTTCCCGTGCTGACAACTGAAGATCTGCCATACGACTTGAGGGACTCAGTCTCTCCAGTGGTGTGGGATTTCACGGGAGAAGAGATAGGACTGATTCAAAGGGTTAAAATACAGATTAAGCCGAATGTTGAGTTTCCAAGAACGCCCCAGTACAACCTGATGCCGGAAACGGTGGCAGGGATTACACCTGTGATTGAGTCCATGATCGAACAGGGCATTCTGAGGGAAATCATGAGGAGCCCATGCAATTTCATTATAATGGGACTGCAGAAGCCGAGTAGGAAATGCAGAATCATGCAGGACCTGCGAAAGGTCAACATGATCATAGTTCCATGTTGACCTGTGGTACCGAATCCATCTGTGATCTTGTTCCAAATTCCTTGTGAGGCTGAATGGTTTACAGTGATTGACCTATGTCAGGCGTTCTTCTCGATACCCTTACACTAGGAAAGCCAATTTTTATTCGCCTTCCGTCTGGGAAATCGTGTGTTAACGTGGTGTCGTATCCCACAAGGGTATACTGAGAGTCCATCGATCTTTAATCAGAATTTGAAGAAGAATCTTAAGAGTCTGGTACTGCCGCAGAGTTCAGTTCTCGTGCAGTATACTGACAACCTCCTGATTGCATCAGAAACTGAGGAGGCTTGTAGTGTTGATACTGTTGCACTGTTAAATCACCTGGCAGAAAATGGTGTCCCCAAGCAAACTCCAGTACTGTTTGCCTGAAGTCCAGTATTTGGGGCATTACATTGAGAAAGGCAAGATGAAGGTGTCACCAGACTGCATTGAGACGATCATGAAAATGAATGCGCCTACTACGCAGAAGAAAGTCAGGATGTTTTTGGTAATGGTTGGGTACTGTCGCCAGTGGATTCCCAACTCCTCATTGAAGGCAAAACTTCTGCAGAGGTTGACACACAAAGATGTGAGTGATCCGATACCATGGGATAACGACTGTTTGGTTGCCTTTCTGGAGCTGAGAGAAAGCCTGTGTCGCGCTCCGGCTCTAGGAATGCCTGATTACAATAAAGCATTCTCATTATTCTGTTGTGAGCGTGAGGGTCGCGCACTGTCAGTACTCACCCAGACACATGGAGGTATCCGTAGACCAGTTGCCTCCTTTTCAGCTACATTAGATCCTGTATCTTCAGCGTTGCCCGGATGTCTCAGATCCGTTGCTGCAACAGGTGTCAGCATTGAAAAGTGTGAAAGTATTGTGATGGGTCATCCTCTTACTGTATATATTCCACATTCAGTTGAGCTCCTGATGATGAGAACCAAAACACAGCATTTGATGAATAACAGACTCACACGCTATGAGCAAGTCATTCTTGCCTTGGAGAATGTGACTCTGAAAGGATGTTCTGAATTGAATCCTGCTACCTTGATGCCTATTCCAAATAATGAAGATGAAGATTGCGAGGAGCTGGACTGTCTCGATGTGACTGAATTTTGTACCAAACCGAGACCCGACATTGTTGATGAACCTCTATCCGGATCAGATGAAATCCTTTTTGTAGATGGTTCATGCTTAACAGACAATGGGGGTTGTCTAGGAGCAGCGTTTGCTGTCTGTACAATTTCTGGAGTTGTGGAAGCTGATTGTTTACAGGGAGTACACTCCGTACAGGTAGCTGAAATCATTGCCTTGACACGTGCATGCCTGATTTCTGATCAAATCCGAGTCACCATCTACACCGATAGCCAATATGAGCTTGGTGTGGTTCATGACTTAGGAAAGATATGGTCACAGAGGGGTTCTTAACGTCATCAGGATCTCCCATTAGAAATGGGAAATATGTGAGACAATTGTTGGAAGCCTTACAAGGACCAAAAGAAATAGCTGTGGTTAAATGTATTGCACATGGAAAAGGGGAGGACTTTGTGACATTGGGCAATAGGTGCATTTTCAAAGGGGAATATACTGAAGAGAGCAAAGAAAGAACCAAACTCAGCATGATGTTAGCCATAGCGGACACTTGGGATGAGGTCAAGCATCTGCAGGGAAGAAGTGTCAGACCAGAAAGAAGCTGGATGGATTAAATCAGGTTGCGAGAAGAGAGCTAATGGCATTTGTGTTTCAACTGATGGTCGAGCAGTGTTGCCAGATTGTTTACTGAGCCCTATGGTGAGGCAGATTCATGGAGCAGTTCACACTGGGAAAGATGCCATGGTGCAAGTGTTTAGACAGACGTGGTTCAATCCATGGTTCCGTGCGTTTGCTTAAGTAGTGTGCCATAGATGTGTTACATGTCAACAGATGAATGCTGGAAAGAAAACTGTGGTTGCACTGACTCACATTGGAAGGTCTGGGGATCCCTTCAATAGGATCCAACTTGATTTTATCGAAATGCCTAGGTGCACTGGATTGAGATACATTCTGGTAGTGGTGTGTGTTTTCTCACGGTGGGTGGAAGCATATCCATCAAGAAGGTGTGATAGTCTCACAGTAGCAAAGCTGTTACTTGGGGAGCTCATACCGCGTTTCGGATTTCCAACTTCATTGGAGTCGGTTAGAGGAACGCACTTCCACAGTGAGATTATGAAGCTGCTTTGTACTGCCTTACAAGTTGATCAGAGATTGCACTGTAGTTACAGACCAGAGGCATCTTGTCTTGTGGAACAGATCAATGGGACTCTCAAAATGCGGATGGCAAAGGTCTGTTTGTCCACGTCTCTGAAATGGCCTGATGCATTACCTTTGGTGTTGTGTAGCATCCCCGATAGGAGAACAGGACTTTCGCCCCACAACATCCTAATGGGGAGGGCGATGCGCTTGCCAGCAGTGCCGTTTACAGCATTGATAAACATCACCGATGATTTGATCCTTGATTATTGCAAGGGACTGGCTGACATGGTCCGTTCTGTGTCTCACCAGGTTGAAGCTGCGACCGTACCAACTTCAAAGGACCTCTGCCATGACCTGTGTTCAGGTGATTGGATTCTTGTGCGAAAGCATGTGAAGAAGAACTGTGTTGATGCTCGCTGGAGAGGTCAATATCAAGTGATTTTGGTGACGAATATGGCTGTGAAGTGTGGAGGCTTGCCGAGCTGGATCCATGCCTCCCACACCCCAGAGTTTCTGGACCCTGGGAAGAAGTAGCTCCTCTCCCTGAAGGAAATCCAGCCGTGGCTGTGAGGCCACTGGAGAGGACAAGTCAAGCTGTGGGGGTTACTGACGAGGCTGGTTACCCACCAAAGCAAGCTGAGGGGGGTCACGATACACAAGGCCCAAGTATTGACTCTGAGGGAGACGGTAACGTTGCATGTGGTACATAGTCAGACTCAGCTGAAGGAACTGGTGTGGAAGGTGATTGGGTGCAGAGAAGGAGAGCAGAATTTGCAAGAGAATCGTGACCTGTGAGACAGAAGAGGCAAAACTTGAGACTGGCATCTGAAAGGGATCTTGCCCCTGTGTCTGAAACGTCTGAATCAGAGCTAAGTGACACAGAACAAGCACAAGAGGTCTTGAGGAGATCGAGAAGAGTAACTTTAAGATCTCTATTTCATGGTCTCTGACCCTTTGGTTTTCCTCCAGCTCCTCTGGGGAAAGACGTCTAGCGGAATGGCTGCTGCCAGCCCTGGAGGCTACTCTTGACACAGGCAGATCCTGTGACCGGAAACCATCCCTTTGTGCATCCTCATCCACCTCTCCCTCACCTGTCTCATCAGCTTGCCTTGCCTCCCACCAGGCCCCTAAGGCCTTCTGTAGCTCCTCTTTCTTAGAATGGCTCTTCATGGGAACTCCGAAGCTCTTGCAGAATTGCTTGAGTTGCTCTACTTTGTAATTACTTAACATTTCAATGTCAAGTTCCAATTCTGCATCCCCCCTTCCTGAATTACTCTTCTGAGACATGGTGTGTATATAATTCAAGGGTCAGATAAAAATAGAAACAAAAAAGAAATAGTACCCGTATGTGGTTGGTTGTGGTCTAGGTGCAATAATGAATCACTGTGGTAGTGCGCAAACGCAAGTTCTATCCTCACTGCTGACAACCAATGTTAGAAATGGGATTTCTGGTTGGCTAGGGCATGCGCCTAAGCCAGCCAGAAACCACCACTCTAGTCAGGGCAAGGGAGTTACACACCGAAGATAACCCCTGCTCACCCCCCTTGGTAGCTTGGCAGAGCAGTCAGGCTTATCCCAGAGGCAATGTGTAAAGCGTTTGCGCACCACACACTCACGCACTCACGCACGCACCAATGTCACACTAGGCACACCACAAAGGAAACTCCACACTAAGGTAGGTAATAAAAAAAAATATATCCTTTATGTTACTTTGAAAATGCAGTAGTTCCACAAATCACATTAGCAAGGACGTGTTCTTCGTGCTGAAGGCCAGAGATGCAACAACTTTCATGGGTCACCTAGGTAAGGTCAAGCTCTTGGTGTTAGGTAGCCGTAATGCAGTCACTGTCCTGAATCCCCCAAAAAGATCTTAGGCTCCAGTCATCACATCAGCAAAGAAAACATGCCCCCATAAAATATCCGGCTCTAGTAATCACCTCAGCAAAGAAAACAGGTCCCATCCGAATATCATAGGTGCCCCCGTTGCCACCGATCTCAAGCAGGGTACTGTTATGCCTGCAACCCACTCCTAGCTATTAAAGAAAAAGGAACAGGGCGTCGGGGCTCGACCGCTGGAGTGAGCGTTACCTGGGCCTTGATGCACGCCTCCGGCTCTCAACACCGTCACCACCTGCTGGGGCTGCTCTCGCTGTCAGGGTCCCTCTCGCGGCCGCCCGTGCCTCGGACGGCACTCAGGCGGCGGGGGAAGCTTGGGCTGGGCCGGAGAAGACAGAGGACGCACAGGCCCGAGGCTCCCTTGATCCTGGAGCTGGGCGGTGCGATCCCCTTCACGGCAGTGAGTTGCGGTCGGGGAGCGGGGAAGCGCGGCAGCTCCTTCCTGAGCGGAGCACGCCCTTCCTACCCGGCGGTCTGGATTGGCATCCTGCTGAGCGGAGCTGGGTCGATCGTGGCTCCTCAACGCTGGGGGACTTCTGTTACCAGGCAACGCCTTGCAACCGGCTGTGCTGCTGCACTGACTGTTTGTTCTCCAGGGAAGCTTTGGCCTCGGACTCGGGCCAAAGGTGGTGATCGGGTCAGATTTCCTCAGACGGCCTCTTCCTCAAAAGGGAACACAACCAGGTTTCCAGCGCCTTCAAGCCCCACGGAGGTACACGGTCACGGAGCGCTGCACAGATGCATACACAGTGCAGGTTGACAACAGAACTTGGAAACTTTGATGTCCCTGAGTTTCCTACAACAGGAGACCAGCACGCACAGGCCCTTGGAGACTCCTCTCAAGCAAGGGGTGGACACAGCACACAGCAAAGTCCCTTTCCTTTCCTTGGCAGAATCAGCTACTGCAGGACAACCCCGGACAGCACACAGCAAAGGGGCAGCGCTCCTCCTCCAGTCTCTCCAGCTCTTCTCCTTGGCAAGGTTCCTCTTGATTCACAAAGTAGTCAAAAGTCTGGGGTTTTGGGTCTGATACTTATACTCCAAAATGTCTTTGTACTCTTTGTGCAGGGGGCTCTGAGCCCAGTTCCAACCAGTTCCTCCTTCACTGGTGCAGCATGACCACAGGAGGTGGAGACAGTATTGTGCAAGGGAGACAGGCTGCATTCATGTGCAAGGTAAATCTCCTCCCACCACTCTATATGCAGCCAGGGTCTATTCAGCTCAGGGCTGGGTCATCCAGGAAGGACCAGGCACACCTCAACCCCCCCAGAGGCTGTCTACAGGGAATGCACATCCTCTGTCTCTGTCACACTGAAACCAGACAGTCAATCCACAAACAGGAAAAGGCACACAGGATGGTTGAACAAGAAAATAGCCACTTTCTAAAAGTGCTATTTTCAAACACACAATTTAAAAACCATCTTTACTAAAAGATGTGTTATTAAATCCCGAGTTCAGGGATACCAAACTCCATTTTTTCTATCTTATCTCTATGGGAAGATATGCTTGTAAAATGTCACAAAGCATTCCCCATTCTGTCCTATGGGGCAAGATAGCCTTTCAATAGTGAAAAACGGAATTGGTAGTATTTCACTATCAGGACATGTTACACACACCAGTGAATGTCCTACCTTTCACATACACAGCACCCTACCCAGGGGGGTACCTTGGGCCCACCATAGGGGTGCCCTATATGTAAGAAAAGGGAAGGTTAGGGCCTGGCAAGTGGGTGCACTTGCCAAGTCGACATGGCAGATAACAAACTGCGCACAGGCACCGCAGTGGCAGGCCTGGGACATCTTTTCAGGGCTACTCATGTGGGTGGCACAATCAGTGCTGCAGGCCCACTAGTAGCATTTGATTTACCAGCCCTGGCACACTCAGTGCACTTTACTAGGGACCTACTGGTAAAACAAATATGCCAATCAGGGAGAACCAACCACAATAGCAATTTACGCAGGGAGCACTTGCACTCTGACACTGACCAGCAGTGGCAAAGTGCCCAAAGCATCTAAGCCAGCAAAAACAAAATCCAGCACAGCTTCAAAAACACAGGAGGTAGAGACAAAAAGTCAGGGAAAACCATGCCAAGGATGCCAGGTCTAACACGTGTCCCCTCCAGCTGAAAAGTGGGGAGAACTACCCACCCTCTTGGTAATTCTCATCACTAAGGCGGAAGAATCTGGACAGACCATCAGCATTGGTGTGTTCTGTACCAGGGCGGTGTTCCACCGTGAAGTCCATTCCCTGTAGGGAGATGGACCACCTCAACAGTTTTGGACTCTCACCCCTCATCTGCATCAACTATTGGAGGGGCCTGTGGTCCGTATGAACCCGGAAGTGAGTCCCAAACAAGTAGGGCCTTAGCTTCTTTAGCGCCCAGACCACAGCCAAAGCTTCCCTTTCAATGGCACTCCACCTCTGTTCCCTGGGAAGTAGCCTCCTACTGATGAAAGCTACAGGTTGGTCCAAGACCTCGTCGTTCAATTGTGAGAGTACTACTCCCACACCATGTTCTGAAGCATCTGTCTGCACAACAAATTCTTTGGAGAAGTCAGGTGCCTCAAGCACGGGCACCGTACGCATGGCAGATTTCAGGGCATCATAAGTGGTCTGGCAGGCATCAGTCCAGATCACCTTCCTGGGCTGCTTCCTTGAAGTCAGCTCTGTCAAGGGGGCAACAATGGTGCCATACCCCTTGACAAACCGTCGGTAGTACCCGGTGAGACCTAAAAAGGCTCTCACCTCTGTCTGGGTCTTGGGGGGCTCCCAAGCCAGAATGATGTCAATCTTTGCCTGTAGGGGTGCCACCTGGCCGCTCCCTACCTGGTGTCCCAAGTACACCACAGACCCCTGCCCTATCTGGCACTTACAAGCCTTGATAGAGAGGCCTGCCCTTTGCAGAGCCTTCAACACTTCACAGAGGTGTTGCAAATGTTCCTCCCAACTGGAGCTGAACTCAGCAATGTCATCCAGGTAAGCGGCGCTGAATTCCTCCATCCCGGACAGTACCCGGTTGACCAGTCTCTGGAAGGTGGGGGGGCATTCTTCAACCCCAAGGGCATAACCCGGAACTGGTAGTTCTACCCCTCTGGCGTTGAGAACGCAGACCTCTCCTTGGCCTCATCGGTTAAGCCAATCTGCCAGTACCCAGATGTTAAATCAAATGTACTGAGGTACCGGGCAGCTCCTCACCGATCAACGAGCTCATCAGCTCTGGGGATGGGGTGTGCGTCAGTCTTGACGACCGCGTTGAGCCCACGGTAGTCCACACAGAACCAGAGTTCAGGAGTGGCACCGGGCGTAGCTGCTTTTGCCACTAAGACCACTGGGCTAGCCCAGGGGCTGCTTGAGGGCTCTATCACCCCTAACGACAACATCTTGGAAACTTCTTCCTTGATGCTGGCCCTGACCTTGTCAGCTACCCTGTAAAATTTCTGCTTCACACGTAGACTGTCTCCAGTGTCCACATCATGGACGCACCAATTGGTGACTCCTGGGGTCAGGGAGAACAGGGAGGCGAACTGTCCCAGCACCTGGCGACAGTCCCTCTGCTGCTCTGGGGTCAGGGTAGGAGAGAGGTTCACCCCATCCACTGACCCATTATGTTCCTTTGCTGACAGGAGGTCAGGAAGAGGCTCCCTCTCCTCCTCCATTCCATCATCTGTCGCAAGGAGCATAGTTACTTCAGACCTCTCAAAGTGCGGCTTGAGGCGGTTTACATACAGGACCCTCAAAGGGTTCCTAGGAGTCTGCAAGTCAACCAAATAGGTCACCTCACTCTTGCGCTCCACCACCTCATATGGACCAGTCCACTTATCTTGGAGCGCACTGTTATATGGCCATTAGGGTCATTGTCGACGTTGCTAAGTTAGCATGAGCTCTGCTGCCATGATGCTGCTTTTGCGCACGTTACTACATGACTTTGTTTTGCAAGACTCTGTTTGTGCCTTTCACATGAGAACTGTCTGCTTTCTGCATTCTCTGCTTGTTCCTGGAGTTTAGTCTGAACACGGTGTGCAAGGTCGATAAACAATGCCCCTTGTTATTCTGTTCTGGTCAGTCCCTAGCATCTAGACAAAACATGCTAACACAGCTGTGCTGCTGGAAGCTCGTGCCTTTGATATTACGGGGATGCATGTTGTTCTGACACACACTTGGAGAGGGTCCTTTCCAGGGAGAAGAGCTATGCTGTTCCTATGACGTAAAACTTCCATCTAGGCACTAAGGTATAGGGTCTGCTGACAAAGCCCAGGGATCTTCCTTTATATAATAAACTTCACCTTACCAAGGGGAGGGTGGTTAGGCCTTATAGTCCTTTTCCACTGTCTGTATATGATGACATCCCCCTTTATACTCTATGGAATTGTAACAATGCTAATTGTTCTAAGTTTATGCATTTCGCTGCTGGTAGTGGCTCGTATACTGCATTATAGAGCACGATAGTTAAAATAAACATTTTGAACTATAACAGTGACTCTGACCATTCTTATTGTGGACAAGTACGAGTGAGCAAGCGAAAGGGTATGTCTTGCTACCGCGGTTCCTGAGAGTCGGGAGTGTTGTGTTCTGGGTTGTCTAATCATTTGTAGCTTTGTGATTTTGGAGGAGAACGAATGAGACACTATAGCTAGTTGGTTTTGGGATTTTGGGTACTAAGGTGGTAGGTTGGTACACCCCTATACACTGAGGTCCTGTTTTCCTGCACATAGTTCTGTGTATGTGCAGAATCCCCGCAACAGCACAAGGCTCCACTGGTGCCATCACCCACACTTTCTGGCCAGGCTGAAATTCGAACAGAGTGGCATTCTGGTCATACCATCTTTTCATTTCTTCCTGGCTAGCTTCCAGGTTGGCCTGAGCGAGTTTCCTGAAGCGTTGAGTCTGGTTTCTGAAGGCCAGCACATAGCTGAACACATCTTGTGGGGTCTTACCAGGAGGTCTCTCCCAACCCTCCTTCACCAGACTCAGAGGTCCTCTCACTGGGTGACCATACAGCAGTTCAAAGGGACTGAACCGTAAGGACTTCTGTGGTACCTCCCTGTATGCAAACAACAGGCATGGCAAAAAGACGTCCCACTTCCGTCTCATGGATTCTGGAAGACCCTTTATCATGCCCTTCAGGGTTCGGTTGAATCTCTCAACCAACCCATTCCCTTGAGGATGGTAAGGAGTGGTGAACTTGTATGCTACACCGCACTCCTCCCACAAAGATGTCATGTACTTCGAAATGATGCTTGTACCACAGTCATAGACCACCTCTCTGGGGAACCCCACATGGGAAAAGATTCCCATCAATGCACGGCCCACCACGGGGGCTGTGATTGTCCGGAGAGGGACAGCTTCCGGGTGGCATGGTCCACCAAGATAAACTTGTTGCCTAAGGCTGTCTTGGGTTCCAGGGGCCCCACAATATCAATGCCCACCCACTCAAAATGGGTGCTCACCACAGGAAAGGGTTGGAGAGAAGTCTTACACTTCCCTCCACTCTTGCCACTTGCCTTGCAAGTCTGACAAGACCTACAATCCGTACTAACGTGCCTTCTCATTTGGGGCCAGTAAAACTGGGGGACAAGCCTCTGAAAGGTCTTCTCGCACCCCAAATGTCCTGCTAGAGGCACGTCATGAGCCAGACCCAGTAGGAAGGTCCTGAAGCGCTCGGGTACCACCAGCACATGGGCTGCACCGGGCTCAGTGACCTTAGGCTCACTATACAACAATCCATCTTCCCAGTAAATTAGATGTGATCCAGACTGATCACCTGCTGCCTGGTCTGCAGCCTGTTGCAGCAAACCAATAGGTGTAGGGCACTCCATCTGTGCTCTGCAGAACTCCTCCCTGGAGAGACCCCCTTCCTGCTGCCAATGGGTCAGCTCAGGCAGGTCTCCCAGTTCAGCCACTTGTTCCCCTGTAGGTTCCAGGGCATCCCCCTCAGGTTCTGCCTCCTCCTGCACCGTGGGAACCTCTGGGGCTGGTTTCCCACACCCCTTGCCCTTCCTCTTCCTGGCAGGCACCTGGGCCACTGTTTCAGGCTCCAGGTCCTCGTGATTACCCCTACTGGCTGCCATTGACCGAGTGGTCACACAGACCCACTCAGGCAGACCCAACATCTCCAAATGAGCCTGGCGTTCCAGCTCCTTCCATGGGGAACTCTCCAGGTCATTGCCAAGCAGACAGTCTTCAGGCATGGACAGACTAACAACGATCTTCAAGGAACCTGAGACCCCCCTCACTCAAAGGGAACAAGCGCCACCTTACACAGGCGCTCAGAGTTGTCTGCTGCAACTACAGAGTGAAATGCATTGGTAATAACTTGCTCTTCAGATACCCATTGACACCTGACAGATGTCACACTGGCTCCTGCGTCTCTCAGATCCTCCACCTTCCTCCCATTGATGGTCACCCACTGCCTGCACTTCTTAGTGTTCTCAGGCAGATAGGATCCCTGGACAATCTCTCTGTCCCCTAATGAGACAAGGGTCATAACTGCTGGCTCCCCACCTTCACTAGGAACCAACTCCTCCCCCAGCGCTAGACTCATTAACCCTGGTGACAGTGCACCAGTGGGTGCTGGGATTTCACCAGGGTCCCGCGCTATGTGGCCCTCCTGACCATAGTTGTAGCACCAGCGGGAACCCCGGTTGTCATGCCTGCCCTTAGGGGGCCAAGACACTTTAGGCTTGGGGGGCTGGGATTCCTTACCCTGGGAACTGTTTTGGGGCCCTTTAGAGAACTCCTTTTGGTTACCCTTGCCCTCCCACCCTTCTGCTGGGGACCCTGCCCACCCTTGGCTGGGTTACCCACAATCCCCTTGTGGACCCTGGTGCTAGTCCAGTGGTCCGCCTCCTTAGCAAGCTCCCTGGGATCAGTTAGCTTACTATCCAATAGATGCTGGCGCAGCTCTGGAACACACAGACTACTCAAGTGCTCCCAACCAATCAAGTTGTACAACCCCTGGTAATCAGTTACCTTGCTGCCCTTTATCCAACCATCCAGTGCACGGTTATACATGTTCACATATTCAACCCAAGTATGAGAATCAAGCTTCTTGAAGTTCCTGAACTTCTCCCTGTACTGCTCCGGTGTGAACCCACACCTGGGGCATAAAGCCTCCTTCATGTGGGGATAGGTCAGGTTACCCGCCTCCTCCAAAGGTGTCAGGGTGTTCCTCCCAGTGGCCTCAAAGTGTCTCCACAGGCCCGCCCCCAATGCTTCTCAGGCACTTCATTCATTCGCAGTGCTGCCTCATAAGACGCAAACCATGCATAGACATCCTCACCCTTCTGGTAATTCTGTACTAGGTCCTTGGGTATGTAAACCTTATCCCCTTGCACTGGCTGTACGCTGTCACCATTTGAACTGGACTCCACTTGCTTGGCTTTAATGTCCAGTTCCCTCATGCTCAACTCATGAGCCAAAAGCAATTTCTTCTCCTCCAAACACGAGCATTTTTGCTCTCCTCTGCCATCTTTTCCCTCTCCATGGCAGCCTTTTGGTTCTCCATTTCCAATTGCTTTATCTTAACTTTAAGATCTCTATTTCATGGTATCTGACCCTTTGGTTTTCCTCCAGCTCCTCTGGGGAAAGACTTCTAGTGGAATGGCTGCTACCAGCCCTGAAGGCTACTCTTGACACAGGCATATCCTGTGACCTGAAACCATCCCTTTGGGCATCCTCATCCACCTCTCCCTCACCTGTCTCATCAGCTTGCCTAGCCTCCCACCAGGCCCCTAAGGCCTTCTGTAACTCCTCTTTCTTAGAGTGGCTCTTCCTGGGAACTCCAAAGCTCTTGCAGAATTGCTTGAGTTGCTCTACTTTGTAATTACTTAACATTTCAATGTCAAATTCCAATTCTGCATCCCCACTTGCTGATTTACTCTTACAAGACATGGTGTGTGGATAATTCAAGGGTCAGATAAAAATAGAACCAAAAAAGAAATAGTACCCGTATGTGGTTGCGTAGTGATCTAGGTGCAATAATGAATCACTGTGGTAGTGCGCAAACGCTCACCGCTGACAACCAATGTTAGAAATGGGATTTCTGGATGGCTAGTGCATGCGCCTAAGCCAGGCAGAAACCACCACTCTAGTCACGGCAAGGGAGTTACCCACCGAAGATAACCCCTGCTCACCACCCTTGGTAGCTTGGCAGAGCAGTCAGGCTTATCCCAGAGGCAATGTGTAAAGTGTTTATGCACCACACACGCACGCACCAATAGCACACTAGGCACACCACAAAAGAAACTCCACACTAAGGTAGGTAAAAAAAAAATATATATCCTTTATGTTACTTTGAAAATGCAGAGGTTCCACAAATCACATTAGCAAGGACATGTTCTTCGTGCTGAAGGCCAGAGATGCAACAACTTTCATGGGCCACCTAGGTAAGGTCAAGCTCTTGGTGTTAGGTAGCCGTAATGCAGTCACTGTCCTGAATCCCCAAAAAAGATCTTAGGCTCCAGTCATCACATTAGCAAAGAAAACATGCCTGCATAAAATATCCGGCTCTAGTAATCACCTCAGCAAAGAAAACAGGTCCCATCCGAATATCATAGGTGCCACCGATCTCAAGCAGGGTACTGTTAGGCCTGCAACCCACTCCTAGCTATTAAAGAAAAAGGAACAGGGCGTCGGGGCTCGACCGCTGGAGTGAGCGTTACCTGGGACTTGATGCACGCCTCCGGCTCTCCGCGTGTTCGAGGAGGCCCCGGCTGGGGCAAACACCGTCACCACCTGCTGGGCTGTTCTCGCTGTCAGCGTCCCTCTCGTGGCCGCCCGTGCCTCGGACGGCACTTCGGCAGTGGGGGAAGCTTGGGCTGGGCCGGAGAAGACAGAGGACGCACAGGCCCAAGGCTCCCTCGATCCTGGAGCTGGGAGGTGCGATCCCCTTCACAGCAGTGAGTTGCGGTCGGAGAGCAGGGAAGCGCGGCAGCTCCTTCCTGAGCGGAGCGCGCCCTCGCTACCCGACGGCCTGATTTGGCATCCTACTGAGCGGAGCTGGGTCGATCATGGCTCCTCAATGCTGGGGGACTTCTGTTGCCAGGCAGCGCCTTGCAACCGGCTGTGCTGCCGCGCTGATTGTTTGTTCTCCAGGGAGGCTTTGGCCTCGGACTCGGGCCGAAGGTGGTGATCGGGTCAGATTTCCTCAGACGGCCTCTTCCTCAAAAGGGAGCACGACCAGGTTTTCAGCGCCTCCAAGCCCCACGGAGGCACACGGTCACGTAGCGCTGCTCAGGTGCACACACAGTGCAGGTTGACAACAGAACTTGGAAACTTTGATGTCCCTGAGTTTCCTACAACAGGAGGCCAGCACGCACAGGCCCTTGGAGACTCCTCTCAAGCAGGGGGAGGACACAGCACACAGCAATGTCCCTTTCCTTTCCTTGGCAGAATCAGCTACTGCAGGACAACCCCAGACAGCACACAGCAAAGGGGCAGCGCTTCTCCTCCAGTCTCTCCAGCTCTTCTCCTTGGCAAAGGTTCCTCTTGATTCATAAAGTAGTCTAAAGTCTGGGGTTTTGGGTCTGATACTTATACCCCAAAATGTCTTTGTTCTCTTTGTGCAGGGGGCTCTGAGCCCAGTTCAAACCAGTTCTGCCTTCACTGGTGCAGCATGACCACAGGAGGTGGAGACAGTATTGTGCAAGGGAGACAGGCTCCATTCAGGTGCAAGGTAAATCTCCTCCCACCACTCTATATATAGCCGCGGGTCTATTCAGCTCAGGGCTGGGTCATCCAGGATGGGACAGGCACACCTCAACCTCCCCAGAGGCTGTCTACAGGGAATGCACATCCTCTGTCTCTGTCACACTGAAACCAGACAGTCAATCCACAAACAGGCAGAGGCACACAGGATGGTTGAACAAGAAAATAGCCACTTTCTAAAAGTGATATTTTCAAACATAATTTAAAAACCATCTTTACTAAAATATGTGTTATTAAATCCTGAGTTCAGGGATACCAAACTCCATTTTTCCATCTTATCCCTATGGGAAGATATGCTTGTAAAATGTCACAAAGCATTCCCCATTCTGTCCTATGGGGCAAGATAGCCTTTCACTAGTGAAAATCGAAACTGGTAGTATTTCACTATCAGGACATGTTACACACACCAGTACATGTCCTACCTTTCACATACACTGCACCCTGCCCAGGGGGGTGCCTTGGGCCTACCATAGGGGTGCCCTATATGTAAAAAAAGGGAAGGTTAGGGCCTGGCAAGTGAGTGCACTTGCCAAGTCCACATGGCAGTTAACAAACTGCGCACAGGCACCATGGTGGCAGGCCTGAGACATCTTTTCAGGGCTACTCATGTGGGTGGCACAATCAGTGCTGCAGGCCCACTAGTAGCATTTAATTTACCAGCCCTGGCACACTCAGTGCACTTTACTAGGGACCTACTGGTAAAACAAATATGCCAATCAGGGAGAACCAATCACAATATCAATTTACGCAGGGAGCACTTGCACTCTGACACTGACCAGCAGTGGCAAAGTGCCCAAAGCATCTAAGCCAGCAAAAACAAAATCCAGCACAGCATCAAAAACACAGGAGGTAGAGGCTAAAAATCAGGGAAAACCACAGCAAGGATACCAGGTCTAACAGCGCCAAAATCCTGGGCCTCCCTGAGGCTGGTGTAACGAGGAGAAATATTTTTGTTCCTTTTTTTCCTCTTTGCATGTGTGCTGCATTCCCGCAGCACCCATACCAAGAGGAAATTGCCATAAAGCATAGTTTTTGTGCAGGAAAAGACACCTTCCTGCACTAAAACTATGCTGACCACAACACAGACACCCTTTTGCAATAGCGCAAGGGTACCTGCATTAGTGCATGGCTGCAGAAAGTGCACTAGCGCAGGGAGAGAGCAGAACTGCGCCACTAGATATGGCGCATTTCTTTTCTCTCCAGTTCACGCATCACAGCACAGCAACTTTGCTTGCTGATCTGCGTTACCTCAGGTCTTTGTAAATCTCTGCCTTGATGTATTGCCTTTTGATATTTTGAGGAACTGGTGGGTTTGGGAGTTTTGCTGGTGCAATTACCGTTCACTAGTGTTGCAGGGCTAGTTCCTTTGGAAACGTCTTCTTTCCACAAATGGTGCTCGCACTATTCCACTAAAGGTATATCAGTCTGTCCCTTTCAAGGTATGGCGTGCCTGTAAAGAGGTCCTGGCCTTGTTTAATTAATGTATGGCAGCTCTGAAAAATAGAGCTAGTCATCCACATAAATGTATAGCAATCCTGCGAAGGAGTGCCGGTACTGTCAATTGAAAGTACAGCAGCCCTATTAGGATGTGTGGGCACTGTGCATTACAAGAAGCTACTGAGATGCGATGATACTATCCCTTATGAGTACAGGAGCCCTCCTCAAAAGTGTTCTTAGTGTCCATTACTGATATAGGAACCCTGTTGAGAAGTGTTGGTAAAGTAAAATTCAAAGTATGGCATCCCTGTTTAGATGTACCAGTACTAACAAAGCAGTGGCTTTTTGGGTTCCTGACATATATTACAGCCAGGAACCTTATTAGCTTCCTCTCCCCAGGACCTACAGACCCTGCTCAGCCCTGGTGTGAGGATCTTTGCATTGTAGGCAAATTAATCGATTTCCAAAATTCAAGTGTCAATGTAGATTAATCTGGTGCTTCTAGAGGCAATCTGTCACCTAATGTTGGGGTGCCCTAGCTGGGTGCCTTATAATAGCACATATTGCCTTAGCATAGTGCTAGTCATACCAGCTCGGGATGATGAGTTTATTTCTTGAGGGACGCGTAAATAGTCAGTTTTACTTAAGGGTGCAAAAACTGAACGTGTCATAATAGAAGTACCACATTGTAGTCAAAGGTACCGCACATGTCACGAATGATCTAGAAAACTTTATGGATATCTTACTTTCAGGACACAGAAGAGGAAATACAGAGACTGCCTGGAATCGAACCCAGACCTTGTTTGAGAAGAGTGACCTTGAAAGGGATGTGACTCTTTTTATTGACAGCTGCATCACTTATGTTACTTCATTCGAAGATAACCTATCTCGGGGCAGTGAGGAAAGCAATGTGTACAGAAGCCACTTTTCACATGGAAACGGAAACTAATTAAGGATTTTAAATTGACGGATAAATTGACTCTAAATATTTAACACGAGTCAATTTATACTGTCGTGTAAATGGTGGATTCCTCTCACAATTGAGTGGACTGAATGCATAAAGCTAATGAGGCTACGCCAAACAAGAGAAGAGGGCGGGAAAATTAGAGTGCTGCGATTTCGAGGACATAGTCTGTTTTGCCTAGCAGGGGTGCTCCTTGTGTCCTTAGTTTTGTGTGTTTAAAGGAGTAAACCCACTAGTACAAAGGAATTATTTTTTTAGTCAATTCTTTATTTAAAATATATAAAAAGAAAATTCTGAGATATAGCACCAATGTTCGGACCTAATGCATCATGCCATATGAATACTAATTGAATACACAAGTATCAATATGTTTTAACAATACAATACAGCAACTGAATTCTTATTTTTCCGCAGTGTTCTTTTACCGCCTTCCTTTCTAGACCCCATAACCTCATCTCCGTTGCAATATGAACATTCAGAAATTATGATGAAGACGTCAAAACACCACGCCATATTTCCTTCAATTTGGCAATTTAGTCATACAGTTTCTAAATGTCTTTTCCATACGATACGACTGTGAACATATTTCAGCGAAAAGTCATAAGCTGGGATTCCTTGGTGTTTTCCATAATCATAAAATACCAACTTTAAACTATTGCCAGAGATGTGAAAGATATCTCCTAACCTGGTGTGAGATTTCTGGGATATTTGAAGTGCCATGAAGCAGTGCAGTTTGGGTAGATGAGGATCAATCAATCAATCATGGGTTTGTAAAGCACGTCTACTCACCCGTGAGGGTATCAAGGCACTCAAGGATCACTCTGTTCCTAGACCACCTCTCATCTCGATCCAGATGCTTGTCCAGTATTGTTTTAGTTGCAGACATTCCCACGGTACATGAACAATGACACAGCTAGGCTGTGCACAAATCCAACACAAAGATACAGGGCTTAATATTGATGCCTACAGTTTGAGTGTTGACCAGTTCCATTGGTGAAAAATTTTGAAATATCTAAAATGAAGCCTTTTTTCTCTCAGACCTTTAATGTGGTTCAAAAATAGCTCATCCCAGTCTTCATGCAAGAACTGTATTGACAAACATTTTTTACACCAGGTTTTAAAATCTAGAGCAATGGGGCGTGGGAAACAATGGTTAATATGAACCACATAGAGTCGCGAGACAGCTGCCCTGAATGTCCCGCAGGTGTGCAAATATCCAAGAATGGTACAAATATGTGAGTCAGTAGGTGGCAGGTCCAGTGGGTAACTTAGGCAGTGAGCTAATTGCTAATATTTGGAAAACTGGGATTGCGGAGATCAAATTTCAATGTCAATTTTTAAAACAATTTCACGGTTCCATTATCAATTGACAGTATGCCTTTCTCCTTCCATAACTCTCAACATGTGACCGACCCATTAATGAGGCTTCGCCGGTCTGTCAGACGGTGCACCTTCCGCTCTTCTGCATGCACACTTAGCTTTTTGTGTGCCCTGTGCCAAGCATATGTTGAGGAGTGGCTTTTGGCCTTTCATGAAGAATTTGTTTCAATGTACCTCACAATGAAGAATGGCCTTTTCTATGTACACCCATCACAGGCTACATGTGGGCATCTTATCTGCTGCCTTAGTGAATTGATGTGCAAGCCAATATCTTTCCTTGTGGGGTAACAGTAGTTTTTGGGATGTTGTAGAGCTGTGACATTTTGAGGCTTTTGAGCTAGTTCTGGTTCCACCCAGATGAAGAATGTAACTTTTTCTTCCAAAATCCATTGTTGAATTTTCTAATAGAATTGATAAGTTTGTCTTGGACCACAACTTCCAGTCCTTTATTGGCTAGAATACCTATTTAAGACTGGATTTCATCCACCTAAAAAGTTTAGCCCCTAGGGATGCCTCAGTGGTAAACGTAGTCGTCAATAACGCTTTGCATTTATCCCAGTTTAATCTACAGCCTGAGAATATGGACAAAGATTAAGGGGCCTATTTATGAGTTTGTCACACAGCGCAGCAAGTCACCTTGCTGCGCTACACTGCATGACAGGGAAAGGGCAGGAATGCGCCGTATTTAAGGCAATGGAACACCTTCCCAGGGCAAAGTAAGGCAATGCAGTGATTTGCGCTGCATTGCCTTACTCCAGATTTATAGAGCCACTCAGGGTCACGCAAAGGTTTGCGTTGCTCTTGCACCAAATTGCAAGGTGCAAGAGCGACACATACCAGCTCATAAACAGGCCTCTAAATCTTGGATATAAGTGCTGCACTTCATGTATATTGTTTTGCCAACGTTACCAGAATATCATCTGCGTACACCATCCTTTTCTGTTCTCCCTCTAAGGTATCTAATCCACGTATGCCTTTATTCTGGCAGACTGGTGCTAGGGGCTACGGGGCCATCGGGAACAATAAAGGGGAAGGGGACACCCCTGTCCGATGTCTCTCAACACTTTTAAAGGTAGAAATAAAAAAAAGTTTTAAAAAATTACCACTGCTTTGGGATCAGGATAAACCTATTTCAACATTTGGATAAAGCCTGGATCCACAGCCAGTTTTCTAAACAATCAAAATCCTTCTCGACATCTAACAAAACAGCAACTTTTAATCAGGGTTATGGTAGAAGAGCGACAATGGATGACTCCTACTTGGTATGAGTGAGACAGGTGCGGTATGACCATTTTTTAGTCTGTTTGCCTATACTTTTGCAAATACTTTCAAATCCACATTCAATAAAGCGATACATCAATAATGGCACAGCAGAGGGGGTCTTTCTCAGGTATGAGTATCAAGGATGTTTTGCCTCTATTGTACTCTGGGTGTATTCCATCATTTTTTACTTCTTTCAACCTTGTGCATAATAGAGGGGTCAGAATTGGCTAAATAATTTGGTAATATTCCCCTGGGATCCCGTCTTCTCGGCTGCCTTTCATGTAGACATTTCAGCTATGGATTTGCCTATTTCTTCATCTGATATGTCACCCTCAAACATTTGCCTCTGTTCTGCCAGAGGAGCAGCAGCTCTAGGCCTGATAAAAATATGGTATGTTCTTGGCTGCGTGATCTGTGTGATACAACTTTCTAAAAAAGGAGGTGAACACAACCAAGATTTAATTCGAATTAGGTAGATGTGTCTTGTTAGATCTGGATTTTACAGGGGGTTTATCCCCAGATTTTTTGCATTGTGGCCTTCTGTTGCTGACCTGTTTTTGTTGGTTTTATTACTCTGGGCACTTTACCACTGCTGATCAGTGCTAAAGTGCATATGCTCTCCCTGTAAATTGTATGTATGGATTGGTGTTTCCATAATTGACTGATTTGATTTACTAGTCAGTCCCTAGCATAGTGCACTGTGTGAGCCCACGGCCTGTAAATCAAATGCTGCTAATGGGCCTGCAACACTGGTTGTGCCACTCACATAAGCAGCCTGTAAATGTAACTAAGGCCTGCCATTGCAGTGCCTGTGTGCAGTCTAGTACTGCTATGTCGACTTGGCAAGTGCACCCACTTGCCAGGCCTTAACCTTCCCTTTTCGTACATGTTAGTCAGCCCTAAGGTAGGCCCAAGGTACCCCTGTGGGCAGGGTGCAGTGTATGTGAAAGTTAGGACATGCCCTGATGTGTGTGGCATGTCCTGATAGTGAAATGCTGCCAATTTCGTTATTCACTATTGTAAGGCTATCTGTTCCCACAAGATAGAATGGGGAGTTTGCTTATAATATCTTATAAGCATAACTGCCCCTGGGAACCAGATCGGAAAATAAAGTTTAGTATGCCTGAACTCGGAATGTTAAAATGCATCTTTTAGTGAGGGTGATTTTTACATTCTGTGTTTGAAAATACCACTTCTAGAAAGTAGGTATTTTCTTGCTTAGCCATCCAGCGTGCCTCTGCTAGGATGTGTATTGACTGGATTTGAAGTGAAAGGGGCTGGGGATGTGCAGTGGCTCCAGAGAGTCTGGATGAGTCAGCACTAGGCTGAATAGGCCTGGTCTGCATTTGGAGTGGTGGGAGTAGTAGCACCTGCACCTGAATAGGGCGGTGCCTGCCTTCCACAGTGATGGCACCGCCCACCTGTGGTGTGTCTGGAGCTAGGGCTCACACTGACAATGGAGGTTGTTGTGCACTAACAAAGTGCTCCCAGAGCTGCTTTGGACTGGGCTCAGAGTCCTGGGCCTGTAGAGAATAAAGAGATTTACTGAATAAAAAGAGGGGCCCAGACCCCAGACTTTTAGATTACTGCTGAACTAAGGAACCTGCCAGGAAGAAGAACCGGGAAAGCTGGAGGAGGAGTACTGCCCCTGTGCTGTGTGCTGTTGGGGTTGGCCTGCAGTGGTTGCTTCTGTCTTGGGCAGGGAAAGGACTGGACTGTGCTTTCATCATCCTGCTGTTTGAGTTTTCTCCAAGGGCTTAAAGTAGAGCTTGCCTCCTGTTGGAAGTCTCAGGGATAGAAAAGACTTCAAAGATCACTTCTGGGAATCAAGAAGAACCTTCACCAAGGAGAAGAGCCGGAGAAGCCGAGGAGGAATACTGCCGCTGTTTGCTGTCTGGGGTTGGCCTGCAGTGGCTACTTGCTGCCAGGGAAAGGAGAAAGGACTTTGCTGTTTGCTGTGTCCCCTGCTTGAGGAAGAACTCCAAGGGCTAGAAACTGAGCTTGCCTCCTGTTCTGAAGTCTCGGGGACACAAAGACTTCACCACCAGCTCCCCTGAACTTCCTTGCTGGGAGTTCTGACCTGCTAAGAGGTGCCTGCTGTTGTTTTGGACCTCTGGAGGCTGTTTGCCGCTGGGAGCTAGGAAGAGTAACGCAACTACGAGAAGCACAACGCATCTGCACCTGTTTCCAACGCATCGCCGAAGAAATCATCGCAGCGCCTGCCCGCGGCTCGAGAAATCGCTGCACGCCGCATCTAGAGCTCCGATCTCCGAAGTCCGGGATCACTGCACCGATTCCGATGCAAGGCCTGCTGTGCGGCTGCAAGAACCCATGCATCGTCACGGATCGTCACATCGCATTGAGGTGCCAAGTCTGTCGCATCGTTGGGGGACGCAGTAAGAAACCGACGCATCACCTCCCCACGCAGTAAGAAACCGACGCATCACCTCTTCTCCGGTAAGGAACCGACGGATCACCTCCCCTGCGTAGCATTAAGGAACCGACGCATCACCTCCCCCGGAGCAAGGAACTGACACATCACCTTCCCTGAGTGTAAGGAACCGACGCATCACCTTTCCTGTGGCCCTTTTTGTTTGTGTGCGCGACGCATCCAAGGTACTTTGTGTGAAAAGTGTCACATCTGCAATTTGCTTTGCACTGAACTATTTCTACCATTTGAAAGTCATATTTTTATTACTGTATTGTGGATTTTTGTCGTTTGGTCTTGTTTGGTTTAGATAAAGATTATTTATTTTTCTAAACTGGTGTGGTGTCCATTTGTAGTGTTTTCACTGTATTACTGTATTTGTTCACAAATGCATTACACACTGCCTCTGAGTTAAGCCTATCTGCTTGTGTCAAGCTACCAAGGGGGTGAGTAGGGGCTATTTTAGAAGTGTATCCCCCTTACCGTGTCTAGAAGCAACGGTCTCTATTTGGACAAAGGTACCTACCTCTGCCAACTAGAGACACCCATTTCTAACATGTCTGTATTCATCTTTGATCACAGGGATGGCGTATTGAGATTCTGTTTGTTTCAACTGCATCACTAATGGTCCTCCTGCTTTTTTCCCTGTTGATAATGCTTTTCTTTAATACATTCTGGAGTGTATTCCACTTTGATGTATATAGTGAGTTAAGTTCATAATTTGCTTTGACTAGGGATCTTAGAATGGTTGGGAAGCTGTTGTATTATGCCCAGTTTTTAGCTCATTGATTTCACCCTCTAGCGGAACTTGAGATTCCATAGCCTTTCCTTTGGTCAGAGATGTCACACATCATTTATCCCCCCACATATGCCTTTTCAGTACCACAGAGACTGAGCTGAGGTGACAGGGCTCTGGTTTTCCTCTAGGTATGTCATTAGGGAGCGCAGGTATTCTTCATCTGCTCCAAGTGTCCTCAGGGGATGTCAATAGACCAAGATCCAGCTGTAACTGTATTATGCCATGATCTGATAGCACAAGAATTCTATTTAATAAAGATGCTAATGTTAAGATTGAGAAGAAACCAATGGGGGATCATGGCCAATGGACACAAGAGTGGAAAGTGTAACCTCTTTCGATGGGGTGAATCAGGCACTGGTATTCTATGAGTGCATAGTCAACTATTACATCCTGCCAGAAATGCATATCCCTAGTGTGTCTCAGGTTAGATGTCCCTGTTTTATCCAAGATTAGATCAATAACTAGATACTAGTCACCACCCATCACTACTTTTATCTTCCTGAAGTGGTGTAGGCTTCTAGAGATACTAGAAAGCAAATCTCTTTTATCTGCATCTGGAGCATATACTGAACCTACTTGTAAGGTAGAGCCCTGTAACTTGGGCTGGGCATAAGCAAAGCATCCCATGAGGAATTTCCTGGTTTTTATTATTCTTACGCATAGGGATTTCTTAATCATTATAGTAATCCTGCCTTTTTAGGTCTCGTCTAGGCAGCGCTTGCGCTGTCTTGTTGAGACATGCAGTATATACTATAGCAGGGAAGCTTCGTTTAAGCTCCGCCCACTCTCCGCCCCTCTTTTGCATTGGCTTGTGTGTTAAATGCTGCCGTCCGATTGGTTGTAGGCTTGTTAGTCCCTCCTTCTGACGGCCATGTCGTCATTTGTGTCCTTCCATGGCTATTGGCCCCTTTACTGCACGGACTACTTTCTTCTGCCCCCCTCCTCCCGCAGTCCGATGCCTTCTCGTCGGCCCCACAAGCCCCCGCCCCCCCTCCTGCCCCCCTTTCGGGCCTTGTCGCACGCATTGCCATTTGCAATGCAATAGGTCTCGCAATGCAATAGGTCTCGCAATTGCATTGCCAATGCTTGTTTGACACGTCCATTGATAGCTTGCACACGCTCAGTGGAGGTTTTTTATTTTAGTTTTGTGACGCTAACGTTAAGATAAGCGCATGCGTACATTTGTGAAGCTGTTCGGGAGTTCACGCGGCGCATGTGTCAGTGATGGAGGGCCGCACAAACGTGTTGTCAACTCTTGCTGTCTATGACGAAGACTCGGAAGCAGAGTCTGGTGGTGGCGATGATGAACTGGTCGAGGCTAGGGTGGACGAGGAGGAGGCGGTGGCCAATGCTTGTTTGACACGTCCATTGATAGCTTGCGCACGCTCAGTGGGGGTTTTTTCTTTTCGTTTTGTGACGCTAACGTTAAGTTAAGCGCATGCGTACATTTGTGACGCTGTTCAGGAGTTCACGCGGCGCATGTGTCAGTGATGGAGGGCCGCACAAACGTGTTGTCAACTCTTGCTGTCTATGACGAAGACTCGGAAGCAGAGTCTGGTGGCGGCGATGATGAACCGGTCGAGGCTAGGGTGGACGAGGAGGAGCCGGTGGTTGAAGAGGAGCCCCCGCCTGAGCGAACACCAGGTTAGGACTCTTTGAGATGGTGAGGTAGTGGGTAAGAGGTGTCAGGCCAGGCTCAGAGTACCGCGAGCAGAGGGTTTATGATGTAGGAGTCCGACCCGTGGGGAACGCTAAGCAGTGGAGTAAGTGATGGTGAGGAGTATATGAGGAAGTGGAGAAAGTGGGATGTTAAAGTGAGTAGATAATTTTCACTCAATTTCTGTGGCGCAATACTGTGAATTGAATCCTCTCTAGTCACATTTAATTTTTAAAGATGGATCTTCTTTTTCCGTACACGAGCGACGAGAATAACTGGTCTTGAGCATCCTTTGGAAGTGAAGTCGACGAAGGGCCCTTTGACGGAGCACGTCGTACAGACTTTACTGCTATTTACTTGTTCCATTTAGTGTTGTGCAGTGAAGTAATGTTATGACTTTGCTCGCTTGATATTAGAGTTCTAATAATAGCAGGCTTTGATTGCGCCAAGTTCTGCATTATGCCAGGTTTTGAGTTGTATCAAGCGTCCATGTATGCTTATTTTTTAATTCCATCAAAGCCTGGATATGAAGAGGCTCCATTTATGTAAATTCTGTAGCTGTTCTGTTTATTTATGGGCTCTGTTAAGACCAGCGTTTACATCTCGACAAGGCTCCTAATGTGGCTGTATTGTCATAATGCCAAAATTCTAGTTATTGAAGAGTTTTGCATAGTGTAACTGTAAATTGTATTTATACAGCGCTTATTAAAGTCTCTCATTGAAAACCCGCCCAGGGCCCCCAGGTGACCCATTTCCACGTGTGAGTAGCTCTTCCAGTCCAGGCTTTTTTTCTTTGCAGCTGGGATCTGTAGCCCTGTTTAACACATTATAAAACCAGGGCTACAAGAACGTTCTTGGACTGGATGAACTGCTTACGCATGGCACTGGAAAACCTGAGAGTTCTGCAAGCCGAGGAGGTAGGTGCTCTCAACCGTTTTGGAGGGATAGGGCTATTTTAGATTGTATTAGGTGAGTTGGGCCTACGTGTTAAGCTGTGCGTTACAGTTGAAAGGTTCTTAAGAAGGAAAATTATACATAGTAAACAGAGCATTTTTAAAATATTGATCAAAGAGTAGTGCTTTTCTTTTGCTTGGAAGCACAGCAACTAGCTGTCGATCGAAGTGTTAAAAAATGATGGGAACTATGATCTTGATTACATTGGAAGTGGGGGCACACTCAGTGTGGGTAAGTGGGTTATACACATGGCTAAAAGTAACTAAATATTCGGTAACTATTTTTTTGGCCTTTCACCTACAGGCAGCTGCACATATAATATAATAGACACACCTTAGATGAATATAAGTGTAAGTTAAACTTGTGTGGGCAATTCATTGTTTTGGTAGAACGCTCACTTGGTTAATGTGATAACTTCACTTGTCTGTGTGAGTGTGTAACCGGAGGCTTTGCTGATCAGAATCCTGGTTGGCACACTAGAGATTAGTGGCAAGTGTTTTTATAGTATTGATAAGTCCCAGTCTGTGACAGGAAACACTGTGACTATCCAAGGCATTAGCTAAAAAAGTCTATTACACACATTATATAAAATAGGCTGCCACATTTTAGAAAAAATGTATTGAGCGCAGTATAAAATTGTCTGCCAGAAAATCTGCAAAAGGATTCAAAAGTTCTTTTTAGGTCTCAGCTAGACAGCACATGCGCTGTCTCGAAGAGAGGTGTTGTGTTTAATCTGTTAGGCTTTAGCCCACCCATAGGCTTACTATTTGCTCGCCTCATCGTCTGTTTCATATCGATTGTCCCCATTTGTCCATGTCATGCATGCGTCATGCCTTTTCTTGTGTTTAGTCCTCCCCAAGAGCATGGACCAAGTATTTGTGACCATATACTGCTTCCGTTTTAGGAGCTATTTTCTTTATGCATGAGCACTCCACGCAAGTGCAGTCCACGGTGCCACCCTCTACTAAATAAATATGTATTTGAGAAAAATTGTATATCACCTCAATATATATTTCTCATCATTTCACATGCAAGAAAAGGTTTCTGATAACAGGACACAATGATTTTGTTTCTTCCAGCCATGGAACAAAAATAAAAATTCACGCTCCCTACAGAGATGGTTCACTAGAAGGGAGCTAAATGACCAACAGAAAACCACAACTACTCTCATTTTCAATAGTTGGCATACACTGAAAATGCATGCTTTGTGTTTCTTATAGAGCCCTCCCTAATATTAAAGAACTTCACTGACAAAAAGCTGGTGAGAAGTTCTCAATTGTGAAGCAACGTATTAAAAAAAAAAAGATTACAAAAAAAAGGTAAAAAAAGAAAAGTTTTACTAATATAACGAGTTGTGCAAGAGGACAGGTCAGGAAAACCATTCAAAACAAGCTTCTTTTTGCTTTTCCAAATGTTTTCAGCGCAAACCTGACTCAAATGTCTTGGAGCTCTTTACATGAACACCAGTTACATTACACAAGGATGTATTTATTTTTGTTTTTTAGGCACTGGGAGGTAAAGTGATTTTACAGGAATCACAGGATGCTGAGCTGACACTCGAACCTGGTTCCCCAGTCGGCCGCTTTTAAATTGGCTGATTAACACGTTGCGCACATTTACATTTTTTTCAAATAGTAGGCACTGTTTCTTTTTCAGCTGTCTGTTCCTCCTCTTACTTTATAGTACAGGAGACAACAGTCTTCCATTTCAGCCCAAGGCAACTCAAGGTCGCACAAACTGGTCAAGAATGGCTGTTAGTTAACAAAACTCAGAGGAACTGCTTTGGGGAAATTTTAAAACACTATTTTAGTAAGATTGGGTCTCATGTATAAATATGTTTTGCAAGAGCAAAAGAGTATTTTGTTATCTGCTAAATCACTTTTACTAGTCAGGAAAGCTTTTCCGACTTGTCAAAGGGGTAATGCTTCTTATTTCGAATCGCAAATAGAAAGGGGTGTTTAAAAGTGTCACCCTCCTACTTCACAAAAGTGCTGTGGTGCAGACGCTCGGAGAAAAGACTGCACTCCAATCCAGGAGCACGCACATTTCTCTCTAGGTAGATGGACCCTCAGCTCCGTGGTCAGCTGCTTCTGGCTGGTCTTAGGCGTTCACACATCCTGCAGGGTTTGTGCACTCCTTCCCTCTCAGCAGGCAAGTTAGCTTCTAGGTTAAAGAACAGTAGATGTTTCAGCACCCAGGCTAATATGCTGCATTGCTAAATACATATAAGGTCCCAAAGGCGAGAACGATGCATTGCAAATGCTTGTTTATATGCTGCAAGTGATGATTGGTAGGGTATCGATACCTGGTATGTAATTTCAAATATTACCTACCCCACACGCTCTCGCTTCATCTTCTCATATTTTTTAGAGGACAAGTGTGTTTCCTGCACCAATGAAGGATAAAACGTTTACCCTTTTTATGCAATGAGTTAGTTTGTTTACATTCAAAGAGAAGGACTTAGAATTAGAGTTGACATATCTAAAATTGATCAAGTCAAAGTCCAATTATGGCTCAAGTTTCTGGATGTATACATGTTGATCTCTCGTGGACTGTTTATCACTGTGTAAGAGATACTTTATCTAACATAATTTAGACAGAAAGCAGGGTGGATATACAACAGTGGTAGGTGAGGTCATCAGTTTTTGTCATGTACCACAATGCAGGCAAGAGTGATGTTCACCACAGGGATAGATCAGGAGAGGTTGGGGTCACACAGACCAGGAACAATGAGGCAATGAGGAGGTAGAGTGAAATATTTAAATTTAGGAGAAATTAAACTAACCCTAAGCGAAAGGTGAAACAAACTCCAGCTCCAGCTCCAGCTGGTCAGTAGACATGTAAAACTTTGAATGGGTGATTTGTGGGACAGCTAACCTAGCGATCCCATCCGTCACTAAACAAACAAGCATCGGCAAGTTTTCGCCTTTGGGACCTATTGGGTTTGCCAATCGTTTTAGCCATGCTGTACAGCATCCCTGATGGCATATCTGTGAAATAACCCCAATAGCTAGATATTATGCTCTTTTTTTTACTTGAACTGAGGTGCAAAAGAAACGTAATGGCTGTGTAGAAATTAAAGAGATCAGCAACATATCAAACCTTGAATACCATCCAAAAACAGTGTTTGGTCATTATTTGCCTTAATGAGATGTGCATGTTAAATGCCTCATCTGTCATAGAATTCTAAGTGAAAGCCTTCAAATCTATGCTTCAGTGACATCTTAAGAATTTGTGGGGCCCCTGGAAAGATATATTTTGGGTATCCCTGCATGGATGCCAATTCATCAAAATGCCAGGGGTAGCGGAATTGACATCACATGCCCTTTGACCTTCACTTTCACTCACACACATGCTTATGCATACACACATTCACACGTACACACACTCTCTTTCAAATAAACACACTCTCACCTGCAAGCATGCACACAACATATATTTATAAAGCATTTTTTACTTACCCCAGCTGCCATTAAAAGTCATATTCTAGCTGATTGTACTCCATTTTTTATTATACTAATGATGAATAGTATTGTTCACTATTAGTGAATTAAACAAATTGACAGAAAACAAAGAGAGTGGAGCCCCAACCGATGTCCATAAGGACGACCTGCTACTGTGTTCCAGGCACTCATTTTGCCACCTCTGAGGCCAAAGGTCGCATAGGCAGAGCCAGGGATTGCAAGGGGCAACCTGTAAATGATGTCCATGTCCACCAATTTGGAAAAACTATTAATTTATTATACCTTTTCAACTCATTCAAGCCTTTGTGATGCCATAGAATATTAAATTCAATGTTAAATCTTCAAAAACAGTGGCACGTAAAAACAGCCGAAAGCTAAAAGTGCCTGGTGCTCGCCAGCCAAATAGTACTAATAGAAAGCTGAATAAGCTTTGATAAGGTCATTTCTTTTCAAGTTTGGATCTAGATTTTTATTACTTGCAACAACCAAATTTTGTGTGGTATTCAGTGTCAAACCAGCTTGTTAGTCCCATTGTAGGAAACCTCTGTCACGGATGACTTGTTAGATGTTTAGTGAACTAGTGCAGATTATTAAAATAAGACATACGCACAAAGTGCTTAAAATTGTAGCTTTAGTTGCCTCTATTTTAAATCACAAAAATATTCCGTGTCACTACAGGAATTCTTGCTGAAGCAGTGAGAATCAAAGCGCTGCTGAACATTTTCCCCATTCCATTGGATAATTTTAATATCTTTGCAATGGTTAAAATGTGATATATTTCTCCTAATTGCTCTTTCCCACTTTGTTCCTCTTCTCTTCTTACTATGTGTGCACCTATCTACCTAGACAGTTAACTGTGACTGCGCTGAGTAAGAGAAATTGGATGGTTAGGATGCAGGAGAGGACCACAGACATAAAGAGAACAATATAGCTAGAGACGTGAAGTAGAGGGAGAAGGAAGTAGAGCTAGAGATGATGTAAAAAGATTTTTGAGATAAGGAGACAGTTAAAGTAAACAGAGAAACATGTGGTAGCCAGAATGACAGATAAAGAGAGGTGGAAAGAGAAAGATGAATGTGGATAAAGAAAGACAGAGAAATAGGTCCGTTTTTAAGTGCAGTAGGGAGGTCGAGAGAGAGAGGGAGAAGGAAATGTGGAGAGAGGCAGAGAAGTACAGTACTCCAAGGGGTGAAGTAGAGAGAGAGAGGTATAGAAAAAGATTTGAATTAGACTGAAGCAAATGCAGTGAGAGGTAGACCGAGAGACTCGAGGAAAAACAAAGATGCAAGAAAGAGAGATACAAGAAAGAGAGATACAAATGACAACATGTATAGAAAACCAGATCCGAAGAAAGCGCACTGGGGAAGAGAGAAAGGTAGAGAAGGTTGAAGGGCAGAAAGAGAAATGTGGAGTATAGCAAAATGAGGAAGTTGAGAGACATACATGAAGTAGAGAAAGAGAGTTGTTTTTTTGATGTAGAGAAGTTTGAGAGGAAAAGATGGTAAGGTATAGAGGTATATAAAGAAAGAAGTTGAGAAAGATAGATGAGGTGGACGGATGAGTTGCTATGAAAATAGGAGGTATAGCATCAGGGGCGTAGCTAGGCCTTAGGCTGCCCGTGGCGGCCCCTGCGTTTGCCGCCCTCGGCAAAAATGATAGAAGAGCGGGGGTAGGGGGACCGGCTGCCGCCCGAAAACTCGTGCCGCCTGGAGCGGTCCGCCCCCCTCGCCCCCCCCTAGCTACGCTACTGTATAGCATTACATTTTCTATGTGAGAGAGAGAGGAGCTGATGATAGAGAAAAAGGGGTGGAGGTAGAGAAATAAAGTTAGCCAGTAAGATATTTACGGATGTGAAGGAAAGGGAGTAGAGGTGTAGAAAGAGGAGGTAGAGAAGTGAGGTAGTAGATTAATGGCAAGGTAAATTGAGAGATTAAGTAGTGAGATACAGAGATTGGATAGAGAGAGGTAAGGTAGTGTGGGAGATGTGAGGGAGAGACAGAAATGATAGAAATGAGGGTGAGTGGTGAGGTAGAGAAAGTGCTTAGAGAGAGGTAAGATAGCAGACACATAGAGAGAGGTAAGGATAGAGATATGGCTTTGTGAGAGGTGAAGTGGAAGGAGGAGCGATACACGTAGGTCAGAAAGAAAAAGAGCAAAGAGGTACAGAGCAAGGGAGGAGGTAGAGAGAGTTAAAATAGAGAGAGGGAAAGAGAATGATGGGTATAGATGTAGGCACAAAGAATGATATAGAGAGAGGCAAGGTCATGAGAGACAGGTAGGGAAAGATGAAGTTGAGTTAGATATATTGGGCGTATTGAGATAGAGGTGAGGTAAACAAAGTTGACGTAGAGAGCAGCGATAGAGAGGATAAAGATACACAGAGAATTAGAAATAGAGAGAAAGAGGTTAAGCTAGAGGATTAGGGTAAAAGAGGTAAGGAGAAGTAAAGAAAAAGAAATGCCACAGAAAGACTATTTTTCAATGTAATTGCCACCAACTCCCTAAGAGTGTGAATGGTTACGGCTGGACATGCCAAACATGGACTCTAAAGGGCACATTTACAATTTTTTAGACCAGCACTACACAGCAATCAAAGTTACTGTGCTGCTTTGCACAAGGGGTTGAAAGCAACAATAGTGCACAAACAGGCTGCCTAACACTATGCACAACCTTTGCACTATGGTGTAGAGGTATGTGTGTGCTGTCTAGCATAAGATTTGCAGTGGATGCATACCCATCCAGGCTCAAATCCTATGCCTAGACAATTTCCTAAACATTCCAGAATTTTTTTGTGTGCTGTACAGTGCAACACACATGAAATGCATGGGATGTTTTGATACATTAAAGCATTAGTGCATGTTAACGTCCGCTTCAAGGAGGCATTTTTTATGTAAAGTCTGTTCGGCTATCTTAGTATATCAGGCTTTGTGTCAAAACTTATGTGTGCTTGCGCTAATCCACTCAAGTAACACACGAGGTGTGCCCGTTAAATCAATGCGGTGCAACACAGCGCAAAGTGCTATTTGCGCTGAGAAAAGAGCACCTTTTCAGTGCAAAATAACTTTTGCGCTAGAAAGTAAATAAACTTGCAAGAGTTTGCATTGTTTTGCATCACATTGTGCGACTTTGCCCTGGTGCAAACCCTTATTAAATATGGCTCTAGAGTTCTGCTATGCACACCCGGCTGTCAAATTAGAACAAGCATTTGCAATGCAATCGATCTCGCCATTGGGACCTTATATGTATTTAGCTATGCAGCTATTAGCCTGGGTGCTGAAACATCTACTGTTCTTTAACATGGAGGGAAAGTAAGCACCAAACTGCGTGACATGCCAGGTATGGGAACACATGGAGAGAAATATTGCCTTTCAGCGGGAAATGGTATAGTCCAAAGCTCTGTTTTTAACATATAATCAGGGCTTTCGGTGGTCATATCACTGAAAATACAAGATTTAAAAAAAATATTATCTACGGGTGCTCATGGTAGACAATTTCTATGGACTGGAATCTAGAGAATGCTAAAGTGATTCTGGTATTTTACTGACCTCTGCTGGTCGTTTTCTATCAAGAAAGTTAAATAGAGGCAGTTACCAGAAAAATAAAAAAAAGTTCCCCAGCAGAAAGCAGTTCTGATATTTTACTGACCTCTGCCGGTCGTTTTCTATCAAGACAGTTAAATAGAGGCAGTTGAACAGAAAAAAGTCCCTAAGCGGAAGCAGACAAGTCCTAGGGCTGATCTCCAGAGCCCACAAAGTACATACACATATAAGTATATACTAAAGTATATACAAGAGGTGTCGAATGCTCGACCTAAAAAAGGCCCAGATTTGATCAATTACTCTAGGTAGGGAAACTAAAAAAAATAAAATGAAATGTGGGGGTTGTACGTAAGTGACATATTTAACATATTAAAACATTTCGCATGTTCTCTATATTTCGCGAATCTCTTGATTCATTAATGATTCCTAAGGAACAAGATACAGTGATACAGCCGTGACGCGCCGACCTCAGCATCTTAGATGATGCTGAATGCTTTTCCGTTGACGTCACAACAGTTCTACTGTGGCGTCTGTATCCCAAGGACTGCTCGATGAACAATGCTATAGGTGATCTCAGGAAAAAGGATGATTCGTTCTCTGTATTTCACGGGCGTCTTGAGTGCACGAGACGTGAATGTGGCTCCCAAGCACAAGTTAGGTATCTGACAACACAAGCAGCGTTCTATAAACACCACGGGCAATGCACATCACTCGCAAATTCTTCTTATAGATTAATGTAAAAGGATACCCTAAATGTCTTCATCAACCCATGTGCACAGCTTAACTAAGTACCACACGTTATATTAGCTATGGTAAACAACAAAACCTAAACCTTCTCAAAAGTACACGTACCGGAGGGCGTGGGCAAGATGGCGGCGAAGTAAGACGTGCTTCGCCGCCTCTCCGCCGACCGCGGACTTCTAGCACCGACCCGCAGCCTTCTGGTGCCGTGTTGGAGGGGGTGTCGGTTCCCCCCCCGTGCCGCACCCCCGGAGCCCTCTGGGAGGTGACTTTTTGCTGCCCGCGGGACGCCGCTGGCGAGTCCCGGCGCCCGGCGCTCGCACCTATGCAGCGGCGCCTGACTCGGCCTGCGCTCTGAGGAGGAGACGATGCCCCGGTGCCCGGCCTCGACGCCCCCGCGCCTTCCCTGGAGCTGCCTGGCGCGGTGGACTGCTGAGCTGTGATCCGCCTGCCGTCTGTGTTCTGTTCCGGCAGTGGGACCGGTGGACTGGGAGGCCGCGGTGCGCGGCCGGGCGGCAGATGTGCGGCCTTTGCTTTGTTAGCGGCCGTGGCGGCCCAGGCCGCTGATCTCGCTTCAATCCGGCTGCTTTGTTCCCGCCAGGGGGTCTTTGCCCCGGATGGCATCCTGCCGCTCTGCCTGCCGTTGACCCCCGCCTTCACCATCGAGGCCGACGGGCCTGGAGTCGGGTGGTGACCAGCATTGGGAGTGGCGCGGCCTAGCTCGGCAGCATAGAGGTCGCTTTGTCCTGTTGGACATCCTCCAGTCCGGCCGCGCTGTCCCACCTGGCGGGGGCCTGCACCGGGGACGGTCAACGCTGCACTCTGCTGCCGGCCCTGAGGAGACTGCTGAGCGGCCGGGGGCGGGGTGGACTGGCCCCCCCCGGCGGTGCTCTTGAGGCCTGTGCCCTGACGGAGATCGTCGGTGGAGTCCCCGGCTACGGGGTCTGCTGGATTGGCTGATCCCGGTTTGCCCTGCTGAGTGGCCGGGGGTGTGTGGCCTACGGACCGGGAGACCCCGCCTGGACGGGCTTGGACACGCTAGCTTTCGCCCGCCTTTTCTGCGGAGGCCCATTTTTGCCTGCGGTATCCCGGGACCTGGTGACGGGGGTACACGACGACGCCGGCGATGTTTGATTGGGAAGGTGCGCCGTGCTGAGGACCAGACGCTGGACTACACACACGGCGACTTGAGGTGAGGGGGTTGCCTGGCGCCAACACACCTGGGGTGGACATTGAGAGGGGACCTGGAGCCCTGCCCCTTTGCATACCCCTCAACCTAGCCTGGGGTGGGGTGGCGGCTCTGTCGGATTGGCCCGGGCCGGATACACCGGACTGACCTGCGCTATTGCCTGTTGAGACTGGTAGCCCCTGACCCTGTGTGAGACCCGAGGGGGATTTGCCAGTGGCCCTCGCTACACGTGGCGCGCTGGGAGACGGCCCCGAGCTGGGCGAGCTGAGGGCGGCAGCCACAACGGCGATCTACCACTGAGCCTTCCGGGGGCAACGCCCGGGACCTGGAGTGAGCCGCCTCCAAGAGTTGGGGACACTGGTTTCTGGCGCCCTCGGGTGCCCCCTTTGCTGATATCTGATTTTCCTCCTCTCCAACCTGTGCCTCGAGCCCGGCTGGTCTGAACTCCTGGTGGCTCACCCGCCTGCGTGGCCCTGTTCGGGTGGGACGCGGGGGGACCCGCTCCGCCTGCCCCCGGAGGCACTGAGCTGGATATGACCTCCACCCGTGCCAAGAGGGATAAAGCTCTAAAGGACGCCAAGCCCGACCTCACGGTGAAAGATCTCTTCTCCCGCGCCAGGCGGGGCCCCGCCGAGATGGCCCACTTGTCTCAGGTGACCGAGTCTTCCCTCACACCGGGAGTTACCCGAGAGGAGCCGGTGACGCGGGCCTTCCTAGAGACCCTGTTCACGACCCTCCGAGAGGATTTACAAACCGTGAAGCGTGATCTCACCGCTGAGATGAAAGATATCCGCAAAGACGTTGATGCCATTGGGGAACGGGTTGCCAGGCTTGAGGACAGAGGGGATTGACAGGGACACGGAACTGTCCGCACTTCAGCAGGAGGTCATCCGCATCCATGAACAACAAGTAGACCTCCAGACGCACCTCGAGGACTTGGAAAACCGCTCCCGGCAGCACAACATAAGAATCCGAGGGATTGCCACTAACACAGAAGGGGGTGACATTTTCGCCTTTGTGAAGGGACTGTTCAACCATGTCTTGGGCAACGCACCGGACTTTGAAATCAAGATTGACAGGGCTCACCGGGTGGGGCCCCCCAGGGCGGACAGGGCCGCCCCGGCTGATATCCTGGTCTGCATCCAAGACTTTCGCACTAAAGAGGAAATTCTCCGCAAAGCCAGGTCAATGCATCCAATCGCTTATCAGGACCATCGCCCCACCCTCTATCAAGACCTTGCGGCGATCACGCTGCAGAAACGCAGGTCTCTTCTGCCCTATCACATCCCATCTCCGCCAACGAGACATTCCCTACTCCTGGGGACACCCTTTCCGATTGATCTTTCGCATGGATGGAAAGCAATATCAGCTTCGCTCCCTGTCGGAGGCCGGCAGGGTCCTTGGGATTGCCCTCCCGGAGGAGGAGGGGGGAGCCATGGCTCCGGCGATGTTGCAGAGTCCTCATCATCGGGTTGGCGGATGCAAAGATGCTGACGATGCTCCAGGCGACCAGACCCTGCAGAAGTAGCACTGAACCAAAAGGCTGCCCTGGAGTCTCTACCGGAAGAGTTAGCAAAGACTCAACCCTCATGACTCTAAACGGGTCTATTTGCTCTTTGTCTAGCCACTGCGGGAGGCGGGGAGGTGGGTACACTTGGCCACACTATGGACCCCTTATTGAACTTTTCCGATTCATCCTGGGATGACGGACTTTTAAGTTCCAAATGTTGGCTGTTAGCGATCTTTCCCTTCTTGGTGGAGAGGGTTTCTCCTTCAGTTCCCTTTTGGAGCTGTTTATACGCTGTCTTTATTCAGAGCATTATGGTTCTTTTTCATGTTGGGGCTTTTTCTCTTCTTTGTTTTTTCTCATTGTTTTTTTTTTTAGTCTCTTTGCGCTTCCCTCCTACCACCCTTCTCAGCCGATATTGGCTTTCCGCGCTGGCAACACGTACCCTGCGCCCTCCATAGTCCGCTGCGACTACGCGCTCGACCCTGCCTTAGGCCGCGCACACTTTCAACGCATGATTCCCCCTGCTGTAGATGCCTCCCCAAAGTCTGAAAATCCTCACGCTAAATGTGAGGGGATTTAACAATCCCGTTAAACGCCGTGCGATATTGGCTTATTTGGAGAGTTCCGGGGCTGATGTCTGTCTGCTACAAGAAACGCACTTTCTGGCCAAGGATTGCTACAGACTTCGGTCCGGAGCTTTTCCGCTTCAATTCTTCTCCTCGGGTCCCTCGAAATCTGCTGGGGTGGCGATTTTGATATCTAGGTCTTTTAAAGGGAAAGTGGTGCAAAAAGAGGCTGAAATTAAGGGCAGGCTCCTCACATACCAACTCACGATTGGGGGCCAGACACTGATCCTGGGGTCCATCTACGCTCCTAACGAGGGACAGGAATGGTTTCTCCATGAGGCACTCACTGAGGCTACTGCTACACCGGAACGCAGGTTGCTCTTGGGTGGGGATCTCAATCTCGTCCTTAATAACAAACTTGACAGGTTGGTACAGCTCTTCGGCCAGATGGGCGCTCTTTCTCGCGCTGGCCTTGCTAGGCTGGGAGACCTAGGCTTAATACATTTATGGAGGGACCTCCATCCGAGTGCTAGAGAATACTCCTATTACTCAAGTGCACATAAGACCTACGCCCGGTTAGACTACTTTATGGGCACCAAGATGATTAGAGACCACACACTCTCTTCCGATATTCTAGTGGCCGCCCTATCGGACCATGCCCCAGTGGTAATCACCCTGGCTCTGCCCCCCGTTCGGCCCCCTACTAGACGGTGGTGCTTCTGCGACACCCTCTTACATCGTACAGACACGGTTGCCCAGATCCAACACGCGCTTGATGATTATCTCTCTCACAATGACAACGCTGACACCTCCATCTTCACACGATGGGAAGCCCTGAAAGCGGTAGTCCGGGGTGCAATTATCGCCGTCTCATCGGCCGATAATACAGAAAGGAAGCGCAAAAGGGAGGATCTCATGCAGAAAGTGCGCGAGTTGGAGCTGATCCACCAATGGACTGGAGCGCCACGTATCTGGCGCCAGCTGAAAGCGGCTAGAATGCAGCTCGCTGCCATAGATCGAGACAAAGCAGAATATGCGGTTCTCCGTCTTCGACACTCATTTTATGTTGGCGGCGACAAATGCGGACGGCTCCTAGCACACAAACTACGGGAATCTCGGCTGCACGACGGGGACAAGAGATTATTGATCAAACAGGCCAGGTACACACTGACGACGCTGACATTGCCGAGACTTTCCGCGACTTTTACGCCCATCTATACGATGCACAGCGTTTGAAGTCGACAGCCATAGACGCTTATTTGAATCGGGTTACGCTCCCCTGCTTGTTCCAGGCGCATGCTGACCACCTGGAGCGGGAGATCCGCCCAGAGAAAGTAATCTCGGCCATCTCGCGCCTAAAAGTGGCTAAATCACCGGGCCCAGATGGGTACACGGCGGCCTTTTTTAAACAATTCTGCCCCACACTCACCCCTCTTCTCACGCGCCTCTTCAATTCCTTTGCTTCTTCAGGGGCGATTCCCCCCTCCATGTTACAAGCAGACATAGTAGTTATCCACAAGCCCGGTAAGGACAAGAAACTTTGCGCGACATACCGGCCTATCTCTCTTTTAAATATCGACCTGAAGCTATACACCGGCATCCTTGCGACTCGCCTAGCTCCCCACTTACCTGGGTTGATCGACCCCGACCAAGCCGGGTTCATCCCCCAGAGACAGACCAGCGACAACACAAAGTGGGTGCTTCACCTCATCGAAAAAGCCTCCCGAATTCCGGGTGATTACATACTCCTGGCCGTCGATGCTGAAAAAGCATTTGATCGCGTACACTGGCCCTACTTGGAGCAAGTGCTGTCCCGTTTCAGCTTGGGGAAAAAGATGAGGACCCGTATCCTTAACTGCTACCGAAGCCCTGTGGCTGTGGTGCGAGTGAACGGACACTTGTCTACCCCCTTTCCCATCCACAGAGGCACTAGACAGGGGTGCCCTCTGTCGCCCCTGCTCTTTGCCTTATATATGGAACCCCTGGCGCAACGAGTCCGTGAGCGTCCTGGAATTCAGGGAATACGCTTTGGCAGTGACACCCACACCATTAGTTTGTACGCGGATGACGTTCTGGTCACTTTGACAGAACCGGCGACGGCTTTGGGCGCCTTCCTGGAGGAGCTGGACTTCTTCGGGGAGGCGTCCGGGTTTAAAGTTAATATTACCAAGTCCACGGCCCTCAACCTTTCCATGCCTCCCCAGATGCTAGCGGACCTACAGGCTCACCATTCCCTACAGTGGTCTGTCGATACGGTCCCCTATTTGGGGATCCAGCTAGCCCCCACACTTCAGGCGACGAGGGTGGCCAACTATACCATCCTGCAGTCCCGCATCCGTGCGGATCTGCGACGTTGGAAACATTACCCGATCTCTTGGCTTGGCCGTGTTGCTGCAGTCAAGATGACGATTCTCCCCAAAATTCTCTACCTATTTCAAACGCTCCCCCTGCAACCCCCCACCGGCTGGCTTCAGCGGGTGCAGTCAGAACTCTCTCAATTTATCTGGCGGGGTCGCAAACCGAGGATGAAGCGGCTCGTCAGCTTCCTCCCCCCAGATGAGGGGGGTATAGGGATCCCGGATCTTGAGTTGTATTATAGGGCTACGCAACTCCGGCACCTGGTGGAGTGGAGCCGAGTCCGAAAAACACTGGCTCTTTCAGGACCGGGCTATAGCGGGCACCTCCCTGATGAAGATCCCTTTCCTTCGAAAGGCCCAATGCCCCCCAAACCTCTACGCCTCTCATATCACCCACACGACCCTGTTGGTCTGGGACCAGACGAACAGGCGACATGGACTGACAACCTTCCCTTCCCCGCTCACTCCTCTCTTCGGAAACTCCGACTTTGGACCGGGGATGGGGGAGACCTCCTTCCCCAATTGGAGAACCACCGGATGCCGTGCACTTGGTCCCCTCTATGACGCCGAAGGTGTGGTACCCTTCACACAGCTGCGTGCAGATTATGGCCTCCCGGAATCTGAGCGCTTGCATTACTTGCAGCTCCGACATTGGGCTTTGCATCCAGACGTTAAATCACGGGCCCACAGACACCTGACCCAGTTTGAGCGTTGGCTGATCACACGTACCTTCGACAAGAAGCTCATATCAGACCTATATAGGATGCTCCTATCTCGCTACACTCACACCTACCATGCAGGGCAGGCCCGATGGGAGAGGGACCTTGGTCGTGAATTCACTGGCAAAGAATGGGAGGGGATTTGCTATAGGGCGCAACATACTGCGACTCATGTAGGCCTCACCGAAACTTTCACTAAACTTGCGTACTATTGGTATTATACTCCTGAGCGCATGCATCGCATTGACAGCGCACACAGCCCGGTCTGCTGGAGGGGATGTGGGAAGGTGGGGAATCTCGCCATCTCCTCTGGGAATGCGAACACCTGACACACTACTGGACCCAGGTGCTCGACGACATTGACAAGTGTTTAGATACAGAGATCCCCCGACTCCCAGAGTATGTACTTCTGGGAGTTCCCAACCCGCTCACTTATCCGCTGAAATCCATGAGGGGGAAACAAATGGCCCTTGCATTGGGCTCTGCCACACAAAACATTCTCTCCTACTGGAAATCTACACGTACTCCAACACTCACAGGGTGGCTCCACTGTTTATGGCACATTTTGGGTATGGAGAAGATCTCGCTTACCGCGGCCGGCAAGGGCTCGAGCTTTGACGACTTATGGCAGCCTTTCCTGACTCTCCTAGCACAGGACTTTAGGGAGCTGACATGCCCGAGATACTTGCGCCTTCTGCGCCTGGTGCCAGTGGACACTCCTGCGCCTGAGGCGAACCCTGCAGTCTAAGCGCCACCTGTCCTTGGCCGGGCGGGGGGTAGGGATGTGTGGGTGGCGGGGAGGGAGCGCGCATTCTTATTTTTCTCCCTTTTCCTTTTCTATTCCAGGGTTAGGGTGGGAGGGGGTTTAACATATTGGTATTATTTTATTGTTTAATTTTTTGGTAACACTCTATGTCATTCGTTTGCATTGGAGCCCTGCGTGGCCCAACTGATTGCATTGTGGTTTTGCAAATTTGCAGTATATGGCATTTATTTCAATAAAAAGATTTAAACCTAAAAGTACACGTACCTGTACAGCTATTAACTTTCTTAGACAGTTCAAGATCATCACACCATACACCACGCACTGCATTTTATATACAGCACCAGACACTAACGTCTTAAAGGGAGGTAAATATTACAAGTGAATTGCACCAGAATGTTCGCCGTGAGCACAAACTTGATTCTACAACACAGTAAAATGGCCATTTTCAATCAAAAAGGAGAGAACAGAAGTTGCTCGCGCCTGCAGACAGATAAAGAGAGGGTTGCTTACGGCTGTGGATCCGGATGAGGTGGCAATGTAAACTTTAATCACCATCCTGCAGAGCTGTCGTCTTCGGCGTGTACTACGAGAGTCCAGTCGCTGCCTTGTGAATGAGATGCACAGGCTGCGGTTTGTGCTTGTTTAGGAAGCCGGAGCCAGCGGGAGCCCATTGCTCCACCGCCCATTAGTCATGCCCTTGGTCCCCGCCCACCGCAGTCTCTGAGGTCACATCAAAGCTGCCTGCTGGTGCGAGGGCTGCAAAACTCGGAGCAGGCTGTGTGGGCTTTGAAAAGTATCCGTATCCACAGACCACCAGATTCGAGCGCTGCAAGAGCCTCTTTTCTCTATGTAGTGCACTAAAAGCAACTCTACATGATAATCTCAGGAGAAACAGAATGCCGTTTCGTACAGGAATGCTACATGTAAATACATCTTTACTGAGTGCCAGGCCAGAAGGGGATGCAATCCACGCCTGGATTTATTGGTGTGCGGCCACGTTACAGCTCTTTCGCTGCGCCTGCGAGTGAAACAAGACTTCCGGAGCAACCGAGGGTTCTTTTCCGGTGCACCCCAGGCATGTCACTTCCGGTACACCAGGGCTTCGTCAGGCCTGCCTGTTAATGAACGTGCACTATTTTAAAACAAGCATTTGCAATGCAATACGACTTGCATTTACGCGAGACGTATTGCATTGGAAATGGGAGTGCGGCGTCCAAGAAGGCACGAACGGGAGTGGGGAGTTTGAGGGGGGGGTGAGAAGTCACGGACTGCGGGAGGGGGCGGGGGGGACACAGGGCAGAAAATAGTGTTGGAGTAAAGGGGCCAATAGCCAGGGAAGGTTACAAATGACAACATGGACGTCAGGAGGAGGGACTAACAAGCCTAAAACCAATCAGAAGGCAGCATTTAGGATGTAAGCCATTCAAAAAGATGGGCGGAGAGTGGGCGGAGCTTCCACGCTATAGTGTATACTGCATGCCTCGCAAAGCGAGCAGCGCATGTGCTGCAACGCTAGGCGAGACCTAAAAAGGAGCTTGTTTTTATGAGCAATGCTATTATATCAACAATTCTGAATGTCCCACTCACTTTTCCAGGGATCCCCTGGGGAGGTGGGGGCCCTGGGCAATTGCCCACTTGCTTATGTATTAAAACATCTCTGCTATGCATTAGCCAATGGGCAACCCTCCTTAGTATGTAAAAGCACCCTACACATATTCCCGAAATAAAATGAGCAGAATAGCGTACACCATTTAACTACGCTTACACTCATACTGCAACTTGAACCGTCTGTGAGTCACCCATAGAATGTACATTCTACAATAATGTATAATGTTTCAGACTTTTCATTGAAATTATGGAAATAAATATCTACACTCTTTAACTCTCCCGTATATATAGAAATTGTTGACAGCGCTATAATAGTCTTCTTTAACGTTAGTATTTGCACAGAAATCCATAAGAGAGGATGTGGCCTAACAGCTAGAGCAGTCGACCTCAAAGCTGGGGAACTGGATTCACTGGGTTTGAGTCTCTGCAGGGATGCTCAACATTCTGAGTTCTGGGCAAATAACTTAATCTCCCATGCCTAACAAAATGAATGTGTCCGTCTGTAACGCAAATGTTGCTCATGTAAAGTGCTCTGATACCTTCGGGTCGAGTTTGCGCTATATAACCGCCCACCCCCCAAAAAAATAGAAGAAGAATGTATTGTAAAGAGAAGCTTTAGTTCTTCATCTATGTTTTGGCAACAGGACTTTGAAATAACCCACAACCAATTTGAAATGTATGTCTACTATGAACACTAGTTGTGATCAATCTCTACCTTGTTTAAATGAAATACTGCTTGCACCTACAACTTCACTGGTAGCTAAAGTGTGAACCATTTAACTTTTACCATACTGAATTAGACTTGTTTCCAATGCTACACTGTTTCTATTTCATACACGAACACCTACATAAAGTAAATCTATGCTGTATATGTTTGGGGGACCTTTACTACCTACTTTTTTTTAAATGATCAAGCACTTTATAGAGCTATTGCAGGAGCAGTAGGTTAGATGATGTCATCAATGATGTCATCAATGGTGTCATTTAACATTCATGAGTGATGGGATATGTGAGGTAATAAACAGTGCATCACAGGGCGCAAGTTATAGTTAGCTAAGAGAACTATAACTGGTAAATTTCAGTGTTTGTTTTGTTTTTCAAACATTCGTTTTTGTATTATTTCAACACCTAACTGCAACTCCTACTTTGGTGTTTGCAGTGAATTTCAGGGATTTTTTTTAACATATTCACCTAATTCCCCCACTGAACGCAGCTTTTGGCCGTGTGCAGCGGTGGGTTTGCTGCCTGGCCTGACCTCTGGTGGGGCCCTTCACCCAGCCCCCTGCTGTGTACAGCCTTTGGCCATGTGTGGCGGTGGTTTGGCCGCAGAGCCTGGCTTCTGGCCAGGCTCTGCACCCAGAAGGCTGTGCATAGTGGGGGTTGGGCACAGGGCTAGACTTGGGGCCAGGCAATGGACCTTACCTCCTGTTGGCACCCAACTGCTTGCCATGCATGGCCTTTGACCATGCGTGGCATGGGTTTGGTCACAGGGCCTGGCCTGTGGCAAGTCCCTACATACAACCCTCCATGGGCACCGATCCCCCCACGGATTCCCACGCCATATTATATATATACATGGATGTTTTTTAATGGCCCCACAGTAATTCTGCTGTACCGCAGAGAACTCCATTGTACTGCTGGAACATGCAAGCTTCACCCATGGTGCCTGGAGTGGTAAAAGGCTTTGGCCATTTTACATCTCGGCGTGGACGGCACTGTGCTAATCCTATGCTTAAAGACTTTGATAGAAAAGCAGACATTTGAGGTGAGCACATGTAGAGTGTCGCTGGTGTTGAGAGTGCTCCCACCTAAACTTGAGAACTACCCCGAGTTCTCTGCTTTTTTTTTGCATAATTTATGCGCCACTCTATGCCTGAAAGGGTATTGTTTTGACTTATACTGGGTCCTCCCTTGTGTCTGGACAAAGCTATATCTCTCTGAAGAGCCCTAATGAGAGCAAAACACGTGTCAGGGGTTGCTTTTATTCATTTCAGGATGCCTTGGATGGTATTTTATCAATCCAAAGCTGTAACACTGTGCTTGGAGTGGTGAAAGGCGTTGGCCATTTTATAGCTCGGCATGGATAGCACTGCACTAATCCAATGCTTAAAGACTTTGCTGTAGAAATGGCAAAAGACTTTGTCCCTCTCTATCTCGGCATGGATGGCACTGTGCTAATCCTATGTTTAAAGACTTTGATAGAAAAGCAGACATTTGAGGTGAGCACATTTAGAGTGTCGCTGGTGTTGAGAGTGCTCTAACTGGAGCTGCTTTCCACCTAAACTTGAGAACTACCCAGAGTTCTCTGCTTCTTTTTCTGCATAATTTATGCGTCACTCTATGCCTGAAAGGGTGCTATATATATTTATATATATATATATATATATATATATATATATATATATATATATATATATAGTTAGTAACTATATCTCGCCACTCTACCATGCACTATGTTTTCACAAATCATGTAATTTCAGATGCCATAAGTGTTGTTAAGAATGCCATGATTTCAGATGCTATAAGTTATGTAATATGCAGGGTATAACTAGTGCATGGAGAAGGGGCGAGCTACAGTTAAAGTAGTGTGGCGAGAGAGGGGACCAGACTGTGTACGGAGGTGCATGAATTACAGTAATTTGAAGGGGGTGCTTAAATTATAAATGTAAGTTTTAACTATAACTTTTGAATTTCTCATTTTTGTGTAGTTTAAGTTGGGTGTGTATAGAGAGAAGAAATAAAGATTTCCTAACTATAGCTTATCCTTAACATTTGTTTTAATATATATTTAAACGCATCACATTTGAAGGGACGTGAGTGAACTGATTCAACTGGAACCCTCGTTATCAGAAGGTCCTCCGTGGTGGCCTCCTCAACTGGGGCAACCTATCTTGTGGATTTATTTAGCGGCCTTGTCCGGTCGCGAGGAGGGCCCGCCGCATCGCAGCGGATCCAGGCACTGGGAAAGCCGAGTGTCAGCATGGAATGGAGGTATTCAATATGAAGGGGATCGTAATCCTGGTGACCAGCTTTTCACTTTCCTTTCACCCACTGGGGATTTTAATTGGAATTTCATTTTTGACATGTGGCACCCACCCACTGAGGCAATACTAACTGGTTTTGACTGCGAATACCAGAATGCAATGAACTGCATATGCCGTAACAGTCACAAATACACGCCCACATGGGCGGGACTTTATTGAAATAAAGCAGGTGTTCAAAATCATGGGCAGCCATCTGTAAATTTTTTCTGGCTCGTGAACAAGGGCTAATCCCCGAAACGCGTTGAGCCACGCATCACATTTGAAGGGACGTGAGTGAACTGATCCAACTGGAACCCTCGTTATCAGAAGGTCCTCCGTGGTGGCCTCCTCAACTGGGGCAACCTATCTTGTGGATTTATTTAGCGGCCTTGTCCGGTCGCGAGGAGGGCCCGCCGCATCGCAGCGGATCCAGGCACTGGGAAAGCCGAGTGTCAGCATGGAATGGAGGTATTCAATATGAAGGGGATCGTAATCCTGGTGACCAGCTTTTCACTTTCCTTTCACCCACTGGGGATTTTAATTGGAATTTCATTTTTGACATGTGGCACCCACCCACTGAGGCAATACTAACTGGTTTTGACTGCGAATACTAGAATGCAATGAACTGCATATGCCGTAACAGTCACAAATACACGCCCACATGGGCGGGACTTTATTGAAATAAAGCAGGTGTTCAAAATCATGTGCAGCCATCTGTACATTTTTTCTGGCTAGTGAACAAGGGCTAATCCCCGAAACGCGTTGAGCCACGCATCACATTTTAAGGGACGTGAGTGAACTGATCCAACTGGATCCCTCGTTATCAGAAGGTCCTCCGTGGTGGCCTCCTCAACTGGGGCAACCTATCTTGTGGATTTATTTAGCGGCCTTGTCCGGTCGCGAGGAGGGCCCGCCGCATCGCAGCGGATCCAGGCACTGGGAAAGCCGAGTGTCAGCATGGAATGGAGGTATTCAATATGAAGGGGATCGTAATCCTGGTGACCAGCTTTTCACTTTCCTTTCACCCACTGGGGATTTTAATTGGAATTTCATTTTTGACATGTGGCACCCACCCACTGAGGCAATACTAACTGGTTTTGACTGCGAATACCAGAATGCAATGAACTGCATATGCCGTAACAGTCACAAATACACGCCCACATGGGCGGGACTTTATTGAAATAAAGCAGGTGTTCAAAATCATGGGCAGCCATCTGTACATTTTTTCTGGCTCGTGAACAAGGGCTAATCCCCGAAATGCGTTGAGCCACGCATCACATTTGAAGGGACGTGAGTGAACTGATCCAACTGGAACCCTCGTTATCAGAAGGTCCTACGTGGTGGCCTCCTCAACTGGGACAACCTATCTTGTGGATATATATATATATATATATATATATTTTTTTCATTCCAAAATCCTCCGCTATAGCAGAAAGTACTCGGACACTCCAGTATGCTGCATAAAGTTTTTAATGGCTGGAAAAACGACGCATTTCGGCTTACGCCTTGCTCACGCTCCTAGTCACACAGTTAAACACACGTGATGTTATCCACTTCCTTAAACAATTAATAGATGGACTAACACCCATATAGTGTATCTACAATAATGTCAACTGTGGCGGCCATTTTGTAACGTTCTATTTCATACATGATATGTGATTCAAATAATGCATGTTTCATTGGTTCAACACAAGTGGCTTCAATTTGCAAAGTATTATTGTCACCCTGGGGGGGCGTGGCCAAGCCAGCGACTAAAATGGCCACCTGGCTCTGAAGCTCCGACGAGCGTCCCAGCTTTACGGCGTATTCCCTTGATTTAGGCTGCCATAACACCGTACAGCATGCTGCAACAAGAGGTGGATGAGGTCCCGACCCTACTGACCGCAAGACAAAGCTGAAAGGTGCCTGGAAACCCCAGCGGCGGAGCAGAGCGTGATCCACGGTGAGGCCCGGCTTAGGTGGAGCTTCGCGTCCGGCCGACGTCCTGGCCGTTGAGATCCGTGCGGAGGGTGACCTGATGACGCGGCCGAACCTGATGCCGAAAACCAACCTACATTGCCGGTGAGGAAACACTGCGCCACTCCGGTTCCCTCCTGCCCGGCGACACTTGGGCCGTGACTGCCTTCTGGGACGCGGCGCGCACACCACCGCAGTGGCGCGACCTGGGCGAGATCGCAGCCTTCGGCCGCGTACGTAGCACCGCGGCGGGTCTGCGTGAGATGCGGGGCGGCTGGAGCGGACCTTCCCAAGCAAGAAAAAGGCTGCATCAAGAGCCCGCATTGGCCCTCTAAGAACACTGCAGCGGGTGAAAAACGGGTGCTGACCCCTGCATCTCGCCCGTAGTGATCAGTGCACCTTCAGCCTGCCAACACTCTGAGGTATCTTGGTCACTCCCGCAACTGGCTCCAGGCCGCACATTCCACTATCTCGTTGCGGCCTGGTTGCCCTCCCGCTCCTGGGCCCCCTCTCTCAGCAACTGAGATTGCATCCCGACAAACGCCCAGTCTTGCCATCTGAGGAGGGCACACATCACCATCACGCCGCCACTGCGAACTTACTGTCACTGGGCCCAAGAGGTTGTTAGAGACTCCCCTCACCACGCAGGCACTGACATCAGGATTGGCAGATCTTAGCCTGGAGCGTGCTTACACGACACGGAGGCGCTGCGTTCCGTCCACAGTTATCTGTCTGGCTCCTGCTCTCACCGGCGCCATTCCCTGATCAACTGGGTGCACACGCCACTTCATCCTGCGTAGCAGATCACCCAATGGAACAGAGAGAGAGAAATACACCCGGGATATCAGGCGCCTCTGCTAGACCAGCTGGAGCCCCGCGGGTCACAGCTGCGCTGCTCCGACGCGGCATGGGCCGCAAAGACCCCAAACAGAAGACGCTACCATTTGAGAGACTAGTCGACACAGCCCGCAACACGGCCCCAACATGGCAGAATCTGCACAACACTCAGAACACGAAGAAGGCCCCCCTGAGGCATCCGCCTCTCTGCTCCAGGAGATGAGAGCCGGCTTTAAAGCACTAGACAGTCGATTTGACCTGCTTGACAAGAACATCTCCAGTCTTGGTGCCAAGATCCAGGTGCATGATCGACGGCTCGATGTGGCGGAGGCTCGCATATCAGATATGGAAGACGGGACTGCGCAATCTGCTAAACGTCTGGAACGGGTTGAGCGCATCCTAAAGGAGGTGGCCATCAAAAATGAAGACCTCGAAGCACGCAGCCGCCGCAATAATCTGCGCATCCTTGGTGTTCCAGAGACGACCCCCACTGGCCACATGGACCTTTTCGTCAAGTCTTTGTTAATTGGGCTGTTCGGCAAGGAATCCTTTACTCCTGGCTTTGTAATTGAGAGAGCACACAGATCGTTGGGACCTCGCCCGAACCCCGGTCTCCCCCCCAGGCCCATCGTGGCGCGTATCATGAACTTCCGGGACCGGGATGCTGCACTCCGCCTGGCCAGGGAGCGAGGAGACGTGGACTGGCAGGGCTCTAAGCTTTCCTTTTATCCAGACTTTACGACCATGGTACAGGACGCAATACGCAAATTCAACGGGGTCAAGGCCACCCTGAGGTATCTGGGACTACGATACGGTATGCTATACCCTGCCAGACTGAAGGTCGACGTGGACGGCAGGTCTCGTATCTTTGAAAATCCAACGAGGCACAGGAGTTCTGTCGAATCTACAAGCAGAATAACAATCAATCCGCCAGGGTCGGAGCGGGTCCTTCCCCTCCACACAGTGGATCCGATGCAAGTGCTGATCTCTTTGCTAGTTCTGGTACGGGCTGACTCAGCTCCGTAACTCACGCCAAATTGTTCTAATGCTATATTGGGAATACGTTCTACACTCTGCATTGTTATTACAGTTAGCTGGTAGCTTATCTGGGTGCCCACTCCTGGTTTCTCCCCGACGCCCGGATTCCATATTTGAGGCCGGAAGCAGATCTCGTTCTTCCGGAGCGGCTTTCGACTGTCTTACCGACTGGCGTCCCCAGAGATCCCCAAGACATCCAAACCGTATCCACCACAAGCTGGGCATGGAATAAACTACGCAGGCTCATGGGGGTGAACACACTGTACTCTTCGGCACTACCCATCATCAACCCCAGATGGATCCCAATCACGGGGGAACGCTTGGTACAGCGCACGCTGACGACATTTGAACTTTCACGTTTGGGTGATTTATACCCTGGGGGACACATCTTTTCACTATCAGAGGATGCACGCTTCCAATCTGGGAGCATCATGGACAGGTTTGTCCTGGGACGCATCAGATCCGCCCTGCGTTCCACCTTGCCGTCCTTTCCAATTGAGCCGGCCTCGTTCCTCCCTCTCACGATGATTATTGAAAACACAAATAGCGTTCACTTAATTTCAAAACTGTATAAGGCATGTGCTGCTCTGAAACCTATCAATGATGACAGAGTCTGCGGCGCATGGGAGGCTGACCTAGGGCGATCAATCACTGACGAACAGTGGGCCAAATGCTGCACAGTCACGCAAGACATTTCACTAAACAGTAGACACAAGCTCCTACATTTCAAATTTCTGCGCCGTATATATTTCACCCCGGCTATGGCACACAAAATTGACCCGTCCAAACCGCACAACTGCCGTAAATACTCTGCACCTCATGCCGACTTCGCATATCTTACCTGGACATGCCCGAACTGCAGCACTACTGGGAACGCATACATTATACATTAGGGCAAATGATCAATCTTCCTTTGATCCCCACCCCGGAAGTGGCACTATTGGGATACACAGTCAACTTCCCCAAGAAGATCAGACGGTTCGCATCCCTGGGTCTCCTACTAGCAAAGCGGGAAGTAGCTCTCCACTGGGGGCGTAAGTCTGTTCCTACTGTCCAGAACTGGCTGAATAGTCTGGCCTATTGCAATGTGAATAGCGAAGTATACGCAAGCGTGATGCCTAGTACATCTTGACCTAAGGACATATGGGGCCCATATCGTTCATACATTGAAACCATACGCCAGGCATCCGGCTCCCAGCTGGAACAGGGCATAGTTCCGGAGGGAGTGGGGTAAACCTATCCTTGCATTGCTTGTCGTCTTTATTGCATGACAGGTGGACAGGACCCATCCAGATATAAGTTACCGCAGTTAAAGGTATGACACTACTGCTGGGATTTCTGAACGGGCGGGAGAGTGTTTGTGAGGGTCTCTCATGTTTAAAATGTTACGCTGATGTTACAGTTTTTACCTACCTGGCGAATAAGACCATGACAGTATTTTTGTATAGGGTATTGATTTATCGTGACAATGTATGACAATGCACAATTGAACAAATACGCATATATGACTCTTCTGCATTTAAGAAATCTGAAAATAAAGTTAAAAAAAAAAAGTATTATTGTCACCCTGATGAAAATCCTTGGTTCAACCACACTTCAAAACAAATGTAACAGTTAATCGGCCTGAACCGGACATGTAATAATTAGAGCCTAGACTCCCGCCTAATTCATTGCAAGGGAATACATATGTTGAACGGCATATTGCAAATTAGTATAACCGATAAAATATCATTAGTTCAAGCTACCGTTGCACACAAGTGCTCAATCCCGGACAGCGACATCGACATTAACGGCAAAAGATGCTACACAGTAGAACCTGCATCCAACCCCAGTGGGCAGAGGGTATACCAGTATAGATGTTGGCTAATGCCCAAACTCCCGAATGTCATATTGCAAGAAGGTACACATATTTAATGGCATAATATTAAATAATTCAATATGCCTGGTAAAAATGTCACTGGTTCAAGCTACCCCTGCACAAGGTACTTGATATCGGACAGCGACATTGAAGAAAATTATGCGTCACCGTAGAACCTAAATCTCGCCCCAGTGGGCAAGGAGATGTCAAAACATGCCAGCGTGGTTGTTAGCTTGTATATACATGATATAATACATTACATTACATAACTGGGTCCTGCCCCACTGGGCATAAATAAACAGTCCATATGTCAAGCAATGATGCCACCACAAGAGTTCATAAGGATACAGTTTGGAAAGAAATTGATTCCACACAGTTGTTGCCACAGTTGAAAGAAGAAGTGCCCTCACCTAAAAAATAGAATATCAAAATTGTTAAAATCACTAAAAACAGAAAACTGCACTGCTATTTACATTGCTCATATAATTCAGATTATAAACCTTCTAAACATTCAAATGGATTGCCAGTTCTTCACTAGAATTTAAGCCATTTGGTGCCAGGCTCTCGAAATCAATAATATACAGTGAATCCAGTTTGCGTAATGAGAGTTCGCGATTGCCACCTCTGACCCCCATAGTTACCGCGTCAATAACAACCATTCTCAGTAATTTTTCATCCTGATAGTGGCAAGCATGGAAATGACGTGCTACAGGGTACTGTCTATTGTTGTGCCTTATTGCACGAATGTGCTCAAGCACTCGCTTTTTTGCACGATGTATCGTGCTCCCTATATATAACTTATTACAGGGGCAGATCAAAACATACACGCAGTACATAGTATTACAAGTCAGAGGTTTCCTGATCCAGAACTCTCTTTTGGAGTTAGGTATTACAAGCTTGACACAATCAATACTCGTGCTACACGCTTTACAGTTTTTACAACATCTAAAACCAGGACGACCCTTCTGTGCCCGTCCGTGCCGCCCCGGGACCGGAACCCCTGCCCGCCTGACTATAGAACCGATCAGCTACTCGTCGGATAGATTAAAACAACTAAACTATCCTGTAGATAAGAAATGTTATCATGCTTTGAATCCAGTTAAGTACACATTAGAATATTTTAAGCCCAAGAAGGTAATTGATCCACCTATCAGTCAAGGTATGAGTACACATAAACTTCAGAATAAGAGTTACCCCCAGTGGCATATGTTCTTAGCTAATTGTAGGTTCCTTCCGAAGCACAAGCTTGACATTTTTACATTTCTCTAGGATAAAAAGCCAGAAGCCCTATTCCTCACAGAAACCTGGCTAAAAGCCGTCTGTTTACCTGATATTGTAATAGCACTCCTGCGAGGGCAGTCCATTGCTAGATGCGATCGGGCTGTCAAAGTGGGTGGTGGGGTTGCTGGGATTTTCAAAAGTCATCTTAAAGCTAACTTCGCTCCTATACTGGTCCCTATGTGTGAAAACCTCTTATTTAAGATTGAATTCTCCCTTACTTTCTCCTTTTCGGGTTTACTTGTCTATCGCCTCCAAGGGTTGGCCACTGACTTTTTACATGTCCTGCCTGACATTCTAGCCTCAAATAGTCTGCAATACCCACATTTAAGACTGCTAGGTGACCTAAATCTGCACATAGAGGACAGCGAATGCGCACAGACAGTACATTTTCTACATGATCTTTTGACTACAGCTTTCGCAGATAGTGAAATCCCTCACTCACAAAAAAGGTCATTTACTTGACCCAATCTTCACTCATATTTCCTGTATGTCAGTAAAAGCCCCCATCCCTTTGTGAAGGTCGGACCATTTTATCATTCCTTTTTTCCTCCAAATAATGGGAAATACATCTTCTACAGATAGGCAACCGAAGGCCATTAGACAATGTTCTAAACTAGATTCAACCAGCTGGGAAAAGGCCGTACTTATATCTATACCCGAGATGCATGACAACGTCTCTACATCATAAACAGTCTTCAACGACTGGGTGAGAAACTCTTTAGACAAGTTGATTCCCCTAAGACTAAGCAAAATACCCAGGCCTCAAATAAAAACCTCATGGTTCTCAGCATAATTAGTGGAGCTAAAAAAGACTGTAAAAAAAAAAGGAAAGGAAATAGAGGATCAATTATGAAGAGACATGCAAACTGACTCATAAAAAAGTGTTAAAAAAGTATCACTATGCCATCAGGAAAGCCCGGATGGATGCCCTGACCATGAGAATTGACATCTCCTCCAATTCCTCGAAGGAACTTAATATAATTTTCAACTCATTCTTGAAAACCACAGAGCCAGAGTTTGGGCACAACCCCCCTTTCCGAGTCTCGCTGCGACTCATTGGCTAACTACTTTCTCACAAAAGCTAATCTTATTTACGATCAGCTCACCGTGGCTTCTAATCTTAGTGTCAAGATTTGCAATAATATCTCTGAAGTCAGGACCAAGGAAAAACTTACTGTGTTTCCTCAGGTCAGCATGATGGAAATCCCCAACATAGCCAAAACTATAGAAATCAGGCTCCCCACTGGGCCCGGCCTCCCCCCTTGACATTCTGCTGAAAGGCGGGGAAGCCATAGTCTCAGCTCTCACTGATTTATACAACTTATCTCTGAATAGCAGCAGGGTACCTGACGCATGGAAGCACGCAAATAACAGACCCCTGTCAAAAAAGCCATCACTGAATCCAGAGCTAGCTGGGAGTTACAGAGCTATCTCTCTCCTCCCTGGAGTCAACAAAATTATGGGCAAACTAATAAACAATCACCTATTGACATTCTTTGAAGCTAGTGACATTCTGCATCCTACTCAAACTGGATTCAGACCAGGATGCAGCACAGAAACCGTTCTACTTGCGGCGATGGGAGAGCTAAAAATGGTACTTGAAAGTGGAGGCTCAGTTGCTGGCATCCTTCTTGATTTAAGTGCAGCTTTCGATACTGTCTTGTATCTATGTCTATGTGGGGTTATTTATAAAGCACGACTGTTACTCCAAGGAGTGTCCTGGCGCTACTGCCAAAAGAGTGTCAGTGGGGAAAAGAAGGGAAAGATCTAGGGGCTGGAAAAAAGCCAGGTCTTAAGCTTTTTCCGAAACATAGGCGTCGCCTTGATGCATCTGAGTGTCAGTGGAAGTTTGTTCCAGAGGGACGGGCCCAAGAAAGAAAGGGCTTTGCCCCCTGACCTTGCCTTCCCGATTCCCGGAATTCAAGCAAGGCAAACATTCGCAGTATAAAACTTAATTCTGTCTTGTAGATAGACTGGACCAGTTCTGTGGAGGGCTTTCTGGGTCGCAAGCAGAGTCTTAAAAATAATCCTCTTCCTCACCGGAAGCCAATGAAGGCTCTTACGGAGACATGACACATGGGAGTGACAGGGGAGCCCACAAATTGTTCGCACCGCTCCATTCTGGACCAGCTGCAGCCTATCAGTCAGGTATTTGGGCAGGCCTGGATAGAGTACATTCCCATAGTCAAGACGTGAAATAATCAGGGCTTGAATCACTTGATGTCTTGCCGTAAAAACAGAAACTTCCGAAGTAGTCGAAGAAGGGCAAAACAAGTGCCTGACACTAAGCTGACTTGGGAGCGAAATAGCAGTTGTCCATCAAATTTGAAGCCCAAGTTTTTCAACACCAGATTTTGGGTCAGTAGGGATGGGGGGGGGGCATCTGATGGCCAGAAAGACTGCCAGGGTGTCTCATCCTCTGAACCAAAAAAGAGCAGCTCTGTCTTCCCAGCATTACATTTGAGATTGTTCGTGGACAGCCACCTAAACACCGCCGAGAGGCAGTTGCAGATTTTGTTGCCCGGGAAGGGCTCGCTATTCTTCCAAGAGAACAGCAGCTGAGTGTCATCTGCATATGACACGATTTTTGCCCCCAATCCGTATCCAATCCTACTGCAGAGGTTGGAAGAGGCAGGGGTCACGGGGTCAGCACTCAAGTGTTTTTCCTCTTTTCTTGACAATCGCAGCTTTCAAGTCAGCGAAGGTCCATTCTTCTCAGCCATGTATTATCTGAAATGCGGCGTTACACAAGGCTCTTCCCTGAGTCTGATGCTGTTTAATCTGTAAGTCTGTCCTTTATCAAATATAGTCCTCTCCTTAGGTTTTTCTATGGTGTCCTATGCGGATGCCACATAGATTATTGCTTCACTAACCCCAAACACACCAATGGTCTCACAGCAACTTAATGTATACTTACACCAGCTTGCTGACTGGAGCTGTTTGAAGCTAAACAGTGACAAAACGGAGGTTGTGGTGGTAGGTAAAAACACATTGCTCTGGGACCAGCTTAGCTGGCCTTCGTCCTTGGGCGATTGTCCTTCCCCCACGTCAGGAGTAAAGAGCCTAGGTGTCACACTTGACAGTAAGTTTACTATGAGTGCCCAGGCCAGGAAGTTATCCTTCAGCTGCTTTGGTCTACTGCAAACTCTCAGGAAGACACTCGGATGGCTACCTGTCACCGTTTGTACAGTGGTGGTTCAAGTCTTCATTTTACCCCGGCTTGACTACGGGTACTCCCTTTATTTTGGGAGTCCACTTTCAGTCCTTATGAGACTTCAAGTAATCTAAAATGCTGTGGCTCAGATCCTCTTGGGTATCCCCAAGTTTCAGTCTGCCTCAACAGCACTTACCACTCTGCACTGGCCACCCATTAGCAAGAGGATTCAGTTCAATGCACTGTACATGACTCAACGTGCAAAACATAAGACGGGCCCTTGCATCCTCCATCAACTAATCAGTCCATATCAGCTAAATAGAACACTTAGATCACCCAGCCTGTGCCAGCTCTGCATCCCTAGGGTGAAAAGGCTAGATGGGGGGGGGGCATTCCTTTGCCTTCCTTGCCCCCAAGCTCTGGAATGCCTTGCCTCTCACTCTCAGATCAAATAATAACCTTCTCAGTTTGAAAAAATAACTTTAAACCTACTTATTTGATTAAGACTTCATATCCAAGCCTAACCTACCTAGTGCTGGGAAGCCTGTCAAGTAACCGTACACTTAATAAATCTCCCTGAATTGAATTGAATTAGTTGCAAAGTAGTAAGCCCGCAATTGACTTTTTACTGGGAACCAAGTACCCCATTGTTGCACTTGAGTTTCTCAGGGTAGCGAGGTAGAGCAGTCCAAGGCTTACTCAGGAGAGATAGTGTGGGCTAGTAACCCCAGCTTGCTGGCACACAACAACAGCAATCAAAATATCATTGTCCAGTCCGTACTTTCTCTTTTACAAAGGAAAAGTACTTTTATTACACACACACTACTAAATACTACACATTAAATTACAAATATGTACATCAGGAAGATGGGAATACCCTTAGTGGTACCCTCATACTCATATCATATTACCCTTAGTGGGTACTGAACCCTACAACCACAATAATCCCCATAGAGACTAGAAGCAACATCACAATATAAAGGGGTATTTTTACTGAGGCAGTCCTACTGCCTTTGTCAGGGTGTCACTACCTTAGTAAAAGCAGCCACATGTCATGTTTTAACAATGCACCACCATTGCTACCAATGGACCCAATACGACTAATCAAAAGCATCCATTTGATTTAAAATGTTGCGTTGTCAACATTCATATTTGTCAAAACAGCATGTCAATTTAAAAAATGTATCTCTGAGTCTTTGTTATACTATAATTAAACTGCTATTGTAGTCACAGGACCATCCACTAGGAGTCCCTGCACTCCAGAACCCAAGAGCAAAAGCTCCAGCTCCGGGAGTGCTTATAAATTAGAGAAACTGTGTCCCTAGGTCATGTATCCCATGACCTGGAAGTCATAGGGTGACTTTCTGATAAGTCTTCTGGCGGTGTGATGCTGCCCTTGTGCAGCCCCCAAACACTTAGATTCCATATTGGTGGTGCCCGGCCCTTCCTGGGGCACCACAAAGCACAAAATATCAATTTAAGGCCCTGCCCCTGTGTCTGATGGGGTGCTCCTTCCTCAGGGAGGGGAATAATGAATACGTGGCTTGTCCAATCTTCATTTTTTCTGGTGGCCTTGCACAGCATGTATCTACCCCTGCAGGTCTTGGATAAGGGAAGATTGGAGAGCCCACTCCAGAGATGCCCCGCCGGTCACTCCATCTCCCCACTCGCGTGTGCACCTCTGGTGTGCCTGCTGTCACTTGAGGAGTAGTGTGTACCTCTACTCCCGCCCATGGTGGTATGGAAATGTGGTGCAGGGGTCATCCACTGCACCCAGAAATGGGCATAGATGTTGGCAAATGACCCAGTGGACTGGTCCCTGCTTCAAGGGAAGGTTTTCCTGAGGCAGGAAAATATTTGCACCAGCCCCTCAGGAGATGGGGGCTTCCGGGGAATTGCATATGCTCAGGGATGAGGCCACACACATGCACCTTCCCAAAAATTAGGAACAATACATGTAGAACTGGGCCCTAGCTCCCCAGGGGTATATTCGGCAGCATTTCCCTGGGATCGAGACTTCCCAAAACTTTTTCCTCGGCCCTCTTGGGACAATTTTAACAAATGGGGGCTTGTTTTGTTCCTGGTTGCCAGCCGTAGCCACCAGGAGCATTATCACCAAGCCTCCTGGCCTCTCAAGGTGCTTTTTTGTGAGAAGCTGGCTTTTTAAATGCCCCCTGCACCAGACCTATCCTCTGCCTGGCTCGTGGTGCTCTTTTTCAGCTGGTGGGAGTATCTAGTGCCGTCCTTCTGCAGCCAGCCAGCTGAACACCCTTCCTGCTGCACTCCCCATGTCTCAGAGCCTCCTGGCTTCCTGAAAGACACCTATGGATCAGCAGAGTCCAGGACCAGACCACAGACGTCTTCAAGGGAACCCTCCAGAGTCCTCCAGCAGGCCCATTCCCCATCTGTTCCTCAGAGAGCAAAAGGGGGCTTGTGCCATTAGCCCTGGAGAGATCCATCCTAACCCTGGTGGTCAGCTGGAGTTAAAGTCCCAAAGTCCATCCTTGCAGAGCATCAGGTGGCTTCTCTTTGCAGCTGGGCATTCTTTCCCCATTGTCACTCCCAGTTCCATTGTCTTCTCATCTGTTTCTCACCTGTGCAGGGGTTTTTCAGTGGAGCGTGGAAAGTTCTAGAAGTCAGGCACCCCTTGCCAATTCTAGGAATCCAAATCATCACTCTGCCCCTGTTCCAACCCTCCTGTACAGCATTCTGGGACAAACCAATATAGTGACTTCAAATTGCCTGTGGAACGATCTCCCTTGAGGGCCTTAGCTCCATCCCTAACTGACACAGCTATCTGATCCCTTCCACCAAAACATCACAGGCGAATCCCTCCTGAGTTGGTGTCACCTACCCGAAGACACCAGCATACCGCAGACGCGAGCCGTTTCTACATCTCTCGTCCGACCCGGAAGTCCGATAGAGAGGAGGGGTCAAGGACCTACAAAAACCCCAGAAGTGAAAGCGCGGGGCACGTACGAGATCGAGGAGGAGAAAGAGGGAATGACGGAGTACGGCGGTTCGGGGGTCGAAAAATCCTGGAAGGAAGGTCCCGATGAGGGAGCCTCCGCCGTGTCTTCTCCAGAGGAGGTGGAACGTTCCAGCAGAGGCACCGATGAGTCAGCGGATCCTGGAGCCTCGGGTGAGGACGCAAGGAAAAGAGCTGAGTCTCCTGTCTGCCTAGAATCACACAGTCCCCGCCACGTCCCTTGAGGGACGTGGCTTCACCAGGTGCGTGCGAGGCTCGCAAATAGGAGCCGGATGGTAGTCATTAAAAAAGGGGGGGGTGACTGAGAATTGGGATTGGGGAATATGTACACGAGCCACAATTTAATGATTGAATGAACAATTTTGAATGCCCCAGAATTACCTTAGCATAAAAAAAAAGAATATTGTAAAGATTTATTTTGTGGGTATATATATATATATATATTGCGTGACAGGGCTGCTCCCTAAACCTTTAATCAAGGTAGTAGGACATATGATAGCATTTGCATTTTATTGTTCATTGTAATGATTTTAAGCAGTATTTGCACATTTAATGATATAACTAGTTTTTAAATACATCAAATTGTGAATGAGTTCTATAAGCACTTGCACTTGCACTTTAGAACTTGTGATTTGCACTTAGGCATTAGCACTTCACTCAAAAATGCGATTTGCACTTAGGCATTTGCACTTTATTTAAAAATGAGTTTAAATGTATCTTACAATGAATTTTTTAAGGTATTTGCATTTCCATAGACATCTCTCTGGTATAGTCATGTCAACCATAAATGAGGCTTGTAAGCACTTGCACTTTGAAGGTTTTGGGAGGTACTATATCGTATTTGCATTTCAAATATAGAGGAACCATACTGTACCAATATGATATATGTCAGGATATCGGGGAGCAGTCGAGTTAACAGAAGGACTCTCAGTGCACTTTATATTCAAACCCATGTCAGTAGTATTATTAAGCTATGAGCACCTAATGAGCAGTGGTATTTAGTTGGGTAAATGAAGGCGCCACTCGGGAGAGATAACACAAATATTTGATATTTACTTGCTGTATTGATCACGGTGCTGCAAGGTGAAGAGAACCACTGACCTCCTCAAAACACAAAATGGCCTTGGCCAATTGACAGATATACAAAGGAATTCCTCAGCACACGTCTGTTATGTCACAATATACATAAACATGCTTGATGTGAGCATAAGTAAAATACAAGTAGGTAAGTTCTTATTTCTTTTTTCCTTTTTATTTTCCGATGTTCAGACAGCCGACACGTGTTTCGTCGCTTACATGCGAATTAATCCCGCGACTTTATCAAGGCTATTGTCTTCCTGTGTATAACCTTTATTAGTGGTGTTAATTCCAACCCACACTGGGATTCAATATCTCGCGACGTCTCACCGTACTCGGCAACACGAGGAGCGACGTCCGTGTGTGGGATCAAACTACTAAGAAATAAGATTCTGGACTTCTGGGACATACAGGGATCCCTTGGATTTAACATTGAGAAGTGAGACGTCGCGAGATATTGAATCCCAGTGTGGGTTGGAATTAACACCACTAATAAAGGTTATACACAGGAAGACAATAGCCTTGATAAAGTCGCGGGATTAATTCCCATGTAAGCGACGAAACACGTGTCGGCTGTCTGAACATCGGAAAATAAAAAGGAAAAAAGAAATAAGAACTTACCTACTTGTATTTTACTTATGCTCACATCAAGCATGTTTATGTATATTGTGACATAACAGACGTGTGCTGAGGAATTCCTTAGTATTATTAAGCATTGCGAAGCCTTGGCAGTCATTCTCTGATAATGTTTGAAAATTGTAGTGAGAAAGCCCGTATGTCTGCACAGGATAACATGTACAGAAAGTAGAGTGGGACAAATGAGGGAAAAATGAGTGGGGGTCCCGTTTTTCACAATAAGATGTATTACTGTGTGAATACTGCATATTCAATGATATGCGGTCCGAACTCATCCGGTGGCACATGAATGTCAAGTTTCTTTGGATACACACCAGTGAGGAATATCACTGTAGCATTATGGATTAATGAGCACGATGAGTAATGCCACCCCCATAAGTCGCAGCATCAAACAAGCGAGTGACAATGAACTTTAATTGCCTCTAGACTCGCTGGTAAAATGAGAGAACAGTTTTGAGCAAACGCATATTTATTGACTGCATATTTACAACTGTTTATTTATTCATTTATTCTATGTAATGAACTCAATGGTCATAGATGCCAGGCATCAGTGGTATTACAGAGTCTGTTTACTATGTCCTTCGATGATATGTACCATGTGATATTCTACCCTGCATTTTTAATGGCGGAGCTACGATGACGTTTTGTTGTGTGAGCAAGGCAGGAAGTGCCGAAACGCGTAACAGCAGAAATTGCAATAAAGCAGAAACTTATCGTGTGATCCAGCGCCTGTGTCGGTGTCCTTTTCTCAATTGAAGGAATTGAAGTTGGAGTGGATATATCTATATATATATATATATATATATATATATATATATATATATATATATATAATAATATATATATATATATATATATATTTATTTGTCAAAGAAGAGATTCTCATTTTTATTTTGTGTCTTGAGATGGAGAAGTAATATTAGGAATTCTTATACTTACTTCACATCCGTTCCTGAACCAAAGACCCCTCCCTCACATTCTCCCATTAACCCTTCATCTTCAGAAAGTAGGAGAAAGAGAGGAATAGGAGAACTTTCCTTACTAACCGCACCATATGTGATAAGGCTAAAAGATTAGGTTCTTACCTGAGCGTCTTCTTTTCTGCCGAGGGTACTGGTGGACAGGAACTCAGAAGAACCTGAAAAAGACGACCGTGTAAACTCCAAAGATCGGACTTGCCTTATCAAATATAAAGCCTATATAATATATTTCAGTTTGTTTTGGGTACAAATAAAAGAAAAAAAAGAGAGGAACTTGACATAATTTTTTTTTGCATTGATTGTCTCTATACTTGGTGACAAGTGTTGGTGAATGCGGGTAGTCCCCTTCCATTGACACAAATGGATGCCTTAATCCAACACCTGGTCCAAGGACAACGAAAGTTGGAATCGGCTGTGGAACGACAAATGTCTTCGGCCAAAGCTGATCGAGAATTGTTCCATGATGCTCTGAAAACCCAAACAGAACAATTGATTAAGTTGGTTCATGAACAATTACAGACAACCTCAGGGTTAGTGGGTCATAGGGTGATCACACCCAGTACCCCCATGATAACCCTACAGAAACTACTACCAGGAGAAGATCTTGGCGTCTTTTTGGTTAATTTTGAACGTACCGCGAGAGCAAGTGCCTGGCCTATAGAGAGATGGCCTTTCTATTTGGCCCCTTTATTATCTGGTGATGCCCAGGCAGCCTATCAAACTGCCAACCCCCAAGGCGAAGCCTCCTATGAAGAGGTAAAAAGAATAATATTAGACAGGGCGGGCCTAGATGAAGAAGCATATAGACTGCAGTTTAGACAAGAAAGGGGGAAGCCCGGGGATACCCCAAAGGTACTTTACTTCAAAGTAAAGACTGCGGCTGAGAAGTGGCTAAAACCTCATGACCGCTCTAAGGAGGAGATTTTGGAGAAAATGTGTCTAGAACAGTTCATAGAAGCATTACCCCATACAACAGTGGTTACGCCAGCATTCAGGACTTAGTAGCGAACAAGCAATTGAAATGGCTACTACCTTTTCAAGAGTTCAACCTCGTCCTTTTTCTTTAGAGACGGACAAACATTCAAGGAATACCTCCAAAGCCATGCACGCTCATAATGAACAAAAAACGAAAGCGTTCACTGAGATTAAAAAAATTCCCCAAACCAAACCAGAATTTCAGATCCCTTCTGGACCACAGTGCTTCGAGCGTGCCGAGTGGGGCCACATAGCTCGTTTTTGTAAGAACAAAAAGCCCCCAGACGAACCAATGGAAGTTAACTACTCTCCAAGTTCTGTCTACTTCACTCAGGAATTGGGACCCATCTTTTTTGTAAGTGGACAAATCAACCACAAGTGGATAACCGCCTTACTGGACTCAGGGTGTAAACAATCGGTCGCTCGTGCCAACTTGATTCTACCCTCCCAGATCCTAACGGAAAGATATGTACAAATACGGTGTGTACATGGGGACATTAGAACCTATCCTGTTGCCAGAAAAATAACCCATTCTTACCCCCTAAAGCACCCCTCCAACCCTTACCTATAATAGGCACCCCGTTTGAGAGGTTAGGAATGGACTTGATAGGCCCTTTACCAAAATCCTCAAAAGGATGTCAATATGCCCTGGTTATAGTTGATTATGCCATTCAATATCCATAGGCCTTTCCTATCCATAACCCTGACACCAAGACTATCACACAAAACCTTATAGAGCTTTTTTCTCGCATAGGTTTTCCCAAGGAAATCATTACGGATCAAGGTACCCCTTTTGTATCCCGTCTAATGGCCCAGATTTGTAAGCAGCTAAACATCAAACACCTTAAAACTTCTGTATACCACCCCCAGATGGACGGTCTGGTGGAGAGATACAACGGCTCCCTCAAACTCCTTCTTAAAAAATGCTAGCAGGAGAAGGTAGAAATTGGGACCAAATGCTTCCCCTAGCCCTCTTTGTGCTTAGAAGCCAAGTACAAAATAGTCTGGGGTGTTCTTCATTTGAATTGCTTTATGGGTGAAAACCTCGTACCCTTTTAGAAATAACGCGGTAGGCTTTGGAAAAAGACATAAAACCCGAAGCAAATAACCTCTTAGAGTATACACAACAATTACGTACCAGTATGGGGAAGCTCCGGGAATCGGCAACTAAGAATTTAGAAAAGAGTCAGAGTAAGCAGAACCGGATGTATGATAAAGGGAAGAAACGGAGGACCTATCAATCTGGCGGTTGGGTTTTGGTCCTACTACCCAGTTCTCCATAAAATGAAATCAGAATGGAGAGGTCCCTTTAAAATCATAGAACAGATTGGGAATCTCTCATATGAGGTAAAATTAGGAGCTCGCAGAGAACAAGTCTTTCACATAAATCTCCTAAAGAAATGGTTAGGACCTTTACCTAAAACGGTGCATATGGTGCATCTAGAAACTAATGAAGAAATAACTTTAGATCACGTACACATAAATGATGACCTATCTAACAAACAGAAGGAAGAGTTGGAAAACATTCTGAGACATTTCGCTCCTATTTTCTCTGATATTCCTGGGAGGACACACCTAACTCAACCCTCTATTCCCACTCAAGAGGGGAGGGTGATAAGACAAAAGCCTTATCGAATTCCAGCTGCGAGAAGACAGGCTGTGTTCAAAGAAATAGAACAAATGTTAAAGATGAACATCATAGAGCCTTCCAAGAGTAATTGGTCATCTCCCATAGTCCTCATTCAAAAACCAGATGGGAACATAAGGTTTTGTATAGACTTTAGAGCCGTTAACCAGATCTCAAAGTTAGACGCGTACCCCCTTCCCAGAGTTGATGAATTAATTGAGAGAATAAGAGATGCTAAGTACATCACCACAATAGATCTCACAAAGGGATACAGACAGGTTCCCCTAAGACCAGAAGACAACAAGACAGCCTTTTCTACTCCTTTTGGCCTTTTTCATTTTACCGTGCTTCCTTTCGGGCTCCATGGGGCCCCAGCCACCTTTCAGTGACTCATGAATCTAATTCTTGAGAATCATCAGGATTACTCATCCACTTACATAGATGATATGTTCCATGTGATATTCTACCCTGCATTTTTAATGGCGGAGCTACGATGACGTTTTGTTGTGTGAGCAAGGCAGGAAGTGCCGAAACGCGTAACAGCAGAAGTTGCAATAAAGCAGAAACTTATCGTGTGATCCAGCGCCTGTGTCGGTGTCCATTTCTCAATTGAAGGAATTGGAGTTGGAGTGGATATATATATATATATATATATATGTATATATATATATATATATATATATATATATATTATCTACTGGCGGTCGCCAGTAGATAGTTATAGTTACAACCTATTATCCATAGGAAATCCGCGACATTCTATTTGAAATAACTCTCTTGCCGGTTGGCGTATCTTCGCGAAATTTTCAAACTTCGTGGGGCGCTCCGGTCCGCTCCTACCCTGAAAGTCTCGGGGGATACGTCAAGCGGGGGCCGAGAAAAAAGGGGGTCCCAAAACGCGTTTTCCCCATGCATTTTCCCATAGGAAACTTTAGACACGGCTACAGCCCGAACTGCTGAACGGAATTACACCAAATTTGGCAAATAGGTAGTTCTTGGTTCAGAAAGAACCCTTTTTGTTAAATGGTGTAAATCCGTTCAGTAGTTGCTGAGAAAATGAAAAGTAAAAAGTTAGTGATATATAGGGACGAGTAGGGTCCGCGTACCCTCCCGATCACGAGCTGCATGTTAATTGGCTGTCAGCTGGCTGTCAACATTCCGATTCAGGAAATGTTGGCAGCCATTTTGTCCCTCGGTAGAACCGAGGGACAGAAACAAGTGCGCAAAGCGCACAAAGGGAGCAGGGTAGAAACACCCTGACCCCTAGGTTTGCTCAGGGGGTCCCACAAGGACCCCCTGGGCAAATTTATTATTTATTTTTTAAAAATCGGCAGGATGCGCTCAGGGTGCGCGAATCCTGCCGAAATCCCGCGCTTCGATGTTAATTGGCCCCCGGGTGGCCCAAGTCCCGGGGGCATGGTGGGGGGATAATTTAATGTGTGGGGGGCCTCAAGGGCCCCCAAGCCCGAGGACCGCCACCCCCGGGGCTTTTTTAAAAATGGTGCGGGAGGGCTCTGAGCCCTCCCGCAGCCCGAGACCACCACCTCCCCGGGGCTTTTTTTTATAATTATTAAACCTGTGTGGGGGGCTCCAGCCCCCACACGCCCGAGACCACCACCTCCCCGGGGCACTAAACATTTTAATATGGGGGTCCGTTACGGACCCCAGAGCCCAGGGACCACCACCTCCCCGGGGCTGTGTACTGAATGGGAGGGGGCCTCGCGGCCCCCTCCTGGAAGCCCTTGATGGCCCTGGGGACCACCACCCCCAGGGCCGGCTCCTGCAGTGTCCCGGGGTGCCTACCCCCGGGACACTGTAGTTTGCTATGGCAGGACGGGAGCCTCGCGGCTCCGTCCTGCCATAGCAAACTGCTTTGGATATTGGAAGAGAGAGCAGGAAACCTGCTCTCTCTTCCAATATCCAAAGCGATGCTTTCCACATGGGGAGCAGCATGTCAGCTGCTCCCCATGTGGAGCAGCAATGCCGGCTCCCAAGGGACATGGGGAGCCGGCGGGACTGTGGGGGATTGGGGACCCCCCACAGTCCCCAACGGAGAGGGCCAGCCCGGGGGATGGGGTCCCCGGGGCAAGTAGTGGCCCGGGAGGGGGCCACGCGGCCCCCCTCCCCAAAAAAGAGAAAAATTTAAAAAAAAAAAAATGGAAAGGCCGGCCCCGGGAGATGGGGTCCCCGGGGCCTTAAAATGGCCAGAGGAGGGGGCCACGCTGCCCCCTCAAAAAATAAATATAGAGGCCATGCCCCGGGGATGGGGTCCCCGGGGCCAATACAGGCCCAGGGAAGGGGAGCCACGCGGCCCCCTTCCCGTTTTTTTAAGGTAATTTAAAAAAGGGGTAAGGCCCTGGGGGATGGGATCCCCAGGGCCCAAAAAAAAAAAAGGAAGGGGGCCACACAGCCCCCCTTCAGGGAGAAAAAAAAAAAACGATCGGGCCCGCAGGCCCCGCCCCTTCCTTCACCACTCTGCAAACGCGCCCCCTGGCGCGTTTGCAGAGAAGCAATTCCCCTTGAATACTGGGGGTCCCTGGGGGCCAACTAGCCCACCAGGTACCTCCAGTATGCGCCAGGGAGCTGCCTTGCAGAGAGGTGTACAGAGGCCACGCCCCTTTTTACACCTCTCTGCAACGCAGCTCTGTGGCGCTTTTGGAGGTATATGGTGGGCTAGTTGGACTCCGGGGACCCTCAGGATTCAAGGGGACTTAATCCCCCAACTTAAAACGCGCCACGGGGCGCGTTTGCTCAGTGGTGAAGGGAGGGCGGGGCTTCAGGTGACATGTGTGCAAACAGGCCCCGTGGCGCGTTTTAAGATGGGGAATTAAATCCCCTTCAATCCTGAGGGTCCCTGGGGGCCAACTAGCCCAACAGGTACATCCAGAATGCGCCACAGAGCTGCGTTGCAGAGAGGTGTAAAAGGGGTGTGGCCTCTCTACACGTCTCTGCAACGCAGCCCCTAGCGCATATTGGAGGTTCCTGGTGGTCTAGTTGGCCCCTAGGGACCCTCAGGATTCAAGGGGACTTAATCCCCCAACTTAAAACGCGCCACGGGGCGCGTTTGCAAGATGTCACCTCAGGCCCCGCCCCCTCCCTTCACCATTGTGCAAATATTCCTCTAAAATCAGCCGAAATAGGAATTCCGATTTACTCACCTGTTATAAGGAGAGACCTCAGTGCTGTATCTTTCAGCCCAGTACTGGTCCTGAAAAGTAATTTTAACCGTACTTACCAGTAACTTGAATTTCCTTCCATAGGCTAACATTGACTGGTTTCACTTGGAAATTCTTCTAAGTGTGGAGTTTTGGAACTTTAAAATATTCCTCTAAAATCAGCCGAAATACGAATTCCGATTTACTCACCTGTTATCAGGAGAGACCTCAGTGCTGCATCTTTCAGCCCAGTACTGGTCCTGAACAGTAATTTTAACCGTACTTACCGGTAACTTGAATTTCCTTCATAGGCTAACATTGACTGGTTTCACTTGGAAATTCTTCAAAGTGTGGAGTTTTGGAACTTTAAAATATTTCTCTAAAATCAGCCGAAATACGAATTCCGATTTACTCACCTGTTATCAGGAGAGACCTCAGTGCTGCATCTTTCAGCCCAGTACTGATCCTGAAAAGTAATTTTAACCGTACTTACCGGTAACTTGAATTTCCTTCATAGGCTAACATTGACTGGTTTCACTTGGAAATTCTTCTAAGTGTGGAGTTTTGGAACTTTAAAATATTCCTCTAAAATCAGCCGAAATACGAATTCCGATTTACTCACCTGTTATCAGGAGAGACCTCAGTGCTGCATCTTTAAGCCCAGTACTGATCCTGAAAAGTAATTTTAACCATACTTACCGGTAACTTGAATTTCCTTCATAGGCTAACATTGACTGGTTTCACTTGGAAATTCTTCTAAGTGTGGAGTTTTGGAACTTTAAAATATTCCTCTAAAATCAGCCGAAATACGAATTCCGATTTACTCACCTGTTATCAGGAGAGACCTCAGTGATGCATCTTTCAGCCCAGTACTGATCCTGAAAAGTAATTTTAACCGTACTTACCGGTAACTTGAATTTCCTTCATAGGCTAACATTGACTGGTTTCACTTGGAAATTCTTCTAAGTGTTGATTTTTGAAACATACAAATATTCCTCTAAAATCAGCCGAAATCCGAATTCTGATTTACTCACCTGTTATCAGGAGAGACCTCAGTGCTGCATCTTTCAGCCCAGTACTGGTCCTGAAAAGTAATTTTAACCGTACTTACCAGTAACTTGAATTTCCTTCCATAGGCTAACATTGACTGGTTTCACTTGGAAATTCTTCTAAGTGTGGAGTTTTGGAACTTTAAAATATTCCTCTAAAATCAGCCGAAATACGAATTCCGATTTACTCACCTGTTATCAGGAGAGACCTCAGTGCTGCATCTTTAAGCCCAGTACTGATCCTGAAAAGTAATTTTAACCATACTTACCGGTAACTTGAATTTCCTTCATAGGCTAACATTGACTGGTTTCACTTGGAAATTCTTCTAAGTGTGGAGTTTTGGAACTTTAAAATATTCCTCTAAAATCAGCCGAAATACGAATTCCGATTTACTCACCTGTTATCAGGAGAGACCTCAGTGATGCATCTTTCAGCCCAGTACTGATCCTGAAAAGTAATTTTAACCGTACTTACCGGTAACTTGAATTTCCTTCATAGGCTAACATTGACTGGTTTCACTTGGAAATTCTTCTAAGTGTTGATTTTTGAAACATACAAATATTCCTCTAAAATCAGCCGAAATCCGAATTCTGATTTACTCACCTGTTATCAGGAGAGACCTCAGTGCTGCATCTTTCAGCCCAGTACTGGTCCTGAAAAGTAATTTTAACCGTACTTACCAGTAACTTGAATTTCCTTCCATAGGCTAACATTGACTGGTTTCACTTGAAAATTCTTCTAAGTGTGGAGTTTTGGAACTTTAAAATATTCCTCTAAAATCAGCCGAAATACGAATTCCGATTTACTCACCTGTTATCAGGAGAGACCTCAGTGCTGCATCTTTCAGCCCAGTACTGATCCTGAAAAGTAATTTTAACCGTACTTACCGGTAACTTGAATTTCCTTCATAGGCTAACATTGACTGGTTTCACTTGGAAATTCTTCTAAGTGTGGAGTTTTGGAACTTTAAAATATTCCTCTAAAATCAGCCGAAATACGAATTCCGATTTACTCACCTGTTATCAGGAGAGACCTCAGTGCTGCATGTTTCAGCCCAGTACTGATCCTCAAAAGTAATTTTAACCGTACTTACCGGTAACTTGAATTTCCTTCATACGCTAACATTGACTGGTTTTCAGCAAAAAAGTTTCAAAGTGTTGATTTTCACAAACTACAAATATTCCTTAAAAATCGACAGTATGACTTAAACGCATTCTTTCAACTGTTTACAGGAGATGCACCAGTGCTGGATCCAGGATCCAACACTGAGTAAGAAAAAGTAACTGATAACAGTTTTTACCTGCTAAGTGAATTTCCTTCCATAGGATAACATTGGTGATTCTATGAGAAAAAGTTTCAAAGTGTCAACTTTTAAAATACAATAATATTCCTTAAAAATCACGACTGTAACCAAAACGCTTTTACTCAACTGTTTACAGGAGATGTCCCAGGACTGAATCTAGGATCCAGTCCTGTGGTTAGAAAAAGTAATCCATAAAGTAACTAATTGCATTTAACTAGAAATTCACATTGAGCTGAATGTTGCATTGTGTTTGAAAATGTGTTGCCCATTGCAACAACTGTAACTACTGTACTTAAAAGTCTATTGCCTATCTGCAAAGTATTTAAACTAAAGTAATTCATTAAGAGAAAGTATTTTTTGTAATGTAATGTATAATGTAATTACAATGTAATTTAAATAATAAAATATGTAAAAAAAAATTGTTTCTAAAAATGTAGTAAATCAGTATTTTAAAAATTTATATAACAATTAATACATTTAAAAATTGTCATTTACAAAACCTTTGAAATTCACTGAAAAAACCGTAGGTTTCAGACATGTTATAGTTACAAATTAGCATTTAAAAAACCTTTGAAATTCACTGAAAAAACCATAGGTTTCAGGGACGTTATAGTTACAAATTAGCATTTAAAAAACCTTTGAAATTCACTGAAAAAACCATAGGTTTTAGGGACAGTTATAGTTAGTTGGACATTGCACTCGTACAAAACCCGTGAAATTCCCCCGTTATAGTTAGTCCAGCTAACTATAACTCGCGCCCCGCAATGCACTGCTGATGACGTCACATATTACATCACTCATGACATGGTCAGTGACATCACTGATGACATCACTGATGACATCTCAAATGACATCACTGATGACATCATCCATGTGATAATTTCATGCATCTTCTCACACCCTAATATAACCTTTGATACACCCACTCTAAAGTACAGACTGCCATTCGCAAAACCATAGACACTCCAACACCAATAACTACATACCCACTCACTGATTCTTAGGTCTACGCACACATCCACTCACTCACCCGAACAGTCACTCATATTTACGGTCACTCAGTACAGGACTATCATATGCACTCATACTCCTATATAGACACTCAAACACCGCCACTCATCCATAGAGGTACTCACACACCTAGTCAGTCATGCAAATAATTAAACACACTACCATTTACTCACCTATACAGTTATACACACACCAGCTCACTTACTCATACAAATACTAGCACATTCTTACGCTCTTATACAATCACTGATACAAGCACACACTCATCCATACAGCCACTATCACAATCAGTCACTCTTGCTTATAGCTATTTATATACTCCAACACACATATATACTGCCTTTCACATATGTAGTTACTCACACATGTACCACTGGGACATACATTCACTCACTAACACACTCTTACACACACTTACCCACCCATACAGTCTATCACAGATGCACTCTTGAAACCATCCACCCAGTGAATCACCCACTCACACATCTATGCACAGAGTCGCACACACCCCTCCCACACAAACACTCAGGCACCCATACAGATACTCACACAAGCATTCAATAACTCATATAGACACTCATGTAGCTATTCTCAAACACATGCAGCCACTTACACAGCAACAGACAGACGGATACAGACATTCACCCAGTTTAGTCACTAACCCATGCATTCAGTAAGATACGTTAAATCACTCACTTATACAGTCAGTCACGCACCTACTAAATCATCCATACAGACACTTACACACCCACTCATTCTTCAATACGTCTTTTCCTATATATATTAAAAATATTTAAACTTTACAGAAACACACAGTCACTGGATGATGTCATCAGTGATGTCATCAGTGATGTCATTTGAGATGTCATCAGTGATGTCATCAGTGATGTCACTGACCATGTCATGAGTGATGTAATATGTGACGTCATCAGCAGTGCATTGCGGGGCGCGAGTTATAGTTAGCTGGACTAACTATAACGGGGAATTTCACGGGTTTTGTACGAGTGCAATGTCCAACTAACTATAACTGTCCCTAAAACCTATGGTTTTTTCAGTGAATTTCAAAGGTTTTTTAAATGCTAATTTGTAACTATAACGTCCCTGAAACCTATGGTTTTTCAGTGAATATATATATATATATACACATCTTTATTTGTCAAAGAAGAGATTCTCATTTTTATTTTGTGTCTTGAGATGGAGAAGTAATATTAGGAATTCTTATACTTACCTCACATCCGTTCCTGAACCCAAGACCCCTCCCTCACATTCTCCCATTAACCCTTCGTCTTCAGAAAGTTGGAGAAAGAGAGGAATAGGAGAACCTTCCTTACTAACCGCACCATATGTGATAAGGCTAAAAGATTAGGTTCTTACCTGAGCATCTTCTTTTCTGCCGAGGGTACTGGTGGACTGGTCGACAGGAACTCAGAAGAACCTGAAAAAGACAAGACAGAAGACTGTGTAAACTCCAAAGATCGGACTTTCCTTATCAAATATAAAGCCTATATAATATATTTCAGTTTGTTTTGGCTACAAATAAAAGAAAAAAAAGAGAGGAACTTGATATAATTTTTTTTTTGATTGATTGTCTCTATACTTGGTGACAGTTGGCTTCAGAGGTCTGTCCCTCTTACTTTTTTTCCAGTCGGTCTGGGTTGTCTCAGCACAAGCGCAGTCTGACAAGCTAATTATCAGATGCAAATTTCCATGCCACACCTTTCTTTCCTCAGCACTGACCTATTCTGTGGGGACTTGGCCCAGCAGGGGGGGCAAAGGCCTGGAATCTGATTCTGAACTGAGTGAGGGAAATATGACAAAACCTAAAGTGCCATAAGATGTGTATGGCAGATGTTAGGGACTGTAAATTCGCACTTGCTGGACCCTGTAGACCTAATTTGAGCAGAACTATTCTTTAGGGCAGATTTTGCCTATAAAGTGTAATACCATGTAAGCACCATAGCTCTTCAGTAAGCACTACAGACCTACACTGTGAATGCCCACACATATTATAAGGCCTACATTAGGTTAGTACCAATCCCTGAAGAATCCCTTCAGTGACAGGCTACCTGTGCACACATACTGGGCTGCGCAAGGCAGTAGTCTCACACGTGCATCCTGCACACGTGCGCACACGTTTGTGCTGACGTATTCACGTCTAACTAGGCCAGAACCTCTTGCCCTAGCTGCACAGCAGAAACCTTATCTTAAAACTGGTCACTGGTGGTTAGCGTTCCCAGTCTAATTACCATGATTTTACCATGAATGAGACTCATGTGGTGAGACTCACTCACAGTAAAAGTCCAAAAACCAGGAAGTCAAAAGCAAAAAATACGGGGGGACTAAAAGGGCAAAACCCATCTGCTAAAAGGTGTTTGTGATACTTTGAATGCTAGGCAAAGATAGATTCACATGTGAGAAGATTAGGGGTGTAGGACGATTAGGGGTGGCACCTGCATGTAATGTACTCAAGCCTGTCGGTGGACCCACAGGACAATCTGCAAAGTAACACATACGGGGCACAAGTAGTTTAGTGTATAGATTAACAAGTTCAAGTTCTAAGAAAAGGATCTTTGTTACAAAACAACCCACAAAGGACTGAAAGAATAACATACATGTAAGTCTCTCTGTATGTATGTGTTGGGTCTTGTGCAATGTATGCAATGGATCACTTTACAAAGGAGGGGAGAGAGGATGGTACCACATCATATACACAGGGACTGGTGTTCCTTTTGGTTGGCTCTAGGGGTCGGCAGGAGTTTCAGGTCCTGTATCAATGGCGAATGAGATGGTTCTTGAAGAGTTGTACTACCCTCACAAAAATAATGTGCATTGTGTGCATGTCGTACCCTATCAATAATAAAGTGCATACACTACCCCTATCAACAATGAAGTGCATGCAATAGGCTTAGTAATAATAATGTTCAAGTATTATTCTATGAATGATAAAGTGCATGCACTACCCATATCAATAATTAAGCGTGTGCATTACCCCTATCAGTAACAAAGTGCATGCACGATCCCTAATCAATGAGAAAGCATATGCACTAAGACCATGAAAACATAACGACAGCTAACACAGTCTTTGCATTAAAAAGAAGTGGCATGATTATCAAGCTATCCTGGCTGAAGAGGGGTGAAACCCCGAAACCGGTCCTAGGATGCTTGTTTCCAGTCCAGGGAGGACCTGACTTGGCAGTTCGGGCTGGACTGTTCCCATGAGGCACAGGGTCAAGACTGATTTGCATATGGCTGGGTTCAAACTGGAATGGCATGGTGAGCAAAAAAATGAAGGATTTAGGCCCAGATCTCTGTACTGGGGTGAATGTATGACATTGTTCTGCATTCTGTCCATCAACTGTTGTTTTTGCATGATTACTCGTTCGGACAGGTGGTAGTTTGTGTATTTCGGTCAGGCACCACAGGCTGGAAATACACAGATGCCAAAAGGAAAGTGAGTTGAAATTGCGCTGTTTGTTTTGCGGGTGATAACTTCCAAAAGTTATATTTTATTTATTAGCAGTTTTTAATAGTGGTCAGGGCCCAATTTGTGGCAGTACAGTATACATAGTTTCATACTAACAGTTGAAAAGTAGTTTGATTTATAAAATATTAGAAAAATACAAAGTGAAGCAGGTAATGGCCTATAGGGTTTCCATAGCTACAAAAGGCTCGGAAAGAGCAAGCTCCTCATCTCTATTTCATAGTCACAGGATCCATTTGTCCAATAGCACCTTGGGATGGACTGTGCACCCCAGGAGCACTACCAGAGAAAGACTGTTTGTGAGATTTTGTCTTTTTAAATCATGAAGTTTCAAGAAGAATGTTGCCCTTTCTTCGATACTTTGTCCTCCTGAGATGATCAATTTCTGAGTGAGATAGTTGGGGGTTCCCTAAAACAGTGGCACTGGACCACTACCCAAGATGAAAATATGGCACTGTTGTGCATTGAAATACCAGCAGAACAGCTGAGCTGTACAACTGGTAGTTGACTTGAAAAACAGATATTTTTCCCAACTGTGGTACAGTTTAACCCCTTTTCACCTACCTTTGAAGGTAATAGGGTAGTCACATGACCTGAGTGGCAGCTTTCCTCCATCTTGGCAATTTAACCACCGTAAGGGAAACAATACATTTTAAGATTGGCCAAATATGTTGAAACGTAGAGTGTAGGAGTGTGGTCTCCCAGCCTTCAAGATGACTGCATAGAGAGCCATATTGTCCATGTTTTATTTCTTTCTAACAATGTCATTACTAACCATCCATTGAGAAGCTCTGATACTGCGACTACTATCCTTGTCCGGGAAACTGATTATCATTGCCCTAATCCACAGAAATTGTTAGGTACAATCCTCAACTGTGAGACCTAGCAGGGCTTAGCTTAGGCTGAGATCGCCTAACTCAACCTCTCTTTAACCCCTTCTCTGCCTCAACTTTGCCGAAACATCAGGAACGCTTAAAAGCACCTGGGCTATGGGTTTCTCATTACAGTGATCCTGAGGAAGAATCAACAGACTGTGTCAGCAAACAGCAATGGCCAACAGAGACGGTGAGTTGCACCTTGCCAATCATCTCATTGTGTAACAAAACTGTTAACGCGAGCTGGGCTATGAAAGCACAGCAGGCAGACCAGAACATGCCCGCTCACCTAGTCACAGACTGAATATGTCCTGTCTCACTGTTTAGCTGAACCATGCAGCCACCACCACATGCCACACAATTGCCTCCTGCACGTGCACTCTTTTAAGAGAGGCACCATTTTTTTTAACCCATCTAGTTGCCTTCTTAATTTTAGTGGCATCCCAGGCTTTTATTCACACAAGGGATTCCGGTGCAATTTTAGAATCAAGCCAGAACCGTAAATCCGGATCAAGATAAAGTAATGATGCCTACAAGGGATTTAATCATAGAAAATCTTTTTGATTCAAAGAACCATATCAGAAAAGCCCTGATCAGTGACTTAAAGCAAACAAATTGGCGAAATATCTAATAATCATTCGAATCGAGTGTATCAGCAGAAGAAAAAGACAAAAAACGGGTATATACTTATGAAAATACAAATTTATATTGAAAGTCAGTTGATAAATAAGGGTACAAACTACAAATCACATAACTACAAAAGTGGCTGAGATAGATTGTTTATACATCAGATAATTTCTCATTCTTAGAATATAAACAGGGCCTGCCCATGGAAAGCTCCAATACGGGGTTCCATTTTTGGCCTCCATCAGTAGAACAGATCAAACAGGTGGTAATGACAACTAGGTCTGGAGGCCTAACAGACCCCTGCCCACCTAAGGTGATGCACCTATTTCCAGATCTACTGAGCGACCAACTATCCCTGGTGTTTACTAAGATAATTACATCGAGCTGCTTCCCTGATGCCTGGAAAAAGACCGCAGTGCTCCCGTTACTTAAGAAGCCAAATCTTGACCCACAGGATCCCGGGAATTACAGACCCATTTCAAAGATCCCTTTTCCAGCAAAAGTACTGGAAAAACTACTGAACAAACAATTGTCAAAATATCTAAACTCCGTAAATGCCCTAGACCACTCACAGTATGGGTTCTGGGAACAACATGGAACCGAAACAGCTCTGATCATGGCAGCGGAAGAACTCAGGAGTGTACTGGATGCTGGAGGGAAGGCTGCCTTGATCCTTTTGGACCTTTGAGCGGCCTTCGACACGGTAAACCATGGTACACTCCTGACCCGACTAGCCGAAGTAGGAGTCCAAGAGACGGCACTTAAGCTTCTATCCTCATATCTAACTGATAGAACTTTCTCAGTTAGATTAGGAGATGCCACTTCCATACCTTTTAATTCACCTTGAGGCGTACCTCAGGGGTCTTCGTTAAGCCCCACCCTTTTTAATGTATATGTTGCCCCATTAGCGGCTATAATAAGGAACTGTGGTTTCCTACCAGTCTCCTATGCGGACGATACTCAAATTGTGGTAGCAGTCTCAAACAACACTGATGAGACAGCAGGCAGATTCAGTAATTGCATGAGTCAGATTACCCACTGGATGCAATATAACTGCCTGAAATTGAATGGTGACAAAACCGAGGTTATGTTGCTTGGGACAGATATGAATTTCTGGTCCCCAAAATGGTGGCCAGACAGCCTAGGTGACTGCCCATTCCCAGTGGACAAAGTTAGAAACTTGGGAGTGCTACTGGACAACAAACTATCTTTGGGCGCCCAGATAAACAAACTATCCTCCTCGGTGTGGTACATCCTCAAACTAATAAAGAAACTAGCACCATTTATCCCCCAAGATTCCTGTAAAACATTAGTAACTGCACTGGTCTTATCCAGTTTGGATTACGGGAATGCACTGTATGCAGGGTTACAAATTCAACATTTAACAAAATTACAGCGCCTACAGAACACTGCAGCAAGGCTGGTGCTGGACATTCCCAGATATGAACCAGTCGCCCACAGATTAGGAACACTCCATTGGCTACCTATTGAAAAAAGGATCAAGTTCAAGTCAGTCTGCCTGGCCTACAAAGCCCTTCACGGAATAGGATCCCACTTCTTAAAAACTCATTTGAAACCATATGAGCCATCCAGGAGACTGAGATCAAGCCAGGCAAAATTGATTCAGGTTCCTAAATTTAAGCAAGTCAGGTGGGGAGGGAGAAGCTTCCTCCTACAGGCAGCTAAGACTTGGAACCTTCTCCCTGTTACAATTAAAAACAGCACATCGCTACTTTCATTTAGGAAGGAGGTGAAAACATGGCTGTTTACTTCGTAGTTTGGTATCATTCTCCGGCAGACCTAGTCTTTTACAATGATTAGCGCCAAGACGCCCTTGGGCAATCGTGCGCTTTACAAATTTGCAAATCAAATCAAATCATAAACACTTTTGTCGTAACCCAGTTCAAATGTTTTCCAGTGAGGAGAACATCATCGAATAGACAATGAGCATTTCCAAAACGTTTTTTCTTTATGCATGGAAATGGGTTGAGGTGTTGACGTTTCGGTCTTATTTATGCTTTCATCTGTAAGAACATGTTCAGGACGAAAATGTTCATGTGTAGACTGAAGACCCCCTATGTCAAACGAATAATCCAATAAATTGTGTGTATCAAACAAATACTGACTAAGAAACAAAAAGATATGCACCTGTGAAAAAAAAAGAGATTATGAGAAAAAGAAGTGTCCACGGAATAGAACCAGGAAAACCAAAAGTGCAATTGAAAAGATCATGGGCTATAGGACAGTTTATTACCCTAGCACAGTGGACTGGAACAAGCACGACATACACTGATTTAGTGCAAAAGTCAAAAGAGGGAGATGTGAACCAGTGCTACTAATTATACTGGATGTGAAGCTAACAATAACTAAAATATGCTTAATTATGCATACTTACAAGATCAATAAATGAATATAACCTGATAACGATTTTCAGATATAGAGCAAGAATGGCCATCAGAGTCTGTGGGAACAAACCAAAAAGATACGTGGTAAATTACTGTACTTCTATGAAAAGGAGAGCCTGTTACAGACTAATAACCCCTAGAGAAGAAGGGCATCTTGCCCAGCAGTATAGTGTCTCTAAATGAAGGTTGTAGAAATACGGAGTGCATATCTATGCTTATATGCCCATTGATTTTATTGATGCAAAGGCACTAGTTAAAACTTGCTATGATGGTAGTTAAAACTAAGCCTCCCTGAATTGAATGAAAAAAATGTCCACCTGCTGTGGATGATACTGTCACGAAAAATATTTCGTGATAAAGAGATACTTAGGGGGGGCGTGGCTTGACGCCGATGTAGGGAGCAGCGGACCTTAGAGCTCCTCCGTGACCTCCCTCCACAGCAAGTAATCCTGAGTTGCTAGGGTGGCCCCTGGCGTCGTAACTGGCGGCGGAGGTCCTGGTGCCCATCTGGATAGGATAACAAGACACAGGGGTGCCGAGAAACGAAGAAAACGGCGATTTCTGTCCCTGATCGTGCTCCGGCTGAAAGATCGCGAATAAAATGGCGGCCGCGCCTCGCTGCAACAGGCTCCGCTGGTAAGAGAGCCCGAGGCGCTGGGCGAGACTGCTGAGCGGGGAGTGAAGCAGAAGGGCAGCGAGCGTGCGCTTGTGAGGGGGCAGGCGGACCGAAAACGGAGGCGAGGTGAGGATCGAGGAGAGCGCAGAGGACACCGCCTGACCTTAAAATGGCGGCGCAAGACACCCCAGGCAAGACGCGCTGGTGATTGCGGCCGGTGATTGTGGTGGCCTGCCCCCCCCCCCGTGGCACTCGTGGCCGGCTCCTGGTGCCTGGACTTAGATATAGCTCATTGGTGGCAGGGAGCGGAGTAGATGAGGAGCCTCCCGGTTGGAGTGTGTATGGAACAGGGAACGCACGAGCCTGCGGTGATACCAAGTGGAGCCCAACATTAGCCGCTGCGGGTGTGGGAGCCAGCACTTGGATGGACCTGGGAGATACATCGAACTGACTGGGGTGCGGGCTCTGTGACGCCTCGTAAGCAGGGGACTGCTGCTCTGGATGCGGGGGACGGATGTGTACTTCCTGGGCGCTGCCATAAAGTGAAGTGAGGAGAGTGGGGCTGCGCTGCTGCCCGGTTGCTGGATCCTGAGGGGAGCTGGAACTGTGCTGCCGCCTTGGACGTAACCACAGACTCACTGAATGTCTTCTGGTTGACTCGATGGGGACTGCGATGACCGCCTGAAGCCCCTGCAAAACGGAGTCATCCGACTGGTCCGTATATGAGAGGTCTCCCTACCGCCTGCTACGCGAGAGAGTGCCCGCATTCGCTATAGGGCAGCCACGAGCACCGGAAAACCCACGGCATTCTACCAACCGATTACTGCACCATACTGAAACCTAATTCGACAGGGCACGAGATGGGCAGAACGTCTAGGAGAAAAGGATTTGAGGTCCTGCGGCTGGACGAGCAGGAACATCACACCGACGAGGAGGAGGGGGCACCTGCTGGACGGGTGGAAAGTGTGCCTGCAGATCCTACTCTGGCTGACATTATGCAGGCCATCACCTCCTCGAGGGAGGCTCTGGAGACAAAGATGGACGCCATAGGGACGGATCTCACCCTGCTCAAGGACGACCACCGCAAACTTAAGGAGAGAGTGGCTGCCAATGAGACCACCATGAGGGACATCCCGGACACAGTAGACACACTGAAGCAGGCCCTGAAAGCGGTGGAAACCAGGGTCAAAGTGCTGGAGGTGAGAGCTGAGGACAGTGAAGGGCGCTCACGCAGAAACAACCTGCGCATCGTAGGAGTTCCAGAACGGGAGGAGGGGATGGATGCGGTCCAGTTCCTGGAGGCTTGGTTAAAAACAGAGGTGGCCCCGGAGGGCCTCTCCCCTTCTATGCCCTGGAGCGGGCCCATAGAGTCCCATCCAGACCTCCTAACCCTGGTGCTCCACCCCGCCCACTGGTGGTGCGATTACTCCATTATCGAGACCGGGATTTCCTCCTGCAGCGAGCTCGCGAAAGCAGTCCTTACAAATCGGGAACAGTAGGGTGATGATCTTCCCGGACTATACTAGGGAGGTGCAGCGACAAAGAACCTCCTTCCTAGCTGTCAAGCGAAAGATACGACAACTGCAGCTCCCATATGCCATGCTGTTTCCGGCTCGCCTGAGAGTGACGGCGGATGCGGCGACACATTTCTTTAATACTCCGCAAGAAGCGTGGGACTGGTTAGAAGCTCGCCTCGGTGGGGAAACGCGACCACAGTGCCTGGAATCGCCCCGACAACAATCAACTTCTTCTTCGCCACCCAAGGGGCCCCCTCGCCTGATGGGAGACGCCAAGAACGAGACAGGGCGGTGCGAGCAGTGGCGGAGATCAGTCAGGGAGCAGCGAGTCCGACCAGCAATATCACAGACCCTGATCGGGACAGATCTGGGAGCTCGAGCTCAAGCAGTGCCCATGGGCTCTCGGACACTGAACTGCCGGACGTTACACCACAAACAGCGGATGGCGTGTTTGGCTGACCAGGCAACAGGTCGTATATCCAGGGGGTTGCTTGTTGCGGAATGGTGACCCTTGGTACTAGCGATTTAGACTGAGAACTGCCGATGGACACACTTGCACTATTGGGGCTTGCCGAGTGTTCTTTCTCTGTGGGGGGGCGGGGTCGGGGGGGTTCTGGGTCCAGTGATATCGGATACGTGCTGCCACTTCCATGATTCACTGTTTGAGTGATATAGTTTGGATGGGGACCTGGTTGGGTAGGCCTGTCCTGGGGAAAGGGAGTTGGGGTGTTTTTATTGTTGGGGGAATTTGGTTTGGGGCCAGGCATGTCGCTAGGAGAGGAGTACGTCGAGAAGCATTGGAGATTGTACTATGGATTCCACCGTAGGTTTTAAATGCCTAACCTGGAATGTTAGGGGGATGCACACCATGAGCAGAAGACACAAAATACACGCCTACCTGATTAGAAGAGGAGTGCAAATTGCATTATTACAAGAGACACACCTCACACAGAAGGAAGGGACGGCACTCCAGCGCCGTTGGAGAGGGCAGATCTTCCACACCACGTACTCAGCCTTTGCTAGGGGGACCCTAATATGGGTGAGGGCGGGAGTCCCCTTTCAGTGCGTCCGGCAGATAATAGACCCAGAGGGTAGGTTTGTGGTGGTGCTGGGGCGCCTGGATGGCCGAGACATCACTATAGGAAGCATATATGCCCCCAATGTTGATCAACCCGCATTCTTAGTGCAGCTATCACAGACGTTGACGCAGGTCCTGACCGGACCAGTACTTTTGGGGGGTGACTTCAATAGCATTGCTGACGTGAACCTAGACCGATCCCACCCACCACTCTCTACCGCCCCTACACACAGGGTCGCTGAAGCTCGACGGAACTGGCAACGACATTGGGGACTGACAGATGTTTGGAGGGCCCATCACCCGAGGGAAAGAGACTACTCTTATTTCTCTGCTCTACACGAGCTGCATGTTAGGTTGGACTACATTCTCTGTTCACCGGACGTACATGCAGGGATCACCTCGAGCGAGTACTTGACTAGGACGCTGTCTGATCATAACCCCCTACTGATATCCTTGAGCTGGGCGCGGACTAGACCCACAATTCCCAGTTGGCGTCTCAGACCGGAGGTACTAGAGGATCAGGTATTCCGAGCTACGATAGGCACCGCAGTAGAGGAATATTTCCAGAATAATGCTGGCACAGCTGCCAACCCCCACATTGAATGGGATGCCTTTAAAGTAGTCATAAGGGGTCGCTGTATTGGTGAAGCGGTAGGCGTACGGAGGGTTCTTTTAAATGATGTACAGACAGCAGAAGACCGGCTCCGAGATGTTGAAAAGGATAGACCAGAAAGAGTAGACAAACAAGCGGAGCTACTAGAGGCCAGGGAAACACTAGCATTACAGGTGGAACGGTTGAGATTCTTTGACTATAGGGCCTATGCAACCCGGGCCCACGCTGAGAGGGATAAGTCTGGGGCATTACTGGCTTGGCTGGCCAACCCGGCGAGAAGAGGGACGACGATCCTAGAATTAAGGGGAGGGGTGACGTGACTCATTACGGACAACAAGACATCAACGCACAGTTCTTGGAATATTATACTACTTTATACCAGAGCCAATTGGACCCTATGGTGTTGGAGGATGAGGGATTTTTGGAGGATATTGAACTTCCCCAAATTGATGCAGACGCTGCGGAGGCCCTGGGTCATGACATAGAGTTGGGTGAGGTCAGAGGGGCCATTAAATGCATGGCCAGAAATAAAACGCCTGGCACGGACGGGATCCCGGTCGAGTTCTATGCCACATACGTGGATGCATTGGCTCCTCGCTTGGTGGCCCTGTACAATAGGTCGAGGCGGGATGGATGTCTGCCTGCGTCAACGAGGGAAGCGGTAATTATGCCGCTCTTGAAACCAGGTAAGCCGCCCTGGGATCGCACTGCGTACCGGCCACTCGCCATGCTCAACCTGGATTATAAGATCCTGAGCCGAATTTTAGCCAGCCGTTTGATGACACACATGACGGCGCTTGTGCACGCTGACCAGGCGGGTTTCATTCCCTCCCGGAATACGGCCATGAATATCAGGCGGTTACTGCGAGTGCTGGACGCCCCCATCCAAGAAAACAGAGAGGCGTGCATCCTATCGATTGATATTGAAAAAGCATTTGACAGCCTTGAATGGCCATATCTTTTCAGAGTCTTGAGGGCCTTTGGCCTCGGGGAGGGGTTTGTGGCCTGGACGGCAATATTATATAGGAGCTCCACTGCCAGAGTGCGCACGGGAAGCGTGATATCAGAGGCCTGCGCAGTGGGCAGGGGAACGAGACAAGGGTGCCCGTTGTCTCCCCTCTTGTTCGCGCTGGCGATGGAACCTCTAGCTGTACATGCGCGTTCGGGGCGGTATTACCGGGGGCTGGACGGGGTGGGTCAGTCCCAATTTATTGCATTATATGCTGATGATCTTCTAATGTTCCTCGCCAACACTACGGACGAACTACAAGGTGCCAAAAACCTATTGACCAGACTGGGAAGGGTGGCGGGCCTTAAGGTCAACTGGAGCAAGACGTGCCTGTTCCCTGTTTTAAGTGGAAGGAGTGATCCGCCGGATGGGCTAGATGTTGCATGGGAAAGCAGCTGTTTGACTTATCTGGGAGTACGTATTTATCATACGGCTGCCGATTTATTAGAGGGTAATGTCGGACGGGCGATACGGGCCACCAAGAATAATTTTGAATTTTGGGGGACTCTCCCGCTTTCGATTGCGGGACGGGTGGCGCTTCTAAAAATGGTCACGCTACCGCGATTCTCTATTATTTTGGGACGCTACCGCTATGGATTCCGCGAAGATTCTTCACCCAGCTTAATACCATGATCACAGGCTTTTTATGGGGTTCCGGGAGACGCAGAGTAGCGCTCGCCACCATGATGAGGCCTAGACGAGATGGGGGCTTTGCAGTGCCGGATTTTGAGGCCTACTACCATGCAGCACAGCTGCAGTGGTTCACGAAATGGATGGCGGGAAGACTTCGTACTGGGGAAGAACGGGAGGGCTCTGATCCGGATCTGAGACAGCTCTCTCAAGTGTTACTAGGGCTCCCATTGAGAGAAAGGGACGTCATGAGAGACCTGTGGGCGATGCGTCAATGCTGGAACCGGGTTAGTAGGAGAACCCGGCAGATACCCCCATATGCCCCTGAGATCCCGCTGCTGCTGTGCGAGGCACTACCCCATGGGGGAGACTGGCAGGGATTGCGGACCTGGGAGGGGCGGGAGTCTCCACTATTGGAGACCTCTACGAAAACGATACCCTGTTACCCTTTAATGACCTGATGGAGCGACACGGACTTCCCAGGAGAGACTTCTTGTTACATGCCTCCCTGACGATGGCTATCCGTAAACATTGGAAGAAGGGAATGGTGGAACCGCCGATCTCGACACCATGCCAATATGTAGTATCAGCGGCTGGGACGATCAAGGCAGTCACTTGCCTCTATGGGCGGCTCACCCAGGAGATGCGACGGCCCTTGGAGAGCCTGCGGCTCAAATGGGAAACAGACCTTGGGATGCCCATAGCTGAGAAGCCGTGGGAGGCATTAGTAGAGAGGGCATGGAAAAGTTCTAGAAATGCACGATTCCAGCTAATTCAGTTCTTTGTCCTCCACAGAGCATACCTCACCCCGCACAAGATTAATGAGTATTTTGGGGCCCGATCAGTCTGTCCGCGATGTAAATTAGACAACGCCGCATTTTTACATATGTTTTGGGAGTGCCCGCTACTAGAGGGGTTCTGGAGGGAGATACTGACTATACTGGGCGACATAACGGAAAGAGACACTACACTGACCCCGGGATATTGCCTGCTGCATTGGTTTCCCCACACTGCCCGGAATAAGGTTACCAGCAAATTTATAGACCTGGGGTTAGTCCTGGCTAAACGAGAAATCACCAGCCACTGGAAGGCGACCAGTGCTCCTAGTGGCTCGAGGTGGCGGAGGGAATTTATAAAATGGGCAGATTGCGAGGGGATTCTTAGGCTGCAAATGGCCCGGAGAATGGATAATGGACAAATGCTAGATACGGCGAGGGCATGGGAGGCACTAGTTGAGTTGCTCAGGCACCCGGCAGATGATCCCGAACCCCCCCCTGAGTGAGTGGATCTGTGAGGGAGAGCTGAAGTGTTGTCCTATTGGGTTGTGACCTATGGGGGAATGAAACCATATAATACGTAGCGGCATCCCCTTGTCAGTTACCACTCTATTGGAATTACTGTATCTGTCGTCTTGTATGACTGAGTACGATTCTTCGCAGAGCTATTGATGACCGAGCGACATGCCTGGAGTGTGGGGGAGTTGTATAGGGGGAGGGGAAGGGAAGGGTACGTTATGGCTAAAGGAAGGGGTGGTAGGGTGGGTGGGATTGTTCCCAAAGTTGGGGAGAGGGGGATTATTTGTTTGTAATTGTATAACATATTAATGAGGGCTTTGAATTTGATTATAATTGAACCTAATGGGAACCTGATGCCCGGATATAACAAACTGCGCAGCAGGGCCCATTTACATGACTGCTACAAATGACTAGATATTGCCCTACATGCCTAGATCAAGAGAATATGCCATAGAGACTGTTGTATTATAAATGCCTAATAAAATTTGTTTACAAAAAAAAAAATAAAGAGATACTTAAGGCCAAGGACATAGATCAGAATCAATGGTTTCTTTAAAGACACAGTGACTTTGAAGACATTGAAACTTCTCTATACTGTTATCGCAAAACCATATGTGAATGTGAGTTAAATAAAACACAAAAAACGGGGAAGGCTACCTAAGGTGGGGAGACATCTTATCGTTTATGGCAGATCCACTTACCAAAACTGATACTATGGCAGAAATCCAATTATCAAAACTGGCCACAGTAGCTTCATCAAAGAAGATGAACAACACCCCCTTTCCCGTACTACTGGTGGTGTCAGAGCAAATAACAAAAGCAATCTGAACGGCAAGATAACAAATAAAAATAAATTAAGAAAAACAGGATTCGAACTTGCAATTTGTCATGGTGTACAGCTTCAACAATTAATTGATCAGTACTTACTAATTAGCTGCAGTGCGCCATCCCAATCGGGATACCGTCATGGATCGGGTCTCAATTGTGAGTACCGTAACTCGGAAGCACACTTTGAGCTTCCGGATCTAGCTAACGTCACCTTGTACGTGCATGGTAATTGACGGTAAAAGCAGCGGCCATCTTGAGATGGCAAATTGCTAGTAATACGAATATCTTTACTACGGGCTCAAGATATGTTAAGAGCAAAATGGTTGAGATTCAAAAACAATTCAGAATTACACTATATGTAATGTGGACTCCATATTAGGGACCTCATATCGAATTGAAGTAAATACGATACCTAGATGTTACCTGCATTAAGTACTATCTGACAAGGTGCAGAAACAGTTCGAGCAACAGAAGAAGGGGAAATAGATAGGTTGAAGAAACAAATTGGTGTCGGAACTTATTCAACATCAAATGCCAGAGTATATGCACTCAAGTGTTTCATTAAACAAAGAAACCTTTTGTTTTATAACTCACTGTCATTTCATTTCATCATCAAACAATCGTACATTTTTTGATCCTCCAATTTTGTGCAATTTTGATCGCAAATTATCGCTAACTAATAGCGAATGTACGCTATTTTCTAATGAACATCTGTAAATCAGGTTTCCAATGAAATCTTGTTTTCAAATTTAAATTGTATCATAACTGTATATAACTGTTTTTAAAAATTGTTCATGATATACCATGATATATTCGGACCGACAGAACTTTTAAAAATACCACATTTATTTAAAATTTCCTTGAATGATATCATTACCTCCAAGACATTTTCCGGTGATTGGGATTTTGAAACTGTGAATAATATGTTGTCTGATTTAGAACAATCTGCCGCATTTTGTAGCAATGAAATGTTAGAAGACACATCAGACTTTAACACAATGTATTGTTATCAACATTATGGTCATCATTTTCTACACAAATCCAGTAACCCTAGAAATGTTTTCACATATCACCAATGGGAACATTGCCCAACAACGCCGAAAAGTAGTTCGAAAACTTTTGCACAAAAATGTTCATATTTTTCAGGGTTTAATATTTCAGACCCGACCTCATATTACTATAAGGTTGCACCTACACCTGCACAGAAAAATATGTTGACTAACACCAAACAGATTTTCTCTGCTTCCTTTATTACCAAACTGTCTGAACAGGGTTTCGACTTATGGAAAGACACTATAGACTTAAAATCAGTATGGGTTCTAGAGACTGGCAAGTCCAGGGACCAGAAGCGCTATTTAGAGCATGCCTCACTCCTCAGCAGATGATATTTCTAAATGAGACTGTGCAACAGACTTCCTGCCTTGGAATAGCCAAGAACAAGGATTTAAATACACCTCGAATTCCTACACCAACACAGGCCGAAGGCAATTTTACATTACAAAAAGGGGCTACATTAGATGACATCTTACAATACAATAGATCAAACCCCAATTGGAAGGAATGGTTGGTTTGGCCCGCAGACACTAATAGATGTCAGGAAAGATTCAGGGGTACCACCGCAGGGTTCAGTATCCATAGGCCAGACCTACGCTACGTACAAAGAGAACATCCGGGGGTGGTGACATCATACAGTGTTGGGAAGTTATGCCTCGATTGGCTAAGAACCTCAACACTAACACAGGAGAAACAACACTTATCCTTACTAACAGACGATGTGGACCTAAGGGATTTTTTACTAGGTCCCAGAAAGCCACGTCAGATACGTTTCTATTATGCCGTCTATAATGAAATTTGGAAAATCTCCCAACAAGAAGCAGCGGAGAGCCTACGAAAAATAGATAGGACCAATTTAGAAAAGGCGTTAGCTGTAGTTGACAATGGTATGACTACATTAACATCCAGGATTTATTCACTGGGCAACATTGTATCTTCTGCTTTTGATGTACTAGAACAAACTTTGTCCATACTACAGCATGGACAGTCACAATTACGTTCTATTATGTTATTGAGCTGGACGCTGCAAACATTGCGCGCAGGTTATGTACCTTGGCGTTTTATCAACAGTGCGTCACTATTTTCTGCATATAATCTAACGGAAAAACTGATGAAAATGGCACAGCGGGGAGCAAAATATACAATGCTACGTATTGAAAAACTGGACAGATTACCTTTTACTGTGACAGAATCACCATCCACAGAATGGTTGATCCATGGCCATATAACATTACCGGTCACAACTTTCCAGTTTCAGTACTGCCTAGAACAACAACAGGCAGGCAGGTATGAAGAAATGGGTAGGGAATATATCAAGGAATCTTGGGAATTACCGTACAGATTTTGATGCAGAAGTGGGGATCGAGAAGTGTTTCTAAGCGGTACAAACTGCAAGAGCGCTTTGAGTGGATCTCTCATATGCCAGAATAATATGTTGAACGGGGCCTGCAATGGTTCGGTAGCAAACCTATCCTGCCACTTGAGGGGTACCCCAGCAGCTGTGATTTCTCCGGTATTCAAGCTACTTTCAAATGGGAGTTACTTGATGCTGAATGATCAAGGTTTTTGTGGCATGCTTCCGGGCATCGCATATCTGGTAACCGTGAGCTCCAGGGTTACTTGCTGTATGCAAGTATTGTTTCCACCGACACATGCAGTCAGGGAGGTGCCATTATGGCCTTCACTAAATGTTTCTCTTATACGGTTTGATACTCTGAGCAGAATGAAAGCCATGCTTCTACAGAAAACCGTGCCCTTAACCTCAGCCACGGAGACTTTTGATCTCCAGATTGCAAGGTCCTCGGCCGAGATACAGGCACTCATACGTACAAACTGCCCCTTCCATTTCGCAGACATGGTAAATCGTAACTTTAACATGTCTGATACGACGGGTATAGTACACCTATTTAAGACCATAGGTTCGGGACTGTTAAGCACCTTTCAGACGGTCCTCGGAGTTATATCAAACTTTATACACTCCGTATTCGGAAGTATTTTTGGAGGACTTCCGCTGATCCTGTTTCTAATAGCAGGTATCCTGATTATAATTTTTCTGCTACGCAATGGACGTCCCAGTCACCAAGGAGATGAAAAAAGCACTCCTGGAGCACAAATACCGTGATCGCATGGTACAACATCTGGGCACACCTCGCCTATGGGAACTGAGTGCATCTTGGTTCCTGTCATTTAGACCAGTCTGGATGGACTGCATCTTACCTGTTCTACGATGCCTGTTCTGCGGAGAAGAATGCGTGTTGGATCTCTGTCTGACACTTCCATCAGTTGCACAACCGGATGTTGATGCACTACTTGACCCAATAACGGCCCATGTTCTGCAGAGTCCCCAGTGTATTCCAATGTTGATGGCGGAATTCTTAGAGCCTCCACAGGAAGTTTCTGCTCCTGTAGGAATGGATGCCGGCTCCTCCACTGACAACAAGGCCTTGGATGGAGCACAGGCTGCCCCAGCATCGGCTGCAGGCAGTACGGAAGATCATCTGTGCTCGATTGACGTACTCTGCGAGGTGTTACAGGAACCGTCGTCTGTGGAGGCAGGCAACAGCAATGTGGGCACGCGCAAGACTTACAACGTAGGGTTTTCTATGGATGAGGACGGCGAGGAAGAGGAAGGAGAGAGAGACCCTGGCGAGGAGGAGGCAGCCACAGAAGGTAAGTGCCTTTTTTAAAATTATAATTACATTGGGGAGGGTGGAAGGGCCGACTAACTCCGCTCCACCACGGAGTCGGAGTTTTGCCTGAACTCCGCGTTCTCAATGGAGCGCAGAGTAGGCAAAACTCTGTAAACTCCGCTGGAGGAGCGGAGTTACCCGCCCGGGCTTAGCTGTAACCAGTCATATAGAAATATGTGCAGACAGTTCTTTAAGTGAGATGAAAAAAGAGGGTGCTCTCTGTAAAGGAACATGACTAATACATTTCTGTGATTCCCATATTCTGCCATCAGACCGGCATTTTGGTTTCTCTCTGAGATGTAATTTTATCCAGATAAATGGCACAGCAACTGACATACGCCTAAGGCCTGCCAGTATGATTGGCTTTGTCACTGGGTGTTAGCTGTTTAAGATAAATGAGTACCAACAATGATATCTTATAAATAATTAACATTGGAAATGTTTAAATTCTGAAATAGTGAGTCTGTGAATTAAATAGCATTGAGGACTGCGGAAGGAGTTTTGGTCTTCAATTATGTGTGCTTTATGTTAGATATGTATCCTCTTTTTCTCTGCATATCTTGTCCATCTGCACATCTTCAACCCCCTCTCTTTCCTCTTCAGCATCCTCTTTTCACTCTTCCCCGAATGCCCTTCCTCGCATCTGTCACTTCACCGCCCCCTACATGCACTGCACTCCCTCAAATGTAAGCACTTTAATTTCTCTTACTTTTGCCTTACAAATATTTTGACATCAGTGTACCCCCTTCACACACATATCCACAGAATTTCAGTTGCAAATGGAATACACAAACATTGTTCTGTGTGCTCTGCAGAGAGGCCAATCCACTGACGGGCACTTTGTTTGGCTTTAGCCTTAGTGCCTGAGCGCTCAATCAAAACCCCTCATAAACACCTGGCATGGCTCAAGCTTCAAAGTATGCACAGAAAAAAATACAGACAAACAACAACATTATAAAATAGCTAACTCGTGGGGAATGCAAGATTAAGTAAAGCATGTAAAACAAAAGAGGAACTAAATTGCTGAAATGCATTCCCTCTACGTTTTTAACATTCAGTGTTTGCAAGTCAATCCATGTTTTTAGCATCAGTGTTAACTTAGGGGCATGTACACAGGGCCAGTTTTAATGCCATACATCAGAGAACTGGCCACTGTAAGCACATGTTACACAGTAAGCACATATCTCTCACTTTGGGCCTGACTGGGATATTTGGATCCATTTCGCAAGGGAACAAGAGTGAACCCTGCTCCTTATTTGGATCCATTTCACAAGGGAGCAAATGCCGCAGCTCCACTTCTAAAGGAGCGAGCAATGTGCAGCGAGGGCCTGGAGTGTCACAGTGGGGGAGATTAGAGTGATGAGGGTTCTCTGCACAATATACAGAACACAGCATTAGCTTGCAATCACTTACCATTACCGAGAACAAGGCACCGGATCAGAAGTGCTTGCATACACTCTCACGTACGACGAAAGGGTGGGATCTACGTCTTTGAATGACGGACGTCTGAAATCATGCAGGGATGAAGTCTCCTACGCCCGAAACCGTGACGCTTATTGCGTCACTGGCCTACAGTGTGCATACAACCAAAGACCCCAATGGCAATGAAGGGCTTTAAAACAGAAAGCCCTGCGTCGTGCGTCACGTTAAGAAAGTTGATTTACTGCCTGTCTTCTGTCTCCTGCTTCAGAGCGAGGCGGGGCAGGCAGCCTGAAACAGACAACCCAGACTTAAATACATCAATTTATTTTGAGATACGATTGTATCTCTAAATAAATCGATCTATTTTATATTTTTTAATGTAAATGTGTAGGAATTTTCAGAGGGGCGCAGCCCCACAGCCCTAATGGAGAAACCGCCCCTGCCCCTTGGCCTACAACTGGAGGCCGTGCACCCATGGGGGCCCTGCCCTGGCCCCCAAAGTTGAGTTCCAACAGCCTTTCTGTGTCGGAAAGACCAGCACAGAAAGGCTGTTGAAATCCGACATCGTAATCCCTCGGGCAGAAAGAGCAACCCTTGGGATTACTGGCCGCATTCCGACTGGCAGACGGGCTCTCCGAGCCTGTCGGAAGCCAGTCAGAATGATCGATCGGATTCCTTTCCACCTGCCTCCATCGTAATGAGGCAGTCGGAAAGGAATCCGACCAACATATTACGATGCGGTCGGAAAGGCTCCGACCGACAGTTGGAGCCTTTTCCGACCGCATCGTAATCGGCCCCCAAATGTTCATTGAGAGAAATCAAGAAACTGGGAAAACAATTCATCCTACACAGTCTTTCATCAACATATTCAGCTCTCATGAAATTCAAAACAGAATTCAGCTATAGATGTACCTGCGCAGCAGTTATATTTGTGCTAAGCATTCAATACAAATACCACACCTAGGGGAAGAGTAGAGGAAAACTCCTTATCAATTACTTAAAAGCAAGGAAAGAGAAATAAAAAATCATCACAATAAAAAACAAGCAAGGGGAAACAAGACAAATTTGTACAGACTTTTAGTAAACCTCTATACTAGTGAAAAGTCCCCCCAAAAATGCTGATTTGGATTCATACTTCTTCATCACCAGTAAACTTCCAAAAACCATACATGGAATGTAGCATGATACTCTGTTTAACCTATTTTCTTATTAAGTATCACTCTCAAGCATGTGTATCCTTTTGCATGGTGAGCTTAGGATATGTACCCATAAGAATTGACAAGATGCATATGTTACATTACCTTCTTACACCAAGGTGAAATAAAATCATTGCATTGGTCTTGATGGAGCACTGTAATGGATACTTTGAGTTCTACCTTAGTTCCTGTGCTCTTGGCAATGGGAGTTACAAAATTATATGATCTTGTAACTGTATGTAGCAGTAGACTTATTTTATGCTTGTATGTATTTCCCCTAATCCTAACAAAGTCACTGGGCTACACCTGATTGATGACACATTTATTAGCTGGCTGGAGCGTCTTATACTATTCAGAAGCACAGAATTTAAGAAGACTTATATGATGGACTTTTGACAATTTGTTATTCAAAAAGTGCGGTGCAAGCACTAATTTTCAGACGTGTGTCCTTCTGCAATCATTATAAGGATACATTCAAACCTCAGGGCATACTAACAGAGGCAAGAATCACTCTCATCCTTAAATAGGACAAAGAACCCCAGCTAGTAAAACATTTTCAACCCATCTTGTTAATGAACGCTGACTACAAAATATTGGCTAAAATTCTAACCACCCAATTGAACTCCATACTAGTGTCCTTGATCTATCCCAACCAATCAGGCTTCATCAAAGGCAGATCCTGTGCCTGTAGTACAAGATTATTAGCCACGTCCCAGGCTGAAGTAGACAAACTAAATACATGATGTGCTATTGCTTTAGCTGTGAAAATACCTTTGATAGAGAGAGATTACTCTACCTATTTAGAGCACTCAAATAGCATGGCCTACCTAAGAAATCATAAGCTACACCATACTTCCCTGTGCCAATCCCAAAGAATCAGTTCTTACCAGTGGCACCCTTTTCTACAGATCAAACATTCAAGTGCAAATAGCCAAGAGTGCGTGCTGTGTGCCCTTTTAGTCATTCTTGCCTTTGAATCTCTCCTAAAAAATAGAAACAAACAAGACATTGGAAGTATTAAAATGCAGCTTATGAATACAAACTCTCAGTGTATTCTGATGACTTCCATCTACTATTCTCCGCTGTGAACCTGATCTGGATGCTTTCATCTCAGGGTGCAAGTTTAATCAAGACAAAACAGAAATCCTTCCTATGACAAATTTTTGCCTACTGCATTATTTACAAAGCTACAAATTCAAGTGGAACTTTACTGATATAAAATATGTGGGAACTTTCTTTGTGAAGCTCTTCATTAAACCAAGAGAAAATAATAGATGAGATCAAGGGGAGGATGACATCCTGGCCCCCTCTAAAAACCTCCTAAAGGGGCAATCCTGAAACCATCAGGATGATGCTCACACTGGTCATATTACATGACGTGTCCATGTTTCCCCTCACTGTCCCACCAGTCTTCTTTTGTGAAATCTACTGAATAACACAAGTCGGGAAACATCCTAAACCACGAAGTTTTAATAACGACTTACAAGTCGTTTCTATGAAGTACAAGCAACCTAAAAAGAAATTATATCATCTCCACCATCTCATCTTATCAAACCATTACTTTCTTCACCCTTGAGACTGACACACCTATGACTAAAAGTAGAAAACTACTGAACCTACTGACAGCCAAAGCAATTCAGAAAATTACCCCAAACCTTCCTTTGCAACGCAATAGGCCAAATCCATAGAAATGAAATTAAACTTGCAGCTAATGAACTTGCGGGGTGTTGGAGTTCGAGTCTGGCCAGAGATTCCTACCTCTCTCATTCTTAAGGTATGGAGCTGACTAGAACCTAGAGGGACTCTTGGCATACTAGGCATACTAGACTTAACATACTCTTAGTATACCATAGTAAGGAATACTTCACCTACTTCATACCTCTCCCTACACCTAGGTTAGGTTAGGTACATTGGGGTAGAACTAGCTTAGAAACGCATCGTATGAGTACTCGCATTTTTAGTCTGTGTTATTTATGTAAATGAATATCTGCTAAAGATAATGCTATCGCAGTACTATTTATTTCTACTGCTTACGCTGTACATTATTTATCTTGCATACTGTCTTGTGATCATAACAGCACATTTAACTTACACGAGAAACAAGACTGTTCAATAAATCTTTTATTGAAACGCCTGTCTATTCTTTCTGTGTAACTTCGAGGAAAACTAAGCATGCACGATTGAGCTGAGTGAAATAGTTATCTATTGTTTCTACGACTCTGGGACACGTTCTGATTCTAAAGGGAAACAAAGTTGTCATGTTTTGCGGCTGCCAGAAACTACTCCCTTCTTGTTATCCAAGGAGTTTCTAGTGGCCTCTGAGCTAGCTGGCACAAGTAATTAAGTTTAATATACTCGATAGGGACATACTGACCTTAGTCCTATGTCAAACCTATAGGGGATATTATTCCAATGCGCAGAGCCTATTAGGGAAATTGGAGCTACACTACATGGCGCCCAACGTTTGGTAAGGCGGTAATTTAACGCTAGATACTGAGTAACTCAGCCGTGCTTTTTCTCACAGAGACCCCTACCCATATACTCCAAAAGACGTCTGGAGTGGGCAGGGTTAAGTATCCACCACGGCTACATAGGGAAACACCCTATATATTAGCTGTTTGGTTTGCTCAACGTTGAAGGATACAGTGTTCCAAAATATTGTGCACCTTATCTTTGTTTCCTTGAAACTTGTTCTACATTTTTTCAAAAAACAAAATGCCTGGCTTCGACACTGAGACCGGAAACGGTGGAGCTGCGGATCAGCCAGCTGCAACAGCTTATAATATCACAGGTTTTATTGAAACCGAGGAGGGTGTTATAGACATCCCTCAAAACTTAAGAAGAGCCATCACTCTAAAACTTATAAAACACGGTCTGCCACCAAGAGGTGGTAGAGCAGTTTTCGTGATAGAGGCACACGAATCCTTTCAGACAGAGGTATTCTATTCATGGGTAATATTTCCTGAATCCAATCCAGTAACACACATGTTTCACTTCTACAAAGAAGATGATCCACCAGAGGAATACATTCCTTTCGAGGATATAGAAATTTCATTAACATACCAAGAGCATCAGCTCTGGTTTAAAGGCGCCCTAAAACATCACAGAAACATTACCAGGCTCGGTCCACTAGGTAGTCCAGGAGCAACATGGCCGATTCTAGCCGGCTATACACCTCATCCCGACAATGAAGAAATGTCAGACGAGGAACTACTTGTTCAACTACAAGAAATAATAAAAATCTACAGACAACTGGTCCAATATGTCATGCAGACTTTCACAGTCCAGCAACCACTGACACTTCCAAATCCAACTCCCCAACAGGGGAATACACTAAAAATTACACCACAGACTCTCTACGCAGTCATGGGTAAAATGCCCACACAACGTGAGCAAATTCCATTCTGGATAGCTCAAAAAATTACTCAAATCGAAGCAGTATTTCCAAATACTAGCCCGTATGAGAAACACAGAATCCTAACAATCAGTTTACCGATGGGGATCACACCACAACTGGAAGACTGCACCACTTGGGGCTCAGTCTTTGCTGCCATCTATACTAAAACACATGGTATTCCGTCAATTGCGGTAATCCCAGATGTCCTGAAACAAATTCAAAACGAAGACGAGGCAGAGCCTGCTCTAAATTTAGGTATGAAATTACTGAAATATTTCGACCAGGTCTCAACAATAATATTATCTAATATTAAAGGGGAGGCAGCAGCAGTGGCGATCCGCCAAAAATTAAGGGAATTCGATGTTACAGAACATCAAACTGAACTACCCAGAATAATTGAACAATCTTATGCAGAATTAGGCAGAGATAGTTTGGGTGGAAGACCAGTAAAGCCGAAACTATCTGAAAGTCCTGAGAAGGACTCAATCAAACAAACTCCTACATCTTCTAAAAAGAAGTGGGAGACTAATAAACAAAATTCAAACGAGAAACGTTCTCAATCCCGAGGTAGGTCTCCTCAAAAGGAGCCCTCTGAAAGGAGGTATAACCTCAGGAATAGGGATAATTTGAGAAAACCTGACAGGTATCAAGATACTGATACACGTTCCTCTCGTCCCTTTCAGATCTCATCACAGACTTCGGAAAGAAGAGGACGGTCAGAACATAGAGAAGAACGCGTAAAATCCAAAGAAGAAAAACATGCTACGAAAAACAAAACCTCAATTCTCCAAAAGAAAGTAGCAGGTCTGAAGATCAGACATGCCGAGAATACTGAGAACACAACTCAAGAACGGAGAATGGGCTCAGACAATGCTGGACAGTGCAGCAGAAGTCACAATAGCTCGCCAGAACCTGAAGGAACTTCTGGAGATAGTGGACTTGAATGAGTACATTACAGTTGAGACTGTAGACACCAGGGTTAGTACTCCACAAAAGTTATATGAAATAACACTCCGGATGGAGGGAGACATACCAAGACAGGTGAAAGCACTTTTTTGGGAAAGACTATCAAGGGGCTATGACATACTTCTAGCAGAAAAAGACTGGCCACCACAATTTGTCAGGGAGTGCCCACACGGCGAGGACATTATTATGCCTGCCTTCTCCAACCATATTCCAATTCACCTAAAATATACATATGCCAGGAAATGGGCAGTAGCCCAGGCCCCAGCATTATATAAAAATCATGTAGGATGGGATGAGAACTCACCTCACCATAAAATACATCTGAAACATGAACCGACTGCACAAAGGCAGTACCCAATAAAGCAAGAAGCTAAAAAACAGGTCAGGGAGATCTTAGATCAACTTGAATACCAAGGGGTGATTGAAACATGCACCTCCTCAATGAACAATCCTTTGTTTCCTGTCTCCAAACCAGACAATACATATTGTCTAGTTTTGGATTACAGACACCTAAACACTTGTTCTAAAACCTTTGCAGTGCAAAATGCACATAGCACAGCATTAATGAATAACATTGTGCGTAAAAAATACAAAACAACATTAGACATCTCAAATAGTTTCTTTTGTCAAAACATAGCACCTGAAAGCAGGTACTTAACAGCATTCTCCATAATAGGGACCCAGAGTCAATTTTGTCGACTCCCACAAGGGTTCAAGAACAGCCCAGGTTTATTCTCAGCGAGGGTAATGGAGTTACTACAAATTTATGACAATGAGGCATTGTCCTATGTCGATGACATCTATCTGACAGACGATGACCTGGACAAACACTTGAACAGGGTAAGCACCATTATACTGGGCTTCGCCTCTGAGGGCTACAAGTTCAACTTTAAAAAGTCCCGAATTGCCCATCTCAATGTCCTATTTCTAGGATATGAGCTTTCAAGTGAAGGCAAGAGCTTGGCAGCAAACTTTCTAGAGAAATGTGCGCTGCTCCAACCTCCAAAAACGCTAAAAAACTTACAATCCATCCTGGGTTTCCTAAACTTTGGTAGAACTTACATTCTAAATTATGCAGAAAGGGTTAAACCTCTATATGCATTAATCAAACCTGATTTTTCAATCACAAATTGGACACAAGAACACACAGAAATCTTGCGTTCACTACAAGCTAACATGTTAGCAACAAATCACTTACAAACACACGTAAGTCAACGCAATTTGGTGATCCGAATAATTTCGGGTCAATGCGGATTCACCTACTTAACCTTCAATGAGGGTGAGAAAATACCAATTGCTTACAAATCTCATTTGTACACACAAGCGGAAATGCGCTTCAGTTCAACTGAAAAAATTCTAACAGCAGTTCAAACCGCTGTAGCAAAAGAAAGAGCCTTAGCCCAAGGGAAACGCATTATTGTCGTAACCCCAGTACCAGCTTTAGAAGCGGTCACAAAAGCAAGCATTCCAAATGCTAAAGCATTACATCCAAGATGGATACAATGGGTTAATTCTCTTGCTGCAACAGATGTTGAATATGTTTTTGATCCAGATTTAAAAACACAAGCATTCCTGCAATATGAACAAGAATGTCCTCTGCCCACTGAGATTCTGCCTCTCGATCAGTACGAATTCATAATTTACACTGACGGATCCGCACAACCCGCAACAGGGAGTTAGCAAGCATACAGTGCAGCATGTGCAATCATTAAAGGTTGCATGCGAGATGGCATCTTCAGACCTCTGGTCACAAAAACTCAATCTCTAGGAGATTGTACAGCTCAGCGAGCTAAACTACAAGCATTCAAACTGGCACTTGAAAGTACAGATCGAGAATTCCCCACACTGATAGTGTGCGATTCCTTTTACTGTGTTCAGTCGTATAATGAATATATACAAAACTGGCTTGAAAATGGTTTCAAAGATGCGAAAGGTGGCACAATAAAGCACAAAATGCTTTGGGAACAAGTAGTTCAGTTAAAAACGAACTACCAAAGGCTCACGTGATCCACACACTGAGTCATCAACGTGATGGCGTTCACGTTGCAGGGAATTCATTTGCTGACGAAGCCGCAAAGGGGCTGTTCAGACGGCTTCCGTAGCTGCGATCACTCGTTCAAAAACAAAAATAGACGGTGAGATAATGTTGGCTGTCAATGCTTCAAGCAAGAGCAGCAGTGCAGCGTTACCAAAAAGTTTCCACTCAAGTACTCTTATGTAATTGATGCAAACAACGTTCCTTTGCTCGAATCCCTGGAGTGGGGGATAGGGTAATTCCAAACATGGAACGTAGAGCGGCTTTGATTTATGAAACACATTTGGGGGAGGGTCTGTCACATCAAGGGATCTCTAAAACAATTTTGACGTTAAAAGAGATGTACTGGTGGCCTGGAATGAATACAGAAATTCACATATTCATCAATAACTGCTTAGACTGTAAATTACAGCGAGAAAGCCACCAGACACCATGCTACACATGTAGCTGCCCAGTACAGACACCACTGTTAGACAGCATTAGACTATCTACGCGCATGCGTCCTTCTGGACAAATGCATTCCCACAAATACTGAATCTAGGTTCCTATGGATATGGCCTCAGCGCTCGGCTGACGCTCGAACTGTTATAAAAGATTTGCGAGTCTTTATCGGCACATACGCAATAGGCACGCTACATTCTGACCAGGGCCCTGCGTTTAGCTCTCGGGCTTACAAAGAAGCCATGGCCAGTCTGGGCGTTGCATTGCGGTACTCCTCTCCATTCCATCCTGAGGAAATTCGGTTGTGGAAATGAAAAACCGGGACATAAAGCAGTCTATAACAGCTAGGGTATTAGGTTCGGGTGATGGGTGGGTCAAACATCTTTATGGGGTCCAACGCTCATTAAACAATCTGCCAAGAAGTTCTCTAGGGGGGTCACTCCATATGAGGTCCTATTTGGGACAAGAATGTGGGTACCAGATCTCGATGACGTAGGCACAGTGGTGGAAAATAAAACATTTGATATCAAAGATTGTTTGGCTGTTTTACAGGAACTGAATGAGTTAAGAACGAAACAAAGCAACGTATTCCTACAGCCAACCACCACTGGGGAAAAACCGGCGGTCCCAGCAAGGCCTGTCTGGATTCCAAAAGTTGGGGATCTAGTCAGAGAAAAGATTGCGGACAAGAAGGAATTTGGACCTTCTTACAGACAACCAGTACCTGTCCTAGCAGTTCAAGGAACAAGAACAGTACTTCTGCCGCCCTTTGATGGAAGAAAGGAGAAAAGATTTGTGTCCATCGACCTCATCAAACCACAGTATGTGGCCAATACTAAATAGTAGGCCTCGTGGACTCCGACCTAGTAGCAGACGCACTCCTCTCGCTACTATCCAAGAGGTTCAGACTGAAAGACTGATAACAATCGAGAATTCAGCTGTAACAGATGAAGGACTAAGCAACAATGCAATGGAACTCATCCCTCTTGAAAACCAAGTAACAGTTCATCCAAATACACCTGTCTACACCAATGTAGCAAGTGATCAACTGGTTCCAGCGATTTCTACAAATCCTGATGCAATTCCAACAATTGACAGAACTGCTTCTAGCTATTTCATTAACTTTGTTACATTCTCAGAAGATCCGAGTGAACCTGAAACGACGCCAGCATCATTGAAATTCAAGCAGCAAGTACAAGACTTTCTTCACTTTCTGAAAAAGACTTATTTGGTTTCTCCATGGATTGAACTCTGGATTACATCTGGACTTTTTGTTTTCCTGCTCTGGCTAGCTTTGGTTACAACTGTGAGCGTGCTTATAAGTGGCAGATAGATCCATGTGAATACTGAAGGAAAAGACGTGAACGTACTTTTGAAACCTCATCAATCTTCCCATCGTGAAGCTAGAGACTTGTCATCAGTGAACATCACAGCTGTTCCTATACAGGATGGTATAGTGTGGGACAAAACAGATTTTGATATTTTTGGCCCGACGGAACAATTGAACATTCCACATTTGTTTAAAATTTCACTAAGTGATCTCATTTCGTCCAGTACCTATTCTGATGATTGGGACTTTGAGACTGTTAACGACATAATGTTTGACCTAGAAAAATCTGCTGCATTTTCTAAAAATGATTATTTAGAGGGTTCATCAGACTATGAAAAGCTGTATTGCTATAACCACTATGGTCATCATTATTTGCATAAATCTGCATACCCTAGAAATGTGTTTATGTTTAACCAATGGGAGCATTATCCTACACCACCACACGGTAGTTCAAAAACATTTGCCAACAAGTTTCCATATTTTTCAGGGTACAATACATCTGATCCAGAAACGTTTTACTATAAAAATGTAAACAAAACAGGACTGAAAATTATGTTGACAAATACGAAACAGATTTACTCTGCAGCGTTTATTGCCCAACTGTCTAGACAGGGTTTCGACTTATGGAAAGACACAATAGACACAAAAACTGTCTGGGGTACTAAAGATTGGCAAGTGCAGGGAATAGAAGCTTTATTTAGAGCCTGTATCATCCCTGAACAAATAATGTTTTTGAATGAAACTGTCCAACAAACATCTTGTCTTGGATTAGCCAAGATAAAAGAGATGAAAACACCTTCTGTACCAACACCCGCAAGTGATAATAATACACAGGCAGTGGTGACAGTTGACAATATACTACAACTCAACCGATCTAATCCTGATTGGAAAAAATGGTTGATCTGGCCCACAGACACGAACAACTGTCAGGAAAGATTCCTGAATAAAACTCAGGGCTTTACTATTCATAGGCCGGACCCAAGATACGTCCAAAGACAGCATCCGAGGGTAGTAACAACATACAGTGTAGGTAAATTATGCCTTGATTGGCTGCAGAAATCTACACTACAGGATGTGAAACAGCACTTATCCTTACTTAAAGAAGACGCAGACCTTAGGGAATTCTTGCTTGGACCAAGAAAACCGCATCAAAAACGTTTCATATATGCCGGCATTTATGCTGCCTATAATGAAGCATGGAAAGTGTCACAGATGGAGGCCGCAGAACGAATACGTGAACTTGATCGTATTAATTTAGAGAAAACCCTCTCTGTGGTCGACAATGGGTTAACAACTTTGTCCTCCAGAATATATTCATTGGATGGCGTTGTATCCTCTGCTATCGACATACTAGAACAAGATTTGGCGATGTTACAGCAAGGCCAATCTCAATTACGTTCTATTGTGTTATTAAGCTGGACGCTGCAATCTTTGCGTGCGGGCTATGTGCCTTGGCGTTTCATCAACACATCGGCTCTGTTTGCAGAATACAATCTAACTGATAAACAGATCGAACTGGCACAAAGAGGAGAAAAGTATACAGTGCTGAGCATTGAAAAACTGGAGAAGTTACCATTCACAGTGGCAGAAAAACCAGCTACAGAATGGCTTATTCATGGCAAAATCACATTACCTGTGACTACTTTTCAGTTTCAGTATTGCCTCAAACAAATGCAAGCAGGCAAATATGAAAGGTTGGGTAAGGAATACATTAAGACATCTTGGGATTTACCGTATACATATAGATGTTGGAGTGGGGATCGTGAAGTGTTTTTGAGCGGTACACACTGTAAACGTGCACTGAGCGGTTCACTTATGTGTCAGGACATTTCTTTACACGGGGCTTGTAATGGTTCTCTGGCAAATTTGTCTTGCCATCAGCAGGCTACACCAGCTACTGTGATTAATCCAACGTTTGGACAACTTTCTAATGGGAGTTACCTCATGTTGAATGATCAGAGTTGCTGCGGCATGTTGCCAGGCATCCCATATCTAGTAACGGTCAACTCCAGGGTCACTTGCTGTATGCAAGTATTGTTTGCCCCAATAGACACAGTCAGGGAGTCGCCTCTATGGCCTTCGCTGAACGTCTCTTTTATAAGATTTGATACTTTGAGCAGAATGAAAGCCATGCTTTTACAGCAAACAGTGCCTTTGACCTCGGCCAAAGAAACCTATGATCTACAAGTAGCAAGGACTTCGGCTGAGATACAGACTTTAATACGTACAAACTGCCCTATACATTTCGTGGAAATGATAGGACGTATCTTTAACATGTCTGATACAACAGGAATTGTACATGTATTTAAGAGCATCTGTTCCGGTCTGTTAGCACCTTTCCAGGCAATACTCGGAATCATCCCAAACTTTGCACATTCGGTGTTTGGTGGCATACCGTTAATTCTAGCACTTGTTGCCGGAATTCTATTTCTCTTCCTGCTATTACGCTATGGCCAGCCTATTCGCAGACATCACTCCGAGCGAAATGGAGAAAGCTCTCCTTGAACAAAAGTGCCGTGAGCGAATAGTACAGCTTTTGGGCATGACTCGTCTACGGGACCTTAATACCACGTGGTTCCTGTCATTCAGACCAATCTGGCAAGATTGCATCTTACCTGTTCTACGATGCCTGCTATGCGGTGAAGAATGCGTGTTGGACACCTGTCTAACATTTCCATCAGCTACGCCAACGGATGTCGATACTCTGCTGTTCCCGATAACAGCCCATGCTCTGTGTTGTCCCCAGAGGCTGCCAATCCTGATGTCAGCATTCATTGAGATCTCACAGACGCTTCCGGCTGCTGCTGAGGTACGAGAAAGATCTACAGGCACACAGGTAACAACGGACGCGAACATTGCTGCGGCGACCTATGCTGAGAGCGATGCTTCACATCTCTGTAATTAATCTACTACACGAGGTGTTCCAACTGACACCAACTTCAGTGGACGATGTTTTGTCTACGGAAATAGATGATCTCATGTTTACACCAGACCCGTAAACTGACTCTGATTCAGCCCACAGTGTTCCAGAGATGCAGTAACAATTTGGCCTTCATACTTCCAAAACTTGAAACTCTTCCCAAAATTGATCTTTTTCCATTTTTCGAACTAAAATGGCACTTCAATCTGCTTAAAGTAGAACTAGCCTTATAGTACAGACTTCGCGGTACTTCCACAGACACTTAGTCATCTTGTTTGTCTAAAAAGTTCATTCATTCTAATGACATGAAATGACTTTGATTTTTGAACAACTTATCGATCATTTTCTATCAAATGTAAATATTACTGCTAATTTCATTCATATTGTATTATATTTTAAATATATGCCTGAAATGAAAAGCAATGCTTCAAATGTACAGTACCTTTTGCATTCTAATAGGTTTTTTAAATGCCTTTTAAATGGTTTTTTTTTTTTGATAAACAAATTTTTATTGTTTTACATCGTATGAAACAACTCAGCAAGTACACGATGGACCCAAAATCAGTGACATTTTGATAGTGAACGTATCCCACACTCCCGCACTCCATGAAACCTGCACAGATAACAATGACGAAACAAATCATTCCGAGCCTTCTACCGTACCCAGCCATTTCCCCCACACCCGTCGATATTTCTTCGGGCACCCTCTTGCCATGTAAAGGGCCCTCTCCTGGGTCGCACACCAGTCCACCCCCGTCGCCACCTCCCTATGTCCGGTGGTTCAGGATTTATCCATGCCGCCGCTATGTCCCGCTTTGCCACCATCATGGCTGTATTGAAAAATAATTTGTCGTTCCGGGACCCATCCAGCCCATCCAGGATTCCCAGTATGGAGTGCCGCGGGTCATGAGGAACCTCCCAACCCAGGACCTCCGTTAGCTCCCCTCAATTGCCTCCCAAAATCTCTCCAGCCGGGGGCAGGACCAAACCACATGGAAGAAGTCAGCCGGGGCATGGGTGCATCTCGCACATGACGCATCGGGACGCAGGCCCGCTCGATGCAAGCGCAGGGGAGTAAGGTAAGCGGCGTGTAAGTAGTAAAGTTGGATCAGCTTAAGTTTAGCAGAAGTGGTGACCGTCTTGGGTGCCATAAGTGCATCACGCCAGTCCACCTCGTCGAGGGGGCCCACCCATTCCACCCACTGGTCCTTCAACTTGTCCAGGGAGGGGGAAGTATTGTTGACTAGGGTGCGGTATATGCGGGAAATGCCCCCTTTACCTAAATCCCCCAGCATTGTCTGCGCCTCTGTAGGGCTGTGTTCGGGGAGCCGTGTGTCGTCCGCAATGTGTATCCGGAGTGCATGTCTCAGCTGCAAAAACTTGTAGAATTGAGAGGAGTGTAAGGAGTAACGGGCTTGGAGCTCCGGAAAGGAAAGCAGGTGGCTTGTAGCCCATACATCCCCCAGCTGTGTAATTCCAATGAGATCCCACGATTTAAACCCCTGCAACCCACTAACTTCCCGGAGCCAAGCCCCCTGCCAAAGGGGTGTACACCGAGTGAACCTACGCGTCCACCCAGTATGACGCAGTGAGGCCCGCCAGGCCAGGAACACTGAGCGTGTGACCTCCGGTAGCTGGGTTGGGATTGTCTTCCGGTACAGCATCGATTGAATGGCGGGTAGACCCAGCTCGCTCAGCTCGAGCCTGTAGGCCGGATCGGACCAGCCCCCGTTGAACCAGTCGTGAACCACCAGGAGACGCGCAGCCAGGAAGTAAAGGTATAAGTTCGTCGTCCCCATTCCCCCGTCGAAGGAGGGGATCCGACAAGTAGACAGAGCCAGGCGTGCCCTACCCCCGTTCCAAAGGATCTTGGTGGTTATACTGTCCAATTCCCGGAACCAAGGCCTGGGGAAGCAGAATGGAGTATTCTGGAGGACGTAAAGAAATCTGGGGAGGATCATCATTTTAAACAGGGCGACCCTCCCCAACGGATTGAGGGGAAGAGTCGTCCACCTATGGAGATCTTCTTTGGCCTTTTTAACAACTGGGGCAACATTGAGCGCCCAACCCAGTTCGGGAAGGAGAGTGATCCACAGCCCCAAGTACTTAAAGGATTGTCTCCGCAGCGGTATGGTGGATTGCCAGTCATAGCATTCCCTAGAGAGGTGCAAAGGAACCAGGACGGACTTCCCAGGGTTCAGTCTAAGCCCGGAGGCCTGCCCAAAGTGTTCTAGGGTCTGGAGACATTGTGGCCCCGAGGAGGCCGGATCGGCCAGGAAAATCAGAACGTCGTCTGCATAAAGTGCGATCTTGTCCGCCTCTGCACTCGGCCACTCCCATCCACGAATACCGTCCTCGGCCCGCACCAGAGCGGCCAGGGGCTCCATAACCAGGGCGAATAGCAATGGAGAGAGAGGACATCCCTGTCTAGTGCCTCTGTGAATAGGGAAGGCTTCAGACAGTACACCGTTGACCAGCACACCCGCTCGCGGGTGGGCGTAAAGGACCTGAACCGACGCTCTAAATCGAGGCCCAAAACCCAATTCGGTCAGCACATCCTGCAAATACGTCCAATCCACCGAATCAAACGCCTTTTCAAAATCGATGGATAGGAGAGCCAAGTACGGAGTTAGCAAGTGCCTGTGGGCTAGAGCCAGTTGCAGCCTCCGGAGGCAGTGACGGGTCCCGCGTTGAGGCATGAAGCCACATTGATCTACGTGGACCAGGGAAGCCAAGTAAGGCTTCAAACGCTGAGCCAGAATGGCGGCGTACAGCTTAATCTCCGTATTGAGGAGCGAGATAGGACGATAGTCCGCACAATAACGCGAAGGGGGCTGGGATTTCGGGAGGACCACAATGGTGGCAATGTCAGTTTCTGGCGGGAAGGAGCCCCTCTCCACCGCCTCCTGAAACAAAGCGGCCAGACGGGGCACTAAAGTTTTGCGGTACGCCGCGTAATACTCCTGGGGAAGGCCATCGGGGCCCGGAGTCTTGCCCGAAGAGGCAGAGGATATGGCCCCCTCGATTTCTTTCAAAGAAATGGGCCGTTCCAAATCCTTCTGGGCAGCCGTCTCCAGGTAGGGAAGACGTACCTTACCCCGGTCAAGGAGATCAGAGAGCGAGAGGGCCGGGACACGTGCTGCATATAAACCTCGGTAATAGGTGGCAAAGGTGTTGGCCATCGCCGTAGGGGCGCAGTGCACCATTCCTGCCTCATCTGACACTTCTGAGATAATGCGGCTCGCCCTGGGGTAGGTGGCTAGCCTGTGCAGGATCGTGCCATTCTTATCCCCCCAGCCATAGATTCGCGCTACCGACGACCTCCATAGGAGCTTGGCAGCGTCCAAAGATAGCTGTTTAATTTCATCCCGCAGAAGAGCAAGTTGTCGGGCCTGGGCGGCATCATTAGACAAGGATACTAGTTGTTCCAAGCGAAGCGCCTGCGCTTCTCTTGAGGAAATTTCTTGCAGTTGTACCTGCCTTTGGTTCTTGAGCTGTCCCTTCGCGACCCCCCGGATAGTCGCCTTTCCGGCCTCCCACAAGATACCCGGCGAGGCCACGGATCCGTCGTTGGTGCGGAAGTAATGCCCGAGTTCCGTCCCCACCACCTGTTTAAAGTCTTTGTCTTGGAGGAACCAAGCGTTCATTCTCCATGTTTGACGGGCTGAAGGAGGGGGAGTCCCTGTACTAAGAAGCACTGGAGAATGGTCAGAGATACCCGCGGTAGGATGCGGACATCTACAACCCCTGAGCACTCAGGTGCAGAGACAAAGACCGCATCTATGCGTGCCTGTGTTCGGTGGGCCGCGGAGGTGTGTGTAAATTGCAGGGTGTGGGGATGCCATATACGCCATGTATCGCAGAGTCCCAGCGATTCGGACCAGTTCTGGAGTTGCTTCGCCTGCGTTTTGCGGGAGATGGAAGGAGGACCTGTGGTGTCAAGGGCCGGGGAGGAAACAGCGTTAAAATCGCCTCCCACAATCATGGTGCCCAATGGCATATTGTTCATCAGAGTGGCGGTCTGGGTGAGCGTAGGTGTGAGCATCGATGGGGGGCATAAACAGAGATCAGATTGATGGGGGAGCCAGCCAGGGAGCCGCAAACTGCTACAAAGGACCCCTGCGGGTCGTGAGTCACCTGGGAAAGGACAAGGGGCAGATTGCGCCTCAGGAGAATTGCCACCCGCGGGAGCCCCTAGAGAAGCCGGAGTGCCATATTCTATCGTATCCATAACGCGCCAGGAAGGGACACTGATTCCCAAGGAGGTGTGTTTCCTGAAGCATGAGTATGTCTATATGGAGGCGTTGTGCATACCGCAAGACCGCCGTGCGCTTATGTCGATCAAGAAGACCATTAACGTTCCACGACAGCACATGGAGAGATGCCCTAGGCGTAGTGTTAGCAGTCATGTCGGGAGGTCACTACTGTGGAGTGCATAGTCAAACCGGGGTGCGTGAGCGTGTGTGGGAGTCCGCAAATGTAGGGGCCGTCGCATGCAGTAAGGGCATGCGCGTTTCGTACATAGGAAACATATGTCATTTCGTGGTTGCTGAAACAAAAGACAAACAAAATAGAAACATAACAGGAAAAACTTCCCCAAACCTCCCCCTCCCCCCCCCACCCTACACTTCGAAAACGGAAGCATCTGTCGACCCCCCATATGAACAATACCAAACTACAACGTTCGTATTTGGGTGCGTGGAGGACCCCTCCAGAAGATCGGATCAGCAATGTAACGGCATTAGAACTGAATGTTACACTTGTAAGTCTACCAGTGGCAGCGAGCCCCAGCGCGGCGGCGACCCGCCCTAGCAGTCAATGGACGGCACATTAAGCCCACCAGGCCTTCAAATAGTCGGAGTGCGAGAAAGGTCCGAGTCTGGTTTGGGTGAGCCCACCCGGGACGGCGATGAGGTCGGTCTAGGCCGGTCTTCGGCGGAGCAGTGCCTGCCGCGTGGTGGAGAGCCCGACCCGCTGGAGGAGTCCCGGGACCCCCGGGCCGCCATGCTCAGGGATCTAGGTATTGTCTGCGATTGGCGCCCTTTACGAGACTGTGTTCGACGAGGGCGCCTGCGTCCCGGCAACACAGGCCCCCGGGGCTGGGAGCCCCCAGGCCCCGCGGCAGGGGCATTCCCTTGTCGGAGAGGGCGTTCCTCCGTCAGCCATGTCCATGCTGCCTGAGGTGACTCAAAGAACTGAATTTGGCCTTGGAAGATAACACGTAGGCGCGCCGGAAATTGAAGCTGATATTGTAGGCCTAGGGCCCGCAACTTTTGTTTCACATTTGTGTAGGAGCGCCGAAGTTCCTGCACCTCCCTGGTGTAATCTGGGAATACCATAATGTTATGATTTTGGAACTGGAGGGGCCCCTTCTCTCGTGCCGCCCGCAGGATAGCGTCCCGGTCTTTAAAGTTAAGGACTTTTAGGATGAGGGGGCGCGGCGGAGCACCTGGAGGAGGCCTGGGCGCCAGGGACCTGTGGGCTCTCTCCACCACGAACCAGGACGAGAGGGCGTCCTTGGGCATCCAGGATGTAAACCAATCTTCAACGAAGGTGGCCGCCATTCCCCTCTCCGCCCCTTCGGGAAACCCCACCAGGCGGAGGTTATTATTGCGGGCACGATTTTCAGCGTCCTCGGCCCGCCGGTGGAGCTCCTTAGTGTGAGCGTTGAGGTGGGCCACTTGTTCTTTCAGCTGGGAAATGTCGTCTTCCGCGGTGGATATGCGGGATTCAGCCTCAGTCAGCCTCGCCGTAGCATTACGGAGGTCTTGCCGGAGAAGGGACACGTCCACCTTGACCTCTCCAATCTTCCCCTCAACGGACGCCTGTGAGGTACTGATGGCCTGAAGGATGGTGGCAAGGTCCATCTCTTGGGGAGGGGGAAGGCCCCCATCAGCCCCTCCAGGGGGAACCTGTTCCGAGGTAGTGAAGCGGTCCATTTTGGTCTGCGTAGGAGCTGGCACGGATTTCGCGGCCCTGTCTCTCCCCATGGCCGGCGGTAACTCCACTCGCCAGTGGAGTAACAAAGTTTATATGTATGGAAGGAACCCACCACAGGCTCGGAGATCTTGCCAGGGAGCCGGGCCCCCGCCGCCGCTCGGGAGAACCAGGTACTCAATCCGGGATCACGCGGGGGGCCCCGGAGCGCCACCCGAAGAGATGGCCGAATACGGTGGCTCCACCCCAGAGGCGCAGAGCACGACAGGCCCTGTCCCGTTAACCCTCCAGGCCGCGCTCCCGGCCCCGCGGACCCCACACCACACGTCCGAGGACCCACTCCACACGCCAGCGGGTTGATAGATCTTCCGGCCCAGCAGGAGGGCCTCACAAGAGCACAGGTTGCAGGCGTCCGGGGAGAAATGGCCCAGCTCTGCCCCGCAGGCCGCCCCCCAGCCTCGCAGCCTCAAGGGCGGTATGATGTCCGGAATTGCCCGGGGGGGGGTGAGGGCACAGACCTCGACACCCGCGCCGCTGCCCGACCCGACAGCCGAACCCCGGCCCCCACCTACCGGATGACTCTGTCGCCTCCACTAGCACCGCTCAGCAGGGATGGTTCCCACCACGGCCGACAGGTCGGTCCAGGCCGCCAGCGTCAACACGAGGCAGGCCCCAGCCCACCACCTCAGAGGCAGCCGGAGAAGTCGGGCCAGGCACCGCAAAGTCCTTGTGCCAGAGGCGGAGAACTCAGCGCCGGCGAACCCTCCAGGACAGAGGCGTCACTCCCGCCGATGGGCCGTAGCCAAGGCCTCAGGTGGGGGATGGCGAAGCAGGCCTCCCACGCCTACTCCCCCGAGTGCAGGAGACGGCCAGCAGGGCCGCGCCGGGGCCGCAGCGCAGACCAGAGCAGCGCAGGCCGGCGCTGGGGGGGGGGGCGGAGCACCAGTGTCAGCCCCTCGCACCGCTACCCGACAAGGTAGCCGAACCCCCGGTCCTCCCCACTCACCGACAACTCTCCACAGTTCTCAGGGCGGTCCCCGTCGGAAGGATCAGTGGGACTGCCTCAGCTAGGGCGCTCCGGCTCCGGACGGTGCTCCCCGCGCGCCGGTCTCCCACGGGTGTCAGGCAGGCATCTGGGTCTCCCCAGCCTCGTCCACGGACGGCGTCGTAGCCGGCGCAAAGGGCGCGGGGCCGAAGGCTCAACCCTCGATCAACGCCATTCGGGCAGGGCGACACACCGGAGCCAAGCCGGCCACCGCAGAGAGTCTCAGGCAGACAGTGGTGCAGCACCGGTGGCCTCACGAGGCGATGGCGCCGCAGTTATTGCTGGGCTTTGGTGGCGGCCGCCATCTTGCAGCCTCGGAGCCGCGAGAGGAGAAGGTCCGGAACCGGGCACCGGGGGATCAGAATCGCCCACCAAACGGACCGGAATGGCCCCCTCCGCACAGGAACCCACCACAGGCAGGTAGAAGGAGCGGATAACTGCCGCTGACAAGAGGATGAGAGGCGGATGACGGAGGGGTCCGGAGCACTCTTAGAGTGCGACCGCCATCTTGACGCCTCAAGCCACGCCCTCCCCTTTTAAATGGTTTTATGAAATATTTTAGCAATATGCGGTACTCCATTTAATGTTTAGCATTTTAAATGTTTAGCATTTTAGTATTATCGTACACACGAAAGTGGAGTGGGTGTTGTATTCCTCTTAGGGTGTCCATACACGGGCTTTCCTGTATCATGTCCTTATATAGGCACAATTCGCCCTGCCCTTATATAGGCATAAAAATCCCAGTCCTTATTTAGGCATTAAACCGTGCTCTCCAAATAGAGGCATGGTCTCCGACATCCGTCCACCCTAACGTCACAACGAGTTCTTGAAGAAGAGACCCCTAGGCTTCGGGAGTTTCCCTAGCACAGGACTATTGATTTCTTCAAGGACTCATCTATTATGAATGAACCATTATACCTTAGGGGTTCATTCATGACGTCTTCCGCTGTCCGATTCACGTCAATGCTAACATTCTGAGGTACCTCTCAGGTATAAATATACCTTCCCTAGCCCTTGTAAACTAGAGGAGACCTCGACTTCAGAGGAGCCCGTTTCCCGGCCTGACGCACTGAGAAGACGCTGTCATCCCTGCACGCAGAGAGTCCAGCTTCCAGTGATCTGACTTCCCTTGCGGGGTGTTGGAGTTCGAGTCTGGCAAGAGATTCCTACCTCTCTCATTCTTAAGGTATGGAGCTGACTAGAACCTAGAGGGACTCTTGGCATACTAGGCATACTAGACTTAACATACTCTTAGTATACCATAGTAAGGAATACTTCACCTACTTCATACCTCTCCCTACACCTAGGTTAGGTTAGGTACATTGGGGTAGAACTAGCTTAGAAACGCATCGTATGAGTACTCGCATTTTTAGTCTGTGTTATTTATGTAAATGAATATCTGCTAAAGATAATGCTATCGCAGTACTATTTATTTCTACTGCTTACGCTGTACATTATTTATCTTGCATACTGTCTTGTGATCATAACAGCACATTTAACTTACACGAGAAACAAGACTGTTCAATAAATCTTTTATTGAAACGCCCGTCTATTCTTTCTGTGTAACTTCGAGGAAAACTAAGCATGCACGATTGAGCTGAGTGAAATAGTTATCTATTGTTTCTACGACTCTGGGACACGTTCTGATTCTAAAGGGAAACAAAGTTGTCATGTTTTGCGGCTGCCAGAAACTACTCCCTTCTTGTCATCCAAGGAGTTTCTAGTGGCCTCTGAGCTAGCTGGCACAAGTAATTAAGTTTAATATACTCGATAGGGACATACTGACCTTAGTCCTATGTCAAACCTATAGGGGATATTATTCCAATGCGCAGAGCCTATTAGGGAAATAGGAGCTACACTACACCTTAACTCTGTTTCTCTGTAACCCACCCCACCCCCCAATATTCTACTGATCGCCTAGACAATGCATACTACTTTTGTGCAACTTAGACCTGCCCACCACTCACGACCTATTCATCTCAGGACTTATTATCATGTTTCTTTCCATCTTTTCACTCTCCCCCTCTCTTCCCAGCCCATATACCCTGATATGCTGTCAGATATGTAGATTAACCCCTTGACCGCGATCGGAATTCCGCTCGTGTGCTGGACATTCCGATCGCGGGTGCGGTCGTGACGAGCTCAGCTCGTCATGCGCACAGCGCTACCGCGCAGCATGACGAGCTGAGCTCGTCACGCGCATCGAAGGGGTTAATCCTGTGTGTTTTATTGTTATAAAGTAAATAAAAAATGATTACATTTAAGGAATTTGCTTTGTAATTTTAGATCGGAATCATATTGTAATTATTAATTTAACTATTCATTTAATCAGAACGCTGGTTACTCGATTCTAGGAAAAATAAATAGATGTTAGATGAATGCATCGCAATATGCATCTATTATACTGACTACACCTTCTGGTGTCCTAGGTTCACTGTGCCCATTCCGCCTTTGACTCCGCATAGTTGAGGGTCTCAGAGCACCTCTCTGTTCATGCACAGGTTAATATGCCCAAAATCAAGCCCACTGATGGACCGGTTCAAATTGCTAACGTTTTCCCCATGGTGGGCCAATGCACATATTCTGAGAATCACTTCAACACAGCAAATGCAGTTATAATGATTTAGGATTGTGAAGGTGTGTGGGGCAAAAGGACGTACATGGATTAGGGAAGTTTGTGGATTATAGGCCTCATATTTTGAAATTAAGTGAAGATATATATTGCTTTGAGAGTGGATGAAGAGCATGTGTCAATGAGTGTGCGTCAGTGAAGAAATACAGAAGGCTGCTGGTGCTCCTGTAAAAAGAAATTGTGCTTTGGGAGATAAAGGCTGCATCATGTTTGAAGAAAGTGCATTTGGTAGCCTCATCCAAGGACAATGCACTGATTGAAGGAGGAATGGCAAGGAGAGGAAAAGACGAATGTAGCATTCTCCAGACTCTCCAGACACTCTAACCTGTGTAAAGGCGGTGGGTGGATTTGTGTCCTTTTGAGAAATGCTCCACTGGGAGCTGCCAGCGTTGGGCAACCGATTCTTAAAGAGTTGAAAGAACGTCGAGCTCCATTGGTGCTGGATAAGGACCCACCTGAAGGGTACCTGCACACCTTGCTTGCATTCACATAGCAGTCACTTTTACTCTGGAGAAGCCCTATGCCCAAGTCAAGGGCACATTGTCCAGGGAGGTTGCTGCTCACTGGTTGGGAGTAACATGATTTCTTTGTCACAGCACTAACATGATGAACATGCGAGAAAACAGAGCTATTTGTCAGCTATGTGGACTCACGTCAAGAGTAGCAAGTAGTGTGTTGGATGCAGAATGGAATATGCACTACAGGTGTCATTAATGTACACAGAAGACTGACAACAACTGGACCTTTGAATAATTAATTAAACTGGCGAGCGAGGCACTGAGATCCTGAATGGAATGCATGTATCCCAGCGTTAGTGCACAGACACACATACACAACGTATATTCAGTGAACACACATCCATCCACAAACCGCACATGCAGGCTCATCTCACACAGACACACACACACACACACGGGCACAGGTACAACATAACTTCTATCATGCGTACATAGGCACACACATACAAAGGTACATTCCGTGAACATACACATTCACACCACTTAGCTATTCACACCACACACAGCCACATACAAGAGTGTATTTGATTCATATACATAGACACAGACACACACAGATACAGGCACATCCTGCCGCTGTATCCCGCGCACCTGTAACCCACGTCACGTTCTCTGCGGCTGCCCAGACTTTCTCCTAGGTCAAGAGACTGGAAGGGGTTTACAGGGGAATAGTCAGAACGGATCGGTCCGGTCTGAGGCAAAAGATATGCTGTATCTTTATTGAAAAAGAAAATACCCTTCCCTCTTGACAGGGTCCGACGGCATCCGATAAGACAGGCTGCTATATATAGCTAAGCAATATTTGTCGTCTTTGATGAAAACCGAACATATTCTAACAGGCAGCTCTGCGCCGAATCCCGAGGAACTTCTCCTCGTCTTCAGGGTCGGCGGAAAACCTTTCAGACAACGTTCCAAAAGTGGGGTCATCAAATGTGAAGAAAGAGATGCGGCTTTCGGTTGTGTGATTCTTACTGAAGGAATTGGTTTTATTTTTGGTATTCTTACTTCCAGTGAATACTTTGCCTACCGTCATGATCTGACTCACAGTGAAAGCAAGCAGATAATAAAAACACCGGTTAGAAATATGACAAACCGTCTCTGCTCGCGCGCACAATATCTGCTACTCTTGTCCGAAGGTTTGGGCTGCCGAGCTGAGCTTTGAAAAGTTGGAGTGTATTTATCCGTGTCACAGCCGGAAGCAGAGTAGTGGTGCACGGGGAAGGCCACACCTGGCTGGGCTTGCACGCTAATGAGACAGGAAAGTTCCCCGACAAGCAAGCTCTGCAGGGAACATACAGAAAGTGGAACTGCGCTTTGCATTTTTAGGTCGAACCTGCCAAGCACCACAAGCGGTCTGGATGCAAAAGACCTATTGTGGGCTCTGCAAGAACTTACAGGGGCTTACAGCCTGCCCATTCTTTGCTGTTGGTTGGCTTTATTGTCACTCTCATTTGCTTGTGCTTTATTTGATGGCTTTCCTTGTCCTAGCCTGTCCATCTTGTGTTTGTTCCTCCCCTTGATGTCACGCTCTTTACCCTCTCTCTGACTAGCAGGTTTCTATCCTTTCACTGTTCACGTTTAGGGAACTCCTTTTTTTTTCTTCTTAACACTCCATGAGAGTGCATGACTTTTTCAGCTCTCTCTCTCATGTGCTTCTCGCTCTGCCAAATTCCCGCCCCTCTGTGCTCTGTGTCACTGCTCCCTTTGTATTGCAAGCCCTGCCTTGTGTGCTTCCCCCATCAAGCTCCCTTCCTACCACAAACTCCCTGTTGCTTTCCCACTTGTGTGCATCTCCCACCACCCCCTCAGTTGCTCTACCTTCTGTTTTGCTTTTCCCCTTCCCGTTGCTTCCTCCACCCGCTCCTCCAGCTCCTTTTTGGCAGCGGGAGAAGCACATGCGGGAGAGAGCTGGAAAAGACATGCACTCTCATGGAGGGGCTTATTTACAAGCCCCTTGCGCTGCCTCTGGGTCACTTTTTTTACGCAGTGGCAGCGCAATCAGTGTGCCACACTGCTCCATATCTACAAACTGACACATTTGGTCCAATGTGGCAGTTTGTAGAGCCCTGCGTCACATTATACCTGCACCAGGTATAATGTATGCGGGGTAGGCATTCCCATGCAAAAAAGCCATGTAACAGTGGTGCAGTGAAATGTACAACATTTCACTGCGTCACTCTATGACTTGACTGCGTCAAAATCCTTACACCTGCTCAGACCAGGCGTAAGGATTGATGCAGGGCTTTTTACATGGGACTCTCCTATGTGTTCTGACGCATTGCTAGAGTTGCGTCAGTTTTACGACCAAACAGATGAATCAGAATTTTTGACGCATCTGTTAAATACTTATGCCAAGGAGCCTGTATTGTAAATACAGCACATCTATGGTGTCGCAAGGACATTTGGTGCAGGCGCACGGAAACTGACACATCAATGCCGATGCGTCAGTTTCTTGTAAACGAGGCCCGGAGTGTTTTTTTATTACATTTTTCCAATATAGAAAACAATGACAAACATACATTGGTCAAGTGTACTTATCCAATATACAAAACAAAACGCAACCTATAAATACTCACTGGGGGGGCAGAGGGGGGTAGGCGGGGAGGGGGGGGCTTGGGAGCCCTCCACTAGAGCGTAAGTTACATTTCACTATATCCGCTGTGCTGTAGGAGCTTAGTATGAGTAATCTATGGTTATGTCGCAAGAGGCTATAGGATGTATGATCCGTGTACATTACAGTCGACATTTGGTAGGGGACGAGCCATTGATGTTATGGTGTCAGCACAATTGCTGCTTCTGGGGGAGTGCTGGGTACGGAATCTTCCGAGGCCAATTGATGCTCTAAAGAAGGGGTTGGAGAAGAATGCTGTGCCTGACGTAAGTAACAACGATAGACATGCCATATGTCCTTGGGTCGTGAGGACAGAGGTTGAAGCGTGGCATATATTTCAGTCTGCATATCGCAGTACGACATGCTGCGCATCCATGCCGCTTTTGTGGGGCATTGCCTGGTTCCCCAGTGGTTTGCTATTTCCCTCTTCGCCAGAAGTAGTGCTATGGCGACAAACCTACGGTGGCACCGCTTAATGTTGCTGACCATCCCTAACAGCGCTAGTTTCGGTGAAGGAAGGAGTGGCGTGGCAGTTATGTCAGAAATCGTCTGGAATACATCTATCCAGTATGTGGCTATCTGGGGGCATGTCCAAGTCATGTGAGCAAAGTCAGCATCTGGACTTTGGCATTTAGGGCAATTGGATGGCTTAATGGGTTTGTATTTGGCCTTTTGGCGTGGAGTTATGTATACCCTGTGTATAAATTTAAAATGGAGGAGTTTATGTCTGTGGTTGGGGGATACCTTTTGTATTTGATCAAGGCAGTAAGTCCACTCCTTGTCGGTCAATAAGAACCCCAGGTCTTCCTCCCATCGCCGCCTCTCTCCTCTGTCTCGGACCTGCTTGAGCGCCATACACGCCCGGTACAGCTTGGTAACCAAGTGTGTTCCGTCCTTATCGGTGATAAGTAGTGTAAGTGGTTTGAATTCCGGGGGCAGGGATGGAAAGGAGGAGACAGCCGAACTGAGTGCCCCCAACAATCTGGTTGCTATGAATTTATCCATGTATGTCAATTCAGAATGCATGGATATGTCTGTCATGGTGAGTGCCGGACCATCTGGGTACAATGAACCGAGGGTGCATAACTCCAATTTGGTAAGAGTAACCAGTACTACTTTCTCGGATGTTAGTGGTAAATATGGGTTGTAATGCAGTGGAATAGCAGGGGAGTATAGGGGCTGAGTTTGCGCCAAGTCCAGCACGTAGTGGATAGGGGTTGGATGTCGTGGGGATCGAGTGGTATACCCTGTGGGAATAGAGCCCCTAGTGGCGTAGGGGCAGCCAAATCCCGTTCAGGTTTTGTGTACGGTATATGATAGAATTGAAACGTAAAATTGTCATCTTACTCGTGTTTTACCCAATATTATGTTAGCATTATATAGCTAACACCTTATATTTGCATATTGTGTGTAGACGCAATTGGTAGATGCAAACGTTGCGTTAGTTCGGTTGACATCTGTGCCACCATTTTAGCTTTCAAAGACTCCATTTGTATTATAAATTGAAAATGTTACTTGCTCATTTATGAGAAATGGTCCCTGGTAAGTTTTGTTTCTCTAATGCTGAAACTTACTAATTAGCGCACACCTTTCCCTTTAGATAGAGGTTTGCTCCCACTAGTCCAGCTGCAAGCACAGACTGAATGACCTTGCCAGAGAGATAGTGTGTGCCCGGTCTCAGACTCTTAGCTCATCTCTGTGTGCCCCTTTGTTCTTCGCTGCCTTCTGTGGAAAGTTACTGGGTGGGTGTTTCTTGTGCCCATGCTGAAATGTATAATTGGTACCCTTATGCTGGTGAAAGCCAATCCCCTCGACAGTCATCTCCGGGTGCTGATCAGATTGGGGCTCCACTGCAGTGTAATTTACAAATAAATGATTGTTAGTATTCTCTGCTGTCTGACCAACTCTTCACTTGTTTGGAAGGCAAAGAGGTGGTTGTAAGTGACCCGGGTGACCCATTTTGGGCCACTTCCTTCATATACGGGCGTCTGGGTGAAACCAATGATGGGCAAATTGAGCCTGCGCCACCAAATAATAGAGGTGAGGGTCCGGGACTGCAAACCATCCCCGGTTGTACGGGAGTGTCAAGGTGTCCCAAGCAATTTGTGGCCTGTGTCCCGCCCAGATCAGTCGATTTAGTAGGCCCCGTTATTGGGAAAAGAAGGAGTTTGTGAGTGGGATAGGTATATTAACAAATAGGTACAAAAAACGTGGTAGTACGTTCATTTTAATGAGGGCGATGCGCCCAACCATGGATATAGGTAATTGGATCCATCTTTCAATTTGTGATGTAAGCTGTTCAACCGCTGGCCCGTAGTTGAGTTGTATAACCTGATCCTTATTTCTATGCAAGTGTATCCCAAGGTACTTGGTGGAGTCGCCTGCCCATCGGAGGGGTAGCACCACCTCCCCCGTGGTGGCGGCATCAGTAATCGGGAACATCTCAGATTTCCCCCAGTTTATTTTAAGCCCTGACATGTCTCCGAAGCGCTCTATCTCATCAATTAGTGGCTGTAAATTAGTGTTGGGATGCCTAACAAAAAGCAGGATGTCATCCGCGTACATGGACATCAGTAGGGCAGATTGGAACTGTAGGCCTCGGAACGTATGCTTTTCTTGCAGGTGCCGAACCAAGGGGTCCATGGCCACTATGAAAAGCAGGGGAGATAAAAGGCATCCCTGGCAGGTGCCGCGCAAGATCGGAATTGAGGAGGACAGAGAGCCATTTACCAGGAGCCGCGCCGTAGGTGAGGCACAGAGCAGTGCAATCAGGGCAAGGAAGTTGCCTGGGAGGCCCAGTTTACGGTGCGTGGCAGCGAGGAAAGGCCACTCTAGAGAATCAAAAGCCTTTTCCGCGTCCAGAAGGGCTATTGCGGCGGGAAAACTCGGCTCTATACGATTGATGACTGAGAAGACGGTTCGGAGGTTTAGGGCAGTGGACCTATGCAGAATAAAGCCAGACTGCACAGGCGAAAGTATTTGATCCAGGAGCAACGCCAACCTGGTGGAAAGCATTTTGGGCAGGATTTTGTTGTCAAAGTTTATTAAAGAAATGGGACGGTATGAGGCGCAGTTGGTGGGCTCTTTACCCGGTTTTAATAGTAGGGAGATACCCGCCTCCCTCATAGAGGGGGGGAGTATGCCATCCTCAAGGGCCTCCGCGTAGACCTCGAGTAGCTGTGGTGCCCGGACATCTTTGAATGTCTTGTAAAATATTCCAGACAGTCCGTCGAGGCCCGGAGCCCTTGCACCGGATAACGCATCTATTGCAAGTGTGAGGCCCGGAGTGTTTAAGCAAGTGAGCAGTAGAAGGATAGAAGCATGCAAATCTAAAGATGGGAAAGAGGCTACCCTACAGGGGAGGAACAAACACAAGATGAACAAGCTGGCACAAGAGAAGCCGTCAAATAAAACACTAACAAATGAGAGTGACAATAAGGCGAAGCAGCAAGTTGGGACAGATCAAGTAGTACTTTAGTAGGTGGGCGCGGGCAGAGGTAATGAAGCTAGAAGAATGCATGTGATCAAGTGAGTAGCCAGAAAATTAAAATACCCCCCACTTTGAACTAAAGCTCGATTGGCACCTAGCAAGCAGAGCAAGTGAGCCCAACCCTCCTTAGAAGAGCTCCCTTGTCTCTTCCATCCAAATATCTATCCATTCATACTTTCACCCCACCTGCTGATATCCACTATTTCACAATTCATCCAACATTCAATTTTTCCCCAGTCCATTTGTCTATCCACTTTCTCATTCATCGATATTTCCATCCACTGTGCTATCCAAGTATTCATTCATCCACCCAGCCATCTATTTATCCATCCATCTACTTTGCTAGCTATCCATCCATCCACCCAGCAATCCACTCACTCTGCCATCCATCCATCAATCCATCCATCCACTCGGCCATCCAGTCATCATTCATCTATCCATCTACTGTCATCCATTCATACAGTCATCCACCCATCCCCTCTGCTATCCCTCTGTCTATCATCCAGTCTGACATCCATTCACTCATCCTTTCACCCACTCAAACCTTCCCTTTACTCTACCATCCATTTACCTATCCATCCCTTTACTCTGCCATCCTTTCATATGTCCATCCACCTATCCATCCATCTCTTTACTTTGCCATCCTTTCATCAGTCATCCACTTATGCATTCACTCATCCATCCATCCATCCCTCCAATCTGGCATCATTTCAGCTGTCCATACAGCTATCAATCCATCCCTTTACTTTGCCATTTGTTCACCTGCCCATCTACCTACCTAGTTGCTCACTCATTCATCCATCCCTTTTCTCTCCCATTCTCTTACCTATAAATCCACCCACTCATATATCCACCCACCCACCCATCCTTCCTTTCTTTTACCCTTCCCTCCATTCAATAGTCCTTCTATCTCTTTTCCATTTACCCATCTTTTCTTCTTCCTTGCTCCTGTGTGCTCTTTTATTGACACTGTATTCTTGGTTTAAAAAAAAAAAAATTGAGCCTTTGTCTACCTAGTTGCAGACAAAAGAGACCAACCCCCACTGTAGTTGCTAAAGCGAGGGCGGGGGGGGGAGGGTTACGACTCACCTGCATGCGATTGGCTGAAATGGACTGCATGGATCTACGATGAAGTGAGAGTGTGTAAATTAATGTGCAAACCCTTTCACTCTTTATGAGCTGCACTACAGTGGTAGGCTTACTGTGCCTATGCTATGAAGCACAGGTTTATTTTGGGGGGCGTGGCCAGTACGGGCAACATGGCGGTCGCGTCTTAAGACCGCTCCGCCATTAATCCCCGGTATCCGCTAAAAGTTTTTGCACCTACCGAGCATCCATAACGAAGAGCCTTCGCGGAGTAGGGTGCGAACCTCTCGGACAATTGGGGAGCAGTGATTCCGGTGATTCCGCTGGGGCCGCAGCCATGCAGGAGCCAGTAGAGGGTGCTGGGCCTCGGCTGAGCATGGCCCTGCAGAGTCGCTGTGCTTGGCCTCGGCTGCCACGCACAAATGAGGGGGTGGAGGAGCCAATCGCCTTCCCTCCTGAGGCAGATCGGAGTGAAAATTGAGGCGGCGGCATTGACCAGAGGTGGCTGGAGCGAGTGATGCCACCGTCGGAGGGACTGGACGAGGTCCCGGGGAGCGGCCTGTGCCTGGGCCCACCCTCGGATCAGCTGCGGAGGCGGCAGAGGAGCTGCCTGCTCTGGGCGGAGTGCTGAGCGGGAGAAGCTGTGGCCCGCATGGCTTGAATGCTGTGGACACTGGCGGGGCTGCGCTGACCGGTTGGGCATGGACTGGGCCCATTTTGGTTGCCGCTGCGGCTCGCTCCTGGCTTGGGCTGGCTGCCATTGCTGAACCTGCTGCTATATGGGGGCTGCAGAGGAGCACTGGATCTCGGGTGGACGTGGCCCTGGACTCGTGGGGCTGCTGTATTGAACCTCGGCCGCCACATAGGAGTGAGAAGGTAAAGGAGCTCATCATTTTTCTCCCGATGCAGACCGGGGGGGGGGGACTAGAGGCCGCAGCACTGCCTGAAGCGGGCTGAGGTGCGAAACGCCATCCTAGGCGGGATTGGCTGGGGCCCCGGCGGTCGTGAAGGTGGAGAAGAGGTCTGCTCTGGATGAGGCATAGCGTGGAAGATGCCGGGATCAGCACCACCTGCTCGATTGGGGCATTGGCGGAGCTGTGCTGGCCGCCAGCAGAGAACTGAGGCTTACCTCGATCACCGCTGGGGGTGGCAAGTCATAAGCCGGAGGAGCGGTGGGAAAGGCCAGTCGCTGACATTAGTGGTAGGTCTGGCCGCAGCACAAATCCATATTGCGGGAAGGAGGGTCGACACAGGGAGCTGCAGCTGTATGCAAGAGGTGTGGGATCACCGTTGATGGCCATTATCGAAAGAGGGAAGAATTAAAACGACCGGAGCCAGCCCTGGACAGGAGTCTGATGATTGGTCACCTGGGGTGCTGAAAAGTGAGGCAACCGCTGATTTGTGGGTGCGGGGGTGAATAAACACGGGGTCACAGCTGTGGGATGTCAGACTACGGTCATAAGACAGCAGCATGTTGGACACAGTTCGCGGTGGCTGCTCGGTTTGATAGAGGACGAGGGGAGCTACTTTCACAGAAACGTCTCTGGGGGACTTGTGGGACCACACCCGTTGCCTGGCCCTGTCCCGTTGGAGGTTTGAGATAGCTGGAGTATACTGGAGATCCCTGCTAGACAGATGGGCCATACCAGGGGAGCTGGATCGAGGGCCTCCTTGCAACACAATGGTTTGGCAGAAATGGACCGGTCACAATCACTAACGCAACAGGACCCTCCAAAGGACCGGTTGGATGCCATTTTGGCTGCTATAGCGCGCTCTAGAGAATCAGTGGAATCTAAAATTGACAAAGTTGTGCTAGACCTCACACTGCTCCATGCAGATCATCGGAAGCTGATGGACAGAGTTGCCATTGTTGAGCAGGATGTCACGGAACTGAAACCTGCTGCGGAGTTCTTGGAGAAACAACAAAATGCACGAGGCCAGGATACGACAGCTGGAGGAACGAGTGGAGGACGCAGAAGGCCGTTCCAGAAGGAACAACATTCGTCTCATTGGACTGCCGGAAGGAGCAGAAGGCCACGATGCTGTGGCCTTTCTTGAACGCTGGCTTGAGATACTGCCCCCGCTGCGTTCTCTTCCTTCTTCACTATAGAAAGAGTGCATCGTATCCCAGGCCGCAGACCGGCACCGGACAGCAGGGCGCACCCCCTTATATTCAAGTTGCTACATTTCAAAGACCGTGATATGATTCTGCGGGAGACCAGGAAAATTCCGGAGATTACCTTTGAGAATATGAAGGGCCTCTTTTTCCCGGATTACACACTAAAGGTACAGCGCCAAAGAGGATCCTTTTTCCTTGTCAAACAGAAGCTCAGACAGCTAGACATTACATACTCGCTGTTCTATCCTGCAAGGCTTCTTGTGGTCTCTGAGGAGAAGTCAAGGTTCTTTGATACACGCCAGGATGCATGGGACTGGCTAGAGGTAACGGGACGGTTCACGGGGCCTAGACCTACGGGGGTCCCCGGTGGCAAGAAGAAGGAGACAGATGGCATGAGAGATCGTCGTCGGGGATCCAGATAGCGGCGCCGGGTCCTGTCAGTGGTGCCCGATCTGGAGCTGGTCAGACAAGAACAGCTAGCAGCGGTCCGAGTGGCTGAGAGAATGGCGGAGACCATGGAGACTCACAGTAAGGAAGAGACTTCAGTCCACACATCAGAGGATGAGGGCACGTCAGCGGCTGGTCTATCGGATGTCGTGTCCTTGCGGATGCCGGATGTGACACCGCAGACTTCGGATGGTATTGTATAACAGCTGAGACTCCAACACTGACTTCAATGGCTGGATGTAGAACTGTTTCTTAGTGACGTTGGTACTCTCCAATATTACACTGCCTAACGTAAGGTGGGGATGGTATGATTGTATAGGCACACTGAGTTACAAGCACTGTTGGTGGGCCGCACTCGCGGAAATGTATAGCTAGATGCTAAGATCGGAGTCAATTGGGGATCTCAGGGTGGCAGATTTAGTGTGGCCTTACACCCACTCATACCTTTCTTTCTAAAGGTAACCAGTTAACTTGTACTGACGGACTGTTTTTTTGTCAGGGTTTGGGCAGCACCTCTATTCTCATAGGGACCGCTCTAATAATGTTTTATGATTGTTGGATAGGCTTTTTTATATATTTTTTTGGTTGCAATATTAGGTTTCCTTACGGGAGGGCTGGGCGGAGTGGCTATGTTTCGCCAATTCACATATGCAGTTACACACATGGGCCAGGCTGTACTAATGGTTCACTCAAGGCATTGTCATGACTGACCACACCATACTAACTTGGAAAGTGAGGGGTCTCCGTACATCATCCCGCAGATATGCGGTTTACTCTTACATCAAGCGGCATAATGTGTGCATTGCCCTATTGCAGGAAACACATCTAAACAAAGTCGAAGTGGCCCGGCTGCAAAGGAAATGGAGGGGAAGGGTATATGCCACTGACTACTCTCTGTTTGCGTGGGGGTCCTCATCTGGATCCGCCCAGGCACGCCCTTCACGGCAGAGGAGGTCCTTATCGACAAGGACGGCAGATATGTTTTTTTGAAGGGTCGTTTAGGTGGGCGATCTGTACTACTGGGCAATGTGTATGCCCCGAATGTAGACATGGGGCTTTTTCTTGGCTCGCTCTCTCTGGAACTCGCGAAGTGGTGTGATATCCCGAGGTTGATTGGTGGGGATTTTAATTGTGTCTTAGACACAAGTCTGGACAGATCCTTTCCCCCCCTTAGGTGTACATCTGCTTCGGCTAACTCAACAGTGCTAGGTACCTGGGTAAGGGGGTGGGACCTGGTTGACGTTTGGAGGCATCGGAATCCTGTAGGGAGAATAGATTCATTTTATTCGACACCGGATAAATTGCATGTACGTCTGGACAGGTTCCTGTGCTCACCCCCTCTACTCCCCTACATGAAGGGTTCGGACTATTGGAGCCGTACTCACTCTGACCACAACCCGCATTACATCACGCTGGCATGGGAGGATGGCACGCCCGCTATTCCCACATGGAGATTGCAACCGGCAATGTTAGAAGACCCCTTCTTTCGGGAATCCATGGGGGAGGCCATTGATGATTATTTTACTCTTAATGTGGGTCTGCCTCGTCCACTATGATTGAGTGGGATGCCATAAAATCCACAATATGGGGAAAGTGTCTGGGATTAGGTGGTGGCCTCAGGAAGCAGATAGACTTGGAACTACTGGAATTGGAAAAGCAGTACCTGGCATTAGAATCCCAGGTTGTGGTGGGCATATCGGGCTCAGATGGGCTTTTAGAGGCACGTAAGAAGCACACAGAGCTTCTTGAGCATCAACGGTGCCTGAATTTTGCGGCGCATTCAGCATCGGTGCATGCTAAAGCAGACAGGTCTGGGCCTTTATTGGCTTGGCTGATTAAACAGGACAAAGTCACGGGGCCCATCACTGCGCTTCAGTCGCCGGAAGGCAGCCTTAAATACACACAACACGAAATTCATAGTATACTGACCACGCACTTTACAAAATTATACACGTCGGCCTTATATGCCTCCGAGACAGAAATATGCTCTTTTCTGGATAGCCTTCCATTTCCCACCCTCACCACTGAACAACATAGGGAGTTGGAGACACCAATCACGTTGGAGGAGGTAAAGGGTACAATGTGAACCCTGCCATCTGGAAAGGTCCCTGGACCAGACGGCTTCCCTCACGAATTTTATAAAGCCTTTGCCGACTTGTTGGGTCCCCACCTCCTGAAGGTATATACCGAAGCCTATGAAGGGACTCCTCTTCCAACCTCCCTGACAAAAGCGACGCTGATTACACTCCCAAAACCAGACAGAGAGCCCACACACAGAAGCACCTACCGGCTGTTGGAATTGCGGAATGGGGACTATAAGGTTCTGGCAGGCGTTCTAGCAGGTCGTTTGGCACTCCATACTCCACATCTCGTTCATCCGGACCAAAATGGTTTAGTCTCGGCCAGTAACACCACTCTAATAATCCATAGGCTCTGTAGGGGGATGTGTAGTACAGCAGCGACATGGCCCTCAGCGGGCTGTATGGTTCTAGACCTGGAAAAGGCCTTCGACACGGTGGAGTCGCCTTACATGTTTGCGGTGTTGCAGCATTTTGGGTTTGGGCCATATTTTCTCAGTCTTGTTAAATTATTGTATGGTGCTCCCTCGGTGCGGGTCCGTCTTGGAACCTTATTCTCTGGGCCCATCCGGATAGGGAGAGGGACTAGACAGGGGTGTCCCCTTTCCCCATTGATCTTTTCCCTGGTCATGGAGCCTCTGGCTATGGCGCTGCACAGATCAGAACATTGGGGCATACCACTAGGTGGGGAAACACATGCCGTATCACTTTATGCGGACGATATTCTGCTTTATATTAGGGACCTGCAGGCGATTCCCCCGATCATACCAGACATACTCAGTCAGTTTGCTTCGGTGTCGGGCCTGGGTGTGAATTGGGGGAAATTTATGCCTGTTTCCCTTCACTCCTCACACGGACGCCCCTCACTTGGTGGAGGACGGAGCGCTGGTGGCTTGGCAGCCGGTTGTGTTCCGCTATTTGGGTATCCGGATCTATCATACTGACCGGGACCTTCTGGATGGGAATCTATCTAGAGCAATCGCTGCCCTGCGCTCTCAGCTTGACTTCTAGAAAACACTTAACCTCTCTGTTGCAGGTAGGGTGGCGCTGATCAAAATGGTGATGTTGCCCAGATTGTTGTATTATTTCGCTAACCTCCCGTTGTATTTACCGGCGTCGTTCTTTCGACCATTAGAGGGTATGATGAGAGATCTCATATGGAGCAATACACGTTGTAGGGTGGCATTAGTTAAGTTGTACTTGCTGAGCGCATGAGGAGGATTGGCCCTACCTAACTTAGAACATTATTACCTGGCGTCTCAGATACAATGGATTGCGAAATGGGCAGCAGAATTACATCTCACGGATACGGCGGAATGTACTCCTCCATATACACTGGAGAAGCTCCTCTTTCTTTTTCACCCTTGCACCAGACCACACACTTCTCTTCCCTTACTGGTGCAAGTAGCGCAGAAATGCTTTCGTAGAGCTCTACGTCTTACGAAACATGTCACACCCTATACACCAACGCTCCCGTTATTGGGAATGCCCAGAGAAGGGAGTAGGGTTCGCGTGGATGATCTCGTGGATTGGCAGGATGCAGGCATTTGCACATTAGGAGATCTATATGAGGGAGGTGTATTACGGCTCTTTCTCTCCTTGATTAACGAAGAGGGAATCCAACCTGGGCAGGTCCTGAATCATGCCGCATGGATGGCGACGTTGGGGCAGCATGTCGCAGGAGTTCCCGACTCATCTCCTGATACAGTACATACATGTGATGGGCCCCAGGCGACACCTTACAAAATGGTTCGTGGAGTCGACTCACGAACACACCATGACTGATTTAACACCACTTCGCAATAAATGGGAGGCAGACTTGTTTCGGCCTTACACGCCTAAGGAATGGGACACGCTGTTGGAGAGCCCCAAAAATATCCCTAGAAACGCATGGTTTAAGTTAATTCAATTTTACATAATTCGCAGGGCGTATTTAACCCCAGGTAAAATTAATAGGTATTTTAATAGAACAGACGCTTGTTGTCCACGCTGCAAATTAGTGGACGCGGACCTCCTGCATATGCTTTGGTCGTGTCCCCGGCTGCGAGACTATTGGCAGGGTGTTACTAGGCTGCTACATACATGCACTGACAGGGCGCTACCGCACACATGGGAGGCTTGTATTGTGGGAATACTTCCCAGAGACAAAAAACATAGAGCATCTTCTCGTTTCCTGGATCTGGGCCTGGCGGTGGTTAATCGGCTAGTCACGAGGCATTGGAAAGCTGAGGATCCCCCACCACTTAAAGCCTGGATACAATCCATACTAAATTGGGCCAAAGCTGAGGCTGTCTCTCTATCGAGGGAGGATACACTTGGGTTGTGCAACTATCCTATCTTGACTGCCTGGAGCACGATTTTGACGGCGCTCCAAGTGGCTATAGCCCCGGAGGACCCCTTAGACATTTCCAATGTTCCTTAAATATAGGATACATATACACTGTAATATGTCCGGTTAACGGAATACTGAGAGACATTTGTCATGAATACTGAATATTGGCCCATTGTGCTGCAGTCCGTGACTCAAGCAGATGTGCCTGGATTCGTCACACTGGCATTTTTATGGTGGACGTGGAATGTCTACCGTCTTACTGAGCCGCTCCTGCCCTCCCTTCCTTTCCAATTTTACTTTTGTCTTTCTTTATTGGATTATTGTTCAATGTTTCATTGTTATCTATAAACAACAATGGTTGGGCCGGCTGTAATCATTGGGAAAAATGTAAGTGGGACATAATTGTTTACAGTACAAGGCCTGTCATCTTGCTAATTCACCAGAATATTGATTGGTATTGTTTGATATGATTTGGAATTATTGTATTGGATTTCATACACTGCATGACATGTTCATGGACACTCTGCTGATTTTTGATCATACTATGATACAATGGTTGCAAATGACCTGATTGTTGTAAATGTATACTGGTTCCGTACAACTTTTATGTCAAGGTTATGTATCTCTTAACATATGAAAACTCAATAAACAGATCAAACATGAAGCACAGGTTTAGTTTGTGCACCAAAAAGTTATTTTCAGTTGCTATATAAAGCTGAAGTTAAAGCTTGCAATGCAAATTATGAATTTCATGCCAAATTTCTGCATGTAAAATGAGTTTCACTTCGGCTTTAACATTACAGTTGATATCTATTTATAGTAGAATATGGTACTGCAAATACTGCAATTTCGAACACTATTACCAGTAGAAGAAGGTAAATTATATTGTTTAAGTTCTGTTAATTTGCACAATTTATGCATTGTAACAACAATAATCATAAAGCACAGTTTTACAGGAGCAGCTCTGTGTCAGAGCACAGCAGAGCTTGTGTGAACAATGGGCAGGTTAGCTCTGCAAAGACTGCTCCGTACAAATATCAGTCATGCAAAAATAGTCTCAGATTTACTAGGCCTTTACGTTGGCCTTGGGTCTGCCAGTTGTGTATAAAGGTGGGACCCCACTAGACACCCCCAATTCCAAGTTCTCTATGGCTAATAAAGGGGACTGCTGTGAAACCAGGGCTGGTGTCTGCCTGACAGCTGGTCTCCCAGAGGTGAGGGACATCACCTGAGGTCTGGATCTCTTGCTACATACCTATCCTGAAGCATCTAGAAACCTGCCTGCCAACTGAGAGAGGGAAGGATCCTGCCAACCCTGCAGGAGGAGTGTCTGTTCAGGAGGGGAAAAGGTGCAGCACATCTGTGGTGTCTGTAGGACTCATAGAAGAGATGATTGCTTGAGAGTGATCTGTTTGACTCGAATGTCAGTGGGACTGCAGACTCTCCATGCTGGATCCTGATGGGAACCCCGATTCTGGACCACAACTGCAGATGCCAGGTCGGGGCTCTGATTGCGTGTTGTGATCAGCCTGGGTATGGCCGTTCCAGCTCAAGTTGTAAACAGTCTGTGCGTGGCAGCAAATGTCAAGTGGAAGACTAGTCTGTGCGTGATCATGCCTGCTCAAGCTGTGATCGGCATGTGCTTGGCCGCTGCTGCCGAGTGGTGATCAGCCTGTGCATGATCACAATAGTCAAAGTGATCACCCCCTGCGGGGGGCTGCAACTGCCAAAGTTGTACCTGGCACAATCAGAGCTGCAGCAAGAGAAATTGTGATCAGCCTGTAGCGACTACATCTGGTTGGAGTGTTGTCAGGAACTATCGGGGCTCCAGTGAGGACCTGCAGACATTGGTGTGGACCAAGCATCAAGTCTCCAAAACCAGAGACACCTAATGATGGACAGGTTCTGCCCATGCAGAACCAGGACTGCCATCACGTACTACTGCTGCCAAAACACCTGGAGCGAGCACACTGCAATATGCAGCAACAGTGCCTAAGGCCACACAAGCAGAGTGTGAGGGCGTCCTTGAAGGCAAAAGCAAGCAATTCAGACCTGTGAGGACTGATTCCACAAGAGAGCAGTAGGTTGCTGAACTGAGACTTTGCACACCCATATTTGGGAGTGACTAATATGTATTTGAGCTAGATTCACGCTGCTACAGCTTTTCCCATAAAAAAGGGGGACCACCCATACCTGTGAGAGTGTCTGACCAGGGGAGAAACTGGGAGGAAGAGGGAGGTGGTGCAACACCAACCCGAACAGCACCCAAAGATACTAAATTGTTTTCTGTTGCTGTAGTGTGTAGTACTGCATTCTAGTGTGTATTAAAGTACTTTCTTTCTTGTAAAGACAAGCACTTGGCTGTGCTTTCTCTTACTGAATCATTGATTGATTGTTGAGCTCGAGCAACCCCACAATACCTCTTGTAGCCTCATGTGACTGCTCACCATTGCTATTGCTAACAGTCAAGTTCAGAAAGTGCTGTACTTGGCCAAGTTTGCAAAGCCATAGTACCTGGACCCTGTGACAGGGGGAACTTACCTCAACCCCCTTGATTGAGGATCATTAGCCCTGCTTGCCCCATGCCCCCATCTGAATGGAATCTGACACTGGTCATTCCTTTTCTGCCTCAGTTATGTTTCTGTGCAATGCCTGGATGGTGGGAATTCACTTATAGAATGATTGTTTTATTGTTGAGCTCGAGCAATCCAACACTACCACCCTGAAAGTGTGTGACTGCTCGCCAATGCTACCTCTAAGGGTCACGTGTGGAAAGGGTTGTATGTGGCTCACTTTACAGAGCTGAGGACCCTTGAGTGCTTATATGACAGAATATTGAGAACAACAATATCATGACAAAAAAAATATTTGGGGACTTATTTACAAGCCCCTTGCGCCGCCGATACGTCACTTTTTGTGACGCACCTGCAGCGCATTTTGCTGCCCCATATTTACAAGGACATGAAAAGCCACCCTGCGTGGCTTTTCTTGTCCTTGTAAACACGGCTCTTTGACACGCAGCACTTTGAATGAAAGGGGCGTTCCATGGGTGTTGCTGTGTGTGCTCCCATGCAACATCCATGGAACCTGACACATTTCCAGATTTACAAGTAATCTTTAACCTGGGAATGCGTCTGAATGTTACGGCTCCACAGGGGAGGCGTAGGGAGGCGCAACGAGGAGAAATGTTTTCATTTCTCATTTTTTTTCCCTCTTTCTATGCGTGCTGCATTCTGCATTCAGTTCCAGTAATCAGGGTACTCTACCGTAATTCACTAATCACATGATGGCAATCGGGTACTGTACCGCAATTTGTAAATGAAATGATGTCAATCATGTATTGTAAAAGTTGAATTTTGAGAATGTTTTCTCATCCAATGAATGAATTTGCAAAACAGAACACCCAAATATAATAATACACGTCTTTTCAATTGCTTATACTGTTTAAAATATCGTTAATCAGGAGGCACTAGAATTATACCGTATATGCATCGGAATATAAAAACAACCTTGTTTAATATGAGTTTCACTTTGAATTTAATTTATGTTTTGAACTCGATAGAATGTCGAGAGAAATAAGGTTAACAGGGAACAATGAAAGTCTGTTTTCCATTTTTGTTCAGAAGCGTACTGTGTGACGCAGTATTTATTCCTGTTGCTGTGAAACTGTGGTCATGTGACCAAGACCGATGTAGGTCCAAACGCGCAATTTTCATTGTGCCGTGAATAAAGAAACTGAATACAAGAGCTCTTTTGGTGTGGCTGGATTTCTTCGCATTCTGATGAGGGATCATTGCTTTTATATATCATTAAACATTCCTCACGTGTCCCATAAAGGAATAGAGATGCACTCGACTTTCAGTAATCTTGCATTTATTCTTGCCAGAACATTATAACAACGCGTGCCTCCTCCACGCGTTTCGGTCTCCTGACCATGTTCATGGGAAAATTGGCCATATATTCTATTTATTCACACTGGTGTACTTTATATCATTGGCCCCTCCCTCACATGGGCCAACCAATCGGGATCGTGCAGATGTATTCTGGTCTTCGTAGTCCATCAAAATCATGGCACTCTTCCATGCGCAATCAAATTAGGACAACAGATATTTTAATATTTCAAATGAGAATCCAACCCCTCAACGGGTCCACATTGCTCATGTTCAATTTTGCAATTGTATCCACGCCTGAAAGCTCCTGGTGAGCCCATCATTGAAGGCAAACCGGGGCCCTCTACGGAGCAATCTGCGGTAGTACATGCCGCCTCCATTTACCTGGCAGCATGTTACTCACTTTAGCGAGGTGGTGCAGTCTCTGTAACACCGTCAGACTACGCCGCCACTACATCATTAAACATTCCTCACGTGTCCCATAAAGGAATAGAGACGCACTCGACTTTCAGTAATCTTGCATTTATTCTGGCCAGAACATAACAACGCATGCCTCACCTACGCGTTTCAGTCTCCTGACCTTCTTCATGGGAAAATTGGCCATATATTGTATCTATTCACACTGATGTCCTTTATATCATTGGCCCCTCCCTTACATGGGCCAATCTATTGGGATCGTGCAGATGTATTCTGGTCTTCGTAGTCCATCAAAATCATGGCGCTCTTCCATGCGCAATCAAATTAGGACAACAGATATTTTAATATTTCAAATGAGAATCCAACCCCTCAATGGGTCCTCATTGCTCATGTTCAATTTTGCAATTGTATCCAGGCCTAAAAGCTCCTGGTGAGCCCATCATTGAAGGCAAACCGGGACCCTCTACTCAGCGACCTGCGGTAGTACATGCTGCCTCCATTTACCTGGCAGCATGTTACTCACTTTAGCGAGGTGGTGCAGTCTCTGTAACAACGTCAGACTACGCCGCCAATACATCATTAAACATTCCTCAAGTCTCCCAAAAAGGATTAGAGACGCACTCGACTTTCAGTAAATCTTGCACTTATTCTTGCCAGAACACGATAACAACGCGTTCCTCCCCTACATGTTTCGGTCTCCTGACCTTCTTCATGGGAAAATTGGCCATATATTGCATTTATTCACACTGATATCCTTTATATCACTGGCACCTCCCTCACATGGGCCAACCAATCGGGATTGTGCAGATGTATTCTGGTCTTCGTAGTCCATCAAAATCATGGCGCTCTGCCATGCGCAATGAAATTAGGACAACAGATATTTTAATATTTCAAATGAGAATCCAATCCCTCAATGGGTCCGCATTGCTCATGTTCCATTTTGCAATTGTATCCACGCCTGAAAGCTCCTGGTGAGCCCATCATTGAAGGCAAACCGGGACCCTCTACGCAGCGATCTGCGGTAGTACATGTCGCCTCCATTTACCTGGCAGCATGTTACTCACTTTAGCAAGGTGATGCAGTCTCTGTAACGGAGTTGGACTATGCCGCCAGTACATCATTAAACATTCCTCACGTGTCCCATAAAGGAATAGAGACGCACTTGACTTTCAGTAATCTTGCATTTATTCTTGCCAGAATACGATAACAACGCGTGCCTCCCCTACGCGTTTTGGTCACCTGACCTTCTTCATGGGAAAATTGGCCATTTATTGTATCTATTCACACTGATAACCTTTATATCATTGGCCCCTCCCTCACATGGGCCAACCAATCGGGATCGTGCAGCTGTATTCTGGTCTTCGGAGTCCATCAAAATCATGGCGCTCTTCCATCCGCAATCAAATTAGGAGAACAGATATTTTAATATTTCAAATGAGAATCCAATCCCTCAATGGGTCCGCATTGCTCATGTTCCATTTTGCAATTGTATCCACGCCTGAAAGCTCCTGGTGAGCCCATCATTGAAGGCAAGCTGGGACCCTCTACGCAGCGTTCTGTGGTAGTACCTGCCGCCTCCATTTACATGGCTATATTTTAAATCAAACAAGGGAACCCACAAGGTAGATAAGGACCTTGGGTGTCAGTTTTTACAAAAACAATGGTCCTTAAAAGACACAATAATGATGTGATTAATATAGACTTGAATCAGTGCTATATTAAAGATGTCCAGCCGGACGATTAATTTAATGAATTAATAAATGCAAAGGCGAATAGGAGCACAACAATACAGTGGGACACAATCCTGCGTCCTACACAAACAAAAAACAATTACATTTGGACAAGAACATATCAGGCAAGAGAATTCAACCCCTCAATGCGTCCACATTGCTCATGTTCCATTCTGCAATTGTATCCATGCCTGAAAGCTCCTGGTGAGCCCATCATTGAAGGCAAACCGGGATCCTCTACGCAGCGATCTGCGGTCGTACATGCCGCCTCCATTTACCTGGCAGCATGTTACTCACTTTAGCGAGATGGTGCAGTCTCTGTAAGGGCGTCGGACTACGCTGCCAATACATCATTATACATTCCTCACGTGTCCCATAAAGGAATAGAGACGCACTCGACTTTCAGTAATCTTGCATTTATTCTTGCCAGAACTCAATAACAACGCGTGCCTCCTCTATGCGTTTCGGTCTCCTGACCTTTTTCATGGGAAAATTGGCAATATATTGTATCTGTTAACACTGATGTCCTTTATATCATTGGCCCCTCCCTCAAATGGGCCAACCAATCGGGATCGTGCAGATGTATTCTGGTCTTCGTAGTCCATCAAAATCATGGCGCTCCTCCATGCGCAATCAAATTAGGACAACAGATATTTTAATATTTCAAATGAGAATCCTACCCCTCAATGGGTCCGCATTGCTCATGTTCCATTTTGCAATTGTATCCACGCCTAAAAGCTCCTGCTGAGCCCATCATTGAAGGCAAACCGGGACCCTCTACTCAGCGATCTGAGGTAGTACATGCCGCCTCCATTTACCTGGCAGCATGTTACTCACTTTAGCGAGGTGGTGCAGTCTCTGTAACGGCGTCGCACTACATGGCCAATACATCATTAAACATTCCTCACGTGTCCCATAAAGGAATAGAGACGCACTCGACTTTCAGTAATCTTGCATTTTTTCTTCCCAGAACACGATAACGCATGCCTCCCCTACGCGTTTCGGTGTCCTGACCTTCTTCATGGGAAAATTGGCCATATATTGTATCTATTCACACTGATGTCCTTCATATCATTGGCCCCTCCCTCACATGGGCCAACCAATCGGGATCGTGCCGATATAGTCTGGTCTTCGTAGACCATCAAAATCATGGCGCTCTTCCATGCGCAATCAAATTAGGACAACAGATATTTTAATATTCCAAATGAGAATTCAACCCCTCAATGGGTCCGCATTGCTCATGTTCCATTTTGCAGTTGTATCCACGTCTGAAAGCTCCTGGTGAGCCCATAATTGAAGGCAAACCGGGACCCCTCTACACAGCGATCTGCGGTAGTACATGCCGCCTCCCTTTACCTGGCAGCATGTAACTCACTTTAGCGAGCTGGTGCAGCCTCTGTAACGGCGTCGGACTACGCGGCCAATACATCATTAAACATTCCTCACGTGTCCCATAAAGGAATAGAGACGCACTCGACTTTCAGTAATCTTGCATTTATTCTCGCCAGAACTCGATAACAACGTGTGCCTCCCCTACGCGTTTCGGTCTCCTGACCTTCTTCATGGGAAAATTTGCCATATATTACATCTATTCACACTGATGTCCTTTATATCATTGGCCCCTCCCTCACATGGGCCAACCAATCGGGATCGTGCAGATGTATTCTGGTCTTCGTAGTCCATCAAAATCATGGCGCTCTTCCATGCGCAATCAAATTAGGACAACAAATATTTTAATATTTCAAATGAGAATCCAAACCCTCAATGGGTCCGCATTGCTCATGTTCCATTTTGCAATTGTATCCACGCCTGAAAGCTTCTGGTGAGCCCATCATTGAAGGCAAACCGAGACCCTCTACTCAGAGATCTGTGGTAGTACATAACGCCTCCATTTACCTGGCAGCATGTTACTCACTTTAGCGAGGTGGTACAGTCTCGGTAACGGCGTCGGACTACGCCGCCAATACATCATTAAACATTCCTCAGGTGTCCCATAAAGGAATAGAGACGCACTCGACTTTCAGTAATCTTGCATTTATTCTTGCCAGAACACGATAACGCGTGCCTCCCCTACGCGTTTCGGTCTCCTGACCTTCTTCATGGGAAAATTGGCCATATATTGTATCTATTCACACTGATATCCTTTATATCATTGGCCTCTCCCTCAGATGGGCCAACCAATCGGGATCGTGCAGATGGATTCTGGTCTTCGTAGTCCATCAAAATCATGGCGCTCTTCCACGCGCAATCAAATTAGGACAACAGATATTTTAATATTTCAAATGAGAATTCAACCCCTCAATAGGTCCGCATTGCTCATGTTCCATTTTGCAATTGTATCCACGCCTGAAAGCTCCTGGTGAGCCCATCATTGAAGGCAAACCGGGATCCTCTACGCAGCGATCTGCGGTAGAACATGCCGCCTCCATTTACCTGGCAGCATGTTACTCACTTTAGCGAGGTGGTGCAGTCTCAGTAACAGCATCGGACTATGCGCCCAATACATCATTAAACATTCCTCACGTGTCCCATAAAGGAATAGAGACGCACTCGACTTTCAGTATTCTTGCATTTAATCTTGCAAGAACACAATAACAACGCATGCCTCCCCTACGCGTTTTGGTCTCCTGACCTTCTTCATGGGAAAACTGGCCATATATTGTATCTATTCACACTGATGTCCTTTATATCATTGGCCCCTCCCTCAATGGGCTAACCAATCGGGATCGTGCAGATGTATTCTGGTCTTCGTAGTCCATCAAAATCATGGCGCTCTTCCATGCGCAATCAAATTAGGACAACAGATATTTTAATATTTCAAATGAGAATTCAACCCCTCAATAGGTTCGCATTGCTCATGTTCCATTTTGCAATTGTATCCAAGCCTGAAAGCTCCTGGTGAGCCCATCTTTGAAGGCAAACCGGGATCCTCTACGCAGCGATCTGCGGTAGAACATGCCGCCTCCATTTACCTGACAGCATGTTACTCACTTTAGCGAGGTGGTGCAGTCTCAGTAACGGCGTCGGACTACGCGGCCAATACATCATTAAACATTTCTCACGTGTCCCATAAAGGAATAGAGATGCACTCGACTTTCAGTAATCCTGCATTTATTCTTGCCAGAACACAATAACAATGCATGCCTCCCCTACACGTTTTGGTCTTCTGACCTTCTTCATGGGAAAATTGGACATATATTGTATCTATTCACACTGATGTCCTTCATATCATTGGCCCCTCCCTCACATGGGCCAACCAATCAGGATCGTGGCGATGTATTCTTGTGTTCGTAGTCCATCAAAATCATGGCGCTCTTCCAAGCGCAATCAAATTAGGACAACAGATATTTTAATATTTCAAATGAGAATCCAACCCCTCAATGGGTACGCATTGCTCATGTTCCATTTTGCAATTGTATCCATGCCTGAAAACTCCTGATGAGCCCATCATTGAAGGCAAACCGGGACCCTCTACGCAGCGATCTGCTGTAGTACATGCCGCCTCCATTTACCTGGCAGCATGTTACTCACTTTAGCGAGGTGGTGCAGTCTCTGTAAGGGCGTCGGACTACGCCGCCAATACATCATTATACATTCCTCACGTGTCCCATAAAGGAATAGAGACACACTCGACTTTCAGTAATCCTGCATTTATTCTTGCCAGAACTCAATAACAAAGCGTGCCTCCCCTACGCGTTTCGGTCTCCTGACCTTCTTCATGGGAAAATTGGCCATATATTGTATCTATTCACACTGATGTCCTTTATATCATTGGCCCCTCTCTCACATGGGCCAACCAATCGGCATCGTGCAGATGTATTCTGGTCTTCGTAGTCCATCAAAATCATGGCGCTCTTCCACGCGCAATCAAATTAGGACAACCGATATTTTAATATTTCAAATGAGAATCCAACCCTTCAATGGGTCCGCATTCCTCATGTTCCATTTTACAATTGTATCCACGCCTGAAAGCTCCTGGTGAGCCCATCATTAAAGGGAAACCGGGACCCTCTACGCAGCGATCTGCGGTAGTACATCCCGTCTCCATTTACCTGGTAGCATGGTACTCACTTTAGTGAGGTGGTGCACTCTCTGTAACGGCGTCGGACTATGCGGCCAATACATCATTAAACATTCCTCACGTGTCCCATAAAGGAATAGAGATGCATTCGTCTTTCAGTAATCTTGCATTTATTCTTGCAAGAACTCAATAAAAACGCATGCCTCCCCTACACGTTTTGGTCTCCTGACCTTCTTCATGGGAAAATTGGCCATATATTGTATCTATTAACACTGATGTCCTTTATATCATTGGCCCCTCCATCAATGGGCTAACCAATCGGGATCGTGCAGATGTATTCTGGTCTTCGTAGTCCATCAAAATTGTGGCGCTCTCCCATGCGCAATCAAATTAGGACAACAGATATTTTAATATTTCAAATGAGAATTCAACCCCTCAATAGGTCCGCATTGCTCATGTTCCATTTTGCAATTGTATCCACGCCTGAAAGCTCCTGGTGAGCCCATCATTGAAGGCAAACCGGGATCCTCTATGCAGCGATCTGCGGTAGAACATGCCGCCTCCATTTACCTGGCAGCATGTTACTCACTTTAGCGAGGTGGTGCAGTCTCTGTAACGGCGTTGGACTATGTTGCCAATACATCATTAAACATTCCTCACGTGTCCCATAAAGGAATAGAGACACACTCGACTTTCAGTAATCTTGCATTTATTCTTGCCAGAACACGATAACAACGCATGCCTCCCCTACGCGTTTCGGTCTCCTGACCTTCTTCATGGGAAAATTGGCCATATATTGTATCTATTCACACTGATATCCTTTATATCATTGGCCCCTCCCTCAGATGGGCTAACCAATCGGGATCGTGCAGATGTATTCTGGTCTTCGTAGTCCATCAAAATCATGGCGCTCTTCCACGCGCAATCAAATTAGGACAACAGATATTTTAATATTTCAAATGAGAATCCAACCCTTCAATGGGTCCGCATTCCTCATGTTCCATTTTGCAATTGTATCCACGCCTGAAAGCTCCTGGTGAGCCCATCATTAAAGGCAAACCGGGACCCTCTACGCAGCGATCTGCGGTAGTACATGCCGCCTCTATTTACCTGGTAGCATGGTACTCACTTTAGTGAGGTGGTGCACTCTCTGCAACGGCGTCGGACTATGCGGCCAATACATCATTAAACATTCCTCACGTGTCCCATAAAGGAATAGAGATGCACTCGTCTTTCAGTAATCTTGCATTTATTCTTGCAAGAACTCAATAACAACGCATGCCTCCCCTACACGTTTTGGTATCCTGACCTTCTTCATGGGAACATTGGCCATATATTGTATCTATTCACACTGATGTCCTTCATATCATTGGCCCCTCCCTCACATGGGCCAACCAATCGGGATCGTGGAGATGTATTCTCGTGTTCGTAGTCCATCAAAATCATGGCGCTCTTCCAAGCGCAATCAAATTAGGACAACAGATATTTTAATATTTCAAATGAGAATAGAACCCCTCAATGGGTACTAATTGCTCATGTTCCATTTTGCAATTGTATCCATGCCTGAAAACTCCTGGTGAGCCCATCATTGAAGGCAAACCGAGATCCTCTACTCAGAGATCTGTGGTAGTACATAACGCCTCCATTTACCTGGCAGCATGTTACTCACTTTAGCGAGGTGGTGCAGTCTCGGTAACGGCGTCGGACTACGCCGCCAATACATCATTAAACATTCCTCAGGTGTCCCATAAAGGAATAGAGACGCACTCGACTTTCAGTAATCTTGCATTTATTCTTGCCAGAACACGATAACGCGTGCCTCCCCTACGCGTTTCGGTCTCCTGACCTTCTTCATGGGAAAACTGGCCATATATTGTATCTATTCACACTGATGTCCTTTATATCATTGGCCCCTCCCTCAATGGGCTAACCAATCGGGATCGTGCAGATGTATTCTGGTCTTCGTAGTCCATCAAAATCATGGCGCTCTTCCACGCGCAATCAAATTAGGACAACAGATATTTTAATATTTCAAATGAGAATTCAACCCCTCAATAGGTCCGCATTGCTCATGTTCCATTTTGCAATTGTATCCACGCCTGAAAGCTCCTGGTGAGCCCATCATTGAAGGCAAACCGGGATCCTCTACGCAGCGATCTGCGGTAGAACATGCCGCCTCTATTTACCTGGCAGCATATTACTCACTTTAGCGAGGTGGTGCAGTCTCAGTAACGGCATCGGACTATGCGCCCAATACATCATTAAACATTCCTCACGTGTCCCATATTGGAATAGAGACGCACTCGACTTTCAGTAATCCTGCATTTATTCTTGCCAGAACACAATAACAACGCATGCCTCCCCTACACGTTTTGGTCTCCTGACCTTCTTCACTGGAAAATTGGCCATATATAGTATCTATTCACACTGATGTCCTTCATATCATTGGCCCCTCCCTCACATGGGCCAACCAATCGGGATCGTGGAGATGTATTCTCGTGTTCGTAGTCCATCAAAATCATGGCGCTCTTCCAAGCGCAATCAAATTAGGACAACAGATATTTTAATATTTCAAATGAGAATCCAACCCCTCAATAGGTCCGTGTTAGAAATGGGATCTCTGGTTGGCTAAGGCTTGCGCCAAAGCCAGGCAGAGGCCACCACTCTAGTCAGGGCGAGGGAGTTACACGCCGACGATAACCCCTGCTCACCCCCTTGGTAGCTTGGCACGAGCAGTCAGGCTTATCCCGGAGGCAATGTGTAAAGCGTTTGCGCAACACACTCTCACAGCAGCAACACACTAGGCACACCACAAAAGGAACTCCACACAAGGTTATATAAAAAATAGCCTTTGTATTGTCATAAATACCTTAGAAACATAATCACATCATATATAGTGTGCCAACTGGCACTAGGCAATATTCACAGGGGACTATTTACACCCGACAGGGCCAATGGGGCCACTGTCACAAATCACCAATTGTAAATGTAGCACAAATAATAAATGTAGCGCACATAATAAATGTAGCGCACAACCAGTAACTACTGGTACAGTTAGGAACTAAGCGTGAGAACCTGTAATGTAAAAGATAGGGGATGCACAAATCACCTTGCGCATGAATCACCTTAGGCATAAACTACATTAGGCCCACACATCCTTAGCATAACACATTATGAGGTAGGCATCACAAGCATCAGAACATTATGCCACACCTGCAAGCGTGAGCACCATCATATAACCATATTGGGCATCACATTAGCATAAGCACAGGGTGCCCCAATCGGGGCGCAACACTCTGGAACTGGCCCCAGGCCAACTGGCCTCTTCACAGGGGCTCAAATGCCCAATGTCCAGAATGTCCGGGCTGGCTGCACAGGCAGCGAAAGCAAAGTGCGCAATGGCACAAGCCTAAACGTGGCAGCTGCCCACTACTTGCTGGGCAGCTGTGAATAATTAATATGGGCCTGGGCACTCACTGGGCCCTCTTCTGTCCCAAAATATCAGGGTTCTAGGGGGTCTCTCAAATGACTCCCCTGGCTGCCTTGGCAGCAACCACAGAGTGCGCCCTGCGCTGGGGGGTGGGGAGTGTATCTCACTCCTTTCTTATCACCAACAAGAAAATGCCCCTGTGTTGCAGCTGTCTGCGCTCTCGCAGGGCAGCTGGGGTTAGCACAAAGGACACTGGCACCAACGTGCCTCTCAGCCCCACTCCGGGACTTCTACAACAATGCCCCCAAAAAGGAAATCAGCATGGGCACCTCAGGGCCCCACAGGAAAATGGCACTGGCACCACCGTGCCGCTGGGGAGCTCCCCTCTGGGACTCCTCCTGGTGCACTCGATCGGCACCTTAACCGTGCTCAAGAGACTTCAGCCCCACTCACCGGGGCTTTGTGCAGACTCCTCCTGTCTTCTTTCCGGCGGGGCAGGCACCGACAACGGGCCTCGTCTCTCTTCCGCCCCCGGCCCCTCCTCACCTGGTCAGGCGGTCTCTCTCTCTCCTCCGTGGCACCGGAGCGCGGGGTAGGCTCCCGTCGGCTTCCGGTTTCTTCCTCTTGGCAGTCCGGACTCTCCGCCCGGCACGGGAGCCCTGGTCACCGTCGGCCGGCCAGCAGCGTCGCGCTGCCTCTCTCTCCGTTTCCGGCGATTTTTGGGCGTTTGCCAGCGCGGGGTAGGCTCCCGCCTGGCTTCTATTCACCCGGTCCCCCTTCCTGGGACCGGGACTTTCTCCCGCCTTAGGCTGGACGCGGGGACGGCTTGGCGGCGTCTCGTGGAGGCGGGGTAGGCTCCCGTCCCTCCTTCCTCAGCTCAGCTTCCTCTTTGGCCGCGCTGCAATTGGCCGGCCACTTAGCCCTGCCCACAACCAGGCAGTTTTGCCTGACTTCCGGGTCGCGCTGGCCGCGGCCCGGCGGCACCTGTTCTCGGCGGCTTCTCGGTGCGGGGTGGGCACCCGCCTGTAAATAAAACCAAAAGCGGGGTAGGCTCCCGCTGATAAACACACAACTGCGGGGTAGGCTCCCGCCTAAGCACGCCGCAATGCGGGGGAATCCCTACGTCGGGATTCCCTCAGACTCAAACACCGCTCAGCGCTGCAGGGCAAACAGGCTCCTCTCTCCTGGGAGCAAAATAAAAGCGCTCACGAGGCGCTAGGAGCCACAGCTCCAGCAGTGTTTCAATTAGGCCAAAAATAAAGGGTCCTTGGTGCTGGGTACACCTCAGCAGCACAGCCAGGCAGGCCAGCACGCAGGGACCCCCAGGAAACAGCAGCTGGGTCCCGCGGCGGTTCCTCCTGGCAGAGTGTCCCCTGCAAGTCAGCACAACAGAGCAGAAAAAGAACATTTTCATGGGGTCACAGCCCCTTCTTTATACACCCTTTCCTTTGTCACATAGCACAGGGCTGGGGAAAACCAGGTGCAACTGGTTTTGGGGGAGCTTTGGAGCACTTTGTTTTGCTCAGCTCCTCTCTCCTTTCACAGGACAGGCTAGGGACATCAGACGCACCACAGGGGTGGAGCCAGCATTGTGGAGGGAAGGCACAGCCCTATTCAGGTCCCAGGTGCAACTCCTCCCTCCCATCTAGATGCAGATCTCCCTATTCAGCCCTGCGCTGACTCACCCTGCCCCTCCTGGAGCCACACACACCTCCCAGCCCCTGTCACTCACAAAGCCAGACATGCAATTCACATCAGGCAGGCAGACACAGAGCACACATAAATGCCAACTTCTAAAAGTGGCATTTCTACACCAGTCATAATAAATCTGCGCACACCATTGCGCAGCATTTATTCTCACGAGTTCGCACATACTAAACTCGCCCCTGCACTCCTCTCACACCAGGAATTACCATGGACACACATATCCCCCATGCATTCCTATGGGAGGGCAGGACAATCTCACCACATGCACTCAGAGTGCGCACGCACTTTACACTGGGACACAGTGCTAAAGTGCGCAAAGGCCAAAAACTACTAAGATCAGGTCATATTAACAGGCAAAAAGTTTAGGGGTGAACCTGCCAAAAGGGCCAAGTCCAACAGTCCGCATTGCTCATGTTCCATTTTGCAATTGTATCCACGCCTGAAAGCTCCTGGTGAGCCCATCATTGAAGGCAAACCGGGACTCTCTACTCAGCGATCTGCGGTAGTACATGCCGCCTCCATTTACCTCGCAGCATGTTACTCACTTTAGCGAGGTGGTGCAGTCTCTGTAATGGCGTCGGACTACGCGGCCAATACATCATTAAACATTCCTCACGTGTCCCATAAAGGAATAGAGACGCACTCGACTTTCAGTATTCTTGCATTTAATCTTGCAAGAACACAATAACAACGCATGCCTCCCCTACGCGTTTTGGTCTCCTGACCTTCTTCATGGGAAAACTGGCCATATATTGTATCTATTCACACTGATGTCCTTTATATCATTGGCCCCTCCCTCAATGGGCTAACCAATCGGGATCGTGCAGATGTATTCTGGTCTTCGTAGTCCATCAAAATCGTGGCGCTCTTCCATGCGCAATCAAATTAGGACAACAGATATTTTAATATTTCAAATGAGAATTCAACCCCTCAATAGGTTCGCATTGCTCATGTTCCATTTTGCAATTGTATCCAAGCCTGAAAGCTCCTGGTGAGCCCATCTTTGAAGGCAAACCGGGATCCTCTACGCAGCGATCTGCGGTAGAACATGCCGCCTCCATTTACCTGACAGCATGTTACTCACTTTAGCGAGGTGGTGCAGTCTCAGTAACGGCGTCGGACTACGCGGCCAATACATCATTAAACATTTCTCACGTGTCCCATAAAGGAATAGAGACGCACTCGACTTTCAGTAATCCTGCATTTATTCTTGCCAGAACACAATAACAACGCATGCCTCCCCTACACGTTTTGGTCTTCTGACCTTCTTCATGGGAAAATTGGCCATATATTGTATCTATTCATACTGATGTCCTTCATATCATTGGCCCCTTCCTCACATGGGCCAACCAATCGGGATCGTGGAGATGTATTCTTGTGTTCGTAGTCCATCAAAATCATGGCGCTCTTCCAAGCGCAATCAAATTAGGACAACAGATATTTTAATATTTCAAATGAGAATCCAACCCCTCAATGGGTACTCATTGCTCATGTTCCATTTTGCAATTGTATCCATGCCTGAAAACTCCTGATGAGCCCATCATTGAAGGCAAACCGGGACCCTCTACGCAGCGATCTGCTGTAGTACATGCCGCCTCCATTTACCTGGCAGCATGTTACTCACTTTAGCGAGGTGGTGCAGTCTCTGTAAGGGCGTCGGACTACGCCGCCAATACATCATTATACATTCCTCACGTGTCCCATAAAGGAATAGAGACACACTCGACTTTCAGTAATCCTGCATTTATTCTTGCCAGAACTCAATAACAAAGCGTGCCTCCCCTACGCGTTTCGGTCTCCTGACCTTCTTCATGGGAAAATTGGCCATATATTGTATCTATTCACACTGATGTCCTTTATATCATTGGCCTCTCTCTCACATGGGCCAACCAATCGGCATCGTGCAGATGTATTCTGGTCTTCGTAGTCCATCAAAATCATGGCGCTCTTCCACGCGCAATCAAATTAGGACAACCGATATTTTAATATTTCAAATGAGAATCCAACCCTTCAATGGGTCCGCATTCCTCATGTTCCATTTTGCAATTGTATCCACGCCTGAAAGCTCCTGGTGAGCCCATCATTAAAGGGAAACCGGGACCCTCTACGCAGCGATCTGCGGTAGTACATGCCGCCTCCATTTACCTGGTAGCATGGTACTCACTTTAGTGAGGTGATGCACTCTCTGTAACGGCGTCGGACTATGCGGCCAATACATCATTAAACATTCCTCACTTGTCCCATAAAGGAATAGAGATGCACTCGTCTTTCAGTAATCTTGCATTTATTCTTGCAAGAACTCAATAAAAACGCATGCCTCCCCTACACGTTTTGGTCTCCTGACCTTCTTCATGGGAAAATTGGCCATATATTGTATCTATTAACACTGATGTCCTTTATATCATTGGCCCCTCCGTCAATGGGCTAACCAATCGGGATCGTGCAGATGTATTCTTGTCTTCGTAGTCCATCAAAATTGTGGCGCTCTCCCATGCGCAATCAAATTAGGACAACAGATATTTTAATATTTCAAATGAGAATTCAACCCCTCAATAGGTCCGCATTGCCCATGTTCCATTTTGCAATTGTATCCACGCCTGAAAGCTCCTGGTGAGCCCATCATTGAAGGCAAACCGGGATCCTCTATGCAGCGATCTGCGGTAGAACATGCCGCCTCCATTTACCTGGCAGCATGTTACTCACTTTAGCGAGGTGGTGCAGTCTCTGTAACGGCGTTGGACCATGTTGCCAATACATCATTAAACATTCCTCACGTGTCCCATAAAGGAATAGAGACACACTCGACTTTCAGTAATCTTGCATTTATTCTTGCCAGAACACGATAACAACGCATGCCTCCCCTACGCGTTTCGGTCTCCTGATCTTCTTCATGGGAAAATTGGCCATATATTGTATCTATTCACACTGATATCCTTTATATCATTGGCCCCTCCCTCAGATTGGGCTAACCAATCGGGATCGTGCAGATGTATTCTGGTCTTCGTAGTCCATCAAAATCATGGCGCTCTTCCACGCGCAATCAAATTAGGACAACAGATATTTTAATATTTCAAATGAGAATCCAACCCTTCAATGGGTCCGCATTCCTCATGTTCCATTTTGCAATTGTATCCACGCCTGAAAGCTCCTGGTGAGCCCATCATTAAAGGCAAACCGGGACCCTCTACGCAGCGATCTGCGGTAGCACATGCCGCCTTTATTTACCTGGTAGCATGGTACTCACTTTAATGAGGTGGTGCACTCTCTGCAACGGTGTCGGACTATGCGGCCAATACATCATTAAACATTCCTCACGTGTCCCATAAAGGAATAGAGATGCACTCGTCTTTCAGTAATCTTGCATTTATTCTTGCAAAAACTCAATAACAACGCATGCCTCCCCTACACGTTTTGGTCTCCTGACCTTCTTCATGGGAAAATTGGCCATAGATTGTATCTATTAACACTGATGTCCTTTATATCATTGGCCCCTCCCTCAATGGGCTAACCAATCGGGGTCGTGCAGATGTATTCTGGTCTTTGTAGTCCATCAAAATCGTGGCGCTCTTCCATGCGCAATCAAATTAGGACAACAGATATTTTAATATTTCAAATGAGAATTCAACCCCTCAATAGGTCCGCATTGCTCATGTTCCATTTTGCAATTGTATCCACGCCTGAAAGCTCCTGGTGAGCCCATCACTGAAGGCAAACCGGGATCCTCTACGCAGCGATCTGCGGTAGAACATGCCGCCTCCATTTACCTGGCAGCATGTTACTCACTTTAGCGAGGTGGTGCAGTCTCAGTAACGGCGTCGGACTACGCGGCCAATACATCATTAAACATTCCTCACGTGTCCCATAAAGGAATAGAGACGCACTCGACTTTCAGTAATCCTGCATTTATTCTTGCCAGAACACAATAACAACGCATGCCTCCCCTACACGTTTTGGTCTCCTGACCTTCTTCATGGGAACATTGGCCATATATTGTATCTATTCACACTGATGTCCTTCATATCATTGGCCCCTCCCTCACATGGGCCAACCAATCGGGATCGTGGAGATGTATTCTCGTGTTCGTAGTCCATCAAAATCATGGCGCTCTTCCAAGCGCAATAAAATTAGGACAACAGATATTTTAATATTTCAAATGAGAATCCAACCCTCAATGGGTACGCATTGCTCATGTTCCATTTTGCAATTGTATCCATGCCTGAAAACTCCTGTTGAGCCCATCATTGAAGGCAAACCGGGACCCTCTATGCAGCGATCTGCGGTAGTACATGCCGCCTCCATTTACCTGGCAGCATGTTACTCACTTTAGCGAGGTGGTGCAGTCTCTGTAAGGGCGTCGGACTACGCCGCCAATACATCATTATACATTCCTCACGTGTCCCATAAAGGAATAGAGACGCACTCGACTTTCAGTAATCCTGCATTTATTCTTGCCAGAACTCAATAACAAAGCGTGCCTCCCCTACACGTTTCGGTCTCCTGACCTTCTTCATGGGAAAATTGGCCATATATTGTATCTATTCACACTGATGTCCTTTATATCATTGGCCCCTCCCTCACAATCGCCAACCAATCGGCATCGTGCAGAGGTATTCTGGTCTTCGTAGTCCATCAAAATCATGGCGCTCTTCCATGCGCAATCAAATTAGGACAACGGATATTTTAATATTTCAAATGAGAATCCAACTCCTCAATGGGTCCGCATTGCTCATGTTCCATTTTGCAATTGTATCCACGCCTGAAAGCTCCTGGTGAGCCCATCATTGAAGGGAAACTGGGACCCTCTACGGAGCGATCTGCGGTAGTAAATGCTGCCTCAATTTATCTGGCAGCATCTTACTCACTTTAGCGAGGTGGTGCAGTCTCTGTAACTGCGTCGGACTACGCCGCCAATACATCATTAAACATTCCTCACGTGTCCCATAATGGAATAGAGACGCACCCGAGTTTCAGTAATCTTGCATTTATTCTTCCCAGAACACGATAACAACACGATAACAACGCATGCCTCCCCTACGCGTTTCGGTCTCTGACCTTCTTCATGGGAAAATTGGCTATATATTGTACCTATTCACACTGATGTCCTTCATATCATTGGCCCCTCCTTCACATGGGCCAACCAATCGGGATCGTGCAGATGTATTCTGGTCTTCGTAGTCCATCAAAATCATGGCGCTCTTCCATGCGCAATCAAATTAGGACAACAGATATTTTAATATTTCAAATGAGAATCCTACCCCTCAATGGGTCCGCATTGCTCATGTTCCATTTTGCAATTGTATCCACGCCTGAAAGCTCCTGGTGAGCCCATCATTGAAGGCAAACCGGGACCCTCTACGCAGCGATCTGCGGTAGTACATGCCGCCTCCATTTACCTGGCAGCATGTTTCTCACTTTAGCGAGGTGGTGCAGTCTCTGTAACGGCGTTGGACTACGTTGCCAATACATCATTAAACATTCCTCACATGTCCCATAAAGGAATAGAGACGCACTCGTCTTTCAGTAATCTTGCATTTATTCTTGCAAGAACTCAATAACAACGCATGCCTCCCCTACACGTTTTGGTCTCCTGACCTTCTTCATGGGAAAATTGGCCATATATTGTATCTATTAACACTGATGTCCTTTATATCATTGGCCCCTCCCTCAATGGGCTAACCAATCGGGATCGTGCAGATGTATTCTGGTCTTTGTAGTCCATCAAAATCGTGGCGCTCTTCCATGCGCAATCAAATTAGGACTACAGATATTTTAATATTTCAAATGAGAATTGAACCCCTCAATAGGTCCGCATTGCTCATGTTCCATTTTGCAATTGTATCCACGCCTGAAAGCTCCTGGTGAGCCCATCATTGAAGGCAAACCGGGATCCTCTACGCAGCGATCTGCGGTAGAACATGCCGCCTCCATTTACCTGGCAGCATGTTACTCACTTTAGCGAGGTGGTGCAGTCTCAGTAACGGCGTCAGACTACGCGGCCAATACATCATTAAACATTCCTCACGTGTCCCATAAAGGAATAGAGACGCACTCGACTTTCAGTAATCCTGCATTTATTCTTGCCAGAACACAATAACAACGCATGCCTCCCCTACACGTTTTGGTCTCCTGACCTTCTTCATGGGAATATTGGCCATATATTGTATCTATTCACACTGATGTCCTTCATATCATTGGCCCCTCCCTCACATGGGCCAACCAATCGGGATCGTGGAGATGTATTCTCGTGTTCGTAGTCCATCAAAATCATGGCGCTCTTCCAAGCGCAATCAAATTAGGACAACACATATTTTAATATTTCAAATGAGAATCCAACCCCTCAATGGGTACGCATTGCTCATGTTCCATTTTGCAATTGTATCCATGCCTGAAAACTCCTGGTGAGCCCATCATTGAAGGCAAACCGAGACCCTCTACTCAGAGATCTGTGGTAGTACATAACGCCTCCATTTACCTGGCAGCATGTTACTCACTTTAGCGAGGTGGTGCAGTCTCGGTAACGGCGTCGGACTACGCCGCCATTACATCATTAAACATTCCTCAGGTGTCCCATAAAGGAATAGAGACGCACTCGACTTTCAGTAATCTTGCATTTATTCTTGCCAGAACACGATAACGCGTGCCTCCCCTACGCGTTTCGGTCTCCTGACCTTCTTCATGGGAAAATTGGCCATATATTGTATCTATTCACACTGATATCCTTTATATCATTGGCCTCTCCCTCAGATGGGCCAACCAATCGGGATCGTGCAGATGTATTCTGGTCTTCGTAGTCCATCAAAATCATGGCGCTCTTCCACGCGCAATCAAATTAGGACAACAGATATTTTAATATTTCAAATGAGAATTCAACCCCTCAATAGGTCCGCATTGCTCATGTTCCATTTTGCAATTGTATCCACGCCTGAAAGCTCCTGGTGAGCCCATAATTGAAGGCAAACCGGGATCCTCTACGCAGCGATCTGCGGTAGAACATGCCGCCTCCATTTACCTGGCAGCATGTTACTCACTTTAGCGAGGTGGTGCAGTCTCAGTAACGGCATCGGACTATGCGCCCAATACATCATTAAACATTCCTCACGTGTCCCATAAAGGAATAGAGACGCACTCGACTTTCAGTAATCCTGCATTTATTCTTGCCAGAACACAATAACAACGCATGCCTCCCCTACACGTTTTGGTCTCCTGACCTTCTTCATGGGAAAATTGGCCATATATAGTATCTATTCACACTGATGTCCTTCATATCATTGGCCCCTCCCTCACATGGGCCAACCAATCGGGATCGTGGAGATGTATTCTGGTCTTCGTAGTCCATCAAAATCATGGCGCTCTTCCTTGCGCAATAAAATTAGGACAACAGATATTTTAATATTTCAAATGAGAATCCAACCCCTCAATGGGTACGCATTGCTCATGTTCCATTTTGCAATTGTATCCATGCCTGAAAACTCCTGGTGAGCCCATCATTGAAGGCAAACCGGGACCCTCTATGCAGCGATCTGCGGTAGTACATGCCGCCTCCATTTACCTGGCAGCATGTTACTCACTTTAGCGAGGTGGTGCAGTCTCTGTAAGGGCGTCGGACTACGCCGCCAATACATCATTATACATTCCTCACGTGTCCCATAAAGGAATAGAGACGCACTCGACTTTCAGTAATCCTGCATTTATTCTTGCCAGAATTCAATAACAAAGCGTGCCTCCCCTACACGTTTCGGTCTCCTGACCTTCTTCATGGGAAAAGTGGCCATATATTGTATCTATTCACACTGATATCCTTTATATCATTGGCCCCTCCCTCGCATGGGCCAACCAATCGGCATCGTGCAGATGTATTCTGGTCTTCGTAGTCCATCAAAATCATGGCGCTCTTCCATGCGCAATCAAATTAGGACAACGGATATTTTAATATTTCAAATGAGAATCCAACTCCTCAATGGGTCCGCATTGCTCATGTTCCATTTTGCAATTGTATCCACGCCTGAAAGCTCCTGGTGAGCCCATCATTGAAGGGAAACTGGGACCCTCTACGGAGCGATCTGCGGTAGTAAATGCTGCCTCCATTTATCTGGCAGCATCTTACTCACTTTAGCGAGGTGGTGCAGTCTCTGTAACTGCGTCGGACTACGCCGCCAATACATCATTAAACATTCCTCACGTGTCCCATAATGGAATAGAGACGCACCCGAGTTTCAGTAATCTTGCATTTATTCTTCCCAGAACACGATAACAACACGATAACAACGCATGCCTCCCCTACGCGTTTCGGTCTCTGACCTTCTTCATGGGAAAATTGGCTATATATTGTACCTATTCACACTGATGTCCTTCATATCATTGGCCCCTCCTTCACATGGGCCAACCAATCGGGATCGTGCAGATGTATTCTGGTCTTCGTAGTCCATCAAAATCATGGCGCTCTTCCATGCGCAATCAAATTAGGACAACAGATATTTTAATATTTCAAATGAGAATCCTACCCCTCAATGGGTCCGCATTGCTCATGTTCCATTTTGCAATTGTATCCAGGCCTGAAAGCTCCTGGTGAGCCCATCATTGAAGGCAAACCGGGACCCTCTACGCAGCGATCTGCGGTAGTACATGCCGCCTCCATTTACCTGGCAGCATGTTACTCACTTTAGCGAGGTGGTGCAGTCTCTGTAACGGCGTTGGACTACGTTGCCAATACATCATTAAACATTCCTCACGTGTCCCATAAAGGAATAGAGACGCACTCGACTTTCAGTAATCTTGCATTTATTCTTGCCAGAACACGATAACAACGCATGCCTCCCCTACGCGTTTCGGTCTCCTGACCTTCTTCATGGGAAAATTGGCCATATATTGTATCTATTCACACTGATATCCTTTATATCATTGGCCCCTCCCTCAGATGGGCTAACCAATCGGGATCGTGCAGATGTATTCTGGTCTTCGTAGTCCATCAAAATCATGGCGCTCTTCCACGCGCAATCAAATTAGGACAACAGATATTTTAATATTTCAAATGAGAATCCAACCCTTCAATGGGTCCGCATTCCTCATGTTCCATTTTGCAATTGTATCCACGCCTGAAAGCTCCTGGTGAGCCCATCATTAAAGGCAAACCGGGACCTCTACGCAGCGATCTGCGGTAGTACATGCCGCCTCTATTTACCTGGTAGCATGGTACTCACTTTAGTGAGGTGGTGCACTCTCTGCAACGGCGCCGGACTATGCGGCCAATACATCATTAAACATTCCTCACGTGTCCCATAAAGGAATAGAGATGCACTCGTCTTTCAGTAATCTTGCATTTATTCTTGCAAGAACTCAATAACAACGCATGCCTCCCCTACACGTTTTGGTCTCCTGACCTTCTTCATGGTAAAATTGGCCATATATTGTATCTATTAACACTGATGTCCTTTATATCATTGGCCCCTCCCTCAATGGGCTAACCAATCGGGATCGTGCAGATGTATTCTGGTCTTTGTAGTCCATCAAAATCGTGGCGCTCTTCCATGCGCAATCAAATTAGGACAACAGATATTTTAATATTTCAAATGAGAATTGAACCCCTCAATAGGTCCGCATTGCTCATGTTCCATTTTGCAATTGTATCCACGCCTGAAAGCTCCTGGTGAGCCCATCATTGAAGGCAAACCGGGATCCTCTACGCAGCGATCTGCGGTAGAACATGCCGCCTCCATTTACCTGGCAGCATGTTACTCACTTTAGCGAGGTGGTGCAGTCTCAGTTACGGCGTCAGACTACACGGCCAATACATCATTAAACATTCCTCACGTGTCCCATAAAGGAATAGAGACGCACTCGACTTTCAGTAATCCTGCATTTATTCTTGCCAGAACACAATAACAACGCATGCCTCCCCTACACGTTTTGGTCTCCTGACCTTCTTCATGGGAACATTGGCCATATATTGTATCTATTCACACTGATGTCCTTCATATCATTGGCCCCTCCCTCACATGGGCCAACCAATCGGGATCGTGGAGATGTATTCTGGTCTTCGTAGTACATCAAAATCATGGTGCTCTTCCTTGCGCAATAAAATTAGGACAACAGATATTTTAATATTTCAAATGAGAATCCAACCCCTCAATGGGTACGCATTGCTCATGTTCCATTTTGCAATTGTATCCATGCCTGAAAACTCCTGGTGAGCCCATCATTGAAGGCAAACCGGGACCCTCTATGCAGCGATCTGCGGTAGTACATGCCGCCTCCATTTACCTGGCAGCATGTTACTCACTTTAGCGAGGTGGTGCAGTCTCTGTAAGGGCGTCGGACTACGCCGCCAATACATCATTATACATTCCTCACGTGTCCCATAAAGGAATAGAGACGCACTCGACTTTCAGTAATCCTGCATTTATTCTTGCCAGAACTCAATAACAAAGCGTGCCTCCCCTACACGTTTCGGTCTCCTGACCTTCTTCATGGGAAAATTGGCCATATATTGTATCTATTCACACTGATGTCCTTTATATCATTGGCCCCTCCCTCACATGGGCCAACCAATCGGCATCGTGCAGATGTATTCTGGTCTTCGTAGTCCATCAAAATCATGGCGCTCTTCCATGCACAATCAAATTAGGACAACGGATATTTTAATATTTCAAATGAGAATCCAACTCCTCAATGGGTCCGCATTGCTCATGTTCCATTTTGCAATTGTATCCACGCCTGAAAGCTCCTGGTGAGCCCATCATTGAAGGGAAACTGGGACCCTCTACGGAGCGATCTGCGGTAGTAAATTCTGCCTCCATTTATCTGGCAGCATCTTACTCACTTTAGCGAGGTGGTGCAGTCTCTGTAACTGCGTCGGACTACGCCGCCAATACATCATTAAACATTCCTCACGTGTCCCATAAAGGAATAGAGACGCACTCGAGTTTCAGTAATCTTGCATTTATTCTTCCCAGAACACGATAACAACGCATGCCTCCCCTACGCGTTTCGGTCTCTGACCTTCTTCATGGGAAAATTGGCCATATATTGTACCTATTCACACTGATGTCCTTCATATCATTGGCCCCTCCCTCACATGGGCCAACCAATCGGGATCGTGCAGATGTATTCTGGTCTTCGTAGTCCATCAAAATCATGGCGCTCTTCCATGCGCAATCAAATTAGGACCACAGATATTTTAATATTTCAAATGAGAATCCAAACCCTAAATGGGTCCGCATTGCTCATGTTCCATTTTGCAATTGTATCCACGCCTGAAAGCTCCTGGTGAGCCCATCATTGAAGGCAAACTGGGACCCTGTACGGAGCGATATGCGGTAGTACATGCGTCTCCATTTACCTGGTGTTAGACCCGGGTTCCCTGGTTGGCTGAGGTAGGTACCTTAGGCCAAATAGGGACCCTTGCTCTCACGTCGGGGAAAGGAAGGATACCTGCTTAGATAGCCCCCGCTCACCCCCTTGGTAGCTTGGCACGAGCAGCCAGGCTTATCTTCAAGGCAAATGTGTAAAGTATTTGCATCCACGCTCACAGCAACCCAATGATAACACCACAAATGGACTCCACACGAGTTTCATAAAAACAAGTATACATTTATATAGAAAGATATACGATAAGACCACACGATATAAATCCAACATATGCGTATTTGTAATATTCTTCCTGGCCGGTTGTTAGGCCAGCCAGCCCTTGTAAGTTCTGGCGATATTAATGAGCACTTCTAAACGTTCCACTGCAGTTCTAATGCAATGCTAAGCAGTTCGTTATGCTAGAATCAGGCACTTTGCAATGTAGAAATAATGCAGTTCGTAATGCTCGAATCAGGCACTTTGCAATGTAGAAATAAAGCAGTTCGTAATGCTAGCATCAGGCACTTTGCAATGTAAAATAATGCAATGCGTAACGCAACAATCAGGTATTTCGTTATGCAGAAATAATGCAATGCGTAACGCAACAATCCGGTATTTCGTTATGCAGAAATAATGCAATGCGTAATGCACTAATCAGGTAGTTCGTTATGCAGAAATAATGCAATGCGTAATACGACAATCAGGTAGTTCGTTATGCACAAACAATGCAATGCGTAATACACTAATCAGGTAGTTCGTTATGCAGAAAAAATGCAATTCGTAATACGACAATCAGGTAGTTCGGTATGCAGAAACAATGCAATTCGTAATACACTCCAGCACCGATCACGGTGCCTCAGGCGGTCTCTCCGCCACTCGTACTGACTCGCAGTCAGCCTCTGTCAACAGTTGCCCCCACACGGGTATGGTGTAAACAAAAAGTGCAGCTCCTCACTCCGGCCCCGGTACTGCCACTCCGCTGGCAGGCACGGGCCGCGATACGAGCCGAAGCAGAGGCTCGCACTGCAGGAATGGGAGAGGCCGAGAGCGTCTCCCTCTGAGCCCGCACCCCGCCCCAGGCGTCGACACACGTTACATGGGGGGTGCGACCTCACTCTCCTCTTCTCTTCCCGCGACTTGGGCCTCCAATGCAATCTTTGTGAATTCCGGGCAGTGGGACTCGGGCCCTCCCTCGATGAGGTAGGTTCGAGGTCCCGCTCTGGCAACGGCAGGCTCGGGCCGGCAGCTCGGCTGCTCCGGGGCTGCCGGTCCGGGCCGCTGATGCTGCGAAGATCTCAGGCTGCAACTGGGCACACACACACAGCGTCGCTAAGACTCACTTGAGCTTCGGGTGCACGATCACAGGGCACTCCTCACGAAGGTCTCAGGCTGCATGAAGCACACGCACACAGCGTCGCTGAGACTCACTTGAACTCCGGTGCACACGATAACAAGGCAATCCTCACGAAAGTCCCAGGCTGCACAAAGCACACGCACACAGCACCGCTGATACTCACTTGGACTCCGGTGCACACGATCACAGGACAATCCTCACGAAGGGCTCAGGCTGCAAAAAGCACACGCACACAGCATCGCTGAGACTCGCTTGGACTCCAGATGCCCACGCTTGGGGATAAGTTACTTCCGGACACAGCACACAGCTAAGTCCTTTCAAGCAGGGGGACACAGCACACAGCAAAGTCCCTTTAGCCTCTCCTTGGTTAAAGCAGCAAACTGCAGGCCAGCCCCAGAACACACAGCAAGGGTCAGCCCTTTCCTTCAGTCTCTTCAGCTGTTTCTTCCTTGGCAAAGGTTCCTCTTGACCACTAAGTAGCTTCAGTCTTGTTCAATCTTGATCAATCCATTCCTCCAAAGTTCAGGGGCTTCAGCTCTCATAGTTATACCCCTAAATGTCTTTGAAGTCTTTGTGTTCAGGGGGGCACTGACCCCTGTTCAAACCAGTTCTGGGTGCCTCCCTGCCAGTGACACCTTATTCCTTTGAAAGTGGGGGTCTGGATCCTCAATCACTCAGCAGGGGACGGAGCCATTGGTTTATGGCTGCAGCCCAGGCCTCTTCACCTCTAGGGGCTACTCCTCCCCTCTACACTCCAGATGCAGGTCAGCCTGTTGCTGTCTCACCTCCTCCCCTGGGTCAAGACATTCCCAGATCCTATCACTTTCAAATCCAGACAGTCAATCCACAACCAGGCAGAGACACACAGAAATGTTAGAGCACAAAAACCCAGCCACTTCTAAAAGAGTGGCTTCTAAACACACAATGCAAAAACCACCTTCATAAAAAGATGTGTTATTTCATTGTGAGTTCAGGCACACTAAACTTCACCTCTCCATCTTAAGCCTTTGGGAAGATAGGCTGGAAAACATATTACACAGCCTCCCCATTTTATCCTATGGGCAAGATGGCCTTTCCACAGTGAAAAACGAAATGGAGATTATTTCACTGTCAGGACATGGTACACACCTTAGTACATGTCCTACCTTTCACATGCACTGCACTCCTGCCCAGGGGGTACCTTGGACCTACCATAGGGGTGTCTGATGTGCATAGAAAGGGAAGGGTAAGGTCTGGCAAGTGGGTGCACTTGTCAGAACAACATGGCAGTTTAGCAACTGCGCGCAGGCACTGCAGTGGCAGGCCTGAGTTCCCTCTTTAAGGCTACTTGTGTGGGTGGCACAATTCGTGCTGCAGGCCCACTAGTAGCATTTGCATTACCAGCCCTGGCACACATAGTGCACTTTACTAGGGACTTTACTAGTAAGGCAAACATACCAATCATGGACAACCAATTACCATTACACTTTATGCAGGGAGCACTTGCACTTTGACACTGATTAGTAGTGGCAAAGTGTCCAAAGCATCTAAGTTGGCAAAACAAAATCCATCACAGCACCAAAAATAGAGGAGGTAGAGGCAAAAAGTCAGGGGTAACCACGCCAAGAAATGCCAGGTCTAACACCTGGCAGCATGTTACTCTCTTTAACGAGGTGGTGCAGACTCTAACGGCGTCGGACTATGCCGCCAATACATCATTAAACATTCCTCACGTGTCCCATAAAGGAATAGAGATGCACTCGACTTTCAGTAATCTTGCATTTATTCTTGCCAGAACACGATAACAACGTGTGCCTCCCCTACGCTTTCCGGTCTCCTGACCTGCTTCATGGGAAAATTGACCATATATTGTATCTATTCACACTGATGTCCTTTATATCATTCGCCCCTCCCTCACATGGGCCAACCAATCGGGATCGTGCAGATGTATTCTGGTCTTCGTAGTCCATCAAAATCATGGCGCTCTTCCATGCGCAATCAAATTAGGACAACGGATATTTTAATATTTCAAATGAGAATATAACCCCTCAATGGGTCCGCATTGCTCATGTTCCATTTTGCAATTGTATCCACGCCTGAAAGCTCCTGGTGAGCCCATCATTGAAGACAAACCGGGACCCTCTACGCAGCGATCTGCGGTAGTACATGCCGCCTCCATTTACCTGGCAGCATGTTACTCACTTTAGCGAGGTGGTGCAGTCTCTGTAACGGCGTCGGACTACGCGGCCAATACATCATTAAACATTCCTCACGTGTCTTATAAAGGAATGGAGACGCATTCGACTTTCAGTAATCTTGCATTTATTCTTGCCAGAACACAATAACAACGCATGCCTCCCCTACGCGTTTTGGTCTCCTGACCTTCTTCATGGGAAAATTGGCCATATATTCTATCTATTCAAACTAATGTCCTTCATATCATTGGCCCCTCCCTCACATGGGCCAACCAATCGGGATCGTGGAGATGTATTCTTGTCTTCGTAGTCCATCAAAATCATGGCGCTCTTCCATGCGCAATCAAATTAGGACAACAGATATTTTAATATTTCAAATGAGAATCCAACCCCTCAATAGGTCCGCATTTCTCATGTTCCATTTTGCAATTGTATCCACGCCTGAAAGCTCCTGATGAGCCCATCATTGAAGGCAAACCGGGACCCTCTACGCAGCGATCTGCGGTAGTACATGCCGCCTCCATTTACCTGGCAGCATGTTACTCACTTTAGCGAGGTGGTGCAGTCTCTGTAAGGGCGACGAACTACACCGCCAATACATCATTATACATTCCTCACGTGTCCCATAAAGGAATAGAGACGCACTCGACTTTCAGTAATCCTGCATTTATTCTTGCCAGAACTCAATAACAACGCGTGCCTCCCCTACGCGTTTCGGTCTCCTGACCTTCCTCATGGGAAAATTGGCCATATATTGTATCTATTCACACTGATGTCCTTTATATCATTGGCCCCTCCCTCACATGGGCCAACCAATCCGCATCGTGCAGATGTATTCTGGTCTTCATAGTCCATCAAAATCATGGCGCTCTTCCATGTGCAATCAAATTAGGACAACAGATATTTTAATATTTCAAATGAGAATTTAACCCCTCAATGGGTCCGCATTGCTCATGTTCCATTTTGCAATTGTATCCACGCCTGAAAGCGCCTGGTGAGCCCATCATTGAAGGGAAACCGGGACCCTCTACACAGCGATCTGCGGTAGTACATGCCGCCTCCATTTACCTGGCAGCATGTTACTCACTTTAGCGAGGTGGTGCAGTCTCTGTAACGGCGTCGGACTACGCGGCCAATACATCATTAAACATTCCTCACGTGTCCAATAAATGAATAGAGACGCACTCAACTTTCAGTAATCTTGCATTTATTCTTGCAAGAACACATTAACGCATGCCTCCCCTACGCCTTTTGGTCTCCTGACCTTCTTCATGGGAAAATTGGCCATATATTGTATCTATTCACACTGATGTCCTTCATATCATTGGCCCCTCCCTCACATGGGCCAACCAATCGGGATCGTGCAGATGTATGCTGGTCTTCGTAGTCCATCAAAATCATGGCGCTCTTCTATGCGCAATCAAATTAGGACAACAGGGGTCGCATTGCTCATGTTCCATTTTGCATTTGTATCCACACCTGAAAGCTCCTGGTGAGCCCATCATTTAAGGCAAAACATTCCTCACGTGTTTTCCATCTCATCCCAATTAATAAAACAGAAACCTCACATACCTTTGGTAAAACAAGTAACTCTATCTTTACATGCTAAAATGCATATAGTCATCTCACAAAAGTGAAAATGAAAATATAGCAATCAGTGAGAGAGAGGATGATTTTGGGGTCCTCCCTAACCTAGGGAGAGAACCAAGCAGATGCCTTGAACACAAAGAGCACATCATGCTGAACGATTCGGTGGTGGTCCCATCCTCCTAGGACCACCCTAAGCACAGTTATGGGCAAAAATACAATCCCAACCAAAGGCCCTGCAAAGCATTATGGGACGAGATTCTAGAGTGCAGTGAATATTATAGTATCCAATATCAAAACATTCCTCAAGCAGCAGTGGCTCTCCCGGCTCAGCTGAGAGCTAATACTATAATATTCACTGCACTCTAGAATCTCACCCCATAATGCTTTGCTGGGCCTTTGGTTGGCATTGTATTTTTGCCCATAACTTTGCTTGGGGTGGTCCTAGGAGGATGGGACCACCACCGAATCGTTCAGCATGATATGCTCTTTGTGTTCAAGGCATCTGCTTGGTCCTCCCCCTATGTTAGGGGGGACCCCAAAATCATCACCTCTCTCATTGCCTGATATTTTTCAAAGCTCACTTTTGTGAATTGGTTATATGCTTTTTAGCATGTAACGGTAAAGTTGTTTTATCAATGAAACAATACCAATAGGAAAGGAGCGTATCTCCTTCTTTCAATGTTATCAATCAATTATTGAATTTCTCAAAGAAAGTCCAGTCCACAGGCCATTTTTTGGGACGGTGGGATTTATCGGACCGGCTGCTCACGGGAATGACTTACAGAAGTAGAGAAGAATGCAGCACTTGTGATTGTGAAAGAGAGGACGACAGAATATGGAATAAGGAAGATCGTGAGGACTGAGCAAAAACTGAGCAAAAACTGTTGATGTGAAACAAGAACACAGTATTCCTGAATGAGATAGTGTGAAAATCAGGACGTCGATTACGGATTGATCGTGAGGAATGTATAAGAAATCGGTTACATGAAATAAAGAGGTTATTCATGGGAGCGCTTAAAAAAGATGCCCGTTTGACTTGTGATATGAATAAAGGTCCAACAAGAATTGAACAAGCCCTGATGAAGTCCGGGTTAGGACGAAATGCGTAGGCTGAAAAGATTTGATGAAATTGTCTGAAAAGATTTGATGAAATTGAATGAATGACATCATATGATGTTCTTTCTTTAATAAATTTGGAACAAAAATTCTTTGGAACTAAAAAATGGTCTGTGGACTGGACTTTCTTTGAGAAATTCAATAATTGATTGACAACATTGAAAGAAGGGGATACGCTCCTTTCCTATTGGTATTGTTTCATTGAGGATTGTGGCCTGTGAGCGGTGGGCCACGGGAAGTTGAGCGTTGCTATTTGAATTGAGAACAATATTATCCAAGAACAACAATATTATCCAAGAACAACGACTTGTGCGCACATGTTTCAAGCCCTCACCGCCCTGGGTTCAGTGAAAGATTGTTTTATCAATGGGTTGTGGGTGCAGTAGCTATCTCCACTACTTTGCGTAGTTCAAGTTTTTGCATGAATTCCGTAAACTGCGTAGTTAGCAAATCTCTTCATTGCCCATGGTTACTATCAACGCGTGCCTACCCTACGCATTTCAGTCTCCTGACCTTCTTCATGGGAAAATTGGCCATATATTGTATCTATTCACACTGATGTCCTTTATATCATTGGCCCCTCTCTCACATGGGCCAACCTATCGGGATCGTGCAGTTCGTAGTTCATCAAAATCCTGGCACTCTTCTAAGCGCAATCAAATTAAGACAACAGATATTTTAATATTTCAAATGAAAATCCAACCCCTCAATGGGTCCGCATTGCTCATGTTCCATTTTGCAATTGTATCCATGCCTGAAAGCTCCTGGTGAGCGTATCTATTCCTTTATGGGCCACGTGAGGAATGTTTAATGATAGAAAGAAATGGGCGTGCCTCGCAGACCCCCCTGGCCCCAGGCCCCAGGTACCACCAACTCCCATGACAAATAACTTTAAAAAGTGGAAGTGGGGCTGCATGGCCCCTCTCCCGGGCCATATACGGCCCCGGGGACCACCTCCTCCACGGGGTGGCCCGTGAAAAGTAAAGGAGGGGGGCCACGTGGCCCCCCTCCTGGAGCCATTAATGGCCCTGGGGAGATGGAACGATTGCTCTTGCACACATGGAGTTGCCTTTCCAGAAGCTCGCTGTGTGCAATAGCACTGCCGGCTCCCGCAGGAGGTGGGGAGCCGGCTGGAACATATGGGCACTCAGACACCCACTCACACACGGATACACACAGTCATACAGCCACTCACATAATATATGTTAGAAATAGTATCACTCATTAGTAGTACACCTAGTATACTAATGTAACTCTTGTGGTAGCTTCATATATATGTTTCACACTCATAAACTCTTAAAATGTACTTACACTCACTGGATGATGTCATCAGTGATGTAATTTGAGATGTCATCAGTTATGTCACTGAACATGTCATGAGTGATGTAATATGTTAGGTCATAAGCAGTGCATAGCTGGGGCATAAGTTATAGTTAACTCAGCTAACTATAACTGCTGAATTTCACTGGTTTTGTACAAGTGAAACGTGAGCCTAACTATAACATCCCTGTAACCTTTGAATTTTTCAGTGAATATTTAATATGCTACCTAATGCCACATTACCCCTTGAGTCCATTCGGTACCGGTGCGCATACGGGGCAAGGCACCCTGTACAAATCAACAGCACAGCTCCAGAGAATCTAGAGAATGACGCACACTCATGGTGGTGTGAGAAGCAGGATTTATTTTGTGTTGATCATCTCCATAAACAGCAAATAGAGCAAAGAGCACCCTACGAATTTCGGCATTACATACGCCTTGTTCACGGGTGAAGCACTCGATTACTGTGCATGTTTTAACAACAAGTGGTGTGAACAGTGAAGAAGGACACGCAGGTCCACAGTAGTCAGTTAAGCAGTGGTGGCCATCTTAGAACCTGGTACTATACAGCTTAAGGAACATGTCAGCAATAATAATGCAAGTATTATTGGAAGCAGAGTCCATAATTACAAATATCATTAGGTTCGACTGTGAGTCATTTAGAGCCAAAATAATGATTCAAATGTACATCGAAGAAAATGTGGCCAGAGGAACTGTAGCACTGACCTTGCCTTCCAGCTAGAATGTGCACTCATGACTAGAAGATTTAGACAGAGAGGCGACAGGCAGAACACTCTTGAAAAAGCAGCCCTCAAGGCCAAAAACATGAGGAGGGAAGAGCTATTGATCCCCAAAAGGCAACCTGATAAGGAATCTTCCAACACGAGTAGATTCATAACCACATATGCAAGAAGGCAGGAGAAATCAAGAAAATACTACACAAACACTGGCCAATACAATCTACAGAGATGAGCCTCACGGGCTTCATAGAAGACAACCCTAAAATAACATTTAGAAAAGGTAAAACACTCACGAATAGACTGAGCAAGAGTGATGTAGGTATCAAGACCCACAGTGCGTCAAATGTTCAAGGTTTCTTCCTTTGCACTAGGTGCAAGGCAAGTAAATACAGGTCAGCGACCAAGATCAGAACTCATCTTACTTGCCGCTCGGATTTTACTGTATATGTATTGAAATGCCAGTGTGAGTGTTGGCAGATAGAGAGTATTACCCACCCCACGCAAAAGAGAATTTTAGAACATGAAAGAGCTATATATTATTGGCCTTAACACTAAAACCCGGTTGGTCTCAGTATGGAGGAAGAACTGACTATGCATGTGGGATACTGCTTGTCACTGCTTTACTGTTTCCCAAGTGATTTAACTTAGCTGCTTTGCCTTCAAAATGTGAAGCATATTTTAGAGCTGTTTATTTTACAATCATCTTAGTTACGCTCTCTCTCTCTTTCTCCCCTCCTGTTTTCTGTATGTACAGAATATTTGTTTCAGGATTTTAATATGTACTTTAGATTTGTGCACTATCCCTGCTTGTATTTGATAGATCTAACTCTGTTCTTACTTTGTTTTAATCACATGCACTTTTTCACTTTTTCATACACAGACTTTTGTCTTTTGCAGGCCTGTAGATCCTGTATTGAATATTATGACAGATCTACCCTCCTTTTGGAGCATGTAGGTTGGAACCTGGAAACTACTAGTGATAGCGTCTTGACATGGGATACGTTCTGTGCACTCTGTGAGCCAACAGAGGCTTAACATGCCACCTTGCTATGTATATATTTTGTCTATTCTGGTCACCCAAAGTAGTTAAGTGCTTCACCCATGAGCAGGGTGTTTGTAACGTTGAAATGCGTATGGTGCTCTTTGAACTATGTTTATGGAGATGATTAGCACGAAATAAATCCATCTGCTCACACCATCATGAGTGCACATCTTTCTGTGGATTGTCTGGAGCTGTGCTATATATATGTATCCTCCGAAAAGCGGCTCAACTTTTGCTGGCTTTTCCCACTGCTCTCCAGCGGTGCGAAACCCCTCGGCGGAGCCCAGCCTGTATATGTCCAACACCTTTTTAAAGAGAAGAAACGGGTCGCAGTCACGGAAGGTTTTCAAATTTCTTGTTTACTTTCAATTCATCGGACCGAAAGCAGTACCGACGCGTTTCGGTCTCCCCGAGACCTTGTTCACGATAGTATTCGTGATGTATTCTTAACCAATTATATACATTATTGTTAAGTGCAAGTTCAATGGTCACTTCCTGTTATTACATCACTGGGTATTCTGGGAGATGTAGTTTCCTATTATGTGATACCACTTTAAACGAAGTCATAGGTGACCAAAAATTGATGTTATGTGAAATTCAATGTGCACTGTTTATGTGAGAAAATGAATGCATCTTGTAATTGCCCTTATTCAGCTTGGTCACTAGTTAAAATCACAATCTATTGTCAATTTATATATGCATTTCGTCATTTTGTAAAGAAATTGATGACATTTCTGATACAAATCAAGCCCTCCAGTGGGTTAATTATAAATTGACACAACCAATCCTCAAGTGGAATAACATCATAGTAACCAGGTTATACACACTCTTTGATGACTGGACGATTACAGAAGTGCTTTGAATTGTGCTAATAGTGTGAGTTTAAAGTGAATTGTGTAAATTAAAAGCAAATATGAGACAAATGAAGCGATTCATAGATGTACATATAATTCTTCACTCTGATTTAACCCATACGGAGTGAAAGTCCGTAGGTTTAAGATGTGTCGGGATTCTCTCTGACGCAGCTTCCTCTCCCTGTCGCCGCCTCGATTATGGCGGGCTACTGTTTCAATTGCATAGAATTGCAAAAGTTTCCTCCATAATATGATTCCATATGTTTTGCCACCGCGTTACTGCGGTCTTTGTTGATAGTCGCACAGACATATTCTGAGATTCGTTTTTTAAAATCACAGATTGTGCTTCCCACATATTTGAGAGAACATGGGCATTCGATGACATATACTACATATTGGCTCTTACATGTGATCAGTTCCTGAATTTTGAACGTTTTGTTATTTGCCAATTTGATCTCTCTTGTATTCTTTGCGAACGGGCACACTTTAAAATTGTGACATTTTACAAAGCCTTTAGTGTTAAGCCACTGAGTTGGTTTATTCTTCTTCTTTTTGAAATAGCTGTGAACCAACCGATTTTTTAGGTTACTTGCTCTTCTGAATGTCACATTCGGATGTTTGCCCCTAATTTGGCCCACTGTTGGGTCTAGTTGAAGTATTTTCCAGTTCTTCCTTAGAATTCCTTTGATTTATTTTTTAATTTTTTATTTAAACCTTTATTGAAGTTTTCAACAAAACAAAGAGACATGACTTCAATCAGCATAGTATTAGATTTACGCAAGTAATCAAACATAATACATCAATATACATTCAGTTTTATCCATGGTTACCATGCGTTATTCATTATCCGTCCATATTACCAAAATTAGCATCATTGCCAAGGTCTTGAGTTGTAGCATAGGCTATCCTTATCCGAATACATGAAGTGTGGGGCCTAGGTCAGTCTCGCCTCTACCGTTCTTGGCAGCCTGACAACACCTTTTCCTGCTACCTTTCTATCACCCTTCTAATGTTCGTGTTCAGCCTCCTCCTCACGCACACCAGCAGCAGTCTCACAACCAGAAGGCACAACTTTAGACAACAGGTATGTCTGGTATAAAGTCCAAAAGGTTTTAGGCCGACTGCGCGGGGGAGAAGCTTGCTGTAAGTCTCAGTTTGTGTGTTGCAGAACAACATGTCCCTGCTCCACTCTACAATGGTGGGGATCGGGCCTCTTGACCAGCGCTTTGCCACACACCGTCTAGCTATTAACAAACCCATGTCTACTAATCTGCGGACTGATTTAGGGAGTGGCTTTGAGTACCCTAATAAAGCCAGCATGGAATCTGGCGTGGTGTGCGTGTCTACAATCTGGCTTAATTCTTTAAACACCAGGCCCCAAAAACTATTAATCCCAGGACATAGCCAAGCTAAATGGAAAAAATCTGCCCGGGGCTCAGCACAGCGATCGCATTCAGCTGTGTCCCGCAGTCGATAGCGACATAGTCTCTCCGGCGTATAGTACACCCTGTTTAGGAACTTAAAATGGATGGGCCTGTGTCTCCCATTCAGCGAGGCCCGTTTCGAGTTCTTGCAGCAGTAACTCCAGGTAGCGTCATCTAGTTCTCTACCTAGGTCCATTTGCCATGCAAGTCTCGCCTTAGTATAAAAGTTTTCCCTGTACCCCTGAGTGAGTTTGTAGATTTTAGACACAATTTTAATTGGGGAGCCAGTTTTGATGACGTACGTAGTGGTACAACTTCGGGCGGTTCTTCTAGATCACTGCCTAATATGTCAGCCATTGCATGCCTCATTCTATGAAACTGAAATCTATGTAGCAATGATGCAGTAGCATCTGGCCCCCCAAGCTGTTCCCATGTTTTGACCTTCCCATCCTGGAACATATCTCCTATGGTCGTTGCCCCCAGTGATCTGAGTGCTCTAGTTACGCCCAGGTCTTTACAAGAGGGAATCCAATGGCACCACTCCATGGGAGCCAACGGGGAGTACAATATCGCTCCAGAGTGTAACTTCAGCAGGTGGTGCCAGGCATGTCTCGTTGCGTTTATAGAGTCTAGGATCCCCGTCCTACGGTCAGGAGATGAGAACAACATAGTATGTAACTGCAGTGGGGAGGCCGCTGCCCGTTCTATCTGTAAGTGCGGTGTGTCTGATGAGCCATGAATCCACTGATGAGCGTGCGCGCTTTGTGCCGCCCTATGGTATAACTCGAGATCCGGGGCTCCCAGCCCCCCAGACGATACAGGAGTGTGAGTATATCCCAACGAACCCTGGCATGTTTACCGGCCCACGCAAGTTTGGTTAACATCTTGGTAAGTGTGTGGAAAAAGACCCCCGGGAGGACCATAGGGATGTTGGAGAACAGGAAATGAAAGCGTGGGAGAATTAGCATTTTCATTATCGAAATTCGCCCCATTAGGGACAGCGGAAGCCGAATCCATTTTTCAATGTCATCTCCCAATTTATTTACAGCCACCCCAAAATTTTCACGGAACACCACCTCCGAGTCAGTATGTATCCTAATTCCCAGATAGCGGACTGACTCTGTTGTCCACTGCAGTGGGTAGTCGGGTTGAAAAGGGACAGTAGCTGGGGTAAGGGGTAGGATCAGAGACTTCGCCCAGTTCACTCTCAAACCTGAGAGCGCACCAAATTTCACTACTTCCCTCAGAGTAGGAGACAAGTGATTTTCCGGGTCTCTAACGTAAAGAAGCGTGTCATCTGCATATGTGGAAACTATGAGCTGGTATTGCGGAAGACGTATACCCCTATGATTGTGGTATTCGCGCAAAGCGCAGGCCAGTGGTTCCGCCACCAGTGCATATAAAATCGGGGATAGAGGGCATCCCTGCCGGGTACCTCTCGTAATAGGTATCTGACCGGTAACCAAAGAGCCAATTTTTATTCTAGCGGTAGGTGAATTATACAAGATTCCCATCATTTGGAGGAACATATTACCCATTCCCATTCTTGTCAGTACAATTTTCATGAATTGCCATTCGACCGAATCGAAGGCCTTTTCCATATCTAAAAAGACCGCCACCGCCTTCACGTCTTGTCTGGTGTGCTGTATCGCCCCAAAGACCGTTCTTAAATTGTAGGTCAAGTTCCTGCCTGAAATAAAGCCCGCCTGTTCTGGGGCAACCAAATGCAGAACCAACGGTGTCAGACGAGTAGCGTGGATTTTGGCATAAATCTTCGTATCCACATTTAGTAATGATAGGGGAAGGTACGAGGAACATTCAAGTGGGGACTTGTCCGGCTTCAATATAGCCACTATAACCGCCTCCCTCATTGACGGTGGCATGATACCATCTACCACCATATCTTCGAATAGTGTGATCAAGTGTGGGACCAGTAGATCTCGGAATTCTTTGTAAAAAGTGACCGTAAGACCATCCACCCCAGGGGCACTCCCCGACCTCATTCCCGCAAGCGCAGCAAGAATTTCCTCTTTCTCCAGGGGACGCATTAGGTATTCCCGATGCTCATTGGTTAGCCATGGCAATTTCACATGGGGCAAATAGTCTAATATTTCGGATTCATCGCCATCGTGCCGGGAGCGATACCAAGTCGCGTAGTACTGACGGAACCACTCTAGTATCTCTGTGTCTCCCGTTATTGCCTCCCCCTGTTCGCCCCTGATTTCCGAGAGCGCCGGAGTTTCTCTGCGTTTCTTCAGGAGGGAAGCCAGGACCGCGCCCGGATGCTCCCCTTCACCGTACATGCGTGCTGTAGCGTATTTGCCGAGGTGCCTTAGCTCCGCGTCTGCCGTGTCATGGTATTCGGCCAATAGAGTTTTGAACCATTCTGTGTCCGCATCAGGAGCGCCCACCACCAGCTGGTGCTCTAACAATTTAAGGAAACCCTCCAATTCAGAGAGTTTCCTGCGAAGTGCCCTGAGCACCCCTGAATGTTTAGACATAGCCACTCCACGAATATAAACCTTAAACGCTTCCCATACCGTAGCAAATGCATCCACCGAGCCTATATTGCAGGAGAAAAATGTGTCTATCGCTTCAGCCATTTCAGACCTAAATGCTGTATCCAGCAGCGAGTATGGGGGGAAGCGCCAGGTGAAAGGTGGGATCCGTTTCTCTGGGGTAGCTACCTCCAAAAGTACAGGGGAGTGGTCAGAGTAGGTACGTGGGTGCACAGTGCACTCCCAGACTCCCGTATAGATGTGCGGGGAGGCTAGCCAATAATCAATTTGCGTGTGTAAGCTATGGAACGCCGACTAGTGTGTGTACCCACCCCGGCTCGGATGGCATTGCCGCCAAACATCAGTAAGATCTATTTGCGTCATCGCAGCCGGAATGGCACGAGCTGCCGCTGAAGCCCGCCACTCTGGCCCACCAGATCTGTCTAGGGTCGGGTTCAAAATACAGTTCAAGTCTCCCCCCCAGAGTTGAGGTCTCCCTGTGTAGACCCGCATCTTATCTGTAAGAGAGGTGTAGAACCCCGGATGATCATAGTTAGGGCCATATATATTGACCACTATCAAGTCTAATCCCTTCCCTGTGCAGCGAGAAACCACATATCTGCCCCCAGGGTCTGAATCCAGGGGTTGTAGCTTGAGGTGAGATTTAGGGTTCACCCAGGTAATCACTCCCCGCGCATGGGTGGTAAAGCCCGCCCCGTGGGAGTTTCCCAGTAAACTACGGCTGCGAAACATAGTGCTATTTAGGGGTAAGTGTGATTCTTGTAACAGGGCAATGTCTATTCTGTGTCTCGTCAAGTAAGCTACAACCTTTCTTAGCTTTCTATGGTCATTTAGGCCTCTAACATTCCAGGTCATAGCCCTCAACACATTGTGTGTACCCAGATCCCGCTCGCTACAACTCATCATGTATATGGGAAATCAGTAGTATGCAATAGATGCTGGTACTCATGACTATAATGAAAGGAAACCTTGGTCGTCCGAACCTAGTGCTGCAAAAAACTCTGCAATGTGTCTGTCTCAATTCCCCCCTTCCCCCACCCATGCCAAGCTATGCCCAACTGTGCGTTGGCGAAATCCCCCCACAGAACCCCAAATTATCATAACAAATTCACATCAAACAGCTCAGTTATTGCAATTAAAGAAGTTAGACTTCAGATGTGGTGCACACGCGTGGGCGGATGTCGCCTGCCCGTGTAGGAATGTAACTACGGTAGATTAACTACACATTGCCGTCCGCCATCTTAGATTCTAGTTGCTTAAGATAAAGGATCCTATGGCTCAGCCAGTGCCCCTGACTTTGTATAAGATACATCGCTCGCACCAACCCCAATCGCACAACCCAGGCGCATAATGAAGGCACCCGGAAAGGTCCCCGGTCCCCAAATAAGCAGTAACACAGCACTCTAAAGAGACAATCACGCAACAGACCATGCACCAACCCCATCTCTAACGAGCCCCCCTTCAAGTGTCCACTTCTTATCTGGCAGAATGTTGGAGTCACATCAGTCCTGCTCATCCAGACTACCACCAGTCGCTCCCTTCTCCACAGCGTGCTCCGGACTTCTCCGTCTCTCCCTTGCCCAGTCTTTCAATGCTTTCTGCAGTACTTTGGGGTCAGTGAAGATCCTGGATTGGCCCTGTCTGTTAACACGTAACCTTGCCAGGTAGAGCATGGCGTAGTCAACATTCTGTACCCGCAGTTGCTTCTTGAGGGAAGCAAATTGTTTGCGAGCTTCCTGCACTCGAACTGTAAAGTCCGGGTAAAGCGAGATCGCAGAACCCGCGTACTGCAAGGTTTGCTTCTCTCTCGCTATCCGCAAGGCTGTGTACGATCCCTGTAGTTCAGGAGCTTCGCGATGATAGGCCGCGGTGGAGCGCCCGGGGCAGGTCTCGGGCCCAGCGAACGGTGAGCTCTCTCCACCACAAACAGACGAAAATTTGTCGGCGCCCAGCAAAGTATGAAGGAGATTTCCACGAAGAGCTCCATATTTCCCACTTGCGTGGATTCCAGCAGGCCCATTATGCGTATGTTGCATCTCCGGGAACGGACTTCGAGGTCTTCTGCGTTATCCTGAAGCATTTGCAACGCCTTGTTCATCTGTTTCTGAGTTATATCTAGCTCTGTCTGTGTCTCTTCAACGTCAGCTACTCTGCACTCCGCCATATCTAATCTCTCTACTTGCTTGTCCATGCGTTCCGTCATCCTGTCCATCCGGTACGACAGGGAGTCCAACTTAGAGTCTATGGCTGACAGACTGGCCTGTAGGCTTTTCTGCATGGCTGCAAGCATGGTCCGAATATCTCCATCCACCTGCTCTGGGCTTTCCTCTGGCGCGTCGTGGCTCCCCTCCGGGGCATTTTCTCTGGTCCGAGACTTGCGCTGATCGAAGGTGAGCTTCGGTTGAGTTATGTCAACTTTCCCCATTATGGGAGCACAGGGAGCGCAGCCACAACACACTCCACCTCCAGATACATTTTAGGTAGCTGTGTGCCCCCTCGTTGGGCCATAGGGAAAAGTGTGTCCGGTTGTCACCGTCCCGCAGGGCGCAGCAGCTGCAGCTTCACTATTCACCCAAAGGCAGGGCACCGCAGCGCCCCAGCCCGTGCAGCACCTGGAGGAGCGCAAATCGCTATGCGCCCACAACCAGAGGTGCACCCCAGTTGCACCTCGTTGTATGTTCCACTGAAGTGTTCGCTCCACTGTAGTTCTTAAATGAGAATGGGGGCTTCTCTCTTTAAGTGTGACTTTTCAACATAGGCCTTATCAAGCCATTCTGGCGCACCGGGGGCCACAGAAAGTAGCAGTAATCTCTGTCCCAGCAGGAGGGGGAAAGCAACAGGCGCCTCGTCCCCCCGAGTTCGCCCCCTGCGATACGCCGAGTCAGAGGCAGGCAGAATCCTCTTCAATTGCCCTCGTCGGGCTCCGCTAGGGAGAAAGGACCAAGAGCTCGCTGCAGCGCCTTCATGGGCGGCGGCGGGTCACGCAGAGCCGATCGCCCGCAGCCCACGACCGGGACTGCCGTCAATAGGCCGCCGGTGTTGTTGATAGGCCGCAAAGGGAACCCAGGGACAGCAGGGGGCAAGGGCTCGGCAGTCAGAGCAGTCCCGAACAGCTCCCCAAGTCCGGGTGTCCAGGAGAGGTTCGGCGGCACCGTTAGGTCTCGATCGGGCAGTGCTCACATTCCGCCGCACCTCACCCGGTGGCAGGCCAATCAAGTCCGCAATGTGCAGCAGCGTCTCAAGCAGTGCTCCGCCGGCAGCGCATTCACCGGCCGCCTCAGCTCAGTGCCCCCGAGCGGAGCCTCGTTCCCAGCGCCGCTGCAGGCCTCCTTACGCAGATCCCCGTCCCAGGGTCCGCAGCCAATAACTTGAGATTCCGGGCACCAATTCAGGTAGAAACGGCAGAAAAGTGCGGGGCAGGTCGCCCGACACACGGTGACGTGTAATTGCAGCAGTTTGCGCGACTTTTACTCAGGATACCTGTCGAAGTGTATGATGGCAAGACGGAACTCACGGCTTAGGTGGCCATCTTCGGTGCAGGCAAGCTCCGCCTCCTCGAATTCCTTTGATTCATTTGAATATGTGGTGATCAGCCTGATTGTTTCTGAATTTTCACTGGTCTCAGGTGTTTTAATTTTCAGAATTTCCTCTCTTGTTTTTTGATTAGATTTTTCCCAACCTCTTTTTATTGTGCCTTCACGATAACCTCTGCACTTGAATCTTCGGATGTCACTTGGCTGTGTCTATGCCATTCCTCATTTTCTAAGCAACTTCTGCGAATTCTTAAGAACTCCCGTATGGGATGTTTTGAATTAGTGTTTGCTGGTGGAAACTTTCCGCATGGAGTGTGGCATTTGTGGCTGTTGACTTCCGATGTAAAGTTGTGTGTATTTTATTGTCCTGTATGTAAATTTCTGTATAGAGAAATGTCACTTTCTTTTGGCTGATATTGTAGGTGAATTTAAAGTTGGCTGGTGTTGAGTTTAGAATGTTAAAATACTCCTTGAAGTCTTCCTCTGATCCATCCCAAATGATGAGAAGATCATCAATGAAACGTAGCCACATGATTGTTTTGTTCACAAATTTATCATTATCCGGATGCCAGACTAGTTTCTGTTCCCACCAGCCCATTACAAGACAGGCATAACTAGGGCTAAAAGAAAGGCCCATAGCTGTCCCTTTTGTCTGTTTATAGATTTCATCACCCAAGAGGAAAATATTTTGAGTCAGGCATATTTTTATCATTTCAAGTATCATTTGGTTATGCTGGGCATAATGTATATTCCTTTCATTGAGAAAAATTTGCAGGCTTGAATCCCAATATAATTCTCTATATTGGTGTATAATGAACCCACGTCCATTGTTATTAGCTTGTATGTTTCCTGCCAGGGGGTTCCTTGTAAGTGTCTCAGCAAATCACTGGTATCCTTGATGTAGGAGTTGAGGCTTAAGACAAAAGGCATTAAAAAATAATCAATGTAATTTGCAATAGGTTCCAACAGTGCCCCTTTTGCAGATATGATGGGTCGACCCTGTGGTTTTGTCGGATTTTTATGGATCTTTGGCAGAAAGTATATTGTTGCTGTTATGGGATAATCTGTAGTTAAATACTTGTGTTCATCCTCATCAATGAGATTTGATGATAGCCAATCCATAAGTTTGTTGTCAAATTCTGTTTTCAGTCTTGGAGTTGGGTTCGTTTCCAGTTTTTGATAGCAGTTGGTATTACTCAATTGGTGATGTGCCTCCTTTATATAATCATTTTTATCCCAAATGATATTGCCGCCTTTGTCTGCCATTTTGATCTTGATTTGTTCATCTTGAGTTAGATTTACGAGTGCTTTTCTCTCTTGCGTGGTGAGGTTATCTGAATACCTTGTTTTTTTCAACTTGTATAGATCTTGGATCACTGCTTCATGGAAAATGTCAATTTTGTTGCCAGCTGTTAATTGAGGGTAAAAACGTGATATCGGTTTTTTACCACTCAAACCCGCACCCATTTGGGGGCAAGCTGTATCCAAGGTGATGTTGTTTATTTCCTCTGTTTCATCCAAATTGATTAGTGTCAGTAGGCCATTTGACTCTTTGGCTGTGAGGGTTGAAATTGGTGTTTCAATGGCCTTCCTGAAGTCCCGCATTTCTTTATTTTCAGCAAAGATTTTAGCTAGTTTAATTTTCCTCACATATTGGTATAGGTCAATTCTAGTCTGTGCCATGTCCATCTGTCCAATTGGACAAAAATTTAGCTCACGTTTCAACAGTGATATTTCTGATTCCGTCATACATCTGTTAGATAGATTGACTATTGCCAATTCCTGTGTTGGATCTAGTGTATTTTCTTCTGACGCATGCTCCTCCTGGTTGTGCCCAGTTTTTCTGTTGTTCCACTTGCTCCTTTTTCCTCTTCTTGTTTGTTTTTGTACTCCCGAGGGCGTCCTCTTCCTCTGTATCCTTGTGGTTGAGTGTTCATGTTTTGTTCCCACTGGCGTTGTTGGAGCATAAGTCGCATGTCCCCTAAAAAAGTACGTTTCGCTCTCTCTCCGGTTGTTTCTGTTTCTCCCTCACTTGCATCTGTTGAGGTAAGGGATGAGAGGCTACTTGAAATGTTTGTCAAGTCGTCCATTTTGTCCTGTTGTTTGAAAGTGTCGAACTTCCTGGCATATGTAAAGATTCTTCCTTCCGCGTAGTCGTCTTTATCGCGTTGGAACTTCGTTTGTTTGCGTAATTGGACAGTCTCCTCATGTCTCTCAATTTGTCATTCCAGATCTTCCTTGAATTTAGACATTTCTGGGTTGAGTTCCAGTGTTGCTAATTCTTTTTCCAAGTTCTGTATTTGTTCCTTGATTTTATTAAGTGCAATTTCTATATGTTTCACCAGTATAACTCTGGGCACCCTTTGTACTTCCAAGTATTTCTTTAAAGTAATGACTTCCCACCATTTATTTATCTCCTTCTTTGACAATTTTTCCCAGAGTTTTAATTTGCTCTTTGCGTCCGATTCTTTTGGGAGAGATTTTTGTTCTTTACCACTTGTGCTGCTTATTTCTTGATCAAAAATGATGACAATAATTTGCTTCGTTTTGCCTCTCTTTTCTCCATTCTAAACGCTTTCGGTTTTCCGTTGCTTGTTTAATGTTACTTTGTATTATTTCTACAAGAGGACACCTTCCGTCTGTGAATTCAATCAAATAACTTCCAAAAGTCTCTACCACCCGTTGGTAGTGAAACCATTAGTGTGGTTGTTCATTTGGTTATTGATTGCTGCATCACAGACTAACCGGCAGGCAAAATGTTTTGCCAAACAAATACAGAAGATGATCACGCTTACCTACTTGGCAGCGAACACGTTTTCCTCGACCCTCCGGTTTCGGATGGCGTGTCCCTGGTGTTCGGTATTTGCAAGTTTCCGTTGTGGCAATATGCCGGCGGTCACCGGATCCAGCTAATACATCCTCCGAAAAACGGATCAACTTTTGCTGGCTTTTCCCAGTGCTCTCCAGCGGTGCGAAACCCCTCGGCAGAGCCCAGCCTGTATATGTCCAACACCTTTTCAAAGAAAAGAAACGGGTCGCACTCACGGAAGGTTTTCAAATTTCTTGTTTACTTTCAATTCATCTGACCGAAAGCAGTACCGACGCGGTTCGTTCTCTCCGAGACCTTGTTCACGATAATACTCGTGATGTATTCTTAACCAATTATATACATTATTTTTAAGTGCAAGTTCAATGGTCACTTCCTGTTACAATTACAAGATGCATTCATTTTCTCACATAAACAGTGCACATTGAATTTCACATAACATCAATTTTTGGTCACCTATGACTTTCTTTAAAGTGGTATCACATAATGGGAAACTACATCTCCCAGAATACCCAGTGATGTAATAACAGGAAGTGACCATTGCGAAGTGGGTTCAGCGTTTGCACACACTGTCTCCGTTCAAGCCTCTGAAGAGAAGCATATGGAGCTTCGAAACGCGTCAGGCATTTCCATTACGGAGCAGCTTCTACAAGCGGATCCTCGTCCCTGCCTATCATAAACAAAGCTGTTGATCGAGTGCTACTCACCAGGTGGACAACCTTTGGAGCAGAATGTAATACGCGGCCGTCCTGCCGCGGAGTGTGCACCACCCCATAATGTTATGGGGGCCACCCGACATGGTAACGATCATGTCGGCTATGTGGGCCAGCAGCCGCAAACAGGATTGAGGACGAGTCCACTTGCAGGGTCCATACAGGACAAGATTTGTGTGCTATCCGGACCACATTTCCCAAAATGCACAGTCTCATTCGAGCTTCCCATTGGTGGGTGTGCAATATGAAAATGGCGAAGTGGGTTCAGCGTTTGCACACACTGTCTCCGTTCAAGCCTCTGAAGAGAAGGATATGGAGCTTCGAAACGCGTCAGGCATTTCCATTACGGAGCAGCTTTTACAAGCGGATCCTCGTCCCTACCTATCATAAACAAAGTTGTTGATCGAGTGCTACTCACCAGGTGGACAACCTTTGGAGCAGAATGTAATACGCGGCCGTCCTGCCGCGGAGTGTGCACCACCCCGTAATGTTATGGGGGCCACCCGACATGGTAACTATCATGTTGGCTATGTGGGCCAGCAGCCGCAAACAGGATTGAGGACGAGTCCACTTGCAGGGTCCATACAGGACAAGATTTGTGTGCTATCCGGACCACATTTCCCAAAATGCACAGTTTCATTCGAGCTTCCCATTGGTGGGTGTGCAATATGAAAATGGCGAAGTGGGTTCAGCGTTTGCACACACTGTCTCCGTTCAAGCCTCTGAAGAGAAGCATATGGAGCTTAGAAACGCGTCAGGCATTTCCATTACGGAGCAGATTCTACAAGCGGATCCTCGTCCCTGCCTATCATAAACAAAGCTGTTGATCGAGTGCTACTCACCAGGTGGACAACCTTTGGAGCAGAATGTAATACGCGGCCGTCCTGCCGCGGAGTGTGCACCACCCGTAATGTTATGGGGGCCACCCGACATGGTAACTATCATGTCGGCTATGTGGGCCAGCACCCGCAAACAGGATAGAGGACGAGTCCACTTGCAGGGTCCATACAGGACAAGATTTGTGTGCTATCCGGACCACATTTCCCAAAATGCACAGTCTCATTCGAGCTTCCCATTGGTGGGTGTGCAATATGAAAATGGCGAAGTGGGTTCAGCATTTGCACACACTGTCTCCGTTCAAGCCTCTGAAGAGAAGCATATGGAGCTTCGAAATGCGTTAGGCATTTCCATTACGGAGCAGCTTCTACAAGCAGATCCTCGTCCCTGCCTATCATAAACAAAGCTGTTGATCGAGTCCTACTCACCAGGTGGACAACCTTTGGAGCAGAATGTAATACGCGGCCATCCTGCCGCGGAGTGTGCACCACCCCGTAATGTTATGGGGGCCACCCGACATGATAACTATCATGTCGGCTATGTGGGCCAGCAGCCGCAAACAGGATTGAGGACGAGTCCACTTGCAGGGTCCATACAGGACAAGATTTGTGTGCTACCCGGACCACATTTCCCAAAATGCACAGTCTCATTCGAGCTTCCCATTGGTGGGTGTGCAATATGAAAATGGCGAAGTGGGTTCCACGTTTGCACACACTGTCTCCGTTCAAGCCTCTGAAGAGAAGCATATGGAGCTTCGAAACGCGTCAGGCATTTCCATTACGGAGCAGCTTCTACAAGCGGATCCTCGTCCCTGCCTATCATAAACAAAGCTGTTGATCGAGTGCTACTCACCAGGAGGACAACCTTTGGAGCAGAATATATATATATATATATATATATATATATATATATATATTCCAAACACAAAGGGTTGCGGTTAGTCGGTTTGCACCTGAACGCAGGTGGAGCAAGCGAGGGCGCCACCACTAGCGCCTTTTGGACATCCAAACAACACCTTTCACCATAATAAGAGGGCTTGCACTCTGGAATAGGAGAATCCATCCATTTATTGGAGCAAACCACAAAGAAACCGTCCAAAGATTTTAAGTATGTGGCAAAAATGGTAGAAAACGTGTTTCAGCTGATCACAGCCTTTCTCAATTCTAATAATCGTTATTTTGTTTGTTCTTTGTGTGTACTCTGTATACACCAAATATAGAAGAAATGCCTCACTGTGTTAAAGTTGCAGAAGTTTTCAGTGCACTTCACTTGCGTGCAATAGCATTAGGTAGAATAAAATATTTCCCATCCATTTTTCGTGTATTTCATAATACTGCTCAAATAGCTGCTGTCTCTGTGCAAGCTTCATTTTAAATATTTTAAATTCACTGCAAACAATGGAGCACATAAAACAGTACATATTAGCCATTGCCACCACATCAATCTCTGCCATATATATATATATATATATATATATACATATATATACATATATATAGCATTATAAGTCATTCATTTAACATACTGAACAACAAAATAATAAGATAATCAAAAATAAATAATTTTGATAATGCAGTTTATTTCTATATATTATTTAAAAATATATACATAATGCAATAATATCAACAACTTGAAACAAAAAATAAGAATTTTATATATAACCAAAAGATATATATATATATATATATATATATATATATATATATATATATATAAAATGGACAATTTAATTAATACTGTAAACTAAACATATAAATAATATAGCTATATCTATATATATCTATATCCATTTATAGACAGAGATATAGTAGCCTTCAATAATATAAAAACAATATTTAATCAATTTAAATAAGTTGCAAAAAAGATATCACAATAAAAATACAATCAAATAAAAAAGTAAAAAATAAAAATGTAGATTTGTTTTCAAAATAATTTAAACATTAAAGAAAAAAAGAAAAACAATCAGAAATAAACAACACTATTGGACTTCAAATGAGTCACATTAACTAATGTAACACCAACTTAAGCAAAAGTAGAAAAAGGGTTGGACGTTGGAGGGGTTAGATTTTCTATTACCACTCCAACGTGAGCAAAAGTAAGAAAAGTATTCGATTTTGGAGGGGTTAGAATACTATTCTCACTCCAATGTAAGCAATAGCATGGAAAGTGTTGGACTTTGCAGGGGTTAGATTTACTTTTTCCACTCTGACCTAAGCACCATTAGGGAAAATATTGGACTTTGGAGGAGTTAAATTTACTATTTGCACTCTAATCTAAACAACAGTAGTTAAAGTGTTGGAATTTGGATGGGTTAAATGTATTAATTTTACTCCACTGTAAGCAAAATCAAGGGAAGTGTTGGACTTTAAAGGGTTAGATTTAGTAGGCCCACCCCAATATAAGCAACAGTAGGAGGGTTTCAATTACTATTCCCACTCCAATGTAAGCAACAGTAGGAAAAGTGTTGGATTTTGGATGGGTTGAATTGACTATTCCCACACCAATGGAAGCAACAGTAAGAAAAATGTTGGATTTGGAGGTGTTAGATTTACTATTCCCATTCCAATCTAAGCAACAGTAGGGAGTGTTGGACTTTGGAGGGGTTACATTTACTATTTCCACTCCAACATAAGCACTCCCTGAGGCAACTCTTCGCTGTTGATCTTGGTGGAGTTCGAGGTAAACTTTCTCTTGGGCTCCTGTCAGTCCTCAAACACGTGTTTAGAGCTTCCTATGAGGGAGGCCGTGCATAAGGACAGTCCCCTAAGCCAGCTCCATTGCCCACAGAGGATGTCACTTGTGCTCTGGAATGGTGGCTGTGGACCCTGAAGGATCAGGTTCCAGTCCCTGGTACCACACTTCACCATGCTTGTGATAACATCACAGTTTCCTTCTGTGTCCTTTCTTGAGTGCACTGGTGTGTATATTGAAGGCATGGCTGGCACATCCAGGGCAAAGAGGTGCACGCTGTGCCACAGGGTGAAGAAGGGCACAACTCAGGGTACGAAATGAGACGGCGTGGGAGGCAAACCATGGCACATGAAGGCACTCCCAAGGCACAGCAGGGGTGTGGAGCCTGGAGCAGGGTACCTGAGATGGGGAGCCACTTGAGCCATCGGAGGCATCTGGGCATGTTTCGAAGCAGAGTACATTGTAGCCTTAGGAAGCAGGATACCCATGTTTAAATCCCAGTGACCACACTTAACTGAATAGTGTGATCAGGAAATAGTAACAAGTCCCCTGGTGCTATAGTTCCCATAACACAGGGCAGATGTTAGCATTAGGAGCTACAGGGGTGCATCTTTTCAAGGCACTCTGGTATTAAATTGCCCTATGATGAAGCTCAATGGAGGTGCTGCTTTTTCTGATTGAAAAGGACTAAGGGCTGAGTTGGTGGATTTGAGCCCTGAACTTTGTGGATCTGTCTGTGAGGCAGTCACTCAAACTGCTGAGCTTTATTTCCGGCTTGTGGCGTGCCACGGGGGTCAGCTTGGGTGGATGTTGCGCACTGTTGGCTGCAGAAGGGAGGAGGCTCAGTTGGCACGAGGCTACAGAGCCATTGCCTGAGCTTTGGTGTTGTACAGCGCTGGAAAACATATCACGTCTTCTGGAAGGGGGCATGCCGAAGGTTTACTTGAGTTTTATGGAATTGGCATCCTACATTGTCATATGTACATACAAAGCCTTGGAACTGTGTTTTCATGTGCCCACCCTCATCTCACCTGTTCTAAAGGGAAAAAGAAAGAACGGGGTCTGGAAAATGAAGGACTTCATATTTAAGTGAATTTTTCTGCCCAGTTGTCCAGCAGATTTAGGTGGGGAAAGAACTTTTGCAGGGCTCAGCATGTGAATAATTTTAATGCAGAAGTCATTTACTTGTTGGATTTGGTATTTGTTCATCCACGTGGCACACACCTGAGGAAGGATTTGCCACTGGGACTAGTGTTGTTTTTTTGTGAGATCTGCTTTTTTTTAGGGAAGGGGTGTGCGGGGTGGATTTCTCTTGGGAAATAATTTTTGGGTGAGAGTTCACCCCAATGGAATGTGGTAGTTCTGGTTTCGTATTTATTGGAATTTAGCATATCGCTTTTCAGGGCTTACAGAGCGAGGTGTGAGAATGACTATCTTCTATGTTACTGCTTAACTAATATCTGTCTGTAGCTGTATAAAAACAAATTTATTTGACCCGCTGCAAGTGCATTCACTGTCTCAAGCTTCAGAACTGGTTTGGGTAGGTTCTCTTTCTCAAATGTCCTGTCCAGGCTGATTTTGAGACACAGCCTTTGTGTAATGATCCCACTCCCAGCAGGGTACTCTCTGGCCTGGAGCACCTTCAATAGAGGCACAATGAGGTGTAATGATTCTGCATCAACCCAACTGAAAGTATGATCAAGGAAGACAAAAAGCTGGGCTTCACCTAAAATGCCCCTTCACCATGCACAACAGAATCTACATTTCCAAACTTAGGGCCTCTTTATGAGTTTGGCGGTGCAGGAACTGGACCGCCCCACTCCAGCACTGCCAAGCCCGTGGTTGAACCACCCGCCAGATTAGGAGTTTTCCACTGTCTGGCAGGCAGTTCTTTGCCGTTCTCACGGCTGTGTCTATGAAATAGGCACCGCAATGGGAACATCAAAATCAGTACCTGCACAGCATGGGCTGCTGCAGTCCATGCCATGCAGGTACTGGGGTGCTGGCCCTCTCCTTCCCCTCCATCCACTGCATGCTTCCTCTCAGTGAGCACAACTCACTGTCACATGCATGTTAACCTTAATCTCTAATATTGTATTTCTGAAAATTGACCAAAGCTCATTTACAAGATCACAACCTCTCCTCTTCTGGAAGTCATGCCCCTGCAACCTAAAAATACATAGCCTCCTCTAGTTCATCTGTTAATTTCACCATCCGCATGCATGTGTAACATCCACCCGCTAATGATCACAAATAAATCCTATTAATTTAATCACCAGAAAAAACTGGAGCGAATGGATGGAATGGTTGGTTTGGGCATACAAGACTAATCCCAGTGGTCAACAAGCGTAAAGCGCTTCAACGCCTCGTCAGTGATAGTAAGCGCTATATAAATGCAATTACAATTAGCAAAATCAAAGAAAGTGCTGGTCTTTGGAAGGGTTAGATTTAGATTTACTGTCCCCACTCAAACCCCCAAAATAATTAAATACATAAAAAATATAACTATAATAATATTGAAGTACTAAATAAATAAAATAAATACAATTAAAACCAATAATAAATATTACACACATTTCCAAAAGTTTATTATAAAATACATTGATAAATTGATAATCAAGGGGCCCATTACGATGGCGGGCGGAAGCACTACCGCCGTGCTGGCGGATGCAAAAACCACCAGTTACCGCCGGCACGCAGCAGTCCACACGCCCGCCCAATTACGATGCGAAAAGCAGGCCAAACACCGCCGGCAAGCCAGCAACACCGTCCGCCATCAAAGTGCGCCCGCACACGTAGCGGCGCAGCACAACTGACACACACCGTCCGACGAAACACGTCCCGCCCGGCGCATAAATTACGATGCCGCAAACAAACGGCTCCCACGGCAAAGAGACACCGCACGTGAAAGAGAGGCGGAAACACGGACGCAGAGCACGGACAACGAAGAAGCGGCACCCCGGGCATGAATCCAGCACTGCAGGCCCTTCCCATGCTTCTGCTGATGCACCACCAAGGACGCAACGTATCGCGGAGACGCAGGTAGGCACACACACAACAAGTGCACGCAAACAGCGCACACAGTGCAAGGGCGGATAAAGCGGACAACCCCCACCAGCGCGTGCACACTACACATCCACCATTGCATCCACATATGACACACAGGCCAAATCCTAACATCGCGGAACACATGTGTACACACCACCTGGGACTAGGAACCAACCACCCCGTCACGGCCCCAAAGCGCCGATGACGCCGCCACACATGCGCACAACGCAGAGGCCAACCGCAGCGCCATGCATGCGTCGCACACAGACACAGGGACACAACCAAGCAGCACACACACCAGCCCCACCCCGAACGCACATGACACGTGACAGGCCTGCCACAGACATGTCCCCAACGCCCAATTCACGGACAACACCCAACGCCACACAACCGACGCACACATGTCAGTTAAGTCACGCAACAGCAGGACACACCCCAGTGTAACAAACATGGCGAAGCACACAGCGGCGGCAACACCAACTAGGAGAAGCAGGGCTCCTTCGGGAAGAGGAACGCCAGTACCACACTGAAAAACCCATACCACCCTGCACATATGAACAAGACACATGAAACGGAACACCAAAGAGCCCGGTGACCGACAACAGGTGGCCCAAGAATTACATCCACACACAAGGCCCAACGCAGAGCGGAAAGGCAGCCTGCAGCCCACACAAGGGAGAGCAGACAGCACTGAATGACCTTCCATTCCAACACCGAAACCACAGCCCTACGACAGAAGCCGGTGAATACAGCCATTGTCCAAGAATAGACCAACACAGGCATGCCGAGGAGACCGACCACACGGCAGATAGCGCATATCACAGAAGCACACAACGGACGGGGAGGAAAGAAGAAAACACTCCCCATGTCGGCCACATGCAAGTTAATTGGAAGGAGTCACACAGCACCGACCTTGAACTGTCTGAGAAGCATGTGGGAAGAGGGCCCGTGTCCTCCAAACAAGCCAACAGAACACAAGTCCTGTCTCCCCACGACTACACAGAGCTCACAGCAACCCCGGAGCGTGCACATTGCAGACTGCACACACAGCCGGAGCACGCCACCTCTACGAACCGCTGCGAAATGGCAACCGCAACACACCTACCCAACTACGCCGAAGAGCTCAAGCTGTACCAAACCAGCACGATACATACATTGGGATGCGATCTCCTGTCCCTGCTGAACGTAAGTTACCGACTGACTTACCGCATCACATTGTTCAGCTGCGTCATGCCCGTCTTCTACTGTCGGAGGTGTCCCTACCAGCATCCCGTCGAGATATGCCTCTCCAACCCGGCATGTCTGAAGGCGGACCTGCTACCACTACTCCTCCCTCTGGACGCACACGACAGGGCCTGCTATGCCTATGGGGGCATGGCGTATGTGGCCAACATCGCACGCGCACTGAAATGGAACCACTGTGCCTCCACACGACGGATCATCGAGAACAGCTACATCGAATGTCACCCAGCATGCCCCATCATGGTCCTCCAAGGGACAACCTACGAACAACACCTTGACAGCCACCATCCGCTTCATTGGCTGGCAAACATGTACACCACCAATGACATGGAAGCCCTGCTGGACGGCATCGCATACCTGTCAACCTGTAAATACGTCGGACCACAACGCAGGTTCCCCGAGTGACCTATGAAGACCAACCCCGCACCCATGCTCAGCTTCCGCACGGACTGGCCAGTCACCACCACAACAGCCATACCAAACGACCGGCAACTGTAACCACACCATCAACGACATCGCCATGACATCGGATATGACCGGGACATGCACACTGTTCCCCATCACATCCAGGAACACCGCATGCATCGTGGGAGGCAGTGGCATGGGCTCTGTGCATCGCACCCACATGGACGGAACTGCACGAACAACCAGGACACGACATGGATCCAGCGCCCATGGACACACACACCGCTCAGTGGACATGAATAGGTCGCCTGGAGTCTGTGGGTGCTGCACCCTCCCACCCCCGCCCCGGGAATCCCATACCAGGACCTTTGCATGGACGACAAGTGCATACAACAACAACACGACCCCAGTGACTGTGACATGTCCAGTAACCACCACAGTGCAACAACAAGTGGCACGCCGCTGCATGCACGCAAGCACATGCCCTGATGTCATCTCACATGCACGCGTGCATGAGGAACAACCGCAGCAAACCTGTCACATGGAACTGAGATGGACTGTGCCCATGATGCCGAGCGGTCTGGTAGGCTACATGTATACCGTCTGTGTCAAAGTCCGCAGCTCCGCAGCTATACGTAAATGTACATTAGCACAGCCTTGGCCAAGCAGATGTAACCCCACACCCTATCCCATTTGTAATCATGCTCAGTATATCCTCAACATGTATTCCGCTGCCAGTAGTGTCCACTATACTGCATCACAGAGGACAGAAGACTCAATATAATGTTTGAAACCAAAACTGTCTCCGCTGACTCATTTCACAAGTACGAATGAGAGAGGATGAGAGTATGTGAAGTACACGGCAGTCGTGACATGACCATGTAGTCCACTGGTATTGGATGTCAACGCAAATGAGTAGCACTACTGTGGAAGACACACATGTGTCGTGTGAAGTCGTATGGACGCAGTGCTCAGGTGGGTGGGTGCGACGGGTAGATGCGCACATGCCAAGTTGGAGCACGCCGTGTTGGGAGGGGTCATGAACAGTACACCACCGCTTCCCTGGGCATTGTGAGAGGACACCTGTCGGGGGAGTGAACACGTGTGTGCACAGCAGCCGGGCACACGTACAAAGCGGTACCAGGCGCACCTCAGCCCACCCTCTGTGGACAAGCTGGATCCTGTTGTGCGCCCGCCATGCCCCTTGACAAGGCACACACAGCCCCAGTCGACCAGGTGTAACCCCAACATAGTCAATCCGCACAGGCGATACAGGGCACGGGATGGCAGTGGAGCATGGTGTGTGAGAGGTCTCCTCGCGCTCCTCCTGGTCATATCACGCAGGCAATAGAACCTCAACGTCCAGCATGGCAAAAAGTCAAATGGAAGTGTAGGGGGACGCACCACAGCACGAGCAGCACTGACGTCACGGGAGGTGGCTCGCACCATCCCATCCATTGCCCATCATACCAACCACGCCACATGCCATTGCGACTAAGTGCAAGCGCGTGCGCCACCACCCCCGAGCCCTCCCCAGAGAGGCCAAAGAGTGAATGTGTGGGCCATCAGCCACAGACGGACGCGGCATGGCCGCAAGGGCAGCCACAGCCACTGGGTGTCGCAGGTGGCGGATCCGGAAGGCGAAGACTGTGATGCATAGTCCATGCAGGCCGGGTCTCCATTTGGGGCACCACGCAGGTGGACGGCGTCCCGCCACACATCATACCCTGAGACAGCCCACTCGTGCAACTGGACCCACACATACACTCCTTGCCCTCTCTGGTGCGAGCTTGGGGCTGCCTGTGCAAGCGCTAGCCTCGCAGGTGAGCATGCATATTGGGGGCGAGGGGAGGACATGAGGGCTGGGGCGAAGATGACTGTATCACTGTCAGTTAGTACAAGGGATGACCCAGATGTGGAAAGGAAGAGACGTGTCCCGTGTGTACTGCAACTAGTCACCAATCCAACTACCCCCCATGTCCGGAATGTAAGCCCGCACCTAGGCCCGCCCATCCGCCACATCGAACATACCACCAGCACGACAACCTTCCCATTCGAAACACTGACTGGGGGTGGCGACCAGTGAACAATCATGTGTAGCCTACCCACGCGTACATGTGGGCCCTCCATGATCCATGTCACCTGCGGCAAAGACATGACATGCGCAATGAGGGAAGTGAGGAGAGCTGTCCGCCCCACGCGCAGAAGGTGCATCAGCTCCACAGACCCAGCAGCGAGTCCAGCAGGGGTCACATGTGCAGGGGCAGCTGTGCCTGGTGTGAAGGCACATGCATATAGACAGCACATCGACCAATGTGTAGTCTGCCCACATCCACAGTCCATCATCATGCGGACATAGGAATTGAACACAGGGCAACACATCTTAGCTGGTGCACCCACCGTGACCAACAATGCGCAATCATCGACGTACCCGCCCTGTGCATGGCCCCCACCCAACGGAGGCACATCCAGTGCCACCATCCCACACACACAAGCCTTCCACGGAACATGCTGTGTCCAATGGTCAGTACAGAGTCAGCGCCCATCTGGTGGATCCTGAACAGGAGACACATGCACACACATGCCAGCTCCCACTATGTACGACTGCCACCTGGCACGTGCAATGTAACCTCTCACCTGTGACGTGTGACTGCAAGCACACAGCCGTCTTGGCATGGGGCTGTCAATGTGGACACCAGTCAATGTTTCGGGAGCTGTGATCCGTACAGTGCTGTACATAGGGTGCAGTGCTGACACCTACTACTGTCTCATATCCCCTCGTGCCACAGGTCCCACTTGTATTGGCCGCTCAGCCCGTGCCCACATCGTCGTCGTCGTGTGCCATACTCATCCAGCCTCGGAAGCAGTACCATGCTCAGCAGACACTCATGTTGCCGTGGCGTTGCCGCTTGACGAATATGCAGTCAGTCCCCATCAGCACGCCCCGCAAGTCATTGGGGCCTAGATCCCCATGTGCATGCACATGGCAGTGGTATGTCTCACTTGCCATTGCCATTGTTGGGAGACCTGTGTAAGTGTATTGTGGCCGTGCCGTCCCAGCTTGACAGCTGGGCTGTGGCCCATGTGCTTGCTCAGTCATGTCAGTGATGTGTATGCGAAATTGCTATGTGCCGTGTTGCTTTGACATGTGTCCTCTGCCATTTAACCCAGGCGGAGACCGAACATTGACCGCCCATACCAATTGCTGGCGGACATGGACGATACAGAGGTAATCAGGAAGTTTCGGCTGGACAGGCCAACTCTGCATCGACTGTGTGCCATGTTAGAGCCCCATCTCCGTCCCCGCAGGGTGTATCCGACTGCTGTCACCCCCACGGCTAAGGTGATGGCCGCCATGCATTTCTTCGCCACTGGGTCATTCCAGCACACAGTGGGCAGTGGAGGAGGGATGTCCCAGCCCATGTTCAGCAAGGTGCTGAGGGATGTACTGGCAGCCATGATGCTGTACCGGAACAGGTACATCAGATTCCCCAGGGCTCGTGAATTGGCGGCAGTGAAGGGTGCATTCTATGCCCTTGGCAGAATCCCACACGTAGTGGGAGCCATTGACTGCACTCATGTCGGCCTTGTTCCACCACAGGCCACTGAGCACCTGTACCGCAACAGGAAGCACACGCACTCCCTGAATGTGCAAGTGGTGTGCCTTGCGGACATGGTGATCACCCACGTGTGTGCAAAGTTTCCAGGCTCGGCCCATGACGCACACATAATGCGCAACAGCATCTTGCCACGACTGATGGCCAATCTGCAACAGGATCGTGGCTGTATTGTCGGTGAGTATGTGGAGTGGTGTAGCGTGCTGGTTGTGCGATGCTGTCCCCTGTCCAGTTGGAATAGCAACGGTTCTCTGTGTCCCTCACACCCAGGTGACTCTGCGTATCCGAATGGGGCATGGCTGCTCAGTCCATTGAGGAATCCTCGCACCCCAGCAGACGATCGATACAATGAGGCACATGGGAGGACCAGACGTGTGGTCGAGCGTACCTTTGGCCTCCTCAAGTCCAGGTTCAGGTGCCTGGACCGCACCGGGGTGCACTGGCGTACTCCCCACAGAAGGTGTGCCAGATAGTGGTGGCGTGCTGCATGCTGCACAATCTGGCCATTCGGAAGCAGATCCCCCTCATTGTGGATGACGGAGATCAACCAGGGCCCCAGCCCGCAGACCAGGACAGCTCGAGTGAGGTGGACAGCGGAGAGGAGGAAGCTGGGAATGTGCGCCAGCAGCTCATCGCCCGCTACTTCACTTGACGGTGAGTGTCCATGTACGACGGATGATGTGTCTGTATCTATGCAGGTGTGTGTGTGCTGTGTCAGGGTGGCCGTATGTTCACTGCGTGCAGTGTGTCAACGCTCCATGGCCAGGGTAGTATGCCACTGTTGGTGACTGTGGCATTGTGCCCTATTGCTCTGTGCGATGTGTGTACATTGCTTGTAGTTGTTGACATGTACTGTGTGATGGGTGTGTGACACACTCATTGAATGTGCTCCTGTTCTGTCTCCCACCCCTAGGTCCCTACAGGCCCTCCGGATTCCATTTCCATGCCACGCATCAGGTGCCTTTCCGCCCAAGGTGGCCGTTGTATTCCGTACAATAAAGACACAGGGCACAAACAGCAGTTAGTGAAAAAGGTGCATTTATTACAAACTGTGACATGTGATTGTGTGTAAGGTGATGACAAAAGTGGTGCGTGCAGTGACAATGAGCTGTCGGTCATGGCTGCGTGATGATCAGGGTGTACCCGCTGGTTCTATGTCCATAGTCCAACACACACATGCCATCCAGATGGCTGTGTGGAGTGGGATCGTAGAGCAAGTCAATGCAGTGGCTGGTCAAGGAAGGCTGGCGGAAGGCTGGCTGGCTGCCTCACTTGCGACTGGAGCGTGCGAAGTCCTCCCGGGAGATCTGTTTCCTCTTCGGACGGCCCCTTCCACGCTTGGGAGGGGGTGTGTGGTGGCGACCTGCTGGTGGTGGGTGAGGTGTGCTCACTGGCTGTGGACGCAGGGGAAGTGGACACTGCTGCCCGAGCCTGCGCCCTAGCAGGTGGTGGCGGAGGTGGTGTTGCTGGCCTTGCCTGTGACCCCACCGCCACCACCAGCTGGCCCATGAGGTCCACGAGTTGGTCCATACGGGACACGAATTGGCCCATATGGGCGTCCATGGACCTCAGCACCCCCAGCACCTCCCGCGTGTCAGTAGCAGACCTGGCCCATTGTCCTTGGGCCTCTTCATAGGCCCCAAGGACTCTGGCCATTTGAGGCAGGGCATGGCTCCCAGGGGAGGCTGGCGTTTCCCTGACCCTGCTCCTCCTACCAGTCCTGCTGCCACCGGCCTGCCCACTAGCCACATTGCTCACCACGGTCCTCGCTGTGGCTCCCAGGGTGGATCCAGTCGGCCGGGCCACCACCTGCGCTGGGGCTGGTGCCAGCGAAGACTTGGTGGTGGTGGAGGCGGTGGTGGTCGGTGCGGCGATGGTGGCGGTTGCGGCAGTGGTAGTGGCCGCAATGACCGTGGGTGTGGCCGCAACGACAGTGGCAGCAGGGGACTGGGACTGTTCAGCATCCCTGGATGATGGGTTGGTGGGTAGGAGGGGTCCTGGGGAGCGGCTGGGCCCTGCCACGCCAGATGGGCCAGCTTGGTGGTCCGTGTCCGAAGAGGTGGACAGATCCTCCAGATCCGTGTGTCCTCGTTGGGGGCTTGTAGGCTGGCTGTGCTGGCTGCTGTCTCCATCCCCAGCGTCCAGCAGTTCGTCACCTGTGGAGAGAATGAGATTTGTTATTGTGTTGCACCTGGCGAAGTATGTATTAGTCGTCTGACATTGGCAGTTCGTGCAATCTCGTACATGGGTTTCCCGGAGGCGAGTGTGTGGCTGTGGCATCTGTAGGTGTGTGTGCTAGGCAATGGGACTGTGTGCTGTGCACATGTGGCATGGGACGGATTGGCCATGCCGATGGGTGTGTTGCTTTGCCCCTACTCATTGTGACTCTGGTGTATGCGGGCTCCTGGCCCATCCTGGGTCTGGTTTGTACTTTGCTTTTGGAGTTCAAATGGAACGCTTAGGAACGCATATGGCAACATGGGGGCCATGCCCCAGATTCGCATTTGGGATGGAATATGCTTTTGGGGTTCAAATGGAACGCTTAGGAACGCATATGGCAACATGGGGGCCATGCCCCAGATTCGCATTTGGGATGGAATATGCTTTTGGGGTTCAAATGGAACGCTTAGGAACGCATATGGCAACATGGGGGCCATGCCCCAGATTCGCATTTGGGAGGGAATATGCTTTTGGGGTTCAAATGGAACGCTTAGGAACGCATATGGCAACATGGGGGCCATGCCCCAGATTCGCATTTGGGAGGGAATATGCTTTTGGGGTTCAAATGGAACGCTTAGGAACGCATATGGCAACATGGGGGCCATGCCCCAGATTCGCATTTGGGAGGGAATATGCTTTTGGGGTTCAAATGGAACGCTTAGGAACGCATATGGCAACATGGGGGCCATGCCCCAGATTCGCATTTGGGAGGGAATATGCTTTTGGGGTTCAAATGGAACGCTTAGGAACGCATATGGCAACATGGGGGCCATGCCCCAGATTCGCATTTGGGAGGGAATATGCTTTTGGGGTTCAAATGGAACGCTTAGGAACGCATATGGCAACATGGGGGCCATGCCCCAGATTCGCATTTGGGAGGGAATATGCTTTTGGGGTTCAAATGGAACGCTTAGGAACGCATATGGCAACATGGGGGCCATGCCCCAGATTCGCATTTGGGAGGGTATATGCTTTTGGGGTACATGCTGTGAGCCATGGGTGCCGAACGTGACATGTGTTGTGGCAGCATGACAGTGCATGGTCTGAGGTGTGTGCATGCCTGACATGCCCTGCATATTTGCTGTCTGTTGTGGTTACTGGACATGGCATTGGACGCATCGTTATGAGTGAGTGATAGTTGTGTGCCAGCCAACGTATTGCAGTTGTCCCATCTCCTTGGTGTGCGTGCTGCCCTGTGCCATGTGCATCACTGCAGTGCTCGGGGGTGTGGCCCATGTTGTGTGTTGTTGCTCACAGTGTGTCGTGCGCTTAATTGACTTCTGGCACATGGTTGGTCATGGGCATGTGTCTTAGCGTGACTGCTGTATGTGTGGCAGCTGTGCGGATGACATGCCTTTCATGAGACTGGGGCTGACGGATGGGATGGATGGTATGTTGTATGTGCATGGTGTGTCTGTGTGTTTGATGGGTTCAGTGGTGTTCGTGTGCATTTATGTTGTTCCGCTCTGTTGCGTCTAGTGTTGTTTGTCTTACATAGGCGTAGTTGTGGGGTGTGTGGTTGACAGGCAGTAGGGGCTACATGGACAGGACTTCAATGGTGTTTCGGTTGTGTGTGATGAGTTGCACAGTGGCTGCCGTGGTGGGACTATATTCAGTGTGGCTTGTGCATGCAGACGTGGCTCCTTGGGTGTTGCTATGTCTGTGATGGGTCATGTGGGGTGTGAGTCTGCTGTTCATGTCCGTGTGCACATTGTTCACTTGTTCGTGACGGTGGGCGGTGCTGCGTGTTCGTGTGCTACGTGACATGTCCCATGTGTTGGTGGTGTTATGGTCCTCATGCCTCCAGTAATCCAGCCCTGTCCAGTTTCCCACCTGCAAGTTGTTCGTGCGTGCACTGTACTGGATGCCACATGGCTCTTAGCGGGGGTGCTCCATGTTGCAGGTCTGTGGGGGTGGGGGGTGTAGTGGGTCGTGGGGTGGCTGTACACCCACTGACACCGATTGCTGTGGACCGTGATGTCTGCCTTTCGGCTGTCGTTGTGCACTGCGGTGGCTGACACGTGGGTGTGGGGTGTGGGGATGCTCCTCCTTGCTGTGCTGTGGGACTGGGGCCTGGTGTGTGTTGTACTTGGGCTGTCCACCGTCCCACCCACTGCACTTTGTGTTCCTGCCACTTACCTGTTACTTGTCGGTTGGTGCAGCTGTGCCTGACACATGGGTGTGGGGAGTGCTCCACCTTGCTGGTCTGTGGGAGTGGGGGCCTGGTGGGTGTTGTACTTCAGCTGTCCCCCTCCGACCCACTGCACTTTGTGTTCCTGCCACTTACCTGTTACTTGTCGGTTGGTGCAGCTGTGCCTGACACATGGGTGTGGGGAGTGCTCCACCTTGCTGGTCTGTGGGAGTGGGGGCCTGGTGGGTGTTGTACTTCAGCTGTCCCCCTCCGACCCACTGCACTTTGTGTTCCTGCCACTTACCTGTTACTTGTCAGTTGGTGCAGCTGTGGCGGACACATGGGTGTGGTGGGTGCTCGTTGTGGCGCTTCTGGCATATTTGGGGACCTGTTGGTGGTTACGTGGCTGGCTTAGTGTACACATGTCCCCACGCATCTTACAGTTGTTCGGTTTGGCCTGTGTGTGGTAGTGTCTGTTGCATGTGCGTGTGATGTGTTGTGTATTGTGTGCTGGACATGGGGGTGTTTGTCCCTGGGAGCTGTGGCATGGTGGTTGCGCATGTGTGTACATAGCGGTGTGCTGGTATACATTAGTTTGTACTTACCAGCCTCCACTCCCTCTGCTAATCCGGCGAGGATCTCCGGATGTATTACGACTCGCACCTTCTCCTCCCACGCTTTGAAGGTCTTAAAGAGCGCGGGATTCCCTCCGCCAGTGACGGCAGCCAGCTCTCTGTTTTTGCCCTCCTTCTTCTTGACCAGGCTCTTTACGTCATTCCAACGTTTGTTTATCTCGGTTCTGTTCCTGGGCAGGGTCCCGACTGCATTGACCTGGTCTACGATCCGGGTCCACATTCTGTTTCTGGTGGCTAGTGGTGTGTGCTGGACCATGTTCCCATAGATTTGTGGGTACACCTTGATGATCTCGTCGACCATGACCGTCAGCTCCATGGGCGTGAACTTGGGCATCCTTTGTGGTGCCATGGTGTTTGTGGTGCTGGTGCGGTGTGTGTTGTGTAATGTGCAGGGGGTTTGTGGTGCCGGTGTTTGGTGGTGGTGGTTGTGATGTGTGCGTTTCTGTGGTGTGCTGCTGTCCTTGCTGTGTCACTGTGTCCTCTCCTCTCTCTGGTTTGCAATGTAGCAAGGGGTTGTGGTCTGTGGGAGTGCTGCTTTTGTACTCACCTATGTGGGTGTGTCCTCATGGTCTGTTGTTTTCAGGTGTGTTGTGTCTGGGGTTCTGGCCTTTGTATTTTTTGTTTGTCCGGGGGGTGTTTTCGGGATGTGTACTGTGCTTGTGTATTTGTGCGTGCCTTGCTGTGTGGACTTGTTGGCCATGTTGTGTGCTATTGGTTTTGTGTGCGGATGGTTTCTGTGCAGGTACGTGGCGCCATGGCTTCTGCCGTGTCGATTCTCATCGGCGTTGTTTGCGCTGGCGGGCGGTATTTTTGTTGTTTTTCCGCGCTCATGGCGGTGCGATCGTAATTTCACGTGCGGTGTGTCGGCCGTGTGGGCGGGCGGTTTTGTGTTTTCGTGCGTGTTTCCGTCCGTGGCGGGCGGTTTGACTCCGACTCGGACGATGGCGGGCGGTATTTTGTATGATTTTCCGCCGATGGCGGTTTTCAGTTTGTGTACTCATAATGGCGTGGTCGGTGTTCAGGCGGTGTGTGCGGGCGGATTTTTGCCGCTTCCATGCCTGGCGGATTTTTTTACGCCGGGTATCGTAATGTGCCCCCAAATAATTAAAATACAACCAATTATATAAATCAATATAAAAATAAAATAATTAGTTATATAATTTACCAAATTAATTAATAATTACATATTCAATAAACATAAAAATGAAACTATACAAAAATAAAATATATATTAAAAATCACAAATTTAATGTATATATTTAAAATGGCAATTAATTAATTAATTAATTAATATACATTAAGGCTTCCCAAACTTTTTAGAAATATGACCAAATATTCAGAATGACAAACTTTCGGGACGACGCATAGTTTTAATGGACATTAAGCGGGGGAAATTATTTCATGTAATAGTAGGCATGTTTTCCACCTGCTGCGAGTTACCAACATAACATACTTTTTTGCATTCTTCTCTATCTGCTATTGTTTGTAAATTTCACAACCTTGACCACACCCTTTTATATGTCTTTATCAGACTGTGGCAAAGATATTGATCGGCACATAAAAGTGGCAGATGGTGAGCAGGAACACTTTTCACAGTGGGGTGCTGGCCTATGGCATCTCATCACTAAAATCACAAGGCTTCTGTAAACATTTGGTTACATCATTGAAGTTATAGGTATTGTGAAAAATTGTAGCATCACACAAAGGGGCAGATTCCGATCTCGCTGGGAAAGCCCTACGGCCGACTGGCGCCCGTAGAGCTTCCCGACCGACTCGTGCTCCGGGGCTCTGACCGCCCGAGTACGATGCGAACAAGCGGTGACAGACACGGGTCGCTCGGAGCCCCATTGAAGTCAATGGGAGCCTGTTGTACGACGCGTACATAGGCTCCCATTGACGAAAAGGTACGTTGCGCACAAGGCGCGCCCCTGTAGTGGGGGCGCGTCTGTGCCACCCGCACCGTAGATGATGTGTAGGGGGACCCTTGGGTCCCCCCCTGTGATCGACTCGTAAGGCTACGGGTGAAGGGGGGTCCGGCGCGGACCCCCGAAGTCCATTTCCCGGAGCGTTGACGTGTCGGAGGCTCCGACTCGATCCGGCTGTCCGAATCGTGCATCGTACTGGCTCGGTCGGAAATCGCCTACATTGCATGGCACGGTTTGCTTACGGACGAGACGCACGGAGCAGTTCGGACCCGGAAATGACTCGGTCGGCGATTTCGCGTTTCTCGCATCGTACTTGCTCGCTCGTACAGCTGTACGCGTCGGTCGGAAAACACGCGTACGGCTCGTATTTTTTCCGACCGGATCGCGTTAGGAGCCCTTCCGAGCGAGATCGGAATCGGCCCCAAAGTGTAGCAAATGTATTTCAGGATGAGAGTGGTAAGGGTGTAATGTGTAGCTGATGGTGTATTTTGGAGCACACTGTCTAAAGCTTTGTACAATAGCACACAGTTATTTACAGACACATTTTCCACTGAATTGGCCACTAAATTTGCACAGGCACAGAGTTTTACTGATAAAACTATATAGCACGCAAATGATAATGTGTGGAAATCAGGTTTCAGTGAATATGTATTATTTGCACATCACAAAGTAAAAGTGTCTTGATTTGTTTTGATCCTATCAACATCTTTGTTTCCATCACACTTCAAAATTACAAAAAAGTGCTTCATTATTGCTTTCCTAACTGCTGATATACTGCGAAATATGTGTAAAGATCATTTACAAGAATTTAAATTTAGTTGTGTGTTACAACAAATTACATGTGATAGTCTTTCCTTTCATCCTCCATGTACTTCAGTAAGATTGTCACATAGTTCACTTTAAAAACTCCTCTCACTTTGCAGTCTGAGAAAGAAAAGTAACACCAATCCCTATGTTGAATGAATAAGTAGCAGTTTGTCATAAGACATAACATTTGACCTAAATACAAAGGGCTTCATTTATGAGGCCCTACCGGCACTTTTGCGCCGCCGGAGCATCACTTTTTTGACGTTCCGGTGGCGCAATGTGCCACTGGCATATTTATAAGGCCATGTAAACGCACGTTACGTTGCTTTTCATGGCCTTATAAATATGTGCCCCTTTAACGAAGAAAACTGCTTCAAAGGGGTGTTCCATGGGTGTTGCTGGGGGCGTTCCCAGCAACATCAATGGGTTTGTGACACTGCCCCCGGTTTAACAGAAACCGTAAGTCTGAGGCAGCGTCAAAAACGTATGCCTCCCCAGAAGAGGCGTAAGGGAGGCACAACAAGGAGAAATATCTTTATTTTTCCTCATTTTTCCTCTTTCAATGTTTGCTGCATTTTGCAGCACACATACAAAGAGGAAAAAGCCTCTTGTGATTGTTTTTGTGCAGGAATGTTTCCCTTCCTGCACAAAAATAATCATCCCCGCTACGCGGGCACCCTTGCACTATGGTGAAAAGGTGCCTGCTTTGGCGCACGGCAGCACATTGTGCATTCCTGCCCTTTTATTTTGCCGTAGGGCAGCGCAGCAGTAAGGCCTGCTGTGCTGCCCTATGAAACAAAAACATAAATGAGGCCCAAAATGTAAAGGCATCTTTATTTATTCCTCTTTTGCAACCCACCAGAAATCAGCTGGTGACCCACCATTGGGTCATGACCCACAGTTTGGAAAATACTGCTGTCTACAATTAATTATCAATTATTTATTTATTAATATAAAAAAATAAGTGAATTATTTAAATACCTTCCCCTACCACGCCAACAATCTGCTACTAAATTATAAATTAAATGTAAACAATTTTAATAATAATGCAAGCGGGGCAGAGCAGAGCAATAGTAGGTGCAAAGGAGGCATGGAATCCTTTGAGTGAATGTGAATACAGGGGCGTGACCTCAGGCCTTTCCTTTTAAGGTGTGATTGTATACCCTGTTGGGCATTAATATTTGCTGCCACTGCAGGCAAGATAACCTGCGCTAATTTGCTTGGAGTAATATTGTTTGTCTTGAATTTTCTGAGAAAGCCCTGACTAACAGGACTAGAGAATCAGGATATAGTGACGAACAGACAGTGGGGTACTAGCATTAGTCCTGATGGAAGCCCCGACACTGAGTGGCCAACAAATTTAGAGCTGAAACATGTTGATGTTAAACAGAGTGTAAGGACATTATATCCTACCAGATGCACCTTCAATTAAGGGAATACTGGGGTGCATCCTAGGTATTTTTATCTCATAGTTTACAGACCCCGTAGTAGATAATATCAAAAGCGCTTCCTGAAATATAGTCCTGGTTTATAGGGACTAGGATAAGACCCGTTGATGAAGCATGAAACCAATAGGGTGTGTGAGGGTCACAAAAAACCCAGCAGTGGCGCTGAAATTGAGGTCATTGAAAAAACTGGACTTTCATCCAGGTGTAAGGGTAGAGGGTACTTTGTGGTTGTTAACAATTTTAATAACATATTAAAAATTACATAGTATGCTAAACAAATTGCAACAAACATATTATTAATATTAACACCTAAAATTACCTTAATTACTAATATATATTAAACTAATTACAATGATATTTAATGCAACTATACTAATGTAAGCAATATTATATGCAACAATATTTTTAAAAGCAATATTATATACATAGCAAATATACTTACCTTCTATAATCTGGTCCACAATATTTTTGTTTTAACAATTCTATTGACACAATATTTTTGATTTGATATTTTTGTCATTCACTCCAGATGCATCAGAGGCAAACAACCTTAACCCTCACGGTTGAGGCCCAGTAGCCCCTGCTTGCTCAATGCACCCGCCCAAAAACAGCCAAACAGTGATTTTCCCTTTTCTGTCCCACCTTCTTTTCTGTGCAATGCTTAGACGCCCACAGGGTTTATGATGCTACACAAATGCACATGGATTGGATTTGCTGGGATTGTGTTGGAGTTTTGAGTAAACTTTGGCAGAGATAATCACGGTAACGAGCGAGGAAATGAGCTCCCATGGAGGAGGAGAAGAATGGGCAAGGACGAATGAAGTTGTAACTTATGGATGTGGGAAAGAAAGCGTTAGTGTCTAATTTGTGCTGGAGGACTGGAAAAGTACTGGAAGGGGTCACATGGGATTGTCTACCTTGAATGCAATTGATATTACATGCTGTGGTTAGTGAGGGAGTGAGACATCCTGAGACTTTGTAGGGTGCAGACCTATGCTCATGCATTTGTAGCTTTATGTTACCTGACCCAATGCTTTGAGTATTTCAACTGAAGACTCCAGCAGCTGACACCTTTCTCCATTTATTGCTATCTTAAGTGACTCAAATGCTAAATAGAATAGTTGGCCCCCGTTAGAGTAGTATAGGGAAAGATAGGACAAATGCTTTCTTTTGAAAACCGATTGATGAAATTAAATTCACAGTTCTTTTTCCTCATCTTTTGTCTTACAATAATTGAACTAGTCGTATTCTTTCTTCTGTATAGGGTGAATCTCTTCAGGAGATTTGGGCACGGTTTGTTTGTTCTGTACTTCTATACCCTTATAATGAGACTGGTATATGTAAACTTATTTTTGAATTTATGAGTAAAATCTTACTAATCCCAATTTCAGTTGTGTTCTGAATTATTGTGTGACTCTATTGGTTGCACTGCATTGGAACTTTTGATGGCAGATAGTGTTCTTCCTTTTACCTCTCATGCTTCCAATAAAAGACCATCGAGTCTTAGTAAAGGTGTAGAAGGGCCAGAGCTCTCACAACTGGTAACAGAGCTCATCAGCGTCTATCAGTAATTTGAACACCCTTTACTGCTAAATTGCAAACCCATCTTTTCCACTTGATCCATTTAAGAGATCTTGGGCACAGTGGCGGCTACTTCTATAAAATTATGGTGAGGCGCTACAGTGTCAAACTCACCATTCACTGCTCCCCTGGTGTGTATCTTTCTCCCCGATCGATGTCGACGAGCTGGAAAGGGAAGGACTTCCTTCCTGCTTAGTGGACACCAATACAACCAATCCTGGAGCTGCTGTCATGCTGAGAGCAGCACCAGGATTGGTGGAAGCAGGCTAACCCAGCGTTCATTTTGAGGATGAGGGGCCTGTGCCAGCAATCCCCCAGCTGATTCACAGCCACGGGATTGCTGGGTGCGCACAGCGCATGTCGGGCTGGGTGTAGCAATAGAGCCGGCCAACCCAACATGCGCACTGCAGGGACAGCTGTAATCCTGCAATTGCAGGATTCAGCCCTGCCCCCTGCCTTTGCACTGCAGCGTTTAAGTAAAATGGAATTGACATGCCATTTTACTTATTCGTGTGTGCCTGCAGCGCTCGCAACTGGCAGGGCAATGCTCCTCCGCTCAAACGGAGATTTGCCCCTGCTTGGGCATGCCACATTATGTACTTGTTCTATCCATGCTCCTCTGTTTCCTTATTTGCCATAACATTGAGAGTATGTAGGAGAAATTCAGTTTCCAATGTGAGCCTCCAAAAGAACATATTTGTATTCAGTGTTGCACCTAGACTTAACATTTGCAAAGTTGTCTGCAGCCTTAACCTTCATTTAAAATGTATATATGTATATGGTAAAGCACACAGACTCGCGCACAGGCATACTCTTCATCATTTCCTATAAAAGGTGGCCCCGCCAATTCTGCATGTGCCCTTTGAAGACCTTTTCCGCAGCTGGCCGGGTAAAGGGAGGGAGAAAATTTGAATTTACTGGAGATGGCGGTGGCCTACCAAAATAACACATTTTGTGAAATTGATTTAGAGAAAACCGCTTTTGGAGAAAACTGCCTCTACTCTTTAATGAATTCGGCCATATCAAGTCCTTCTAACGGATGCAGTTTAGTTCTCGACCCAGGCTAGTGTTCTCACCAAGGGGCGGACTGGGGGCAGTACCAAGGACCCCATCACACACACCAGTGTTGCCAGCTCAAGAGCATGTAAGAGGAGCCTCGGTAAAGCTTCGAGGCTCACACTGCCGTTGAGTCATCAGATCCTTGCCTAATGTATTCGAACACCCCGGTGGGCCGTATTGTGCAGGCATACGCAAGAATATGTTTATTTCTGTACACGTATCATGCTCTAATATTATGAAAACAACACGTATTGTATGCACAACATTAATGCAAAGTCGAACTCGACGACGGGGCTGAATGACTAAATAAAGATGGCAGCAATTTATTTGTAACCATGGAGTAGCAGAGACGAGATTTCTGTTTATCATTATTTGCCTGTACAGGCGGTGCTTACCAGACTCCCCTTGTGCCGTGACACGATCCGAGGGCAGAGAAAGGCTGCAGTACTGTTCCTGGGAAAGTGCAAATGTTTCCTTTTGTGAGCAGAACAAAGGCAATAATAGTAATCATTTGGGATTTATACATCGCATTATACCCCAAATAGGACCAAAGGCACTTTGCAATCAGAGAAATCACAACATCATTATTATCACTCAATTAGTACTGGCAGGGGTATAATGCACTAGGTGGCACCACAGGTGCCCACTTATGTTATGAATAGTGGTAGAAGCCACTTTGGGAACAATGCACATTTCTGAGAAATTACAAAACACTACCATGCATTGGTTTCATATATCTATAAATGTTTACATACCCAAACTTCTGGAGGAGTGTTTGAGCAAGCGGCTGCACAAATGTTCAAGCACTTTCAATTCTAAGTGCTGCTCAGTCACAGCTCCGCCCTTCCTTCTCCCGAAGGCAATCGAATACAGGACTCAAGACAACCTCACCCAGAGCTCAGTGTGTGACTGGATAATGCGAGCAGGCTTTACCCAGGAGTTTGAACCCCAGGACACAGGCCTCACCCTACCTTCTGTAGAAGACGCAGCCAGACATAGGACACTAGACAAGATCAGTGTCAGTTCAGTGTGTGGTTAGATAATCTCAACAGCCTTATCTAGTCTGGAACACAAAACGGCACGAGATGAATGCATGCATATAGTCTAACCACTGCCAATCGCTCTGGGTAGCATTGTTTTATGTAATGCCCAAAGTGGCCAAGGGCGTGCCCAGGCGTGGGTCCCTTGCTTGCTGTGCCATTGGGTCCAAGCTATACCTCATTGATGAGGCCTAACAAAACTGGTCTGGAGGGGGTGTCGTCTGGAAATTTGGGAGGGACTGTTACCATGAGGAGCAGAGCCAGTACTGATTTGCATGAGGTGGACCTTTCTCTAGAGTGGCACACTGGGCAAAAATGGGTTGAATGCTACCCAAGCAATTGCCAGTGGTTAGACTATTTACATGCGCTCCTACCATTACCTTGTGTGTGTAGTATGTAGCACTCTAAGTGGCCAAGGTATGCCCAGACGTGGGCACCTGGCTCTCCGTGCCATAAGACCCAAGCTATACTCCACCGATGAGGACTAACAGGGCTGACACTGGTCTAGGGTCACGTGTGGTCCCTTCTTTAGAGACCTGGCACTTCGTGATGGACTGTTTCCATGAGGAGCAGAATCAGAACGAATTCACATAAGACAAGCCTTTGTTTAGAGTGGCACAATCGGCAAAAAACAATAGGGTGGAATGCTACCCCGAGTGATAGCCAGTAATAAGACTATTTGCAAGCATTACTTCCATCATCTTTTGTATTTTTTGCCAAGTCAGGTGTCTGAGCCCAGAAAACAGACCTCACGCCCTTTCTTTTCCTAAAGGCATAGTTAGATACAGGACTCCAGACGAGATCGGTAGAGTTCAGTGTGCTTAATTAATATCAGCAAGCTTTACCCAATCAGTAGTCTGAGCCCAGGAAACGCACCCCATCCTTTCTTCTCCTGAAGGCATAGTCAGATATAGGATTTTTCCCCTACCCTCATACACACCTGTTAGCACTGTCTTACTCTGTCATGCCAAAATCTCTCCTTATTTTGTTTACGGAATCCCATTCAAATTCCTCTTCCTGTCCTCGGCATCTGCATCCCTAAGTGTTATCCCTACAATCCTCTGGGTTATGCCTCCATTTTTCTCGTCCTCTGTTTTCTACTTACTTCCCTTTTGCTATCTGTTCTTGGCATTGTCGGGCTCTTTTGTCTTCCTCCTTTTGGTGCTTTACTTTGATTGATGTACAACTGCAAAACAGATGACTTCAGTCATTTTTTAAGCAATCCTTGACTATGTCAGGCTCAACAGCGCAGCTGTGTTAAAGGCCTACTTTTACAATATACATAGGCCCAGATTTACTAACAGTTTGCACCAGGTTTGCATTACTTTTGGAAAGCATACCCTGTGCAAAGCATTGTGGTGGTATTTCTTTCCAACACAAATCAGGATTTCCATTGGAAAGGATGACAAAAGTCACAAAAGCTATGCGCTACTTTGTGTTAAGAGCATGTTCTATAAGTGGTACTTGGGTATTACCAGGCAACCACCCATGGGTTTTGACACAAATCCCTATCTACTAACAATTGTAGACAGGGATTTATGCCAAAACCTTATGCCTCTTTGAGGCAGGTGTAACGTAGAAGAAATATCTTTATTTCTCCATTCTTTTCAAGCTTTGCACGTGTGCTGCATTGTACAGCTGGAAAAATATTAAAACATTAATTTTGTGCTGGAAAGATCCCCTTCCAGTTCAAAACCAATGCTTGATAGAACCCACACCCCATGGTGCAAGGGTGTGTTTGTTGGTATGGTAGTCTAAAGTGCACCAGGCCCGGGTCGGAGAGAAAAACAGTCCCATTTATCACTCTACTATTGATACAATGAAGCGCAGCAAGTTTGGTTGCTGTGTTGCATTGCATCACATTTTAGCCAATATCCACCAAACAATGAGCTTTCGGTAAGCCCTCAACAACCACTGGCTTCTCTAAGCAGTTGCAGACCCCCTAAGTGGGATTCGGGGATCCCCAAACGTCCCCAGCACACAGGTTAAGGACCGCTGCATTAGGGACTATATTACATCTGAAAAATATAATGAAACATGCATAGTGTACAAAAAGCAATCATTTTTGTTTTGCTTTTTTCAATAAAAGAGACTTTGGTTACAGTCGCGGCCAGCATGTCTCGTGGGTAGGGGTGCGGGGGTTTGCGGGGGGGGTGTTGTAGGAAGCTGGCTCTGTATATACTATACCAAAGTGAGGTATAGTGTGCATAGAGTCCAGTGGAACCCCAAAGGTAGGCAGAGGCAAAGTTAGCTAGAACCTTACTCTCTTTTTGTGGTAGTGTGGTCGAGCAGTAAGGCAGTATCAGAGGACAGTGTTAAGCATTTGTTGTACACACTCAGTCAGCAAATGAATTCACACACTCAAAGACTGAACTTCAGACCAATTGTTTTTGTTTAAAAATATTCTTTTAGGGGGGGCGTGGCTAGCGCCCGAGGAAGATGGCAGTCGGCCCCTGACTCTCCCGGGACAGCGGAGAAGTTGGCGGTCTTGACGGGCGGTGAACCTGCTGCACGGCTTCCAAACCGTACAGTGTTGGCATCAGAAGTGATGCTGAGTTGATTGATGTGCCTTTGAACTGCCGCAGTACAATATAAGCGAAGTTGTTTGGCATTTCGTTCGCGGAGCGCTTCTCTCACGGACTTAGCCGCCATTTTGTCCGTTCCGATCTCAAAAGGATTTCTATGCGCATTTCACTAAATATTACAGCATAACCGTCGGAAACAATGCTAAATTGATTGTTGTGCCCTTGAGCTGCCACGGAAGAAAGTAAGAGTTGTTTTGAGGTTCCTCCTTTTTTTTTCTTTTTTTTTCCTCATCTCTGTGATTTTAATAACAGAGCGCCTCCTTCACAAAATCGTCCGCCACTTTGTTCCCTACACTCCGTGAAGGTATTGTTGCAAATACCTCATTCAAAACATGTTGCAATGTGTTGAAAGCCTAGAAGTTACATATTTTTTGAAAGAATAAGTTTCAATGCTGTATTTTATTCTTTCACCTCAGCGTTTTCAAAGTTTTCCCTCATGTGCCTTCATAATATATTGTCTCCACCCTGGATACACCTCACTTAACTTGTAGGTCATTGCCAGCTATACCAAGATATTGCTAATCCCCTGGCCTACGTTTTAATTTCATTTAATGATGAGGTTGCCAGACAGAGACGCTCGCAGAATGTTGCTTTGATTATTGCTTAGTGACCTCCTTTCCTACCTTCATTACACGAGGATTCATAACTACTTATAGTATCTACAAGACTTTGGGACTGTCTGTGCTAATTTCTCTTTCCTGCTCTAGTTGAATGAGAAATTACTTAAAGTTGCTCCATTTTCATCGTCTCTGGTGCGCAAATCTTCAACCCGCTCTAAATTCCGTTTATATTGTGCCTCCATGGATGAACCGTCGAATACTTCGCCTAAGGGCGTCATGACCTCCACTATTGCGAATTCCTCCGGCTCGAACAAAACACCAAGCAAACGTCTAAAAAAGGACCCTCCTTCTCCTCCCAAACAAACATCTTCGGTTTCTTTGGACTTACTGCTTGAAGAAATTAGAGCCCTTTGTCCATTTGTTGAGGAGACTAACTCTCAAATACAAACTCTAACAGAAAGATGGTCAAGTTTGGAGGACAGAGTTACTACAGTAGAACAGAATCTCGAATCTTTGACTTCTGCCAGTAGCAAGACCGATGCCCTCCATTCTCAGGTGTTGACTCTCCAAAAACAAGTCGAGAACTTGGAAAATAGAAACAGACGGAATAATCTCCATATATATGGTCTATCAGAAGGTTCGGAAGGCTCTGATCCTATCAATTTCTTCAAATCATTCTTACCCAAAGTTCTTAACTTGCCACAGGACACTCAGCTTAACATCCAACGAGCTCATCGTTTGGGTCCTACTTCTGCTTCGTCTTCTACCAATACGAGGAAACCAAGAGGGGTTATCTTATATTTCCTAGAGTATACTGACCTACTTAAGATTCTGTCAGCAGCTAGAGCAGCTAACCGTGTTTCTTGGGCAGGCAAAACTTTGGTTTTCTCTCAGGATTACTCAAAACCCACTGCTGACCGACGAAGAGACTTTTTAGCAATGAGACCTGAACTTCGATCTCTTGGAGCACGTTATGGCCTTTTCCATCCATGCCTCTTCAAAGTTACTATCAATAACAAGACTACCACATATGAGGGTCCTCTAAAATTGAAAAGCTTTCTCAATTTTTGTCACGCGGATTCTATGGATACATCTGCTTCATCCTCATCGATTAACAAATAGTTGTTGCTGTTCTGTTTTGACTGAGCTCTTATCTGAGTATTGAGTTTTTCATAATTACTGTTGATGTTTCTATTTGATCTTGCTTGATTGTAGTTAATGCTCCCACATTCCGGTTTGTGTTGATTTGTTTATCATCTTCTTTCTCTTTTTTACAGGTTCCGTCCTTATGATCTGTTCCCTCATGTGTTGTATTGCTCGTCAATTCTCGTCCCTTCCCGCCCCCGCTTGGAGTATGGAGCTGTCATTCTTCCATGTGGCCCCATCTCCCCCCACCTTACATGTGTCTTGGATTATTTGTAAGTATGTTCTTTGTGTCTTCTTTATTGTTTCACGTACTATTTCTTTTTCTTCACCTTCTTCTCTCTTTCCTTTTCACTCCTTTTTTCCTCCGTCACACTTGTTACTTCATTAGCTGTTTAGATATTCTTTCATTTTCTCTTCGATTGACCTCTTCCATTTATTTATCCCCTTCTGTCCCTCTCTTTTTTCTCCTTCTTCAATTCCTTAAGTTTCAAGTTCTATACGCATATAATTGCATCTTTTTTGTATTTGATTGGTATATGCATTATGGATGGTTTATCTTACTACTTATTTCTTCCCTTGATTTATGGCTTTAAAAATCATTACATGGAATGTTAAAGGTTTAAATTCCCTATTAAGAGACGAGTACTATCTTATTTATCTAAACTGGACGCTAAAATCGTTATGCTGCAAGAAACCCATCTTACTGAGTCTGAATCTTTAAAGCTCAAGAAGAATTGGGTTGGTGAACTCTTCTTTTTCCCTGGTGATGGCAAACGAAATGGTGTTGTTACTTTAGTTCACAAATCACTACGGACCTCCCTTATCTCACAAGAGAGAGATGAGGAAGGTAGATGGTTGTTTACTAGGTTAGAGATTGATGGTGTCTTGCTCTCTCTTTTAATGTTTATGCCCCTACTTCTGGTGATGCCCCCTTTGGTCCCATTTACAACAACTGATTTCCCATAATTTTTCTAGTAATGTTATTCTAGCTGGGGATTGTAATCAAGTTTTTGATCCCTTCTTAGATCGAAAATCCATAGTACCCTTCATTCCTTCCAAGGCGCATAAAACCTTCACACAAACTATTAAACACTCACATTTAACTGACGCTTGGAGATTATGTAATCCGTCCTTGCAAGAATTTACTTTTTATTCCGCACCTCATCAGACCCAATCAAGAATTGATTACTTTTTTACATCACACAATGTTTCTCAATCTCTCATATCTGCAGATATAGTCCCCATACTCATATCTGACCATGCCCCTGTCTCCATCTTGTTAGACTTATTGCCTTATTCAGTTCACCCCAGGAGATGGCGATTTAACAATACCTTGCTTTTGGACCCTCATTTCAACACTTCTTTATCTCTTTTTTAATGAATATTTCTTTTTAATAATAATGACACTATGCCCTTTCATATAATCTGGGACGCTTTCAAGGCTTCTGCTCATGACTTTATTATTCGATACACTTCTAATAAACGGAAAACTGCCCGGGCTTTAAATAATGAACTCCTCTCGAAGATAAAGAATTTGGAACATACCTATTACACTTCCAAATCAAAAGATTGCTTAACAGATCTCATCAATGCCAAGATTCAATATAATAAGGACACAACTGATGCTGCCTCTTTGTTTCTTTTAAAAACTAGTGCTAAATTCTATGGTGGACAAAATAAATCTGGTAAATTATTAGCTAATTATCTAAAGACCAAACAAAATAAGCTTCATATCGAATCCATATTATCAGACACAAACACTTCTAAATACAAAGACGCTGATATTTTACAAGAATTTGTCCAATTCTACGAACAACTTTATACTCCTGAACTTTATCCCACTGAGGATGATATCTCCCTCTATCTTTCCTCAATCCACAAATGCTCAAATCCATCTCTACATCTTGACCTCCTTGAATCTGATCTAACTCCGACTGATCTACTTAATGCTCTTAAATCCCTTAAGAAGGAGAAGGCCCCTGGTCCTGACGGTTTCACTGTCGAATTCTTTATGCACTTTGCCCAAATAATCATCCCTAAGCTACACACTTTAATTTCCTCTTTTCTTTCTTCTGGTAATTCCTCTGGTACTTTTCTGGCAGCCTTGATTTGTCTTATCCCAAAGGAGGGGAAGGATTTACGCTATTGCAAAAACTATAGACCCATTTCCATAGTTAATATAGGTTACAAAATCTTCCCGAAATCATTAGCTTTTAGATTGGAATCTTTTTACCCCAACTCTTAGGTAAGGAACAATCGGGTTTTGTTAAAGGTCGATCTATTAATGATAATACCCGCTTGTTTTTTTATATCATTTCCAAGTCGCCAAATCTCTCAGAACCCCTTGCTGCCATAGCCCTAGATGCCGAGAAGGCTTTTGATAGAGTATATTGGCCTTTCATTTTTCAGACAGTAAAATGGTTTGGTTTTGGCCCGAAAATCAACTCCTTGATCTCTTTGCTATATTCAAATCCTAAGGCTGCCATTTTTGTTAATGGTCTTACATCTCCTTATTTTACTCTACATAGAGGAGTGAGACAAGATTGTCCTTTATCTCCTTTCCTTTTTAATTTAGCCCTTGAACCTTTCTTGTCTAAAATAAGACAGAATCAATCCATCACAGGCTACTCCTCTAAGTCTGTACAGGTCAAATTAGCTGCTTATGCTGATGACGTTCTTTAATTCCTTTCCAAACCCCATAATTCCATGCCGGCCTTTCTGATTGAAGTTAAATTATATTCTTCAGTTTCGGGTTATAAATTAAATAATGACAAGTGTGAAATTTTGCCCCTATCTAAATATACTTTTAAAGAAGATTTTTCCTTGTCTAAGGGCCGCCTTGACACCATTAAAATGATGTTGACGCCTATTGTTCTCTATCTTCTTTCTAATATACCAATGCCTATTCCCACAAAATGGTTTCATAAAATCAATTCCATTCTTATTTCTTTTCTGTGGCTGAATAAAAAAACAAGAATGTCCTTACTAAAGTTGTTGCGTCCGAAATCTGAAGGAGGGGTCCGCTTCCCTGATTTTCCTAAGTATCACAAGGCCTTTTTACTGAAACACTTATCCAAATGGTTGTCGGTCCCATCTCCTGATTTGCCTCTCTGGATTGATTTAGAGAGCTCTTTCCTTTACCCGTTTTCTTTCCAAGAATGTTTATCTTTTACGAGAAAACCGCAAAATTTACATACGCCTATCATTAAATATTCTTGTAATAGTTTAAATAAACTTCTTCATGTTGAGCCACATGATTTCAATACATTTCTCAACTCCACCATATGGCATAACAAATTCATTTGCATCAAGGGAAAACCGATTTATTGGAGAACCTGGAGGGATAAAGGCATTTTATGGGTACATCAATTATTTGAAAATGATACCTTTCTCACTTTTTCAAAAGCACGCTCTCTTTTCCACCTACCATTATCATTCTCACATAAATTTCTAACCCTACGTTCTGTTATACTAGATTCTTATTCATATTTTCACTCCTTGTCTCGCACCCCTATGCCATTAGATCATGCCTGGTTAAATATCATTTCCAGATCGCCGAAGGCCTCCACTCTTTACACTTGTTTATTATCCCCGCTCTTAGAAAGATCCAAAACTAAGGTTGAATTTTCCTGGGAGACTGATTTAGGCATACATTGGCCCATATCTATTTGGGATAAGATTTGGACGAAAATTAGAAAATCTTCCAGAGCAGCTAGCACCACACAAACTCTTTTTTATTTATAATAGATTGCTACTAACACCAGCTTCCTTGCATAAAATGCATTCTGACACCCCCGATACTTGTTGGTCTTGTTCATTTCCGCAAACAGATATTCAACATTTACTTTTTTCATGCCCACAAGTTTTGCAGTTTTGGAAAACAGTCTGGTCCCAAATTAATACTATTTTTGAGACTAACGCTTCCCTGACATTTGCAAATATTTTTCTGGGTAGTCTTTCCAATAGTTGGAATAAACCAAAATCACAAACGCAAATCATTGATTTGTTAATTGCTACTGCCTTTCAGCAGATAACAAAAAATTGGAAAGATGCCTCCAAACTTTCGTACTTGGCTTGGTGGTATTCTGTTTGTCATAGCCACAGACTCGACACAACTTTTGTATATTCCATGTCTCTGAAGCATAAACGATTACTTTTATGGTACCCTATTACGCTGTTTCTAGATAATAGTGCTAAAAGTTCCTTTGCTCCAGTACCATCTATTCAGGAAGTTACTCAACCCCCTTGATTTGTTCAATTATAACCTTGATTTATTCAAACGCAACCTTGTTTTAATTATGTGCTTACTAATCTTTAATTATTGATCCCGTTGTCCTTTTTCTTACCCTTTTTACCTTTGCCATAGATCTTTTTGTCCTATATAATTACTCGCCTATATGCTATTAATAGTATGCTAAGTAATACTTCCTTTTGATGTTATATTATTTGTTACTTGATGCTTCTTTTTATTCTACTTCTAATAAACTTTCTTTTGAAACTGAAAAATATTCTTTTAGTTATTTTTATTTCTAGAACCAAGCAAGCCTGGCACAGGTAAGCAATAAATACTTTACAGTAGTAAATGCCGATTGTAAAACAGTTCAATTTCAATTGTAAATGGTCTATGGTTTGACTTACAGTATTGTTACAGAGAAATGCAATCACGTGTAAATACAGTACATAGACTTGAATGGGATTTTCAGTAAAATAGCAGGTAAGTTACTTTTGGATTACTTTCTTACTCAGTGCTGTATGCCTGGATGCAGCACTGGGACATTTCCTGTAAAAAGGTGAGTAAAAGCGTTTTGTTAAATCGTACAATTTTAAAGAATTTCTTTAGGTTTCAAAACTCCACACTTAGAAACTTTTTCAGGAAAAAGTGTCAATGTTATCCTATGGAGGAAAATATGGTTATCGGTTTTTAGGTAATTAATCGGTCTTTGGAGTTGAGGTTCTGGGGTTAGACTCAGGGGTCCCCCAGGGTCAGTGATGCACTCTTGTTACACCCTCAGCGACACTAGGGCGGCCGGGTGCAGAGTGTTGAGGCCCAATGTTATCCAATGGGGGATAGGGGGCCTCCGGTTGGTGGCTGCTGGCAAGCAGGCCACTGGGTTGTGGGAGCAAAGCTCCTGGACTTTAGCTCAGGGCAAATGGGGAAACAAATTAGCACCAAAGGTGCACCCTCAGCGGCACAAGGGCAGCCGGGTGCAGGGTGCTGTTTCAAGGTCGGATGCCCTGTTGTTTCCAATGGAGAACCTCCGGTTTGCAAAAGCACTGCAGGCAGGGAGACAAAGGACTTCTGGGTGCCACCACTTCGAGAGGTAAGTTGGGAAGTTAGGGGTTGGTTAGTCACCGTCGGTTTGGGACACAAGGCCGTGGGGTGACGGGTGCAGGGGTGCCTTTCGGGGTCGGGGCTTCTTACCAGCTCCTGGTCGCGGTTAGGGGGGCCTTCTGGATTTAGGCTGCAGGCGTCGGCTGGAGGCTTGAGGCAGGTCAGGGGTCGCCGGATCTCGGTTCAGGATCACTGGGGTGACCTCCTCGTGGTGTTTGCCCACTCGAACTCGGGCCGTGGACGGCGGGTGCAGAGTGGGGCGGATCCGCGGTGTCCGGCCGGAGCCAGGGGTTGCAGTTTGAACAAATCCGGTGTTCACGGGAGAAGCAGTCTTTGGAAGTGAAGGCAGGCAGGTCCTCCGGGGTTTTTGAGGTTGCTGGCTGCAGGACACACCGGGATTTCGCAGGAGCAGGTTCGAGGGGGTGACAGGCCGGTAGGTCTGGGGCCAAGTCAGTGGGCGTCTTCCTCTTGTTAGCTGCTGCACGGCTGTTCGGTCCTTCTTCTTCTTTTCTTCTTGTTTCTTGGCTGGATCCCAGGAAGCAAGCTTCAGGGGTGTCCCTAAATACTAGATTTAGGGGCGTTACAGGTAGGTAGAGGTCAGGGACCAATGGATCCCTTCCCTGGGGTGGGTACACCCCCTATTGTGCCACCCTCCAGTGGGAGGGGGGCAGGAGCTTGTCCCTGGTTGGCTGGGTCCCCCCATCTTCAAGATGGCGGGGACTGAGAGTTGTGCTTCACCTCACCTCCCCCACCTGAGGGGTGGAGTTGGCAGAGGTGGGCACACCTCCCTTCCTCACTTGTTTTCCCCGCCGGTTCTCCCGCCCAAAGTGGCGATCAGAACCAGTGGGGACCAGTTGCTGAGTACAGCAAGTGGCCTGGGGAAGCTCACAAAGGCGGCAAGCCTTTGAAGCTTCCCCTTCGTGAACCCTGCCCATCCTGGGGGAGGAGGCTTGGCACCTCGTCCCAGGATGTGCATTGTTTCAGGCCCCAGAGAGCAGCAGGCTCTCGACCCAGGGGTCCAGAAACATGTCTGGTGGTGGCAGCTGAAAGCAGCCACTCAGCATGGACACTAGAGGTGGGTTAGGTTTCAGGGGGCAACTTCTAAGATGCCCTCTGTGTGCATTTTACATTAAATCCCACACTGGCATCAGTGTGGGTTTAATGTGCTGAGAAGTTTGATACCAAACTTCTCAGTTTTCAGTGTAGCCATTATGGTGCTGTGGAGTTCGTAATGACAAACTCCCAGCACCATATACTCTTAATGGCAGAACTGCACTTGTCTAAGAATGGACTTAGACACTGTAGGGGTACAGGGCTCATGCACCTGTACCCTCACCACTGGTATAGTGCACCCAGCTAGAGGGGTGACTGATCTATGCCAGGGCAGTGGGTTGTAGGCATGGCACACAGGGATGTGTGCCATGTCGACTCTTCACTTTGTTCTGCACCAAAACACGCAGCCTGCAAAGGCAGTGTGTGAGTGCAGTGGTACAGGACATCTGAGGGTGTCACAATAAGTGCTGCAGCCCTTAGGGGCCTTCTCTGGTCACAGTGCCCTGGGTACCTGTGGTACCATTTACCAGGGGCTGACTGTGGCCAGAGATGCCATTTGGGTTTAGGCTTCAATGCAGTTTTGGGGAAATAACATAGGCCCTGGGTACCTGATTAGCAGGAGCCCAGGGCACACTCAGTCAAAGTACATCAGCAATTCAGCAAAAAGTGGGGCCAACCATGCAGAAAGAGGGCACTTTCTCACAAAACCCCTCCCCCCAAACGAAAGAGGATGAGACTAACCTTTCCCTAGAAAGTCTTCATTTTCGAAGTGGAAGAACCTGGAAAGTCCACCTGCATTGGCATGGGCAGTCCCAGGTCTGTGTTCCACTACAAAGTCCATTCCCTGTAGGGAGATGGACCACCTCAACAGTTTAGGATTTTCACCTTTCATCTGCATTAGCCATCTGAGAGGTCTGTGATCAGTTTGAACTAGGAAGTGAGTTCCAAACAAGTATGGCCTCAGCTTCTTCAGGGACCAAACCACAGCAAAGGCCTCCCTCTCAATGGCACTCCAACGCTGCTCCCTGGGGAGAAGCCTTCTGCTTATAAAAGCAACAGGTTGGTCTTGGCCTTCATCATTGGTCTGGGATAGGACCGCTCCTATCCCTAGCTCAGAGGCATCAGTATGCACAATGAACTGCTTGGCATAGTCTGGAGCTTTGAGAATTGGTGCTGAGCACATAGCCTCTTTCAGGGTGTCAAAAGCCTTTTGACAACTAACTGTCCAATTTACCTTCTTGGGCATCTTCTTGGAGGTGAGTTCTGTGAGAGGAGCCACAATGGACCCATATCCCTTCGCAAACCTCCTGTAGTACCCAGTCAAGCCAAGGAATGCCCTGACTTGGGTTTGGGTTGTTGGAGCTGCGCAGTCCAGGATGGGCTGGATCTTGGGCTGTAAGGGTTGTACCTGGCCTCCACCAACAAGGTGGCCCAAGTACACCACAGTACCCTGCCCTATCTGGCATTTGGATGCCTTGATAGTTAGGCCTGCAGTTTCCAGGGCATTTAAAACCTTCCCAAGGTGGATCAGGTGATCCTGCCAGGTGGAGCTAAAGACCACAATATCATCTAGATAAGCTGCACTAAAGGACTCCAATCCAGCAAGGACTTGATTCACCAACCTCTGGAAGGTGGCAGGGGCATTCTTTAAACCAAAGGGCATAACAGTAAACTGATAATGCCCATCAGGTGTGGAGAATGCTCTTTTCTTTTGCTCCTGGGGCCATGCCAATTTGCCAGTACCCTGAGGTTAAGTCAAAGGTACTTAGAAATTTGGCTGCACCCAATTTGTCTATCAACTCATCTGCTCTTGGGATAGGGTGAGCATCTGTCTTGGTGACAGAGTTGAGCCCTCTATAGTACACACAGAACCTAGGGGCACATTACGATGGCGGGCGGAAGCACCACCGCCGTGCTGGCGGATGCAAAAAGCACCAGTTACCGCCGGCACGCAGCAGTCCACACGCCCGTCCAATTACGATGCGAAAAGTAGGCCAAACACCGCCGGCAAGCCAGCAACACCGTCCGCCATCAAAGTGCGCCCGTACATGTAGCGGCGCAGCCCAACTGACACACACCGTCCGACGAAACACGTCCCGCCCGGCGCATAAATTACGATGCCGCAAACAAACGGCTCCCACGGCCAAGAGATACCGTACGACAAACCGAAGCGGTAACACGGATGCCGAGCACGGACAACGAAGAAGCGGCTCCCCGAGCATGAATCCAGCACTGCAGGCACTCCCCATGCTTCTGCTGATGCACCACCAAGGACGCAACGTACCGCGGAGACGCAGGTAGGCACACACAGAACAAGTGCACGCAAACAGCGCACACAGTGCAAGGGCGGAAAAGCGGACAACCCCCCACCAGCGCGTGTACACTACACATCCACCATCGCATCCACATATGACACACAGGCCAAATCGTAACATCGCAGAACACATGTGTACACACCACCTGGGACTAGGAACCAACCACCCCGTCACGGCCCCAAAGCGCCGATGACGCCGCCACACATGCGCACAACGCAGAGGCCAACCGCAGCGCCATGCATGCGTCGCACACAGACACAGGGACACAACCAAGCAGCACACACATCAGCCCCACCCCGAACGCACATGACACGTGACAGGCCGGCCACAGACATGTCCCCAACGCCCAATTCACGGACAACACCCAACGCCACACAACCGACGCACACATGTCAGTGAAGTCACGCAACAGCAGGACACACCCCAGTGTAACAAACATGGCGTAGCACACAGCGGCGGCAACACCAACTAGGAGAAGCAGGGCCCCTTCGGGAAGAGGAACGCCAGTACCACACAGAAACACCCATACCACCCTGCACATATGAACAAGACATATAAAACGGAACACCAAAGAGCCCGGGGACCGACAACAGGTGGCCCAAGAATAACATTCACACACAAGGCCCAACACAGAGCGGAAAGGCAGCCTGCCGCCCACACAAGGGAGAGCAGACAGCACTGAATGACCTTCCATTCCAACTCCGAAACCACAGCCCTACGACAGAAGCCGGTGAATACAGCCATTGTCCAAGAATAGACCAACACAGGCATGCCGAGGAGACCGACCACAGGGCAGATAGCGCATATCACAGAAGCACACAACGGACGGGGAAGAAAGAAGAAAACACTCCCCATGTCGGCCACATGCAAGTTAATTGGAAGGAGTCACACATCACTGACCTTGAACTGTCTGAGAAGCATGTGGGAAGAGGGCCCGTGTCCTCCAAACAAGCCAACAGAACACAAGTCCTGTCTCCCTACGACTACACAGAGCTCACAGCAACCCCGGAGCGTGCACATTGCAGACTGCACACACAGCCGGAGCACGCCACCTCAACGAACCGCTGCGAAATGGCAACCGCAACACACCTACCCAACTACGCCGAACAGCTCAAGCTGTACAAAACCAACCTGTTCCATACATTGGGATGCGATCTCCTGTCCCTGCTGAACGTAAGTTACCGACTGACTTACCGCATCACATTGTTCAGCTGCGTCATGCCCGTCTTCTACTGTCGGAGGTGTCCCTACCAGCATCCCGTCGAGATATGCCTCTCCAACCCGGCATGTCTGAAGGCGGACCTGCTACCACTACTCCTCCCTCTGGACGCACACGACAGGGCCTGCTCTGCCTATGGGGGCATGGCGTATGTGGCCAACATCGCACCCGCACTGAAATGGGACCACTGTGCCTCCACACGACGGATCATCGAGAACAGCTACATCGAATGTCACCCAGCATGCCCCATCATGGTCCTCCAAGGGACAACTTACGAACAACACCTTGACAGCCACCATCCGCTACATTGGCTGGCAAACATGTACACCACCAATGACATGGAAGCCCTGCTGGACGGCATCGCATACCTGACAACCTGTAAATACGTCGGGCCACAACGCAGGTTTCCCGAGTGACCTATGATGTCCAACCCCGCACCCATGCTTAGCTTCCGCACGGACTGGCCAGTCACCACCACAACAGCCATACCAAACGACCGGCAACTGTAACCACACCATCAACGACATCGCCATGACATCGGATATGACCGGGACATGCACACTGTTCCCCATCACATCCAGGAACACCGCATGCATCGTGGGAGGCAGTGGCATGGGCTCTGTGTATCGCACCCACATGGACGGAACTGCACGAACAACCAGGACACGACATGGATCCAGCGCACATGGACACACACACCGCTCAGTGGACATGAATAGGTCGCCTGGAGTCTGTGGGTGCTGCACCCTCCCACCCCCGCCCCGGGAATCCCATACCAGGACCTTTGCATGGACGACAAGTGCATACAACAACAACACGACCCCAGTGACTGTGACATGTCCAGTAACCACCACAGTGCAACAACAAGTGGCACGCCGCTGCATGCACGCAAGCACATGCCCTGATGTCATCTCACATGCACGCGTGCATGAGGAACAACCGCAGCAAACCTGTCACATGGAACTGAGATGGACTGTGCCCATGATGCCAAGCGGTCTGGTAGGCTACATGTATACCGTCTGTGTCAAAGTCCGCAGCTCCGCAGCTATACGTAAATGTACATTAGCACAGCCTTGGCCAAGCAGATGTCACTCTGAAGCCCACATCCCACATGCAACAGCCAATCACATGTAACCCCACACCCTATCCCATTTGCAATCATGCTCAGTATATCCTCAACATGTATTCCGCTGCCAGTAGTGTCCACTATACTGCATCACAGAGGACAGAAGACACAATATAATATTTGAAACCAAAACTGTCTCCGCTGACTCATTTCACAAGTACGAATGAGAGAGGATGAGAGTATGTGAAGAACACGGCAGTCGTGACATGACCATGTAGTCCACTGGTATTGGATGTCAACGCAAATGAGTAGCACTACTGTGGAAGACACACATGTGTCGTGTGAAGTCGTATGGACGCAGTGCTCAGGTGGGTGGGTGCGACGGGTAGATGCTCACATGCCAAGTTGGAGCACGCCGTGTTGGGAGGGGTCATGAACAGTACACCACCGCTTCCCTGGGCATTGTGAGAGGACACCTGTCGGGGGGAGTGAACACGTGTGTGCACAGCAGCCGGGCACACGTACAAAGCGGTACCAGGCGCACCTCAGCCCACCCTCTGTGGACAAGCTGGATCCTGTTGTGCGCCCGCCATGCCCCTTGACAAGGCACACACAGCCCCAGTCGACCAGGTGTAACCCCAACATAGTCAATCCGCACAGGCGATACAGGGCACGGGATGGCAGTGGAGCATGGTGTGTGAGAGGTCTCCTCGCGCTCCTCCTGGTCATATCACGCAGGCAATAGAACCTCAACGTCTAGCATGGCACAAGTCACATGGAAGTGTAGGGGGACGCACCACAGCACGAGCAGCACTGACGTCACGGGAGGTGGCTCGCACCATCCCATCCATTGCCCATCATACCAACCACGCCACATGCCATTGCGACTAAGTGCAAGCGCGTGCGCCACCACCCCCGAGCCCTCCCCAGAGAGGCCAAAGAGTGAATGTGTGGGCCATCAGTCACAGACGGACGTGGCCTGGCCGCAAGGGCAGCCACAGCCAGTGGGTGTCGCAGGTGGCGGATCCGGAAGGCGAAGACTGTGATGCATAGTCCATGCAGGCCGGGTCTCCATTTGGGGCACCACGCAGGTGGACGGCGTCCCGCAACACATCATACCCTGAGACAGCCCACTCGTGCAACTGGACCCACACATACACTCCTTGCCCTCTCTGGTGCGAGCTTGGGGCTGCCTGTGCAAGCGCTAGCCTCGCAGGTGAGCATGCATATTGGGGGAGCGAGGGGAGGACATGAGGGCTGGGGCGAAGATGACTGTATCACTGTCAGTCAGTACAAGGGATGACCCAGATGTGGAAAGGAAGAGACGTGTCCCGTGTGTACTGCAACTAGTCGCCAATCCAACTACCCCCCATGTCCGGAATGTAAGCCCGCACCTAGGCCCGCCCATCCGCCACATCGAACATACCACCAGCACGACAACCTTCCCATTCGAAACACTGACTGAGGGTGGCGACCAGTGTACAATCATGTGTAGCCTACCCACGCGTACATGTGGGCCCTCCATGATCCATGTCACCTGCGGCAAAGTCATGACATGCGCAATGAGGGAAGCGAGGAGAGCTGTCCGCCCCACGCGCAGAAGGTGCATCAGCTCCACAGACCCAGCAGCGAGTCCAGCAGGGGTCACATGTGCAGGGGCAGCTGTGCCTGGTGTGAAGGCACATGCATATAGACAGCACATCGACCAATGTGTAGTCTGCCCACATCTACAGTCCATCATCATGCGGACATAGGAATTGAACACAGGGCAACACATCTTAGTTGGTGCACCCACCGTGACCAACAATGCGCAATCATCGACGTACCCGCCCTGTGCATGGCCCCCCACCCAACGGAGGCACATCCAGTGCCACCATCCCACACACACAAGCCTACCACGGAACATGCTGTGTCCAATGGTCAGTACAGAGTCAGCGCCCATCTGGTGGAACCTGAACAGGAGACACATGCACACACATGCCAGCTCCCACTATGTACGTCTGCCACCTGGCATGTGCAATGTAACCTCTCACCTGTGACGTGTGACAGCAAGCACACAGCCGTCTTGGCATGGGGCTGTCAATGTGGACACCTGTCAATGTTTCGGGAGGTGTGATCCGTACAGTGCTGTACATAGGGTGCAGTGCTGACACCTACTACTGTCTCATATCCCCTCGTGCCACAGGTCCCACTTGTTTTGGCCGCTCAGCCTGTGCCCACATCGTTGTCGTCGTGTGCCATACTCATCCAGCCGCGGAAGCAGTTCCATGCTCAGCAGACATTCATGTTGCCGTGGCGTTGCCGCTTGACGGATATGCAGTCAGTCCCCATCAGCACGCCCCGCAAGTCATTGGGGCCTAGATCCCCATGTGCATGCACATGGCAGTGGTTTGTATCACTAGCCATTGCCATTGTTGGGAGACCTGTGTAAGTGTATTGTGGCCGTGCCGTCCCAGCTTGACAGCTGGGCTGTGGCTCATGTGCTTGCTCAGTCATGTCAGTGATGTGTATGCGAAATTGCTATGTGTCGTGTTGCATTGACATGTGTCCTCTGCCATTGTCCCTAGGCGGAGACCGAACATTGACCGCCCATACCAATTGCTGGCGGACATGGACGATACAGAGGTTATTAGGAAGTTTCGGCTGGACAGGCCAACCCTGCATCGACTGTGTGCCATGTTAGAACCCCATCTCCGTCCCCGCAGGGTGTATCCGACTGCTGTCACCCCCACGGCTAAGGTGATGGCCGCCATGCATTTCTTCGCCACTGGGTCATTCCAGCACACAGTGGGCATTGGAGGAGGGATGTCCCAGCCCATGTTCAGCAAGGTGCTGAGGGATGTACTGGCAGCCATGATGCTGTACCGGAACAGGTACATCCGCTTCTCCAGGGCTCGTGAATTGGCGGCAGTGAAGGGTGCATTCTATGCCCTTGGCAGAATCCCACACGTCGTTGGAGCCATTGACTGCACACATGTCGGCCTTGTTCCACCACAGGCCACTGAGCACCTGTACCGCAACAGGAAGCACACGCACTCCCTGAATGTGCAAGTGGTGTGCCTTGCGGACATGGTGATCACCCACGTGTGTGCAAAGTTCCCAGGCTCGGCCCATGATGCACACATAATGCGCAACAGCATCTTGCCACGACTGATGTCCAATATGCAACAGGATCGTGCCTGTATTGTCGGTGAGTATGTGGAGTGGTGTAGCGTGCTGGCTGTGCGATGCTGTCCCCTGTCCAGTTGGATTAGCAACGGTTCTCTGTGTCCCTCACACCCAGGTGACTCTGCGTATCCGAATGGGGCATGGCTGCTCAGTCCATTGAGGAATCCTCGCACCCCAGCAGACGATCGCTACAATGAGGCACATGGGAGGACCAGACGTGTGGTCGAGCGTACCTTTGGCCTCCTCAAGTCCAGGTTCAGGTGCCTGGACCGCACCGGGGTGCGCTGGCGTACTCCCCACAGAAGGTGTGCCGGATAGTGGTGGCGTGCTGCATGCTGCACAATCTGGCCCTTCGGAAGCAGATCCCCCTCATCGTGGATGACGGAGATCAACCAGGGCCCCAGCCCGCAGACCAGGACAGCTCGAGTGAGGAGGACAGCGGAGAGGAGGAAGCTGGTAATGTGCGGCAGCAGCTCATCGCCCGCTACTTCACTTGACGGTGAGTGTCCATGTACGACGGCTGATGTGGCTGTATCTGTGCAGGTGTGTGTGTGCTGTGTCAGGGTGGCCGTTTGTTCACTGCGTGCTGTGTGTCAACACTCCATGGCCAGGGTAGTATGCCACTGTTGGTGGCTGTGGCATTGTGCCCTATTGCTCTGTGCGATGTGTGTACATTGCTTGTAGTTGTTGACATGTACTGTGTGATGGGTGTGTGACACACTCATTGAATGTGCTCCTGTTCTGTCTCCCACCCCTAGGTCCCTACAGGCCCTCCGGATTCAATTGCCATGCCACGCATCAGGTGCCTTTCCGCCCAAGATGGCCGTTGTATTCCGTACAAATAAGACACAGGGCACAAACAGCAGTTAGTGAAAAAGGTGCATTTATTACAAACTGTGACATGTGATTGTGTGTAAGGTGATGACAAAAGTGGTGCGTGCAGTGACAATGAGCTGTCGGTCATGGCTGCGTGATGATCAGGGTGTACCCACTGGTTCTATGTCCATAGTCCAACACACACATGCCATCCAGATGGCTGTGTGGAGTGGGATCGTAGTCCAAGTCAATGCAGTGGCTGGTCAAGGAAGGCTGGCGGAAGGCTGGCTGGCTGCCTCACTTGCGTTTGGAGCGTGCGAAGTCCTCCCGGGAGATCTGTTTCCACTTCGGACGACCCCTTCCACGTTTGCGAGGGGGTGCCTGCTTGCGACATGCTGGTGGTTGAGGTGTGATCACTGGCTGTGGACGCAGGGGAACTGGACACTGCTGCTCCACCCTGCGCCCCGGCAGGTGGTGGCGGAGGGGGAGCTGCTGTCCCTGGCTGTGACCTCACCGCCACCACCAGCTGTCCCATGAGGTCCACGATTTGGCCCATACGGGCGTCCATGGACCTCAGCACCCCCAGCACCTCACGCGTGTCTGAAGCAGACCGGACCCATTGTCCTTGGGCCTCTTCATAGGCCCCAAGGACTCTGGCCATGTGAGGCAGGGCATGGCTCCCAGGGGAGGCTGGCGTTTCCCTGACCCTGCTCCTCCTACCAGTCCTGCTGCCACCGGCCTGCCCACTAGCCACATTGCTCACCACGGTCCTCGCTGTGGCTCCCAGGGTGGATCCAGTCATCCGGGCCACCACCTGCGCTGGGGCTGGTGCCAGCGAAGACGTGGCGGTGGTGGCGGCGGTGGTGGTCGGTGCGGCGATGGTGGCGGTTGCGGCAGTGGTAGTGGCCACAATGACCGTGGGTGTGGCCGCAACGACAGTGGCAGCAGGGGGCTGGGAATGTTCAGCAGCCCTGGATGATGGGTTGGTGGGTAGGAGGGGTCCTGGGGAGCGGCTGGGCCCTGCCACACCAGATGGGCCTGCTTGGTGGTCCGTGTCCGAAGAGGAGGACAGATCCTCCAGATCCGTGTGTCCTCGTTGGGGGCTTGTAGGCTGGCTGTGCTGGCTGCTGGCTCCATCCCCAGCATCCAGCAGTTCGTCACCTGTGGAGAGAATGAGATTTGTTATTGTGTTGCACCTGGCGAAGTATGTATTTGTCGTCTGACATTGACAGTTCGTGCAATCTCGTACATGGGTTTCCCGGAGGCGTGTGTGTGGCTGTAGCATCTGTAGTTGTGTGTGCTTGGCAATGGGACTGTGTGCTGTGCACATGTGGCATGGGACGGATTGGCCATGCCGATGGGTGTGTTGCTGTGCCCCTACTTATTGTGACTCTGGTGTATGCGGGCTCCTGGCCCATCCTGGGTCTGGTTTGTACTTTGCTTTTGGTGTTCAGATGGGACGCTTAGGAACGCATATGGCATCATGGGGGCCATGCCCCAGATTCGCATTTGGGAGGGGATATGCTTTTGGTGTTCAGATGGGACGCTTAGGAACGCATATGGCAACATGGGGGCCATGCCCCAGATTTGCATTTGGGAGGGGATATGCTTTTGGGGTTCAAATGGAACGCTTAGGAACGCATATGGCAACATGGGGGCCATGCCCCAGATTCGCATTTGGGAGGGGATATGCTTTTGGGGTTCAAATGGAACGCTTAGGAACGCATATGGCAACATGGGGGCCATGCCCCAGATTCGCATTTGGGAGGGGATATGCTTTTGGGGTTCAAATGGAACGCTTAGGAACGCATATGGCAACATGGGGGCCATGCCCCAGATTCGCATTTGGGAGGGGATATGCTTTTGGGGTTCAAATGGAACGCTTAGGAACGCATATGGCAACATGGGGGCCATGCCCCAGATTCGCATTTGGGAGGGGATATGCTTTTGGGGTTCAAATGGAACGCTTAGGAACGCATATGGCAACATGGGGGCCATGCCCCAGATTCGCATTTGGGAGGGGATATACTTTTGGGGTTCAAATGGAACGCTTAGGAACGCATATGGCAACATGGGGGCCATGCCCCAGATTCGCATTTGGGAGGGGATATGCTTTTGGGGTTCAAATGGAACGATTAGGAACGCATATGGCAACATGGGGGCCATGCCCCAGATTCGCATTTGGGAGGGGATATGCTTTTGGGGTACATGCTGTGAGCCATGGGTGCCGAACGTGACATGTGTTGTGGCAGCATGACAGTGCATGGTTTGAGGTGTGTGCATGCTTGACATGGCCTGCATATTTGCTGTCTGTTGTGATTACTGGACCTGGCATTGGACGCATCGTTATGAGTGAGTGATAGTTGTGTGCCAGCCAACGTATTGCAGTTGTCCCATCTCCTTGGTGTGCGTGCTGCCCTGTGCCATGTGCATCACTGCAGTGCTCGGGGGGGTGGCCCATGTTGTGTGTTGTTGCTCACAGTGTGTTGTGCGCTTAATTGACTTCTGGCACATGGTTGGTCATGGGCATGTGTCTTAGCGTGACTGCTGTATGTGTGGCAGCTGTGCGGATGACATGCCTTTCATGAGACTGGGGCTGACGGATGGGATGGATGGTATGTTGTATGTGCATGGTGTGTCTGTGAGTTTGATGGGTTCAGTGGTGTTCGTGTGCATTTATGTTGTTCCGCTCTGTTGCGTCTAGTGTTGTTTGTCTTACATAGGCGTAGTTGTGGGGTGTGTGGTTGACAGGCAGTAGGGGCTACATGGACAGGACTTCAATGGTGTTTCGGTTGTGTGTGATGAGTTGCACAGTGGCTGCCGTGTGGGACTATATTCAGTGTGGCTTGTGCATGCAGACGTGGCTCCTTGGGTGTTGCTATGTCTGTGATGGGTCATGTGGGGTGTGAGTCTGTTGTTCATGTCCGTGTGCACATTGTTCACTTGTTCGTGACGGTGGGCGGTGCTGCGTGTTCGTCTGCTACGTGACATGTCCCATGTGTTGGTCGTGTTATGGTCCTCATGCCTCCAGTAATCCAGCCCTGTCCAGTTTCCCACCTGCAAGTTGTTCGTGCGTGCACTGTACTGGATGCCACATGGCTCTAAGCGGGGGTGCTCCATGTTGCAGGTCTGTGGGGGTGGGAGGGTGTTGTGGGTCGTGGGGGTGGCTGGACACCCACTGACACCGATTGCTGTGGACCGTGATGTCTGCCTTTCGGCTGTCGTTGTGCACTGCGGTGGCTGACACGTGGCTGTGGGGTGTGGGGATGCTCCTCCTTGCTGTGCTGTGGGACTGGGGCCTGGTGTGTGTTGTACTTGGGCTGTCCACCGTCCCACCCACTGCACTTTGTGTTCCTGCCACTTACCTGTTACTTGTCGGTTAGTGCAGCTGTGGCGGACACATGGGTGTGGTGGGTGCTCGTTGTGGCGCTTCTGGCATATTTGGGGACCTGTTGGTGGTTACGTGGCTGGCTTAGTGTACACATGTCCCCACGCATCTTACAGTTGTTCGGTTTGGGCTGTGTGTGGTAGTGTCTGTTGCATGTGTGTGTGATGTGTTGTGTATTGTGTGCTGGACATGGGGGTGTTTGTCCCTGGGAGCTGTGGCATGGTAGTTGCGCATGTGAGTACATAGCGGTGTGCTGGTATACATTAGTTTGTACTTACCAGCCTCCACTCCCCTGCTAATCCGGCGAGGATCTCCGGATGTATTACGACTCGCACCTTCTCCTCCCACGCTTTGAAGGTCTTAAAGAGCGCGGGATTCCCTCCGCCAGTGACGGCAGCCAGCTCTCTGTTTTTGCCCTCCTTCTTCTTGACCAGGCTCTTTACGTCATTCCAACGTTTGTTAATTTCGACTCTGTTCCTGGGCAGGGTCCCGACTGCATTGACCTGGTCTACGATCCGGTTCCACATTCTGTTTCTGGTGGCTAGTGGTGTGTGCTGGACCATGTTCCCATAGATTTGTGGGTACACCTTGATGATCTCGTCGACCATGACCGTCAGCTCCATGGGCGTGAACTTGGGCATTCTTTGTGGTGCCATGGTGTTTGTGGTGCTGGTGCGGTGTGTGTTGTGTAATGTGCAGGGGGTTTGTGGTGCCGGTGTTTGGTGGTGGTGGTGGTGGTGGTGGTGGTGTTTGGTGGTGTTGGTGGTGGTGGTGGTGGTTGTGATGTGTGCGTTTCTGTGGTGTGCTGCTGTCCTTGCTGTGTCACTGTGTCCTCTCCTCTCCTCTCTGGTTTGCAATGTAGCAAGGGGTTGTGGTCTGTGGGAGTGCTGCTTTTGTACTCACCTATGTGGGTGTGTCCTCATGGTCTGTTGTTTTCAGGTGTGTTGTGTCTGGGGTTCTGGCCTTTGTATTTTTTGTTTGTCTGGGGGGGTGTTTTCGGGATGTGTACTGTGCTTGTGTATTTGTGCGTGCCTTGCTGTGTGGACTTGTTGGCCATGTTGTGTGCTATTGGTTTTGTGTGCGGATGGTTTCTGTGCAGGTACGTTGGCGCCATGGCTTCTGCCGAGTCGATTCTCATCAGCGTTGTTTGCGCTGGCGGGCGGTATATTTGTGGTTTTTCCGCGCTCATGTCGGTGCGATCGTAATGTCACGTGCGGTGTGTCGGCCGTGAGGGCGGGCGGTTTTGTGTTGTCGTGCGTGTTTCCGTCCGTGGCGGGCGGTTTGACTCCGACTCGGACGTTGGCGGGCGGTATTTTGTGTGCTTTTTCCGCCGATGGCGGTTTTCGGTTTGTGAAATCGTAATGGCGTGGTCGGTGTTCAGGTGGTGTGTGCGGGCGGATTTTTGCCGCTTCCATGCCTGGCGGATTTATTTACGCCGGGTATCGTAATGGGCCCCCTAATTTCTCTCTTTCCACCCTGTGGATGAGTTTTGGGGACTAGAACGGTTCAGTGACTAAATATCGAGGGACAGAATATCGACTGTCCAGAATATCGATGCCAAAATATCGAGGGACAGAATATCGAGTCCCTATCTACAAACAGGTAAGTACTAAAGTATCGAGTACAAAATATCGATGTTTAAAATATAGTTAACTAAAATATCGAATTTTTTAAATGTATTAAAAAGAATATAAAAATAATTAAATAATAAACACAATTAAATAAAACATAGTTAAAATAATGTAAAAAAGCTTAAAATGTAAAAATAAATGTAATGTAATTTTTTTTTTTTTAAATATATATATATTTATTTAATATTATAAAATAATTATGTATCTTAATTATAAAATATTTAAAACATTATTAAAAATATATTTACATATATATAAATAAACATATTATATAAATATAAAAATAAATAATATATAATAATTGAAATAATTAAAGTAATTTTTTTTATGTTAATTAATAATTTACACTACATTAAATATAACAAAATTAAAAACGTTGCATAGCTAAGGGAATAAAATTAGTATTTACACTGCAACAACTGCAAAAGTAGGGAATTTGTTGGATAGCGGGTGGATACAAATTACTATTCCGACTCCAGCGAGTGGAACAGTAGGAAAAGTGTTGGATAGCGGGTGGGTAAAAATTACTATTCCTACTCCAGCGAGTGGAACAGTAGGGAAAGTGTTGGATAGCGGGTGGGTACAAATTACTATTCCTACTCCAGCGAGTGGAACAGTAGGGAAAGTGTTGGATAGCGGGAGGGTAAAAATTACTATTCCCACTCCAGTGAGTGGAACAGTAGGAAAAGTGCTGGATAGCGGAAGGGTAAAAATTACTATTCCCACTCCAGTGAGTGGACCAGTAGGGAAAGTGTTGGATAGCGGGAGGGTAAAAATTACTATTCCCACTCCAGTGAGTGGAACAGTAGGGAAAGTGTTGGATAGCGAGAGTCTAAAAATTACTATTCCCACACCAGTGAGTGGAACAGTAGGGAAAGTGTTGGATAGCGGGTGGGTAAAAATTACTATTCCTACTCCAGCGAGTGGAACAGTAGGAAAAGTGTTGGATAGCGGGTGGGTAAAAATTACTATTCCTACTCCAGCGAGTGGAACAGTAGGGAAAGTGTTGGATAGCGGGTGGGTACAAATTACTATTCCTACTCCAGCGAGTGGAACAGTAGGGAAAGTGTTGGATAGCGGGAGGGTAAAAATTACTATTCCCACTCCAGTGAGTGGAACAGTAGGAAAAGTGCTGGATAGCGGAAGGGTAAAATTACTATTCCCACTCCAGTGAGTGGACCAGTAGGGAAAGTGTTGGATAGCGGGAGGGTAAAAATTACTATTCCCACTCCAGTGAGTGGAACAGTAGGGAAAGTGTTGGATAGCGGGAGTCTAAAAATTACTATTCCCACTCCAGTGAGTGGAACAGTAGGGAAAGTGTTGGATAGCGGGTGGGTAAAAATTACTATTCCTACTCCAGCGAGTGGAACAGTAGGGAAAGTGTTGGATAGCGAGAGGGTAAAAATTACTATTCCCACTCCAGTGAGTGGAACAGTAGGAAAAGTGTTGGATAGCGGGAGGGCAAAAATTACCATTCCCACTCCAGTGAGTGGACCAGTAGGGAAAGTGTTGGATAGCGGGAGGGTAAAAATTACTATTCCCACTCCAGTGAGTGGAACAGTAGGGAAAGTGTTGGATAGCGGGAGTCAAAAAATTACTATTCCCACTCCAGTGAGTGTTGGATGGCGGGTGGGTAAAAATTACTATTCCTACTCCAGCGAGTGGAACAGTAGGGAAAGTGTTGGATAGCGGGAGGGTAAAAATCACTATTCCCACTCCAGTGAGTGGAACAGTAGGAAAAGTGTTGGATAGCGGGAGGGTAAAAATTACTATTCCCACTCCAGTGAGTGGAACAGTAGGGAAAGTGTTGGATAGCGGGTGGGTACAAATTACTATTCCCACTCCAGTGAGTGCAACAGTAGGGAAAGTGTTGGGTAGCGTAGGGGAATCATTGAGTAGACCCACTCCTACAATATAATTAAAATTAATTAACAAATAATTAATTCATAAAAATATATTTGACTTCCAACATTTTCCCCTATAAACGTCACCTCCAATAGTGTAAAATATTAATGAATGAACATAATTAATTAACATTTAATTAATTAGCTAATTACAATTAACAATCAAATTAATAACCATCATATCTAAATTAATTAACACAATTATCACTATAAAATAACTTTGAATAAATAATATTTTAAAATTATTAAAATTTGAATTAAATTTAACTTAATTCCCACCCTACTCCCCTATCAACACTCAACACACTACTAAAAAAATGTACATAATTAACATATTAATACATTAATTTTTAATCACTAATATGTAATTAATTACTAATTAATAAAAAAAAAACAATTTACATAATTATCAATTAATTAAAAAAGATTATTAACTTTTTATATATTTAATAATAAATTAATTAACTTAATTAACAATAGTAATTATTAAACAAATTATTAATTAAATTATTAATTTTTATAATTTAAAATAAATTACTTCCCACCCTATGCCCCTATAAACCCACAACCCGTTACGGAACTAATATACGCAAAAATTATTAAACAATAGTTATTATCAAACACTAAATTATTAATAATAAATTATTAATTTTTATAATGTAAATTAAATTACTTCCCACCCTATTCCCCTATAAACCCACAACCCGCTACGGAACTAATATACGCAAAAATTATTAAACAATAGTTATTATATAACACTAAATTATTAATTAATAAATTATTAATTTTTATAATGTAAATTAAATTACTTCCCACCCTATTCCCCTATAAACCCACAACCCGCTACGGAACTAAGATACACAAAAATTATTAAACAATAGTAATTATTAAACACTTAGGGGCCCATTAGGATGGCGGGCGGAAGCACCACCGCCGTGCTGGCGGATGCAAAAAGCACCAGTTACCGTCCGCCCGTCACAGCACACACGCCCGCCCAATTAGAATGCGAAAAGTCAGCCAAACACCGCCCGTAAGACAGCTACGCCCTCCGCCATCAAAGTGCGCCCGTCCACGGAGCGGCGCGGCCTAATGGAGACACAACGCCCGACGAAATCACGTACCGCCCGGCGTACAAATTACGATGCCAGAACCAAACAGTTCCCCCGGCTAAGAGACACCGCACGTGAAAGCAAGGCGGAAAACCGAACGCACAGTACGGATAGCAAAGAGGCGGACCCCCCCAGCATGAATCCAGCACTGCAGGCCCTCCCCATGCTTTACCTGATGCAGCACCCAGGAGTCAACGCACCGCGGCGACGCAGGTAGGCAGACACACAACAGGGGCACGCAAACAGCGCACAAGTGCAAGGGTGGGAAAACTGTATATGGCCCCCCCCGACATCCCTGCGTGGACACGACACATCCACCACTGCACCCACACATGCGCACAACGCAGAGGCCAACGGCAGCGCAATGCATGCGCCGCACACAAACAACACAGGGTCACAACCAAACACCACACACACCAGCACCACCCAGAACGCACATGTCACGTGACAGCCCTGCCACAGTCATGTTCCCAACCGGCAAGTCACTGTGGCCAACCTGACGTCACACAAGTGACCCGAACATGTCATTGACGTCACGCCACATTAGGACACACCCCTGTGTGCAAAACACGGCGAAGCACACAGCGGAGGCCACATCACCCAGCAGAATATGGACCCCGTCGGGAAAAGGTACGCCAGTACCACACAGAAACACCGATGCCACCCTGCACCCAATAACAAGACATGCAATACGTAACATCAAAGATACCGGGGACAGACAACAGGTGGGACCAATTATAACACAAGGCCCAACGTATAGCGGAAACGCAGCCTGCTGCGGGAGAGGAGACAGCACTGAATGACCTTCCATTCCCACTGTGAAACCACATCCCGACTAAACAAGCCGGAGACAACAGTCATTGCACCAAAAAAAGCCCAACACAGGCATGCAGAGGGAAGCGGCCACAGGGCAGATAGCGCATAACACCAAAGAACATTCACAACGGAAAGAAGAAATGATAACACTCCCCCATGTGGTTCACATGCAAGTTATCTGGAAGGAGTCAGACACCACTGACCTTGACCATTCAGAGAAGCATGTGGGATGAGGGCCCGTGTCCTCCGCACAAGCCAACATAACACAAGTCCTGCCTCCCTACGACCATTACAGAATTCCCAGCAACGTCGGAGGTTGCACACTGCAGACTGCACAGACAGCCGGAGCACGCCACCACAGCGCCCTGCAGCAAAATGGCACTTGCACCACACCTAACCAACTACGCCGGACAGATCAAGCTGTACAAACATAACCTGATACAGATATTGGGATGTGACAATCTGGCCTTGCTGAACGTAAGGTACCGACTAACTTACCGCATCGCATTGTTCAGCTGCGTCATCCCCGTCTTCTACTGTCGGAGGTGTCCCTTCTACTATCCTGTGGAGTTATGTCTCTCCAACCCGGCATGTCCAAGGGCGGACCTGCTACAACTATTCAACCCCTGGACGCCCACGACAGGGTCTGTTCAGCCTATGGGGGCATGGCGTATGTGGCGACTATCGGACCCACACTGCAATGGGACCACTGTGCCTCCACACGACGGATAATGGATTACAGTTACATCGAATGCCATCCAACATGTCCCATCATGCTCCTACAAGGGACAACTCACGACCAACACCTTGACAGCCACCATCCGCTACATTGGATGGCATCCATGTCCACCACCAATGCCATGGAAGCCCTGCTGGAAGGTATTGCATACCTGACAACCTGTCAATTCGTCGGGCCCCGCCGCCATACCCCCAATTGAGCAATGATGTCCCACACCGTACCCATGCTTGGCTTCCGCACGGACTAGGCAGTTACCAGTACAACAACTATACCATACAACCTGCAACTGACACCACATCAACAACTACACTGCCATGACATCTGATACTTTTCGGGACATGCACCCTGTTCCTCATCACATCCAGTAACTCTGCATGAACAGGGGGAGGCAGAGGCATGGGATTTGTGTATGGCAACCACATGGACAGAACTGCACGTACAACCATGCCATGATATGGATCCTGCGCCCATGAACATATGCACTGGTCAGTGGACAGTAATCGTCCTGCTGTAGTATGTGAGAGCTGTCACCTCACCTCCCTCTGAACGTCCGTGCCAGGAGCTTTGCATGGACACCAGGTGCATCCACCAACAACATGAGCCCAGTGACTGTGACATGGCCAGTACCCACCACATCGCAACAACAAGTGGGACGCCGTTGCATGCACGTAAGCCCATGCCCTGATGTCACCTCCACGCACGTGTGTATGAGTAACTATAGCAGCAAACCTGTAACATGGAACTGAGATGCACTGTGCCCATGATGACAAGCGGACTGGTAGGCTAAATGTATACTGTCTGTGTCAAAGTCAGCAGCACCACAGTAATTAGCAAATGTACATTAGCACACCAACGGCTAAGCAGTTGTAACTCTGAAGCCCACATCCCACAGTCAACAACTAATCACATGTACCCCTACACCCTATGCTATGTGTACACATGCTGAGTATATCCTCCACATGCATTTCGCTGCCAGTAGTGTTCACTATACTGCATCACAGAGGACATAAGTCCCAATACATGGCTTGAAGCAAAAATGTGTCTCTGCTGATTCATTTCACAAGTACGAATGAGAGAGGATGAGAGTGTGTGAAGTACACGGCAGTCGTGAGATGACCATGTAGTCCACTGTCATTGGATGTCAACGCAAATGAGTAGCACAACTGTGGGAGACACACATGTGTCATGTGAAGCGGGAGTTACGCATGGCTCAGGTGGGTGAGTGTGACGGGTAGGTGCGCACATGCAATGTTGAAACACGCTGTGTTGGGAGGACTCAGGAACAGTACATTGGCGCTCTCCTGGGAATCTGTAAAGACCACCTGTCTGGTGATGAATGTGAACTCGTGTGTGCACAACAGGCGGGCACACGATCAATGCTGCATCAAGTGTAGACGATACAAAAGGGGATGATGGACGGAACGTTTGAGCCAATCAAACACTCACCCCCAGTCAACTGATCTGGGTTTAATCCATCATCATTCTTTAGCTCACTCCACCACCCCAGTTCAGACATGGCCATATGCAAATCAGTCTGACCCTGTGCCTCATGGGAACAGTCCAGCCCGAACTGCCAAGCCATGCCATGACGTCAGCCCACCCTCCGTGGACATGCCGGATACTGCTGTGCGTCCGCCAGGCCCTTGCCAAGGCACTCACATCCCCTGTCGACCTGGTGTATCCCCAACATTGTCCACTTGCACAGGCAATCCAGGGCACGGGATGGCAGTAGAGCATGGTGGGTGAGAGGTCATGGCGTGCTCCTCCTGGTCACATCACGCAGGCAACACATTTACAATGTGTAGTATGGCACAAGTCAAATGGAAGTAGTGGGGGGACGCACACATCACAAGCAGGAGTGACGTCACGGAAGGTGGCTCGCACCATCCCACCCATTGACAATACACCCACACACGTTACATGCCATTGCAACAGAGAAGCCAGCGCTTGCACAAGAAGCTCCAAGCTCGCCCCAGAGAGGCCAAAGAGTGAATGTGTGGGGCCATGAGCTCCAGTTGGACGTGGCCTGGCCCGCTAGGGCAGCTACAGCCTCTGTGTGTTGCAGGTGGTGTATCCGGACTGCGGAGCCTGTCATGCATTGTCAATGTTGCCCGGGTCTCGAGTCGTGGCACCACGCATGTGGACGGCGTCCCGCCACTTATTATACCGTGAGACAGACCACTTGTTCAACTGGACCCACACATACACTCCTTGGCCTCTCTGGGGCGAGCTTGGAGCTGCTTGTGCATGCGCTAGCTGCTCAGGTGCAAACGCATATTGGGGCGAGCGAGGGGAGGCCATGAGGACAGTGCAAAAGTTGACTGTTTGATTTTCAGCCAGTTTAAGGAATGACCCTGATGTGGTCCGAAAAGACGTGTCTCGTGTGTATTGCAACTAGTAGATCAGCCGATGAACTTCCCATGTCTTGCATGTAGCCCCGCACCCAGCCCCGCCCACTCGACACATTAAAATGAGTACCAGCACCACATACTACCCATTCGAAGCACTGACTGGGGGTGACAACCATTGGACAGTCTTGTGTAGTCCACCCACGCGTACATGTGGGCCCTCCATGATCCATGTCACCTGCGGCAAAGTGATGTCATGGGCAATGACGGAAGTGAGCAGAGCTGTCTGCCCCATGCACAGATGGTGCATCAGCTCAACAGACCCAGCACTGAGTGCAGCAGGGGTCACATGTGCAGGGGCAGTTGTGCCTGGTGTGAAGGCACATGCATATAGACAGCACATCGAGCAATGTGTAGCCTGCCCACATCTACTGTCCATTGTCAGGCAGACCTAGAAAAAGATCACAAGGCAACACATCTGTGTGGGTGTACCCACTGTGACCAACACTGCGCAACCATCAGCGTACTCGCCCTGTGCATGGCCCACCCCGCAACGAAGGTCACATTCAGTGCCACTATCTCTCACACACATCCCTATCACGAGTCATGGTGTGTCCAATCGACAGTGCAGAGTAAGCGCTCATCCGGGGGGTCCTGAACAGGAGACACATGTAACCCACTAGGCAGTCTGTGTCGGCACCTACTGGCATTGTGCAGTCAATGTGCAGGCCAGGCCTGCTGGGACTGAGAAGGGCAGCATGGCCCCAGCCTGACTTCCACACGACCAACAAGTGCACTGAGACCTGCATTGCCAATTGTCTGTGTCACTGGATGTCTGACATGAAGTTGCCATGTACCACCACACGGGAGGGACAGACAGGTCAAAGCGCCCGAGAGCTCACATACCCATGCCACCTGCAGTCAGCATGGTGAGCAGTGCAAGTTTGTACACCACAGGCTCTGACTCATAGTGCTGCGGAGCAACGACATGTGTGTCCCCCACATGCACACCCACACACACTGCAGTTGTCTCTCACACACAACTTTCGCAAGGAATAGCCATGTGCAGTGTGCGTGGAGCACGGAATCCAGGTTCTCCAGCTCCTCGCTGGTGAGTGGACCTGGACATGTCCTCAGCGTCATCCACGTGTAGGTGGAGTGGTGGCAGCAGCAGGTGTTGTCGAGGGTGCCAGGCTGCAGTGCCAGGTAGCTGTGGTTATGCCTGTCCCACTCACACACACATATAACCCCCTGGGGCAGTTTCAGTGGGTACAAGCTGCTGCAATTCGTGTACCATGTCTGGCAGCTTCAATTGCAGACATTGGCCTGCTCCCAGCTGGCCATGGACGCCTACCTCCACAGTGGAACACGCAGGGTGCAACCGCGAGGGTCATTGGAGTTGGCCGTAAGGGCCTGGCCCATGGCGGGTACAGTCCGCTGATGCCATGTGCACCACACAGTATAATGTGCGCAATGCATCTGCAGGTGTGGCCATGATTTGCGTGTGGGTGCAGGTCCACAATGGACAGGGCCACAACATGCTGTGTGCATAGGCAGGGACGGCCAGTGCTCAGCCTCCACATGTCTGTTGGCACATCATCATGTACACATTGGTATGGGAGCATGGGATATGCATATGCACACACATGCCATCTTTCACTATGTACATCTGCCACTTGGCACGTGCAATGTTACGTGTCACTTGTGATGTGTAGTTGCAAGCACACAGCCGTGTTGGCATGGGGCTGTTAATGTGTACACCTGTCAATGTTTCTGGAGGTGTGATCCGTACAGTGCTGTACATAGGGTGCAGTAGTGACATCAATGACTGTCTCGTATCCCCTCGTGCCACAGGTCCCACTTGTTTGGGCCGCTCAGCCTGTGTCCATAGCGTTGTTGGTGTGTGCCCTACACACCCAGCCTCGGAAGCAGTGTGATGCACAGCAGCTAGTCATGTTGCCGTGGTGTTGCCGCTTGCCGAATATGCAGTCTGTTACCATCAGCATGCCTTACAAGTTATTGAGGCCTAGATCCCCATGTGCATGCTCATGGCAATGGGGTGTGTCACTGCCCATTGCTATTGGTAGGGGACCTGTGTAAGTGTATTGTGGCTGTGCTGTCCCTACTTGTCAGCCATTCTGTCATTCAATTGCCTGCTCAGTCATTTATGTTTTGTGTATGTGAATATGCCATGTGGCGTGTTGCTTTGACATGTGTCCACTTCCATCTTTCCTAGGCGGAGACCAAACATTCATCGCCCCTACCAATTGCTGTCTGACATGGTGGATGTGGAGGTCATCCGCAAATATCGTCTGGACCGACCCACCCTGCATCGTCTATGTGCCTTGTTGGAACCCCACCTCCGTCCTCGCAGGGTGTATCCAACAGCATTCACCCCCACGGCTAAGGTGATGGCTGCACTGCATTTCTTCGCCACTGGGTCATTCCAGCACACAGTGGGCAGTGGAGGTGGGATGTCCCAACCCATGTTCAGCATGGTGCTCAGGGATGTACTGTCAGCCATGATGCTGTACAGGAACAGATACATCCGCTTCCCCAGGGCTCGTGAATTGGCGGCAGTGAAGGGTGCATTCTATGCCCTTGGATGAATCCCCCACGTCGTTGGTGCAATAGACTGCACCCATGTTGGCCTTGTTGCACCACAGGCCACTGAGCACCTCTACCGCAACCGGAAGCACACGCACTCCCTGAATGTGCAAGTGGTGTGCCTTGCGGACATGGTGATTTCACACGTGTGTGCGAAATTCCCAGGATCGGCCCATGACGCGCACATCATGCGCAACAGCATCCTACCACGTCTGATGACCGATCTGCAACCGGACCGTGGCTGAATTGTTGGTGAGTATGTGGAGTAGTGTAGCGTGCTGGCTGTGTGATGCTGTCTTGTGTCCAGTTGGAATTGCAACGGTTCTCTGTGTCCCTCACACCCAGGTGACTCTGCTTACCCGAATGGGCCCTGGCTGCTCAGCCCATTGCGACGTCCTGGGAGCCCAGCTGATGTCCGCTACAATGAGGCACATGGGAGGACCAGACGTGTGGTTGAGTGGACCTTTGGCCTCCTCAAGTCCAGGTTCAGATGCCTGGACCGCACCGGGGGCGCACTGGCGTACTCCCCACAGAAGGTGTGCCAGATAGTGGCTTGCTGCATGCTGCACAATCTGGCGATCCGCAAGCAGATCCCCCTAATTGTGGATGACGGAGATCAACCAGGGCCCAAGCCTGCAGACCAGGACAGCTCTAGTGAAGAGGACAGTGGAGAGGATGAAGCTGTGAATGTGCGTCAGCAGCTCATCGCCCGCTACTTCACTTGACGGTGAGTGTCCATGTACGACGGCTGATGTAGCTGTAGTTGTGCAGGTGTATGTGTGCTCTGTCACGGGGGCCTTTTGTTCACTGAGTGCTGTGTGTCAATGGTCCATGTCCAGGTTGGTATGCCACTGACAGTGGCTGTAGCATTGTGCCCTGTTGCTCTGTGAGATGTGTGTGCATTGCTTGTAGTTGATGACAAGTACTGTGTGATGAGTGTGTGACACACTCATTGAATGTACTCTTGTTCTGTTTTTCACCCCTAGGTCCCTACAGCCTCTCCTGTCCCATCGACATGCCACACAGCAGATGCATTTCTGCTCATGGTGGCGATTGCACATCGTGGAATAAACCCAGGACACATTAAGCCGATTGTGATCAAGGTGTATTTATTAACAGCGGTGACATGTGATTGTGTGCAAGGTGATGACAAATGTGGTGCATGCTGTGACAATGAGTTGACGGTCATGGCTGCGTGATGGTCAAGGTGTACCCATGGAGTTCTATGTCCACAGTCCAACAGACACATGCCAATCACATGGCAGTGTGGGGTAGGATCGTATTACAAGTCAATGCAGTAGGTGGTCAAGGTGGCTGGCTGACTCACTGGCGTTTGGTGCGTGCGAAGTCCTCTCTGGACACCTGTTTCCTCTTCGGACGGCCCCTTCCACGTTTGGTAGGGGGTGTTGATGTTCCGCTGGTGGTGGTTGAGGAGTGCTCACTCGCTGTGGATGCAGGGGAACGCGATGCTGCACGAGCCTGCGCCACAGCAGGTGGTGGCGGAGGTGGTGTTGCTGGCCTTGCTTGTGCCCTCCCCCACCACCAGCTGGCCCATGAGGGCCACGATTTGGGCCATATGGGCGTCCATGGACCTCAACACCGCAAGGACCTCCCGCGTGTCACTAGCCGACCTGGCCCATTCTCCTTGGGCCTCTTGATAGGCCCCAAGGACTCTGTCGATTTGCTGCAGGGCTTGGCTCCCAGGCACAGTTGGCGTTGGCCTGGCCCTGCTCCTCCTACCAGTACTGCTGCCACCGACCTGCCCACTAGCCACATTGCTCACCACGGTCCTCGCTCTGGCTCCCAGGGTGGAGCCCGACGGCCGTGCCGACCCTTGCGCAGGGGCTGTGGCGAGGGATGGCGTGGTGGTGGTGGTTGCGGCGGTGGTGGTGGTTGCGGCGGTGGTGGTGGCCACAACGGCTGTGGCAGCAGGGGTCTGTGACTGGTCAGCAGCCCTGGGTGATGGGTTGGTGGGCAGGAGGGGCCCTGGGGAGCGGTTGTGCCCTGCCACTCCAGATGGGCCTGCTGGGTGGTCCGTGTCCGGAGAGGTGTCCAGCTCCTCTACATCCGTGAGTCCGGGTTGGGGGCTTGCGGACTGGCTGTGCTGGCTGCTGTCACCCTCTCCAGCATCCAGCAGTTCGGCACCTGTGGGGAGAATGAGATGGGTCATTGTGTTGCACCTAGCAAAGTATGTATTGGTTGTCTGACATTCACAGTTCGTGCACTGTCGTGCACAGGTTTCCCAGTGGCGTGTGTGTGGATGTACGATGTGTGTATGCGTGGGCTAGGCAATGGGTCTGTGTGATGTGGACATGTGGCATGGGACGGATTAGCAATGCCGATGGGTGTGTGTTGCTATGCTCCTACATTTTGTGGCTCGTGTGTATGCGTGCTCCAGGACCATCGACGATGTTGGGTTGAACGATGGTTTAGGGGGAAGGATGGAACGCTTAGGTACGCTGATGCCAAAGGGGGTATAGCCCCCTAAACGCTCTTGGGTTGAAATATGCTTTTGGGGTACATACTGTGGGTAATGGGTGCAGAACGTGACATGTGTTCTGGCAACGTGACAGTGCATAGACAAAGGTGTGTGTCTGTCTCACATGGCCGGAATATCTGCTGACTGTTATCATTCATGGACATCACATTGGTAGCATTGTTGTGAGTTCGTGCTTGTTGTGTGCCACACGACGTATTGCAGATGGGCCAATTCCTTTGTGTGCATGCTGCCCTGGTACATGTGCATCAGTGCTGTGCTCTTGGGGTGTTGACTATATTATGTGTGTTGTTACTCGCAGTGTGACGTGCGCTTCAGTCACTGCAGGCACTTGATTTGTCATGGGCAGGTATCTTTGCATGACTACTGTATGAGGGCCAGCTGTTCGGATGACATACCTTTCATGACACTGTGGCTGAGAGATGAGATGGATGATATGTTGAATGTGCATTGTGTGCCTGTGTGTTTCATGGGTCCAGTTGTCTTTGTGTGCAATATTGTGGTTCCATGCTGTTACTTCTAGTACGGTCTGTCTTACGTGGGCGTTGTTGTACGATGTGTGGGTGACAGGCAGTGAGGACTACATGGACAGGACTTCGTTGGTGTTGCTGATGTGTGTGATGGGTGGCACAGTGCCTGCCGTGTGGGTCTGTGCTCTAGTGGGACTTGTGCATGCAGACGTGGCTCCTTAGGTGTTGCTGTATCTGTGATGGGTCATGTGGGGTTTGACTCTGTTGAACATGTCCGTGTGCACATTGGTCTCATGATTGTGACTGGGAGCAGTGCTGCGTGTTCCTCTGCTACGTGACATGTCCCATGTGTCAGTCGTAGTACAGTCCTCATGCCTACAGACGCCCCGCCCTGTACATTTTCCCACCTACAGGTTGTTTCTGAGTGCGCAATGCAATGGATGCAACATGGTACTGGGAGGGAGGGGTGCTCCACCTTGCTGGTCTGTGGGAGTGGGAGCCTGGTGGGTGTTTTACTTCAGCTGTCCCCCTCCGACCCACTGTCTTTGTGTTCCGGCTACTTACCTGTTACTTGTCGGTCAGTGCAGCTATGGCGGACACATGGATGTGGGGTGTGCTCCACCTTGCTGGTCTGTGGTAGTGGGGGCCTGGTGGGTGTTTTACTTCAGCTGTCCCCCTCCGACCCACTGTCTTTGTGTTCCGGCTACTTACCTGTTACTTGTCGGTCAGTGCAGCTATGGTGGACACATGGATGTGGGGTGTGCTCCACCTTGCTGGTCTGTGGTAGTGGGGGCCTGGTGGGTGTTTTACTTCAGCTGTCCCGCCTCCGAACCACTGTCTTTGTGTTCCGGCTACTTACCTGTTACTTGTCGGTCAGTGCAGCTATGGCGGACACATGGATGTGGGTGTGGGGAGTGCTCATTCTGGCGCATCTGGAGTACAAGGGGACCTGGTGGGAGTTGCGGTGCTGGCTGACTGTACACATGCCCCCATGGTTTTGTTAGTTGGTAGCTTTGGGCTGAGTGTGTGTGAGTGTCTGTTGCATGTGTGGGTGATGTCTTGTGTATTGTGTACTGGACATGGGGGGTTTGTCCCTAGGAGCTATGGCATGGTGGTAGTGCATGTGATTACATAGCAGTGTGCTGGTATACGTTTGTTTGTACTTACCAGCCTCCACTCCCCTGGTAATCCGGTGAGGATCTCCGGATGTATGATGACTCGCACCTTCTCCTCCCACGCCTTGAAGGTCTTGAATTGCGCGGGATTCCCTCCGCCAGTCCTGGCAGCCAGCTCTCGATTTTTGGTCTCCTTCTTCTTGACCACGCTTTTGAGGTCGTTCCACCTTTTGTTAATTTCTCCTCTGTTGCGTGGAACGTTCCCGACTGCATTGACCTGGTCTACGATCCTGCTCCACAACCGGTTTCTGGTGGATAGTGGTGTCTGTTGGACCTGGTTGCCATAGATTTGTGGGTGCACCTTGACGATCTCGTCGACCATGACCGTCAGCTCGGTGGAAGTGAACTTGGGCATTCTGTGTGGTGCCATGGTGTGTGTTTTGGTGTTTGTGGTGCTGGTGCGGTGTGTGGTGTGTGATGTGCAGGGGGTTTGTGTTGCCGGTGTTTGGTGGTGGTGGTGGTGGTGGTGATGGGTGTGATAGGTGCGTGTCTGTGGTGTGCTGCTGTCCTTTCTGTCTCGCTGTGTTGTGTGCTTTCGTCCTCAGTTTGTAATGTTGCAGGGGGTTGTGGTCTGTGAAGGGGCTGGTTTTGTACTTACCTATGTGGGTGTGTCATGATGGTCTGTTGTTTTCAGGTGTGTTGTGGCTGGTGTTCTGGGATTTGTAGTTGATTTGTTTGTCCAGGGGGGGGTGTGTTTCATGGATGTGTACTGTGTTTGGGTTTTTGTGCGTGGGTTGCTGTGTGGACTTGTTAGCCATGTTGTGTGTGTTTGTTTTCGTCAGCGGATGGTTTCTGTGCATGGACGTGGCCGCCAGGGCTTCCGCCGTGTCCATTTTCGTCACTGTTGTTTGCGCTGGCGGGCGGTGTATTTGTGGATTTCCCGCGCTCATGTCGGTACGATCCTAATTTAACGGGCGGTGTCTCGGTCGTCAGGGCGGGCGGTTTTGGCTTGTCGTGCGTCTTTCCGTCCGTGGAGGGCGGATGGACTTAGACTCGGACATGGGCGGGCGGTTTTTTCTGTTTATTTTCCGCCTCCGGCGGTTTTCGGTTCGCGGCATCGTAATTGCTCGGTCGGTATTCAGACGGTGTAGGCGGGCGGATTTTCGCCACTGTGGTTGATGGCGGATTTTTATCTGCCCGACATCGTAATGGACACCTTAATTATTAATTAATACATTATTAATTTTTATAATGTAAATTAAATTACTTCCCACCCTATTCCCCTATAAACCCACAACCCGCTACGGAACTAATATACGCAAAAATTAATTCGCATAAAATCCATTACTTTAAAAAAATTGTAACATACATTAAAAAAATATTATATATTTTTAACACATATACTAACATATAAAACAATAAAAAAAAATTCGATATAATAAAATTCGATATAATGACATTCGATATTACTTACCTATATGTCGATATTTTTTCCAACTATATTATGTCTTTTCTATATTCTGTCCTCTAGATATTTTGTCCTTTCGATATTAAAAGTTCGATATTTAGGGCCCGATTCTGATGCGGGTTGGAAAAGCTTCCCGACCGAATCGGTTGGGAAATGGTTTCCGACCCACTCGGATCGGGAAAGTCCGACCGGCGGAGTAGGATGCATCCGGATGCTTCCAGATACGGTTTGGTTGAACTCCCATTGACTTCAATGGGAACATTTGTTCCTAACCGCATCAGAATTGGGCCCTCGGTCGGGAAGACACGTTCCCGATCCGATTTGGAAGGAGCAAATGCCGTTAGGAGGCCTTCCTAACCGCATCAGAATCAGGCCCTCGGTCGGGAAGCTTTTCCAGCCCGCATCAGAATCGGGCCCTTAGTCTCTACACCACTAGAACCACTGGGCTGGCCCAGGGGCTCTCAGAGGGTTCAATAACCCCTAACTCCAGCATCTTGCTGACCTCAGCTCTGATGCTTTCCTTGACTTGATCAGACTGTCGATAGATTTTGTTTTTGACAGGTGAACTGTCACCAGTGTCCACATCATGGGTACACCAGTTTGTCTGACCAGGGGTCAAGGAAAAGAGCTTAGCATATTGCTGCAAGACTTGCTTGCAATCAGTCTGCTGTTGGGCAGAGAGGGTGTCTGAAAAGACAACTCCATCCACTGACCCATCTTTTGGGCTGTATGAGAGGAGGTCAGGGAGAGGTTCACTCTCTGTCTCCTGATCCTCATCAGTCACCATCAGCATGGTGATGTCAGCCCTGTCATGGTAGAGCTTCAGGCGGTTCACATGGATAACCCTTTTGGGTGTCCTGCTTGTGCCCAGGTCAAACAAGTAGGTGACCTCACTCTTTTTCTCTAGGATAGGGTAAGGGCCACTCCATCTATCCTGGAGTGCCCTTGGTGCCACTGGCTCCAAAACCCACACCTTTTGCCAAGGTTGAAATTCAACCAGTGCAGCTTTTTGGTCATACCAGTGCTTCTGAAGCTCCTGGCTGGCCTCAAGGTTTTTGGATGCCTTTTCCATGTACTCAGCCATTCTGGACCTTAGGCCAAGCACATAGTCCACAATATCTTGTTTGGGTTCTTGGAGAGGCTTCTCCCAACCCTCTTTTACAAGACAGAGTGGTCCCCTCACAGGATGGCCAAACAGAAGTTCAAAGGGGGAAAACCCTACTCCCTTCTGTGGCACCTCTCTGTAAGCGAAAAGCAGGCATGGTAAGAGGACATCCCATCTCCTTTTGAGCTTTTCAGGGAGTCCCATAATCATGCCTTTCAATGTCTTGTTGAATCTCTCAACAAGGCCATTGGTTTGTGGGTGATAGGGTGTAGTAAACTTGTACTGCACTCCACACTCTTTCCACATGTGTTTTAGGTAAGCAGACATGATGTTGGAACCTCTTTCTGAAACCACCTCCTTAGGAAATCCCACTCTGGTAAAGACACCAATGAGGGCCTTGGCTACTGCAGGAGCTGTAGTAGTCCTAAGGGGAATTGCTTCAGGGTACCTAGTGGCATGATCCACTACCACTAAAATGAATTTGTTCCCTGATGCTGTGGGAGGTTCAAGTGGACCCACTATGTCCACACCTACCCTTTCAAAGGGAACCCCCACAACAGGCAGTGATATCAGGGGGGCCTTTGAGGGGCCACCTGTCTTGCCAATGGCCTGACAGGTGATACAGGAGCTGACAAACTCCTTTACTTTTTGATGCATCTGGGGCCAGTAAAAGTGGCTAACTACCCTTTCCCAAGTCTTGGTTTGGCCAAGATGTCCAGCTAAGGGAATGTCATGAGCTAAAGTTAGGAGAAACTCCCTGTACTTCTGAGGCACTACCACTCTCCTAGTGTCTCCAGGTTTGGGGTCTCTGGCATCAGTGTACAGTAGTCCCTCTTCCCAATAAACTCGGTGGATACCACGGACATCTCCTTTTTCCTGGGTAGCAGCTTGCTGCCTCAGGCTTTCAAGAGTTAGACAGTCCTGCTGTCCAAGGCACAGCTCTTCCCTAGAGGTCCCCCTGGGCCTAAGAGTTCAACCTGGGAAGGGTCAAGCTCCATGGGCTCAGTTCCCTCTGGGGTGTCCAAGTCCTCTCCCTGAGGAGAGGGATCCTGTTCTCTTTGCTGCACAGAAGCTGGTTCCCCAGTCTTCTTACCTTTTCTCTTGGAAGGTTGGGCCATACTTTCAGGCTCCAACACTTCTTTTTCACCCTGTCTCTTGCTCTGTGCTCTTGTTTTTACATACACCAATTCGGGGATATCCAGCATTGCTGCATGGGTTTTTAGTTCAACCTCAGCCCATGCTGAGGTTTCCAGGTCATTGCCAAGCAGACATGCAGCTGGTAGCTTTAGAGAGACCACTACCTGTTTTAGGCCAGTACTCTCCCCCCCCAGTCTAATGCCACCATACCCATTGCATGGTTAGTGGTAACACTGTCAGCATTGGTGACTGGGTAAGTTTTCCCAATCAAGTATTGCTCAGGGAAACCAGTGCGTCTCTCACCATAGTGACACTGGCACCTGTATCCCTCAGAGCATCTATCCTAGTTCCATTAATCCAGGGATATTGTAGGTACTTTTTTAAGTTGGATGGCCACACAGCTACAGTGGCAAACTCAACTTCCCCTTCTGAAATTAGAACTGCTTCAGTGTGCAACCCGATTTGCTCTTGGCACACTGTTGATCCCAACTGGAGACTATCTACCCCAGGAGTAGCTGTGGTAGGACTAGGGGTCTTCTTGGTTGGGCAAGCTGCATCTCCAGTTAAGTGTCCCAACTTCTTACAGTTGTTACACCAGGCCTTTGAGGGAATCAAAGTTCTTTCTCCCGTATGGATTATTGGGCTGGGAAGGTTTTTGGGTCCCACCCCCCTGTGCAGGTTTTTGGGGCCCTTTAGAAGACTCAGGCTTTTTATCTTGGGGATTCTCACCACTTTTCCCTTGGGGAGGTATTGTGACCCCTTTCTTTTGGTCACCCCCAGTGGTTGTTTTAGTCACCCTTGTCTTGACCCAGTGGTCTGCCTTCTTTCCCAATTCTTGGGGAGAAATTGGACCTAGGTCTACCAAATGCTGATGTAACTTTTCAATAGTGCAATTACTTAAAATATGTTCTTTCATAAACAGATTGAAAAGTCCATTGAAATCATGCACATTGTGTCCAGTTAACCAACCATCTAGTGTTTTAATTGAGTAGTCTACAAAGTCAATCCAGGATTGGTTTTGGGCCTTGTGAGCCCCCCTGAATCTAATTCTATATTCCTCAGTTGTGAGTCCAAATCCCTCAATCAGAGTTCTCTTCATGAGGTCATAGGACCCAGCATCTGCCCCAGAAAGGGTCAGGAGTACGTCTCTGCAGTTACCAGAGAACAGTTCCCAAAGGAGTGCCCAAAGGAGTGCCCCCCAGTGTGACTTCTTCACTTTTCTCATTTCACAAGACCTCTCAAAGGCTGTGAACCATTTTGTGATATCATCACTCTCTTCATATTTAGGGACAATCCCTTTGGGGATTTTAGGATCATAAGATTGCTCTCTATCCTTATTTAGTATATTGCTGCCACCATTGATGGGAGCTAAGCCCATCTCTGCTCTTTCTTTCTCTAGAGTCAGCAACCTGGTCTCTAGATCCAGTCTTTTGGTCAGCCTTATTAAAAAACTGTCCTACTCATTGAGGCTGTCCTCAATGTCCTCATTGATATCTGATCCACCTGTGTGAGATCTAGGTACTGAGAGGTTGATTCTTGGAGTCAGGGCCACTGGGGCCCTTTTCTCCCTAAGCAGTTGAGGGGGTTGATCTACCTGGTCATCCTCTTCCACTCCTTCTCCATCTGACTGGTCATCACCATTTTCAGATGGGTGGTCCTTAGCATACCCAGCCAACAGCTCCTGGAGCTTTTGTTTGGTGGGATTGGGGACCCATGGCTATGTTTTTGATTTTACATAGAGACCTTACTTCCTTGAAAGACAAGTGAAGGTGAGGGGTGAGGTTGAGCTCCTCAACCATATTCTCTATGTTGTTGTGGTTATTCTCACTAATAGCTGGGTTCTTGTTTTGAGACATGTTAAAAAAAACTTCTAACCCCTCTACCCTTGACTAAAGTGAATTTTAGTTTTTTCTAAAATTCTAAACGGACTTAGCAAGGCCCTAACAAGACTTTTAGTAATTTTGCAAAAAATGCCAATTTGAAAAATCAGAAATCTAAAGACAATTTAAGAGTTCTGTCGTGTGATCAGGTGGTAACCAAGTAGTCCAACAAATGCAAAGTTGTATATCCCACCGCTGATCCACCAATGTAGGAAGCTGGCTCTGTATATACTATACCAAAGTGAGGTATAGTGTGTACAGAGTCCAGTGGAACCCCAAAGGTAGGCAGAGGCAAAGTTAGATAGAACCTTACTCTCTATTTGTGGTAGTGTGGTCGAGCAGTAAGGCAGTATCAGAGGACAGTGTTAAGCATTTGTTGTACACAGTCAGCAAATGAATTCACACACTCAAAGACTGAACTTCAGACCAATTGTTTTTGTTTAAAAATATTCTTTTAGTTATTTTTATTTCTAGAACTAAGCAAGTCTGGCACTGGTAAGCAATAAATACTTTACAGTAGTAAATGCTGATTGTAAAACAGTTCAATTTCAATTGTAAATGTACTATGGTTTGACTTACAGTATTGTTTCAGAGAAATGCAATCACGTGTAAATACATTACATAGACTTGAATGGGATTTTCAGTAAAATAGCAGGTAAGTTACTTTTGGATTACTTTTCTTACTCAGTGCTGTATGCCTGGATGCAGCACTGGGACATTTCCTGTAAAAAGGTGAGTAAAAGTTTTTTTGTAAAAATCGTACAATTTTGAAGAATTTCTTTAGGTTTCAAAACTCCACACAGAAACTTTTTCAGGAAAAAGTGTCAATGTTATCCTATGGAGGAAAATATGGTTATCGTTTTTTAGGTAAGTAATCAGTCTTTGGAGTTCAGGTTCTGGGGTTAGACTCAGGGGTCCCCCAGGGTCAGTGATGCACTCTTGTTACACCCTCAGCAGCACTAGGGCGGCCGAGTGCAGAGTGCTGAGGCCCAATGTTATCCAATGGGGGATAGGGGGCCTCCGGTTGGTGGCTGCTGGCAAGCAGGCCACTGGGTTGTGGGAGCAAAGCTCTTGGACTTTAGCTGAGGGCAAATGGGGAAACAAATTAGCACCAAAGGTGCACCCTCAGCGGCACTAGGGCGGCCGGGTGCAGGGTGCTGTTTCGAAGTCGGATGCCCTGTTGTTTCCAATGGAGAACCTCCGGTTTGCCATAGCACTGCAGGCAGGGAGGCGAAGGACTTCTGGGTGCGACCACCACTTCGAGAGGTAAGTTGGGAAGTTAGGGGTTGGTTAGGCACCGTCGGTTTGGGCACACAAGGCCGTGGGGCGTCAGGTGCAGGGGTGCCTTTCGGGGTCGGATCTTCTTACCAGCACCTGGTCGCGGTTAGGGGGGCCTTCTGGATTTAGGCTGCAGGGGTCAGCTGGAGGCTTGAGGCAGGTCAGGGGTCGCCGGATCTCGGTTCAGGATCGCTGGGGTGACCTCCTCGTGGTGTTTGCCCACTCAAGCTCGGGCCGTGGACGGCGGGTGCAGAGTGGGGCGGATTTGCAGTGTCCGGCCGGAGCCAGGGGTTGCAGTTTGAACAAATCCGGTGTTCACGGGAGAAGCAGTCTTTGGAAGTGAAGGCAGGCAGGTCCTCCGGGTTTTTGAGGTTGCTGGCTGCAGGACACACCAGGATTTCGCAGGAGTAGGTTCGAGGGGGAGACAGGCCGGTACGGCTGGGGCCAAGTCAGTGGGCGTCTTCCTCTTGTTAGCGGCTGCACGGCTGTTCGGTCCTTCTTCTTCTTTTCTTCTTGTTTCTTGGCTGGATCCCAGGAAGCAAGGTTCAGGGGTGCCCCTAAATACTAGATTTAGGGGCGTTACAGGTAGGTAGAGGTCAGGGACCAATGGGTCCCTTCCCTGGGGTGGGTACACCCCCTATTGTGCCACCCTCCAGTGGGAGGGGGCAGGAGCCTGTCCATGGTTGGCTGGGTCCCCCCATCTTCAAGATGGCGGGGACTGAGAGTTGTGCTTCGCCTCGCCTCCCCCACCTGAGGGGTGGAGTTGGCATAGGTGGGCACACCTCCCTTCCTCACTTGTTTTTCCCGCAGGTTCTCCCACCCAAAGTGGGGGTCAGAATCAGTGGGGACCAGTTGCTGAGTACAGCAAGTGGCCTGGGGAAGCTCACAAAGGTGGCAAGCCTTTGAAGCTTCCCCTTCGTGAACCCTGCCCATCCTGGGGGAGGAGGCTTGGCATCTCGTCCCAGGATGTGCATTGTTTCAGGCCCCAAAGAGCAGCAGGTTCTCGACCCAGGGGTCCAGAAACATGTCTGGTGGTGGCAGCTGAAAGCAGCCACTCAGCCTGGACACTAGAGGTGGGTTAGGTTTCAGGGGGCATCTTCTAAGATGCCCTCTGTGTGCATTTTACATTAAATCCCACACTGGCATCAGTGTGGGTTTAATGTGCTGAGAAGTTTGATACCAAACTTCTCAGTTTTCAGTGTAGCCATTACGGTGCTGTGGAGTTCGTAATGACAAACTCCCAGCACCATATACTCTTAATGGCAGCACTGCACTTACAATGTCTAAGAATGGACTTAGACACTGTAGGGGTACAGGGCTCATGCACCTGTACCCTCACCACTGGTATAGTGCACCCAGCTAGAGGGGTGACTGATCTATGCAAGGGCAGTGGGTTGTAGGCATGGCACACAGGGATGTGTGCCATGTCGACTCTTCACTTTGTTCTGCACCAAAACACGCAGCCTGCAAAGGCAGTGTGTGAGTGTAGTGGTACAGGACCTTTAAGGGTGGCACAATAAGTGCTGCAGCCCTTAGGGGCCTTCTCTGGTCACAGTGCCCTGGGTACCTGTGGTACCATTTACCAGGGGCTGACCTGTGGCTAGAGATGTCAATTGGGTTTAGGCTTCAATGCAGTTTTGGGGAAAGAACATAGGCCCTGGGTACCTAATCAGGTACCCAGGGCCTATGTTCTTTCCCCAAAACTGCATTGAAGCCTAAACCCAATTGACATCTCTGGCCACAGGTCAGCCCAGGGCACACTCAGTCAAAGTACATCAGCAATTCAGCAAAAAGTGGGGGCAACCATGCAGAAAGAGGGCACTTTCTCACAGGTGTTAATTTAACAACAACAAAAATATAGACTTACCTTTCCGCCGGCCGTGTCCCGCATCTTCTCAGCTCCTGCTCTCCTGCCTCCGGCAGGAACAGGAAGCAGGCAGCCAGGCTCCCTCCCCTAAGTCAATAACAACACTGCAAGCAGCGTTGTGATTGGTGGGGACGCCGCCCAGTCAGGGGCTTACGGGGAGGCCATTTCTCCATGCAGGCTGCATGCAGCCTGCATGGTGAAGATCAAAGTGCGCATGACTGGTTTGGGCGGCCCCAGAGGGCCGACCAAACAGTCCTTGCACCCTCAGGAGTGGGCTCACCACTCCTCCCCTGCCCTGGCTGCTCGCAGAGCAGCCCCGCACACTTGCCCACCCGCAACCAAACATAAAATGGTAATAACTGAACGTTATTACCATTATATCTGTTCGGCTTCCCTCACTGCGAGAAAGCAGTGGGGCGACGCTCCTCCGCCCTAGTGGAGGAGCCGCCCCTGTTTGATTAACTTTAGGACAAAACAAATGAAATGCAAGGGAAGCCAAAGACATCTAATGGTTTCCATTAAAGGAATGACCCTTTGCTGTCGGTACTAAACTCGTTCAGTCATCACGTCACTGATAAGAGCAGATCATCTGGTCCTGCTGCCTGGCTGCTACAAAAATACATTGCTATATTTTGACGCACGGCAGCGCAGCAACCCTTCCTGCTGCGCTGCTGTGTGTCAAAATAAAAGGGCAGGAATTTTCCCTATCTACAAGATATGGAGCATTCCTGTCGTTCTCCCTTGCATCAGCACAGAAACAGCAGCCGTGTGCCAACGCACAGACCCTTGTGTCATGTTGCAAGGGTGTCTGCATTGCGGGGATCATTGTTTTTGTGCAAGAAGGGACACATTCCTGCACAAAAACAATAATTGATGGCATTTTCCTCTTTCTGTGCGGACTGCAGAATGCAGCTCGCACAGCAAGAGGAAAGAACTAGGAGAAATAAAAGTATATCTCCTCGTTGCGCCACTCCTACGCCTCCCCTAGGGAGGCATCGGATTCTGACACATTCCCAGCTTTACAAAACATCGTAAATCTGGGAATGTGTCAGGTTCTTGCATGGGAACACCCACAGAAACACCCATGGAACACCCCTTTCACACAGAGTAATGCACGAAAGGGGCCCCTATTAACAAGGCCATGGTGACTTTACGTGGCCTTGTAAATATGGGCAAGCCCATTGCGCTGCCAGTGCACCAAAACAAAGTGTCACAGCGCAATGGTCTTGTAAATGAGGCCCTGAGCGTGCCCAGCAGCTTTGGCAAAGGCAACAGGTCTGGCAAATAACTGAAAATGCAAGTCAGACACATTGCTCTGCCAATGCTTATTTATTTATTTATTTATTTATTAACAAATGTATTCCCCAGACTATCCCTGCTTATTTTGAATTTGAGTGACTGTCTTTTTATTAACTTGCAAAATGGTTTTATGTTTTCTTCTCCATGACATTTCTTGGGAATTTCATGCAAATAGGTTTTCCTCGTTTTGGTTATGTTCCAAAGTGGCGATTCACCAGCATGGAGTCATAGGGTTGGTGTTCTCCATTCTATTTCTAGAGCACACTAATGCAGAGATTCTTGGCACTGTCCCATATAAAGGGAATGGGATTCGTCCCCTAAAACACCACGTTGAGCAACAAAGGAGGTGGCAGAGAGAAAGGCTGCTGCAAATGTCAACAGATGAACTGAGGAGAAGGCAGTGCAGAGACAAACAACAGCTTTTTAAAAGCAGAACTAGTATATTAGACTTTGAAACATTGCACCGTTCCTTTAGCCAACAACAGGTAGGTCACATGCAATACCAGCACATGTAAAACTACCAGCTGTACTTCATCTATTGTCTTCTAGCTCCTTCCAGAGCCCATGGGCAGCAGTGGTTAGTAACTCTTCACTTGCATTTGATGCAGTCATGAGCATCACACTTTAGTAGTCAAGGTTCTCAGAAGCAGGGCTTGATCTGCAAATTGCAAATGTTAGCTTCAATGATATAGCAAATGTTATTATCAATGTGCAATAGGCTGTGCTTGTCACCTATGTAGCCAGGGACGGTCCTAGGATGTTGGGGGGCCCGGGTGAAAGGGAAGATGTGAGGCCCCCCAAATTTGCATGTGACATCACAAGAAGTGATATCACAGAAAGTGGCATCGCAGGACTTCTATTCTTCCTTGGTATCGCCAAGTGGCCTTGTGTGGATATCAGTAACATGGATAAAAAGATAAATACCCAGTGAAATAAGTCTGTCTATTTTAAGGCTGTATTAAGTGGATTACTTTTGTCACATTGAATGGAAAAGCTAGGCACAGGCCTCCCAAAGATGTGTTTTCTTACTCAATTGATTGTGCATACAGTGCTGTAAATGGGCCGGTACTCACCGGTACTGAGTACCTGCACTTCCTAATTTTCCCTCCTTGAGTACTGCAACTTCTCCTTAGCCACGGAGAGTACTGGGGCAACAGTAGCCAGGCTCATGGTACATATGTGTAGCAACGCAGGTCAGGTGCTGCTTTGCAGCTTCTGACGATGCCGCCAGTGAAGCCCTGTATGTATGGCACTGACAGCCAATCCCAGGGACTTCGGAGCCGTCCACTGCCGATCAGGGCCTAAGCAAAATAAAACCTACAGATGTTGTCTGTTTCTCACTCTTCTGCTGTGCCACTGGGGAGAAGAATGATTGTCCGAAACATTCAGCAATAGCGTGAGATCAGAGGCGCAACTAGAGCCAAATTTCGGGGGTCTACTAAAAAGTTCGGGGGGGCTAATTCTTCCAGCAATAGTCAGAGTGGAGATGCAGGGGCTCTAAGAAGGGATGAACAAACAACAGAGCCTTGTTAACAAGCAAATGGTCTTTTAAAGACCTGTGAAAAACTCTGGTGCAGCTGTGTGTGTGCCCGGGAAGCTGTCTCAGCCCAGGCTGACACACACGACAGGGGGGGGATGAAGCCCTTTCAGCCCTATGGGCGATGCGCGCCTGCGTGAGGTACGTTACACTTTGAGTAGAGAACAAAAACTACATCTACAGGAAATCTCTCAGTCAGAGCTTGTTTTCTTTATTTTGTACAACGAGCAGGTAGCGCTACCCACTTGCTTGAAAATCCCAAATTAGAGGAATTTGAGAAAAGCTTCAGTGGCATTCAATCGTACAAGTGCTGTAGTGGGAACACAGCAAGAGGAACCCATTAACTACTTGCCTAAAAAACAACTTAATGTGACCTTGTGTAATGCAAGTGGTGCTCATTTAAAGCGCTTCAATGCCCTTAGACTGAGTTTGCGCTATACACCTGTAAAAACCCCCCAAAAACTACTATTTGACCAGCACATATGATTTTATGGCCATCCACACTTCAAACTACAATTAGTACTTTTTATGCTTCACTGAAGAACAAGTTTTGAGCCTCTGCTGAATTATTCTGTAGCGGCTCATCTGAATTACATCAGGGCTGCGGGGCCTGCATGTACCACCCAGATTGACAGTACACAGTCTAAGTCAGGCCCTGCTTTTTAGGTCTCGCGTGCGTTGGAGCGCAAAGCGCTGCTCCGCCTCCGCGAGAGATTTTGTGAGAGAGGACTTTGAGAAGAGGGCTTGAAGCCCCGCCCCTCATTTCCATTGGCTGGCGTCACCGTTTATGCTAAACGGTGGCCTGCCATTGGAAATGAGGGTTTTGGGTTCACGCCCTTTCGCCTGCGAGCCGACTGGCTCGCCTGCTTTGCGTCTGTCGTGAAGACATTTCCTATCAGCTTGTTTATTTAACAAGCTGATAAGAAATGTCTTCACGAGAGCCGTGAAGGAGCATGCACCAAGCGTCCTGCAACCACGCTGGCTTCACGCCTGGAGCATGCGCCAGTCAGCTCTCTCATTGGTCTGTCGGTGTCCAGCTGCCAGAGGGCCCCACACAAGGAAGTGGCTACGTGTCTCAAGGAGGATGCTCTGAGAAGGCGGGGCAGAGAACGCCGTGGAGTGGAGCTGCGGGTCTGTGCTGAGAGACCCACTTTGTGAGACCCAGCTGCTCTGCAGGCAAAGACAGAAAACACTGTTTTTCCTTTTCCACTGATTTCTCCCCTTCCTCTCACAGGTTCTCCCCCTCTGTCACCCGCTTTTATCTTTCAGTCATTTTCATCACCCCTTTCAGCCCCCCTCCTTCCACTTTCTTCGGCGCAGGTATATTTTCGCCGCTCGTTTCTCCTAGTTTGCCCCCTGCTCTTTCCCTTTTATTTCGTCACCCGTCTTCCCAGCACTTCCTCTTCCTCTTCTGTTTCCAGTTTCTGTTCCAAAGAAGAAGGAAGGGCCGAGTCGGCCCTGCTAGGTTACTAATTGACACGCAGCACGTACATTGACCCTCCGCGGTATCTTACGGAACATGGATAATGTAAGTCCCACCCCCACAGACACTTTTCTCAGTCAGCATCACTGTCTAACGGGGGCGCTGCGCTGGGAGGGGCCGATACCTGCATGTTCGACTCTGGATATATGAACTGGAATCTTTGGAGCAATATCAAGTGGCGCTATACGGCAAATAATAGATGATTTTGTTAAAGGCACTGGAATTCGTACAATATAGGGGCAGATGAGTAACGTGATGGTGTGAGTGGAGGCAGGGCACAAGTCCTAAACAAGCATTGAAAATGCAATAGGTCTCGCCTTTGATTAAGTTTAAGCCATTTGCTTTGCTAATGTTATTGTATAGCAAAGCAAATAGCTTTAACTTAATGAAAGGCGAGACCTATTGCATTTTTAATGCTTGTTTAAAAATACTATAAGCGGGTAAAGCAGGCAAGGTTTCGCAGTGATATGAAGAATGTCTGTAGCCAGGCTAAGCCAGGCTAAGCAGGAAGGTGATGTCAATGACCATGAGAGAGAGAAAGTCTGTTCAAAGCATGACTAGAATGTTTGTAAAAACGAATTAGTTGCATCATATGATGTGCATATGTGTGCGTTGCCTATGTGTGTGTACTTGCGTCTTGAAGGGAGTGTGTGTGGCAGATGTGTGCTATCAAGTGCTAGATATAAAAAGTTATTCTATTTCAGCAAATCAAGCTAACTTTTTTCTAACTGCAATAGAGTTCTGTACAGCTTAGGCTGCTCACACATACTCATAATGAACATAAAACATGCATGACATATCTATAGCACCTCATATATTAGCTCTGAGAAGTAACTGTAAAGTGAAGCACAGCGGTCAGAAAACTCCTAACTAAATAAATAAATAAGTGCTACTAACAATAGAAATGCAACCCTCTATTAACTATGTGGTATATAGCCTATATATTTAGTCTTACACCCCAGGATCAACAATATCCCTTTAAGAAAACAATGTAGCTATATGTTTTGTTAATACAGGCACCAGGTGCTAGGTTAGGGTGCTGCATTAATGCAGTTATGTAATCACAGGTCACATTCTTGCACACAAAGACCGAAAAAATCTTTTTCCTGTTAAATAAATTTACACTTATAAGTTTGCTGCTTTTTAGTTGCAGCCCTATCTGTCTGAAAAAGTGAAAAGATGTGTATATGTAGAAGGATTTCATTATAAATGCACTGACTGCAGTGGTGGTAAATGTGCAGTTAAGGTCAGAGAATGTTCATTGTTTGAGAGGAGTCTGTTTATGATAGCAACTTAACTCAAAGGGTTTATGTAGTGAGCAGGGTTCAAAAGACATACTCTCCACCAAAAAAGAAAAATAACTATCACTGCTAGCTGACCCTTGTACGGTACTTTGAATTGCAATATAGAAACTAAAATTGCGTACTCTGTTCTTGGAAGGGCTGGGATGTAAGCCCATACCTGATGCCATAGCCAAAGCCTGCAACGTACCTCCTCATATGATATTTTTGTACCACGGTGGGTATAGTAGTATCTATCTCTGTATTATCACACACAGCTCACCATCGTGAATCAATTTCTGACATTGCTATGCTGAGACCTATATAATACTTGGATAAGGCTCTGGACCAACAAGGATTTAGGACCCTATAGGGATTGCATCATTTCATATTAGATGATCACCATATTGGGAAGATTCCCAGTCTTGTACATATAAAAACTTGGTTATTCAAGTTGGGCCTGGAAGGTTTTTTGATGCAGCCTTCTGCATTACACCAAGGTGCTCGGGACAAGCTGAAAACATCCTTTTTGGAAATTTGTCCTAGGTGCCAAACTTTCCGCATCATCTCCAGGTACCGTGGTAGACTCGTTCTTGTTGTTTAAGTGTGTACCTCAGTATGAGCCATACTTAAATATGGTTATTAACCCTGCTGCACGTGCACTTTATGTAAAATTTAGATTAGGTATTTTACCGTTGGCAACATTCACTCGTTCCTGGACGAAAAAGTTAGACATATCAAACCTGTGCCCAATGAGTTGTCGGGTAGCTGAGAATATTGAACTTGTGTTATTTTTTTGCAAGACGTTTGATAAACAACAATCACGCTGAATTATTCCTCACTGTAAACTCCTCGGTTTCAGGGATCGACACACAGCTCTTAGGGTATGCAAAACCAACACCAGAGACTGTGTTGTGTGCTCAATCATGAGATATCTGTCGGCAATATGGTATCTTAGGTTGAATGCATTTTCAAAAAAGTAAGATCACCATTTGCACACTTGTCACCCTATGTAGCTCAATGTATTCGCGATAGGCTTAGAATCTTTTTATTTTGATGTCTCAATTTTAAATTTCATCATAGTATTTTACATGACTTCTTTGGACTGCATTGTATTGTTGGACTGCAATTACTAAAATGAGTCAGTATTTTTTCAGATAATGTTATTCTTTGAATATGAATTTGCACGTTTTTATTCTATGGAACCAAAATAAAGGAAACATGATGATGATGATGATGAACATCGAGACTATCTTGATTTCATTGTGTGCTTGCAACATGCGGTTCCCCTAGCCACGCCCATAATCCACAGCTTAATTTGATGAGTACCTGCACTTATTTTTTCCCATTTAAAGCACTGAGTGCATGATAAAAGGTCCAGAGCACTGCGGAATATTAATTGAATGGCATCACTATAATAAAAATTATGCAACCAGATATAGTGCAATAAAGTTGAGTTCAAATACATGTAATTTTTCGTTTTTATTTGAAAGTTTTATAAATCACAGGTCAGAACTAAAAGGGCAGCAGAGTTCTGTAGAAACAAAGCAAAGCATGTATTGTAGACAAGCGCCATGCCTCCATGTGAGGCTGCATCAAAGAAGCGTTACAATCACACCTGTACTGAAGAGGCTGTTTAAAATGTGAGTTTTTACAGTTCCCAAAAGTACGCGTCATTTGATTTATTTCTTTCATTTGGATCTTGTACTTCTGCATTTATGATAGAAAAATGAAAAGTTTAGTTCCAGAATGCAAGAACATAACAGCAGAACTACTTACATGTGGTATACAGCAACTTGAGGCCTCCTCTGGTGGAAGTCTGTGCTAGTGTGAGTTACAAGGGCATATTTATGACAAAGTGGCGTAGTGCAGCGCAGCAAGTCACCTTGCTGCGCTTCATCACCTTGCTGCGCTTCGTCACTGAGAAAGGGCAGGAATGCACCGTATTTAAGGCAATACGGCACATTCCTGTTCTTTCCCCTGGGCTGGTGCACAATGGGCTGCCTAGCGCCAACGCAGGCCCCCCTGCACCATCACGCAGGCACCCTTGCACCATGATGCTAGGGTGCCTGCATTGAATGCAACTTTGTTTTTGTGCAGGAAGGGGCACCTTCCTGCACAAAAACAATCCTGCATAATGCAGCATACATAGAAAGGTGAAAAAACAAGGAGAAATAAAGAGATTTCTCTTCGTTATGCCTCTCGTGGGGTTGGGACCATTCCCAGGTTTACCTGTTCTTGTAAATCTGGGAATGAGTCAAAAGCCATGGCTGCTGCGTGGGAACACCCAGGCAACACCCATGGAAACACCTCCCTGGCGCAGAGTAATGCAACGCTGCTATTTGTGCTGCATTACATTACTCGAGATTTATGAAGCCACACAGGGCCATGCAAGGTGGCCTTGCGTGGCTTCTCAAATCTCACTTTTAATTTGAGTCGCTCTTGCACCACATTGCATGGTCCAAGAGAAACGCAAAGGGGCTCATAAATATGCCCCATAGTTTTCATATAAATCCTATGCACCGTGACTGGAAAAAACGTTTGATGATGCACTTATTTTGGAACCATTAGTGAAGCCAGTTATGAGGATAAAGGAGTGGACAGCTTTGGAGTGACTGTGTTCACGCGAGTGTATGTGTTTGTTGCACCAGCATACCAGTGCTGTGTATTCCTGCTGCCGCTATGAGATGAGAGTTTAGGCCTTTGTATCATCTGGACAGAGAAACCATATCAGCAATTAGGTTTTGCCTCAAGACCACTGCGGAACAGCTCTGTTTTTTAGCTAGAAACTGGAAGCGGACGCCTTACTCATCCCCGGAGAATTGTTCTTATATACTCTTGGAGTCATTAAGAAGTTCTTGCATTACATTCCTGAGGGGATATTGCTAAAGATATCTTGCTGTGGTGGTGAACTGAGGGGGGGATTGCAGTGGTGAACCCACTATAGGGGGTGCATTATAAAGTGTATCAACAAGTGGGACTTAATATAGGGAGTCAGACATTGTTTATGGGGGCATTCCACCGAGCTGCAATAAGTTTGCCATACCGGGAGGCTAGCACTGGCTAGCAGGGTCACAAAGGTGCTCTTCTCTGCAGCGCTCTTGAAGAAGCCACATAGAATACACTATTACATAGTTTATTTTGGACACCTTGCCTACTGCTACAAGGACTCTATACACCTCAAGCACAGCTCATGGCATTATAAAGCTCGCCTTAGACCCTTACACTTAAAACAAAACATGCTACAATTTACAATTACTAGTGTAACATTCAAGTAGGAGTTCGGTGGCACTCAAAATGTCATACATATGATGTAGATATGCCATAAGTAAACACACGGCAAAGGCAAATACAGAAATGTCACACAAAGGCAAGGGATAGCCAGAAAATTAAAATACCCCCCGCTTTGAACCAAAGCTTTTATGGCACCAAGCAAGCTAAGTAAGACAGTCAAAAATCCCACACCACGCATTCAACAGCAGACATAATGACACGCTGTTTGAACATTTTTTCCAGCTCTGTTTTGAGAAGGGCCCAATGTTTACCCTTCATAAAGACTGCAAAATTCCTGTTTTGAAATTCTTGGTTTACCATTCCTCAAGCAAAGTTTTTTCTGCATTATAAGATCATTTTTTACTGCTTTGTGAGCTAATGTTCAGTTTAATCAAAAATACCTATTTGAAAAATGTATGCAGTCATTTTCTCTTTATGTTTACCTATCGCAAATTTTTACTTTGTACAATAACAAGTATTTCCAGATTTTTTACTCTGCAAGCCTGCCTTATCTATTGAGTTTTATTCTGGGTATCATGATGTACCGTGTTGAGTGTTTTTGGATGGGAAGAGTGCTGTCTCAGTATGGAGCCTATATGGGAAGTGTATCCATGTCATGCTTGATAACCACTGAGGTGCAGTTAGTGTTATGGGACATGGCCCTTAGAAGTGCAGTGAGTGAAAGGACTGTGAGGGATAATCACATTATTTACATTTTTAGATATGTTCACAGTGTTAGCTCTGCTGGTCCTTTTCTGTATTTGTAGCTATTATAAGGGTGATTCCAGAAATGTTTTAGTATTAGTTGCTGCACTAAGGCTCATTTATAGCTTATGAGGCTGGAAATGTATTAGAATGAGGGAAAAGGGTGTCAAAGATCTGCCTCGATTGACTGTGATACAGTGCTCCTAGGTAATCATCATGATAGGGAGGTAATTAAAGGTCAGACAAATTTAGCTAGTGGGACCTGCAGTGTCAGACTATATTAGAGTCCTCCGTTGGCCAGCATTGTTTGGCAAATCTTTTTATGATATGCCTACATTGTATTCTGCCTGCCCAGTTGCTGTAGGGTGGTTAGTTGGATCAGTCTGGGCTCATAAGGTCATTCTGAAATTGTTCGTCTATGTGCTAAAACAGGATTGGTGTTTATCATGTAGGCCAGAAGGGCGGTAGGTGTCCTGGGGTGGCCTTAGCATTTTGAGAGAGCGTTGGCTGAAAGCTGTAGCTAGCAGCAATTATTATCTACTGGATTATGATGTTCCCGGGTGTGGGCTTGGTGACTGGGAGTGCTATATTTGAAACAGCGAGGATTTCAACTCTTTCCTGAATTTGAATGTTCTTGACTGCAGTGAATCTTGGGTGGTAGAGATGATCCAACGTTTTGCTAAGGCGGTGTGATAATCTGAGAGGCTAGTCTGGAGCAGAGTTAACTGTTTTGTTTGTTCAGTTTTATAAGAATATCTGCGGAAGGCTCCGTGAACTAGGTATAGTGCTTTAAAGATTGATCTTCTTGCTACAGGTAGGCAGTGGAGACCTCATAGAATTGGTGACACATGCTCCCTGGGGTGTAGGTGGAGGAGTAGTCTTGCTGCACCATTCTGAATTAATTTTAGTTTATGTATAATGGTGTATAAGCCGGGTGCGCCAAGGTAGATGCCATTGGCATAACTGAGCATGGATATTACAAGTGTGAGAATGGCATGCAGTTGTTGCTGGTATCCATGATATGGAAGATCCGACGTACGGTTTTCATGGTATGAAAGGTGCCTCTCATGACTTTGTTAAAATGTGGTATGAGAGATAGGTTTGATATTTGTGCCACTGTCCGCAGGGCTTGAGCTCTGTTTTTGTGGTGTGAAGATTCAGTGGATTATTCATCATCCGTGTATCTGTGGCGCGCAGGCAGTCATCTAGTCGAGATTCCTCTAGATCTTCTGGGCTATCCATTGTTAGGATTTTTTGAGTAGCATCTGCGCAGTTATAGCGGAGAGACTGAAAGGATTTGATCAGGTCCACTAAAGGTAAGAGGTAGATGTTGGATAAGAATAGGGAGATGACATATCTTTTGGGAAATTCACTGTATAGGATGTGAGGAGCTGATCTGAAAGCATATTGAAATACTAGACTTTTCCTGTCTCTGAGGTAAGAGGCAGTGAATATTTTGTGCATTTACCCTTATTACAAGATGGTGGAGCCTGTGTAAGAGGGTCTGGTGGCGAGTTATCAAATGTTGCTGATTGATGAATGAGTTGTAGATCAGCAACCCCATTGTTGTACATTGTGAGTTTGAGATCTTCCAATATAGATATGGGGAAGGAATTTGTATTCCTATCTGTTCTGAAACCAGATTGCTGATCCGACATCTGGTTATTAGTTTGAATGAAGTTGGAGAGTTGTGGAAAGAATGCTGTTTCAAATAGTTTACCCAGGAATTGACTATTTAAGAGCTGAGTTGAACATGTGAAGCCTCTTCTTCTTGATGAGTAGTTTGATGAATGAGGTTGTTAGCTCCAGAGGGTGGGTAGTATCCTTGCTCAACTGATTTAGAATGCTAAGAATTTGATTTTCTTGCACCATTTGAACAGACCAAGAGTTCAGGCCTCCCAGTTGTACAGCGTGGAAAAAACCTGTGACCTGACTGAGATGTGATGTAACTACTGACCAATAGTGGGAGGAGCAGGACATGAGCACATCATATGTGACAAGTCTGTGCTAGGAAGCTGTCATCGAGGACATCAGGAGCATGCACCAGGGAACACTATTTAGATAATCAATTTTGCTATGGGTATGAAAGGCCCCGTGGGCTATGAAGGATTGAATGAGTTTAAATCTGGTATTTCGGGACTCAGTGGCAGGGTATGTTAGTATCTTTTCCCAATCTTTTTTGTTAAGTACTCGGCCGAAGTCTGCTTTCCATTTGTTCCAGAGGCTAACTAGGGATACTTGAGTAAGCTCACGGAAGACTTTGGCAAGCCGCTTGCTGCTGCCCATGACATGGAGAGCCTGCAAAACTGAATGAGTGGGAGGCTCCTCTGAGGTAGTATGCCAATCAGTATGGAGCATAAGGGTTAAGGCATTGTATGCTACAAATTGGCCTTTATGAACAGCGTATTATTCAGTGATCTCGGTAGAGTAAGATGTTACCATCTTGGAAAAGATCTCCCATGGTTTCTAGACTGGCAGTGTTCCAAAATTTCAAATTTCAAATTTACTAGAGTGAGAGCACTCCTGTTGCTTGATAAGCTATGGAGAGAGATTGATGGTGCATAGAAGGGGCTCTGAGCACTGAGTTTCAAGCCTCTCCTGAAACAAGCATGGGCCACGTGAGGTAATTGGGGTGTGGTGGACCAGGACCTCGCACTGGGGAGAAAAGCTGTAGCAAAATCTCCACCTTAAGCAGTGATAGCAGCATGGCCGTGTCATTTGGCTGTTTTGTTTTTAAGGTAATTTTCCAGTTTTTCTCATTTTTATATGAATTCTGTGGCAAATTTTGTTGCAGAATGCTTGTGACTTGGGGATCTCTGTCAAAACTCCGTATACTCGGAATTTTTCCTTTTGTGGAGGTGCCACTATCTCTGCTCCAGATGTTATTTTCTTCCTACCCCTTAGCATTCTTGGGTCACTTAGAAAATAACAAGTTAATCAGCTCAGAACGCTTTGGGGGAAAGAAGAATGGGACAAGAGAAAAACAGCTGGTGTGAGATATCTTCCTTCCGCACTCATCATTGGACTTTTCTCTATATAAGGTTCTGATAATTCTGCAAAACAGATAATATCCTTAGCTGCTCTGACCAGCACAGAAAACAACTGGAACAGTCCACAACACCAAATGTGCCTTTACCTGAATAAAACTATTTTCTTTCTCAGCTATCTTCACTCTAGATATCTGAGGTTGATTCTACATAGGAAGAAAGTGAAAATGAGGTGCATGTTCTGATTGTTATAATTGATCTTTAGATATACATTGCCTGTTAATTACCTTAATTACACTCAGCCTTTGAATAAGGGGTTCGTTCTGAAATTTACAACAGGAATTACTTCATTCTTTAAACATAGAGAAATTACTGTCACTTCCAAAAATAGTTCCTCGTATTCAGTAGTTCAGGACACTATACCTTTTCTCCATATGGAGAGTTACTCTAAGGAATTACTTTTTTCGTGATGATTCATCAAGTCTTTCAATTATATATACAGCTCTTCAAGAAATTATCTATACTTCTACAGAAAGTACAGGGAAAATCAGTTACAAACATACAATTCTAAAGGCTAGCCACTAAAGTATTTCGCCTCTATGTAACCTTCACCCTCAGAAGAAAAAAAGTTAGTGCAAATGTTGGAGAGCAACATCCACTCCTGCAGCCTATGTTCCATACAGTAGGATCCAACATGGCCACCATGATGTAGTACTGCGAGATAAGATGTCTTAATCTTGTGGTCCTTACTTGTGTCCTCTGTAATGCAGAGTGATATTTTACCTGTGCCGATTTTTGTGCACAAAACCTTTTCCTTCTGCCAAGCACTTTAAGGAAGTCATAAAGATGAGTGCAACAATGCAATTACAAATGGCATGATACACTTTATGACACTCTCTGAGTTATAGCTCCCAGGATTGTGCAATTCTGCAAGGATCATGGGAAGGTCGTCTTTTGAACAAACTGCCTCCAAGACGCACGTGGAATAGTGGTACCTTTTGGTGGTCCTTTTGCTGTTTTGTAGGCTGTGTTGTATAAAGAATCATGTATTTTTCATTCCTTGATTTCCCCCTTTTGCATTGTAGAGCAGTGAGTTGTGTTTTTATTTGTTTAATTCTGTTACTGGCCCAGGGAGTTGGTCCGGGGACAGGTTTTTAGTAGTTTCTAGTAGCACAGACCTGACCTGAGGAAATCCATTATAATAATGTGGATACATCTTGTGGATACTTGTTGATTTGTGTTTTTTCAAATAGACGAATAACTGATAGGAGGCACAGTTTCAATTGTCTGTATGTTATGGTGTTGCTGTGAACTACTGTTGCCTTCGAGCTATACTTGTGATTTGGCATGGACATTTTGAAAGAGATGATGTGGTTGTCACTCTAGATGACTGGGGAGTTGTTGTTCATATATTGTGTCCCAGAGGGGCTAATATGACATCCAGAGTGTGACCAGCAGCATGAGTGGAGCCTGATACAATTTGCTGGAGTTTCTCTATTCTGAAAGCCATAGCTGTGGTTGCTGCTAGATATTTCTTGTCACATTAAAGACTGGTTTCCTACTACTCCAGCGCTTGGGGATCAGGAGAAGAGGAGGATTACAAGTGTTTACTTACCATTATGTGTCCTACATGTTTCCAAAGGTGTAACAGAGGCCCCCACAGTGCGGGGACCTCAAAGTGGGCCCTCTCTAGCTGACCAGCTCCAAACAAAACACTCAGAAGCTGCAAGGAAGAAGTCTGTTATGGTCATTTACTTCATTGGCCACAAAGCAGTGATCCATTTGTGTCGAAGGGCCCCCACCAGCACTGTTTTCTGGGGACTCGCACTCTTCCCGTCGCTCCCCCCGGGTAGGTGATTACACCGATCCACTAAGAGTGCAGAAAACAAAATCTAGGATTGCACCTCTGTGACGGGCTCAGAAGGCCCTTACATGTCCACCTTCTGTGGCCTGCCATAGCAAAGGCACTTCCTTTGAATGGTGTGCAGGTGGCACATGATGATGTCCCATAAACATAGGCATGTCATCCGCATGACTACTGGTGACCTGTAGTCTCAGTTATGGTGCACACGAGCTGCTTGTCCCCATAGTCTGCTTCTCTTGCTGCTGAGAATGATAGGTCCTTTGAGGAGTTTTAGAGCTCCCTTGCAGTCAGAGCCTGTTGATGCTAAGCAGTACTTCCCCATTCTGTACCCCTGCAGCGATGTCTAGCTGTATGCCCATGTAGCCCACCCTTAAGGCCTGCTTGCTGTGATCACTGTGGCAGACCCACTCACTAAAGTCGACACATAGCGCGGTGATCCAGTCTGCTGGTCGCTGTTGTCCTGGCTGCAACCAATACATATTCACAACCAAAACGGAAATCAACAACTATGCGTAAGTGAAAGAAGAAATGATTACTCTCTTTGAGCAATTAGTGCATCTGAAATAAATGCATGAGAGTGCTCCCCTTTTAATCTACTTCACTTTAAACGCAATCATTTTGCCATATTTATTTTCATAATGGTACATTATGTAAATGAATTCTGTAAAATAGGAGCTTTGGGGTGGGAAGGGTAGTCCCGAGGACATCCCCCCCCTCCCCCGGAGTGTTTAAGAGGGTGGTGCAGTCGTCCTGTATTGTGAGGGATGGAGGGTTAAGTATGGGGCAGGGCCAGGGTGATAGGGTCAAGGGTACAGGGAGAGTTGACTTCTTTGGACTGCACTCTGTGTTCCTGTTGAAGGTAGTGTCTGTCCCTCCTTTTGTAGTGTAGGGCGGTCAGACTTAGTGGGACAATAACAGAGGAGAAGCGGGCTTTGGGGGGCAGCTGACTGGAGGGAAGTCTGCCCCCAGACAGGTTGGGAGGGTGGTGCAGTCCAGCGACTGCCATTTTATATTGGGCTATGTATATAGCCCAAACGAAGCCCACAGTATATTTAGGGGGTCAGGCTGGGCTACCAGCCACCATTTTAGGTTCAGGTGACCTGGTGGCTGGTAGCGTGAGCTTAGATTCGTGATTTTTCTTTCACATTGCATATTTCAAGCTTGTGAGGAATTAACTTAGGTAGAGTGTGCATAACTTACTGTGATATGACCTCCAATGATATGTGCATTATTGAGGTGATGCGGTTGATGAGGGAGGCCGAGAGGCTGGACTCATGGTGGGAGAGTAGGCAATAGCCAACCCGGTCCCCCCGTCCCGCAGTGCATCCGCTGGTGTAGCTGTGACCGTGGTTGCATGCTCCCCACTGAGAAAATAGCAAGTGGCGGGGGCAGCATGCTTTGAGGTGAGTCCCAGGAGCTGCTCCGTGACTAGAGGAGCGGCCCGCAGGGGGCCAGGCCGGGGCGTAGAAGGGCGGGCCTTTTGGTGCCAGCAGGGCCGCAGCCCGGCTGGAATTAGAAGAGGCGGGAGTGGGAGGAGGGTTGGCAGGGCCCCCTTTTATAGGTAAGGCGTCCGAGGCCTGCGACACTGAGCCCCACTAAATGGGTGAGGCAAGGCAGCCCCACCCCATGGTAGGCGCATGTACAGTGCCACCAGCAAGTGAGGCGGGAGGAAGCGGGTGGCATCAGAGGAGCCGCCTGCATGTGGAGAGATGCAAGGGGGAGGGGCTTCCGCCAAAGCATGGCATTGATAGAGCCCCTCGGGATTTCAAAATGGGAGGGAGGAAGGTGGGGGGTGTCGCTGGGTGGGGGCGGGGCCGGGGGAAGCCTTCTTGCACATCCAGCCCCAGAGAAGCAGTATACAGCAGGAGGAAGGATCAGGGAAGGCAGCTAATGAGGTGGCAGGAGAGGGTAGTGACCAGGAACAGAGCTTGGAGGACTCTACCTTATGCATGGAGAAGGACAGGCCAGACTGGGGAGAGCTAGACATATTGGACCATTGGGAGCAGGCCTCCAGCGGAGGGGAGTGGGTTATGGTGGCTCAAGTGAATGCCTACATAGGCAGGGGAGGGTCCCTGCAATGGAGGGCAAGGAAGGGAGAGGGAGGTTTTTCCTGAGGGGGACAGAGGGGGGGCTGGGAGGGCCCCTGAATCCGCAATAGTCACAGCCATGTTAGAATAAAGTGGAGATGAGGACGCCCTAGAGGAGGACGGGTTGGTGTATGAGGATTTTGGAGTTATCAAGGGGCTGCCCCTTTCAGGGTGGAGCATGGGGGAGAGGGACGGTTGCAGGGGCCCACTAAGCATGTGGCGGGCATCTAGGGTTGGGAGAGTGAATTTTCAGGTACTGAGGAGGTGGCGAGTAGGGCGCAAGGTGCCAGCACACCAGTGCTGTCTTCTTTCTTTTAGGGGTAGGGGCCGCACGACGTTCCGGGCTCGGTAGGTTGCAGCTCATCAGCACCGAGGAGAAGAGAGGGCTGGGCCCAGCGCGGTTCGCCTGACACCAGAGGGGGATCCCGGCGCGGCCAACGTATGAAGGTCCAGGATGACCTCGCTGGCCCCAGCAGCTGGTAGGTCTCGAACAGCCTCTGGCACCCAAGAAACAGCAAGCTGGCGAGTAACATCGACAGAACAACAGCGAAGAGTCAGTTCGTCCCCCCGCGGGCATCGGACGTCGCACGTCTATGGTGACGTTTGGATCAGATCATGCATAGGGGAAAGGGGCTGGCCCCAGTTGGGGCTTTGGGCAGACCCACTAGAGGTCACCAGTTTGGATTATGAGGACGATAGCATGGAGGAGGGGGAGCTCCGCGATGAGGAGCTGGAAGTCTGCAGGGGGGTTCCCTAATGAGTTGTCCAGTATGATACAGTGGGTAAAGAACGGCCCACCAAGAGCATGAAGGAGGAGAAAACACTGGCGAGGTGGACTACAACTGCACGGGCACCAACCTAGGTGCCAGGTAAGGAAGAGGAGAAGGGTAATCCCCTTAAGATGCTATTCACAAGCATGGATGCTAACGCCTGGTCAGAAGCAGGGGGAGAGGTTGCGCAAAGGGAAATGCGTGATGGATGTGGCAGTGGGTACAGACGAGAAAAATAGCGCCCACAGTCAGTGTGGGGGTGCAAGCAAACCAGAGGGCTCCGGGGTAGCTACTGGGGGGTCAGTGGAGGTGGGAGAGAAGATAGAGGGGCCCGACAGTAGGAGCTTAAGATAAACAAATTGCCCAATATGGGAGTGACTAACCGTTAGGGGCTCATTTAATGTTGGCAACAAAAGAGCGAATTTGGAAAGGGTAATATGTAGAGATGCTAAAACTTATACATAGAGAGGTACAATCAAAAGAGGGTTCTAAAGACGAGGAGTATGAGTTGGCAAAGCGGCCGAGAGTTCTCCTCATGGTAGAAAACTTGACTGTGGCATTTCTAATATATGCCACCGCTTACTGCGAAAAGCATCTCGAGTGATTAGTAGCGATGCTCAAGTACATGGACGTTATACGGAAAGCCCAGATCACGGGGGGATATGCGTGCGCTCAGTACGACGAGGAATTTCGGGCATGACTGGCTTGGGATCCAGAGACATAATGGGGTGAACTCGATTCCGGTTTCTGGCAGCACACTATAAGGGGCAGCAAAATTGGGAAAGATTATTTTCACAGCAAGTGGTCTGCCAATAGTGTATCACCCCTTTCATGGATGTCCCACCCAGGGAGGGTTGGGAGGGGCTCCAAAGGTGCAACCAGGGTCAGGGTGCACTTGCTGGAATTTTAGTAAAGGAATGTGCACCAGGAGTGCTGAAAATTCCGCCATAAGTGTTACAAAAGAGCAGGGTTACACACCCTTGTCAACTGCTATGGGACAGGGGGTGCATCCCACAGCCAGGGCACGGGACAGTGGCAGCAGTATGGGGGTAGCCAAGGAGGGCACCAGCAGCAATTCTCATGCCCATGAGGGGGAAGCGGGGGCAGGGACCTGGTGCATAAGGCTCATACTCCGGTTAACCTCGAGAGGTTGGAGTACTGGCTGGGGATCTACAAGCAAATGGAAGAGGCAAATTTGCTGCGGGAAGGGTTTCGTTGGGGTTTTCAGTTGGGGTACGAGGAGCCGAGGGTGCGACGTTGGGCAGACAATTTGCGCTCTGCATCGGAGCATAGAGAGGCAGTTTGGGAAAAATTAGAAAAAGAGGTCCCCGAGGACAGGGAAACGGTCGGAACAATGCGGGCAGAGCCACGCGTGTTCCATCATCGCAAGCACTACCACGCTTGCCTTAACCACGCATATGCCTTAACCACTCATATGCGTGGTTAAGGCAGTGCACAGTCTAGCTGCTGCCTGGAATGGGCGGAAGCAGAAAGAATTTGGAGAGGAGGCAGGACGCAGTGAGGTAAGTGGGGCTGGGGCCGAGGCCAGGTTTTGGGGGGTGGGGGGTAGTTTTTAAGGGTTGGGGGTAGTTTTCATGGCTGGGGGGCCGGGGCCGGGGCTGTTTTCATGGCTGGGGGAGTTGGGGACTTTTTTAGGGCTCGGGGGTCGGGGTAGTTTTTAGGGCTTAGGGGAGGGCTGGGTAGTTTTTAGGGCTTGGGGGGTAGGGAAGCTTTTAGGGCTCGGGGGAGGGGGTTGGTTTTCAGGAGGGAGGATAGTCATTTTAGGTCTCTCAGGGTGGGTGTTTGGGGGGCCATTTTAGGGCTCAGGGTGGAGGGCAGGGATCAGGATACATTTTAGGGCATCAGGGGCAGGGTAGTTATTAGGGCTTGGGGGTTGGGGAAGTTTTTGGGGCTTAGGGGAGGGCGGAGTAGTTTTTAGGGCTTGGGGGCAGGGAAGTTTTTAGGGCTCGAGGGGGCAGGGATTGGTTTTCAGGAGGGAGGGGGTAGTTTTAGGTCTCAGTGCGGGGGACAGGGGTTGGGGGTAGGTCAGGAAAAGTCTAAACCACGCATATGTCGTTGCCATTCATTCCTTAACGCATATTTCGTTGTAAAGGTATGCGTGGTAAAGGCATATGCGCGGTTAAGATTTTCGTGGTTAAGACCGTGTGGAACCGGCATGTGGGGTAACTGCATGCGTGGTTCCGTCACACAACCCAGAGCGCAGGATGGCGGGACCATTTCATGAATGGCCAATGGAGGATCTGATCGTGTCCCCAATTGGAGTGGTCCCCAAGAAAGAGGAGGATCTATTTCGTTTGATACAACATTTGTCGTGGCCTGAGGGTAGGTCGGTGAACGATTTCATCGGGGAGGTAGCGTTGGTGTCCTTCTCCTCGGTAGATGTGGCCATGTCACTGGTGGTGGTGGCGAGCCCGGGAGCGTTAATGGCTAAAAGCAATGTGAAATCTGCTTTTTGACTGCTTCTGGTGCACCCAGAGGACTTCCAGCTACTGGGTTTGCAATTTGAAGGCAAATCGTACGTAGACAAATCATTGCCAATGGGTTGCTCCATTTCCTGTACTCGGTTTGAGTGCTTCAGCTCTTTCTTGCAGTGGGTGTTTACATGCCAGATGGCCATCAGTTGGTAACCCACTATATGGACAATTTCTTCATTGTGGGGGCACCCGGTTTGGCGGACTGCTATGTCTTCCTGGCAAGAGCTCATGGGTGTCCTAAGGTGCCTTTGGCGACGGAGAAAACAGTGGGCCCCAAAACAGTGCTATTGTTTTTGGGCATTGAGATTGATTCTGTGCGGATGGAAGCCAGGTTACCCCAGGACAAAAAGGAGACAATGCTGACATTACTAATGTGCATGCTGAAAAGGGTAAAAGTGAAAGTAAGGGAGATTCAAGTCTTGCTGGGGCAGCTCAATTTTGCGTGCAGGGTGATATGGGCGGGGAGGTCATTTGGCAGGAGGTTGGGGAAGACATTATCAGTGTGTTCTCTGCCTCATCACCATGTACGACTCTGAGCTGGGGTCAAAGAGGACCTGAGAATGTGGTGCTTTTTCTTACAGGACTTCAACGATATTCTTTGGCGAGTCAGGAGGATGTTGAGTGGGACGTGCAAATCTTTTCAGATGCTGTCAGGGAATGGGGTTTTGGTTTTTATTGGCAGGGCAGATGGTGTGCTGAGCCATGACCGACCACATCGTGCAACGGAGGCAGGAGTATAACTTTCCTGGAACTGTTCCCTTTGGTGGTAGCGGTGGCCCGCTGGGGCCCGGAGTTAGCATATAGGAGAGTGTTATTTCAGGTAGACAAAATGGCTGTTGTGGAGGTGATGAATAAACAGTCCACTAGGGACATGCAGGTGCTGAAGCTGTTAAGGGTTTTTGTTTTGGGATGCTTGCGTTATGGCATCTCTTTCGGAGCATGCCATTTGCCGGTTGTGGACAATTACACTGCGGATGCTTTGTCTTGTTCACAGTAGGGGAGATTCCATGGGTTACCCAAGGATGCAGACAGAGACCCGACGCCCATGCCGGAAAACTTGTGGTCTGTAGGAAACACAGGATGTTATAACTGGTGGCAGGGTCACTAGCTGAGTTGACATGCAGTGCCTATGTTAAGGCTTGGAGGGAGTTCTTGGTGTCATGGGCGCAGCCCCGGGAGGTGTGCCATGCAATAGTTCAAGATGTCATACAGTATACCTTGGACTTAATTGACAGGGGTCTGTTGCAGGTGACCATTTTGGGTAGGTTGGCAGGCATTGTTTATATAGGCAAGTTATTATGGGTATACCCCCATTGGCGGGGGAACTGGGATGCAGGATACTTGAAGGTTGGAAGAGGGAACAGAGACAGACGAGGTGGGTCAGGAAGCCCTTGTCTTGAAATTTACTGCTTAAAGTACTGCAAAGTACTGCAGCAGCTGCCTGGGGTTTGCTGAGACGTGGGGGAAAATTGCTTATTTTCCACACTAATAGTGTGGATATTTTTTGGGACTTTCAGAGTTTCAGAATTGTTGGAGGGTAGGGGCATGGGAGGACTCCTCTGAGAGGACGTGGTCAGGGCATCGGGGAGATGGGAGATATAGATCCGCCATAACAAAACCAATCAGAGGGCCCATGGGAAGCGGGTCATCTTGAAAGCAATGGGTTCAACAGGGTCATGTCCGGTGGCATGGGGTGAGCGCTAGGCGACCTGTTGTAAGACAGACTGTGGTATGGTCTTCCAACACGTTCAAGGAGGCAAGGTGACAGTGTATCAGCTAAAAGCTGTGCTCCGCAAGGCCTTGGCCCAGATTGGGGTACAGGCATCCGAGTACGGCACGCATTCCTTTCGCATTGGGGCAGCGTCAGAAGCCAGAAATAGGGGTTGTGCACAGGAGGATATTATGCAGTTGGGCCGCTGGTCGTCAGGATGCTATAGGTGATATGTGAGGGAGCTGGGGGATGAGGGTTGCTTACTGCTTGTTTGTTTCCTTCCAGGTGTGGTATAGGGCCCAGCGGCTGAGGAGTTGGAGATCTGGGTAATGGGCCACTCTTTCACCAAATGGGCAAGCTATACAAGTGGCCAGAGGGGTGTGGGGTCTAATTTGGGGTTTCAATTATCATCTTTTTCGGGTTACATGGAGGGGAAAAGGGGGAATGCTTTGGAAGGATCTTTTGCACGCACTAAATGGTATGATGATTGGGTCACGGTGCCCAGGTGTGCTGCTTATTCACAATTGGGGAGAATGACTTGGATAGAGAAAAAGTGGTGGTGCTAGTGAGGACAATGAAGAGGGACTTGTTGAAGATAAAGGAGCAGTGGGCTGGGGATTTTATACTGTGAACTGAGTTTGCCTTGGAAAGGGTCATGCAAGCCGGCGGCAATAGACAGGGTGCGGAGGAAAATCAACAGGGAGATAGTGTGCTGTTGTAGAGAGATCAGTTTTGGTAGAATATTTGTTGGAGATTAGAGAAGTCTTGGCCAAGGTGCTGAACGTTAAGCAGTAGGTGGTTAAACCACACACCAGAAGTAACAGTGGGCGGGACAGAAAAGGGGGGTAGTTTCACTACCCCCATTGTCTGGGTGGTGGGGGCATGAGTTGGCAGAAGTTGCTTGGCATTGCCAGTTGGGGAGCCATGTGCAAGGGGAGGGTAGACAGGTAGTTAAAGGTTCTATTTAGGACATTTGGTTACTAACAGGTTCATACAGATACTCATAGGATGTAGGGGGAATAGAAAGTTGGAAATATTGAAATGCAATACAGTTATACGAGTTAACTGCAGGGTGGGTATGTTGGGGGGGCCGTAAGAGTGGGGGTGGGCTAAGGTTAGCTCACTGGATGTTTAGCGCGGTTTTAGTTTTGTCAGGAGGTTTTGCCAGGAAATGTTGTGATGTGCACCTGTTTCAATAAAGCGGCCTATTTCACACACAAAAAGTGTCTGTACTGGGGTGGAGATTGCCTAGCCTCAAGATGGCTGCAATGTAATCTTGCTCCCGACAACATCGCCATAATCCGGCAGGGATCCGCTTATCCATGGCTGTAGGAAGGACTGCAGCAACGCAATAAATAGCCCTTTTCATCAGCTGTGGAATAATACCATTGAGCCCGCGGTGCGTCCACTGAAGGCAGACATTCTGGGCCAGACACGGAAATGACGGCGCGACCTACCTGGTCGTAAGAGTGCCTCTCCTACAGCGAATCGAACTGTTGGGGCTGGTGGGACTCCCCGAGGTGCAGTGACTGTGGGCCCCGAGCAGAGCCAGGGATCCTGAGGTCGCCAGCGCCTGACTGCGTTCCTGTGGTGATCTGCCGCGTCGCCCGGCTCCGTGGGTTTAGCGCCTCCTGGCCTGGCCCGGAGCCCATGAACCAGCGGGGTCACAGCGGCTGCTCTGAGGACATCGGCATCCTGACGCCTTGCAGCACCTGAGCCTGGGCCCAGACGGAAGGTCAGTTTGGGCTGCACTGTGTGCGAGTGAGCTCGGCTGCGCAGAGCTGATTACTTGCGGCCTGTTGGCTGGGGGCGGCTCCCCTGAGAGGAGAGGACAATCAGCAGTCGACAATTGTGGCCTGGGGGCTGCCGGGATCAGCTAAGTTGGAACGGCCATTTGCTTGTGGTAGTTGCTTGGCTCGCTGGGGACTGCGGCGTGGTCTCCATCTCCTGGATGTGACGCGATGAACATTGTGGCAGCGCTGCTTGACTGTTAGCCTGTCACGGCTGTGTGTCCTCACAACGGTAGGGTGCTGCGGGCCAATCAGCCTCAATAGTGGCAAGGGGCTTATAGAGGCTAAGAAATAGACGGATGTGAAGCCACATTGCAGGGGTGCAGCGATTACGGCAGCCCTATTTGTAAACCCTGATGAGGTACACCTACCCACTGGGCACTAAATTGAATTGCTGAACAGAGCATACAAAGCAGGAACCTTACCCACCCCCTGGGCACACAGCGGCATTAACATCTGTTCGGCACCTGGGGCAGAGAGAATCCCCTAGGCGCAACACATTGGGATACGCAGCGGGTGCTTGACTGCGCATCCTGTGCACTGCTGGAGCATTTGGGACAGAACAACGATAACAATAAGGGGAAACCAGACAAAACACAGTTGTAATTGCAATTAGACCAGCGTAAATCCTCTAGAATTAGAGACGAAGAAGCAGACGCAGAGCTGGGGGAGCATGGTGCCTGTGGATCAGAGATGGGGGAGACTTACACCACATTCTTGAAACTATGCAGCAAAGTCTCTCCACGATCAATGGGAAAATAGACTCGCTCTCTTACCGCATGGATTGCATGTCGGAGCGCTTAGACAAGCATGCCGAGAGGATTGATATGGTCGAGAGGAGGGTCTCAGAAGTTGAGGACCAGAATGCAGAAGCCACAGGAGCCCAGAAACAAATGGGGGACCTACTGGAGTCACTACAGTCTAAGGCTGAAGACCTTGAAGTGCGGTCTAGGCGCAACAATTTGCCCATAGTGGGGCTACCGGAAACCACCTCGACCGGTAAAATGGAGCTATTTGTGGAGAACTTACTTGTGACCTTGATGGGCCGAGATGTATTTTCTTCCATCTATGTGGTGGAACGTGCACATCGTTCACTGGCACCTCCTCCGGGGCACCCCACGCCCAATCATAGCCAGTTTACTGAATTATAGAGACAGGGACGCCACACTACACAGGGCAAGAGAGCTACGGACACTCAATTATGAGGGCGCCAAACTGTCGCTTTATCCGGACTTCACTCCCCAGGTGCAGGAGGCGTGTGGGGGATTTGCTCCCCTTAAACGGAAGTTAAGAGAGCTCAACATTGACTATGCTATGCTCTACCCAGCTCGCCTGAAGGTCACTCTTGATGGCAAAGCAAAGATCTATATGGACCCTAACAACTTACAGCAAGCGCTCAAAGTCTACTCTAAGGCACAGTCCAATAAGCGAGTGCAGATTGACGGCTTAGAGGACAGTCTCGCTGCTGGAACGCTGGATCAACAGGAGTGATGGTCTATCCGCTCTGATTGTATGTATTATGAATAGTGGCAACGAATGTTGGTAGGACAATGGGGTATTTTACTAGCCCATTCATAACTAGGACAATAGATGCAAAGGTAGTTGCCATACTCTACGGATGGGACTGTAAGTTTTGGTTAAGAAGTGAGAGGGAGCTAGAGTTGTTACAGACAGGGGCCTTAGACCCCAGATGCATAGCACGGTGCTCTCACCTTCAAGTTCTGTGTTCAGGACTTACATATTTGATTATACCTAATAGATATGGGCCATGGATAAATATATATGTTGAAAAAGTGTCTGTACTGCACCCCTCCCTCCCAAGGCATAATGATTAAGACAGGCCCTGCGTGCACTGTGCGATGTAGGGAGCGGCAATTTAATTGAGCCGGAAGATTTATCCTTGCAGGGGTGGCTCCTCCATTTGAGTTGGGGAGCATCGCCTCACTGAAATGCCCCCAGAGAAGAAAAATAAAATGGTAATGAAGTTAATTCATTACAATTGTATTTTTTGTCACCCCACCCGAAACAGAGCGTCAGGACGGGGGTGGGGCTGCTGCTGACTGGCAGCAGCAGAGAGAGCAGGGCACTTTCAGTTTAAAGAGTGCATGTCTTTTTGGCCGACCGTCTTGCGATGGCCAGCCACACATGCGCACTTTAAACATCTATAACCCAGCTGTCTTAAGACAGCTGGGTTAGAGAAAGCAAAAGCCTCCAGTGCTCTTATCAGCGCTGATAGAGGCCACCTTAACCAATCCTGGTGCTGCTCTCATGCTGGTGAAAGCAGCGCCAGGATTGGCTCGGGAGTTTGGAGCCTGCCTGCCTGCCTGCCTCGAGGAGAGAAGACCATCGAGGAGGACGTTGCGCTTGCAGGTAAGTGCTTTTAATTTAATTTAATTCTTTTTTTATATGTCCCACCACCCTAGAGACATGCCGGCCGCTACTGTATCCTAGGCTTCGGTGGGAATTGCGAGGCCCATGAGGGAGGTGGCATGTGGGGTGGTGGCCATGTTATTGGCCTGCTAACCACCGCGAGGGAGGAACAAACTGAAGGTAGCAGATGGGCACCAGGCCCTGCAGAAGGCGGCTGGTGACCGCGGGGGTAAAGAAGACACCCAAGGAATAATGGTGGTGGAGGAGGCAGGGGCATAATGGAGGCCCCTGCAGCACGGGGGCCCCACACTGTTCACCTCGAAGGGGGCCTCCTTGGGCTGGCCAGCTGCAAGCAAGTAAAACACTGAGAAGCAGAAAGGCAGTTAGGGAATGGGCAATAGGCCCCCCCAAACCTTAGCTTGCAGGGGGGGGCCCCTGAGGTTTTGTTATGCCACCAGGAGGAGGTGGCCAGGCAGGGAGGGCTGCATGTGCCATCTGGTGGTGATCCAGTGGAAGCACAGAACGGCCAGTTTGGACATTACTGCAGGGTGCTGCAAGAAGACTCTGGAGCAAGGAAAGGCAGCATCAGCCACCCATAGACGATACAGTGGTGCGAGCTGGCTGGTAGGTGGTGGCGGAGTGTGCACCTGCCTGCAAAGAGAAGAGAAGTGAGAGCATCTCAAGCGAAGGTGAAGCACAGGTCGCAACAGTGAATGGAAAAAGGGCTGCAATGTGCAACCCTGAGGCCCAAAAAAGGGCAGCTGTGGCAGTGGATACATTAAGCAGGTGGGATAGGAGTGCCTACAAGGATACTATCTGAAGATAGGGTATAAACAGACGGGTTAGCACAAATAGATAAAGTGCCCCTGGGGAGAGGGGTGAATGGGTCTGGATTCCAGCAGAGGAGGTGGAGAGAGGGGGTGCCAATTTTGGGAAATAGAAGTAGGGAACAGCACCACAGCTCCATCAGGTTAGGGTGACCTGGGAATAACCAGGGGGCAATCTTGACTGCAGAGGCCAGGATAGTTGAGCTGCAACTGGTCAGGTCATAGATGGCCTGCGGGCATCGGGCTGAAGAGAGGGAGTGGTCTAGGGAAGCCCTGCTGACACTGAGGGAGCAGAAGGTCATGGAAAAAGACCCACTTTAGAAAGGATTAAGTGAAGCATGTTTGATGATAGCGGTGTGCCAAGCCCCTGAAAAATAAGAGGCTATGATCCAACCAGGAAATCGCTTGAACCACCACCTGATCAGCAACCCCAGGTGTAATAATTAGTAGATGGGGCAGAAGTCCCTTCAAATTTGAAGGCGTGCCAATATTCTGAGGTAGTTCCATTGCTCACTCCCATGCTATTGAACAGTGAAGTAGGGTGGGAAGTACCCAGAGGTTCACAATTGTGGCTTATCCACATTACTGAGCTGTTTGATCACAGCTCAGAACTTACCACCCGATGCAGTGGGCCTTCGAAAACTGCTTTATCTCCCCATGGGAGATAAGGAGGAGGGCTCCCTCACCAGGAACACAATTGCCCTGTCTCTGCCCGACCCTGCCAAATAAATGTAGGCTTCACCTCCCTCCTCCAGAGCTGCATCTGGGGATTTGCCTCGGTTGTTAGCACTCCAGCATCCCCAGCATCATCAAAAACGAGATGGAGGTCAGCCGAGGGCTCTGGAAGGAGCTCAGCAGGTAAGCGTGTGATGGATCTGACTCATGATGTGTCTTGCAAATCCGTCTGCTCAAAAGTAGTAACTGCATCCACACCACTATTGCAGATTTCATCTGGTGCGCCTTTGGAAAAGACTTGGAGCAGATTTACGAGTTAACCTCTGGGTACCAGATAAAGGCACGGTCTCAGTGGGGGCGGGGGGGCGGAATTTCTTGTACATGTCGCCGATGGGTTAAGAATTATTGAGTCTCAGAGGACCTCCCCACCTATCATCTTCTATTCTCCCTCTAAAGACTCACAAACATTAACATTTGGTGTTTCCCAGGTCCTTAGTACTAGTTCCGGCCCGGCTTATGTCAATTAACTGAGAGGGTTGGAAATGAGACCAAACTGCCTAATGATAGAGCATCTGAGGCAAAACTATAAGTTTAATGGAAACACTATACCCTCCTACTTAATCACTAAAAAGACTCCAAAGATCTCAGGCCACAACTCCGATTTCCAAGACTTTATCAGATTTATCTCAGGGGAAGGTGTTTTCAGCATCTGAGACTGAGGTTAAAGATGCATGTTTATCCACAGAGGCCACAGAAAGGTCTAAAAAATAAAGACAAATTGAGACAAAAAGTTATAGGAAAAACAGATCCTGGGGCGATTTAATAGAAAATGTACTAGAACTCAACAAGATTACCCAGGATTAGAGCTATCAGATGTAAGTGATGCAAGAACTGCCATGGGATCATGCATGGGGTCATCTGACTCCGTTCAACAACAAAAATGACTTAGTAGACCTTACTATTATGGAGAAATCCCAGCTGAGCATTACAGAACTGTCTCCACGTACCCAACCTCGTTTATCCCCCAGCAGCCTACACTTTTAACTACATATGATCTTTGAGTCGTCATAGGGAGGAATACAAATATGCTATACCCCTTGTAAAGACACAAATTGCCGTAAGGAAAAATCTCTAAGAAACTCTGGGGCCTGTGTATTCGCCTGAGGGCGGTCGAACACGTATGTCTGGCCTGGTGGAAATCTCACAAACTGAGCAACAGCAAACAGTTAAGGAGGAGGAAAAGATTAAACAATGAAATGAAGAGCCCTAAACACCACAAAGGTGCAGCGCATTCTCAGCTAATGCACATTTTTAAAACAGCACAGGTGACAAGGTTAACAAGTTAATTTGCATAGTTAATTAAAAAGCACAGTAGAAACCATCAAATACAGCAATAAGGCATCTATGATCTATCATTTCCCCATTTCTAGTTAAAACCTTTCATTAATAATAGTGTGCAATTCTGCCGATAAATGTGCCATTCGTAGAATCGCAATAGACCAAGACTCTGCACTAATTTTAAACCTACTGAAACCACCAGTTATTTTAACTTGCCATTCCTGACCATTTGCCTAAATGCAGAGATAAAAGAGGGGAGGTGGAGTGTGGCTGCTAGAAATCTATACGTAATAAAAAAAAGTGCTAGTGCTCTTCTTCGAAGAAGGAGGCATGCTGTGCAAGAGAGGTTAGTTTAAAGTGCATTAATGACAGTCAGAAACAAAGTGTTTCATCTCAGATCCGTATGTTCTATCTAACTCGTACTATTGGTGTCGCAATTACTGATCGCAATATGAAAGTGCAAATGTGCCTAGGTTTTGTAAAGCCCTTACAAGTCACCCCTTTGGTTAGTGCCAGAAACGCCCCAATAGCTGAGCCGCACAGTTCAGTTTTAGGTCCGTAGGTTTGAAGCACACAATAGCAGCCTCTCTGCAAGTTCTTACCCCTCTCTTGATGAAGCCTTTGCATAAGAGATTCCGACGATCATTCAGGGTAGCTTTGCAGAGGCGCAGCACATGAATAATGTCCTCTGGTGCTTGACTGCAGAGCCTTGCAAAGGTCCCCACTTTCCTTTCTCCTCCTAAGCGGATAGTGTTTTGATATAGGTAGTATCCCCAGTCTGAACTTTAAAAACTGCTCCTTGGTGTAATTACTATAAGGTAACACTAGATATCCTTGGGGGGTTACCTTCATGCAATTACTGAGTGTTAGCCCTCCATGGTTCCTCCTTGCTAGCAACTGCTTGTCTTCCAGAAGAGACAATGCTTTGGCATTTGCTTTCATTAATCTTTTCAGCTCGCTGCGGCTCAGATTTGCAGCCCATTTCGATGAGAGGCTAAAGGTAGTAACTGTTGCTAAGTCATCCTGTGCCCTGGGCACCCCCCAACTTTTTGCTGACTGGTACTGGTGGTAACTAACTCTGACTGACCCTGGGCTTTGCCTAACCAGGCCCAGGGCCAGTGCTATGCTGAAAACACTTAGAATACAGTGAAAACACCTACATACACTAGGGTACACTACGGGTTGGGGTACCCCTTTGATTGGCATGACCTACCCTATAAGACCCTAGTACATAATAGGGCAGGGGGTTTGAAACTACCTATCAGTCCCTAGTATATAGTAGGGCATGGTAGTTTAGAGGCCAGCAGCCTCTTCTGCACTTGCATGTGTGCACTGCTGAAGCCTGAGGTCAGTTTGAAAGCAGCCCTGGGTTCCATGACTGCTTTTAAAAAGTAAATTGTGCCCAAACTCGACTTTGGTGTTTGGGGCACTTAAAAATGGATAACCTACAATGTTTTGGCACATTAGGAACCCCCAGGGTCTCCCCTAGGTGTCCCAGGGGTGGGGGGTCAGGTATTTATAAGGTGGACCCTTATAAAATGAGTTTTATATGCCCTGGGTTAAGTGAAATTTCACATTTCACTCCCCACATTGTGATAAAGTGCTGCCCAAATTCAACTTTGATGCTAGGAGCACAGTGGAGGGAGGATCTGCAATATCTCTACAGATTCAGAGCCCCTAAAGTCTCCCCTAGTTGTCCCATGGGGTGGGGGTCCTGTAGATATAAGCGAAGTACTTATAAAATATGTTTTTGTAAGTCCTGGTGCTGGAAAAGTGGCCCAAGTCATTTTTCCCATTGCAAATCCCATGCCACATAGGTTAACATGGCAAGAGGTTATTATCTAATAACTAACCCTGGGCGGAGTTTGCGGAGTTGCACTACGCGGAACACCGCGAAGTGCAAAAAAACTCAGTCGCACTACGCAGAGCTCCGCGAGCGGCGGAGTACGATAGAAAAATGCTGTTTGCGGTGATTGCACAGTGCCGGATGCTTGTCCGCACTGTGCAATCATTGCGAACGGCACCATGCACAGTGCAAGTGGTCCCTGCTTTCCTTTTCTGCCGCTCGAGTAGATTTTTACTCGAGCGGCAGCTTTCTCAACGCGAACGGACAGTTTCTCAACGCGAGCTGTCGCGAGCATACGCGACCACTCGCAATGAGAAACCTGACCCCCCGCGTTGAGAAATCTCGCCGGGATGTTGATTTTCCACGCTCGCGCTCGCCAACTTGATGTTGACGATCGGTAACGAGGAAAAATCTCTCCGGGAGGTTGATTTTCCTCGCTCGCGGTCGCCAACTTGACGTTGACGAACGCGAGCGAGAAAAAAAACTCCGCTCCGCAACACGAAGCGGAGTTTTTCGGAACTCAGCGATCTCCGCGTAACGCGGAGTGCAGAAAACTCCGCAAACTCGGCGAGCGGAGCGGAGTTCACCGCCCAGGGTTACTAATAACTCCTGACAGGAGAATGATAGAACTTCCATTCAAAGACTTCCCAGAATGGTAGTGATAAATCTCGCAATATGATATTGTTGAATTTCTCCTAAAATATACAGACAAGAAGTTATAAGACTTTCTTGTTTGTAGGTCCAGAGTCAGCCTTCCAGTGGTCTGTCCTGATTGGTCAGAGTTAAGTGGATTAGCCAGGCTGCCTTGAAGAGGTGATAAAGAGCCCCTGGGGTTAACCAGCTCTGCTGGGAGGGCAGTGTGCTGCTACACAGGAATGCCAGGGCAGGAGGAGGAGTCGTAAACCATGGTCTTCAAAGAGGAGGGAAGAAACCAGTGTCATTTACAACTCTAAACTTTTCACCTCAGCCAGATGCTAGGCTTAAGGAAGGTATGAGCAGATGTAAGGGGGAGTGTCTATGGAAAGTAGCCATCCTAGGGGTGTGTTTAGCCAGCTCTTACCACCCTGCTGGAAAATCAGCCATTATGAATTTGGAAGATTTGGTGCACTCTGGGACACAATAATGCCACACTCTACAGGATGTGGTCATATCCTTGGGGAGCTGCCCTGCTCCCATTGGTCAGGAGTGACCTCCTGCTTGACCCAGAGAACTTGGAATGAGTATCTGAGAGGGGCAGTCTCTCTCAAATCTGCTGCTTGAAACTTAAGAAAGCAAGACGTTGCCATGCTGAGAAGTTGGGGTGCAAATTCTAAGGCCTGCCCTCTGAAGACTGCACCAGCTAAAACTACAGCCCTGTGGATTACCTTGCTGTAAAAGAACTAAAGAGTGGACTCCCTGCAAGCTACAGGTTAACAGAGCTCACCTGGAACATCACCACCAAGGATCCTCAACCTGGAGAACTACCAGTGGATTTATAAGGGTTTTGTCCAAGTGGATTGTGGGAACTGAAGTCCTCAACTTTCAAGGACAATCTGGGAGCTTCCAGACCCTTGGAGTGAGTTTGAGACATTTTGGGACCCTTTGGGGAACTTCAGGAAGAATTTCCAGAAGTTTGGAGCACTTTGGAGCAACTTTGAAAAAAAGCTCCATAAGGGGACCGACTCAACCTGGTCAGCCAAGCCGCCTGCCTTCAACCGCGAGCCGGCTAAGCCATCCAGGTTCGTCCCGCTGAAAGCTCCGTAGGTCCGACTTCCAGAGTTTGACCGGGAGTAGAAGAAATCCGAGGCCAGCGAACCCTCACCGAATCCGGCCTGGTGAAGAGCATCGAAGGGCCCCACGAGAAAAAGCTCCAGAAAAGTTTCTAAGTCCAAAGGTAAAAACTGTGACCGGGACCTACCGCGAGGGGTAGCCGCTCAGGGCTCCATCGCGGTCGGCCTGAAACTTTGACTTTGAGCCGGTCTATCGCGACCAGATATGGTGCCATATGTTTCTAAGTGCTATAAAGTGATAAATCTTTAAAAATTCATATCTCCGGTTCCCTACATTGGATTTTTGTCGTTTTGATGTCATTTTAAAGATAAAAATATTTCCTATTTTTATAAATTAGTGTTGGATTTTGTTATGCATTGTGTCTTAATTATTTACTGAATTGGTGTTTTTAAATGCTTTACTTACCTGTCTTTGAAGTTAAGCCTGCCTGCTCGCAGCCAAGCTACCAAGGGTTGAGCATGGGAATAATTTTCTAAGACCTATGCTGAGTCCTATCATGTGTTAGTGGCCTTATTGCCAGTGGCAGACCTACATTTGCCCCTACCAATAATCCACTTTCCAACAGTGACTTTTGTAGAAAGGCTCTCATAGGCGAAAAGTCCCTCCCCTGCATTTCCAGGCAGAGGTGGTGACCCAAGAAGTCCTCTTTAGCAAGTTTAAAGCTTTGGCAGCAGTTCACAAAAGCCTCCTGCCTGCCCAAGGTTTGTAAACTCCAACCATATTTGTGCAGGAGACATGTACGCTGGCAGGTAGATGATGGACTTGAAGATTTTTGAGACTGTGTTTTCCAGTACTGTGCTGTTCTGATCCCTCATAGCCTCACTCCCATAGGCCAACGTAGGGAGACTTTAGCTTCTGCCACCTGCAGGATCGGTCAGAGCGAAGAGCCCTTCATCTTCCTATGCAGCAAGCCAAGCCCAGCCCCAAGTGCTTTGCCTTTTTTTTACATTTCTTCTATTTGAGCTTCAAACCTGCAGTTGGAATTAAATAGTACCCCAAGATATTTGTTCACATTGGCTGGTTCCACCCTTTCTTTCCCAAGTGTGGTTGTTTGATTTTTTTTTTCCCTTGGAATGTCAGCGTGTGTGTTTTTTTCATGTTTATGGTCAACCCATTGTTGTTGGAATATTCTAAGGTGGAGTCCAAAAGGCGTTGCAGCCCTGCTCTTGTCCTACTGATCTGAACTAAATCATCTGCATTTAGCATATTTGACAGTAAGATTCCTCCCACTTTTGGCGCATGACTGTTGATTTTGTTTAACAATGGAGGTAGGTCAGAGTTGGTTAAAAAATGTTGGGGCCTACACACAGCTCGGTTTTAGTCCTTCACTTGTTGGTCTCATCCCCGACAGTCGGGAACAATCCACCAATTTGATCTCGATCCACGTGTTGGTATGCAACATTTTTAGTGTTTTTAGGAGGCAACCGGGCACATTCCAAGCTGTCAGCGCTGACCATAATTTGCTGTGGCTTACCCTGTCAAATGCAGTTTATAATCTACAAAACATAAATGGACAGGCTGTTTGTAAGACTTTACAAAGTCACTCAGCAGGGCAAGGGCCATGATGTTTGTTATTGACCCTGTTCGCTTGGTGAAACCAGTCCGGTTCATTGGGATTATGTGATTTTCCTCAGACCATGTCTGTAAATCCTCCTGAATGGTTCCTGCAAAGTATTTTGCTTCGTTGTCTATCAGCGCCACTAGGCGGTAGTTCTCTGTCTTGCCTCTGTCTCCCTCTTTGAATATTGGCGAGATCACTGAGACATTCCATGAGGCGGCAACTCTGCCGCTTTCTAGGGTAAATTGTACAGTGGTTCCCGCTCCTTTGCCCAATAAGATGGCGTTTCCTAAATGATTGCTGATGTGATCCCATTAGGACCCGGAGCCCCTTCTCGTCACCCTTTGTAAATTTGCTTTTCGATATTTTGCACGCAGATTGATAGTTTGAGTTCTGTCTGGCTTTTCGGACAGTGAGAGGATTTTGTTATGGAGTTAGTGTTTATTGCCATTCTTGATGTGATTATGTTTGAGCATGCTGTACTATTTGCTCTTGTTTGTTGCTACACATACCAATTTGGCCATTCACGTCATTGACCCCTACAGCATTGCATGCGCAGTGCACAAGGTGTGGCTCCTGCTTCGGCGTTGCTCATAGTGGTACTGAGGAGACAATACAATTCGATTAAAAGGAATTACCAAAAGAACTTTCTAAGCAAACTTTTATTGTGCTCAGTGAACTACATCACATGATCTCCAAAGGGGCCTTGTGAATGGCTACTGTGAGGAAGAAACTACGTTTCATTGGAATGCCTCATGGAAGTGCAGGACTAATAGGAACAAGACCATTATTTAATGTTGCACCTATACGTATGTTCAAAGGATGTGGACATCATTCCCAAACCTACATAGAAACCTGTCTTTGTGCTGGAGGGAACTGTCTAATTAGGCTTCTGAGAAATTACTTTATGATGGAAGAAGTGATGTACTCAAAGTTACCCTTCTTTTTTCTAGTCTATTCCTCCTCCCTCAAATCTACCGTTAAATCCCTCACCGTCCCTCTTTAGGCGCTCCTCCCTATGACTTCCACCCACTCATCTCAGATCAAGTGTACCTTGTTGCTACTACTTATTTTTCTATGCTAATTTCTAATGTGTCGGTGTTATTATTGTATGTAAAAGCTCTGCTGTGCTGTGCTTTGGTCCATGCTTTTTAAGTACCAGAATAACTACAAAAATAAATATTGTTATCCAGTTTCTGGTACTCCAAGAGAAACAAGAGCATCTCATGTGGCAGACCATGTAGAAGATTGTTAATCATGTGTACAAACCATACCCAAATCTGCCCCTATTTATTATCATAGAACACTGGCCTGTTTGAAGACCATCTTCTAACTAAGTGAAGTACTCAAATGTCCATACTGTAGGAATTAACAAACTGGGATATGATAATTAACTTACTCCGTCAAAGTGATTTACTTGCGATTCTAGGTTTCCATGATTAAAGTCATAACTGAATGCATGTAAAAACAGTAAACATTTCTAAATAAGAAAGGCATCTAGAAACACTTTCTTAAACAAAATATCAGGATTTGGGGGTATATTTTGTTGTTGAAAACATCAAATTAAACAATATAAATTCACAAAATCTGTAGAGTCAGGTTTTGCAATTAAGGGGCATATTCACAAGAAAGTGGAGAGGTGTGTCGGTAAGCCAAGAAGGCTAACAATACGCTTTGTCACTTTATAAACGCAGGGCTGCAGCGTATTTACTAGAATATGGTGCAGCCCTGCGTTTCCCCCTGAGCTGGCTCTAAATTTAGCTGCCTAGCGCCAACGCAGGGACCCTTGCACCGTAGTCCAAGGGTTCCTGTGTTGAGGGGAAGACAGTTTAAGTGCAGGAAGGTTGCCCTTCCTGCACATAAACAATCTTGAAATGCTGTTTTGTAACTTCTATGTGTGCTGCTTAATGCAGCACACACAGAAGTTGCAAAACAGCATTTAAAAAAAAAATATTGTTAATGCGCAGAAAGGGGCACCTTCCTGCACATAAACAATCATTCGCATTTGGCTGTTTCTATGTGTGCTGCCCAAGGAAACAGCAAAAACGAGGAGAAATAAAGCATTTTCTTTTTATCGCCTGTTTAAGACCAGGTTTTCCCTGGTCTTAATTTTGGCACTGCCTCCTATTTACGCTGCTCTTGTAAATAGGGGACAGAGTCAAAATCAGTGGGTGTTGATGTGGAACGCCCAGCACAACACCCATTGCCCGCCCCTTTCACGGTAAATGTAGCGTGAAAGGGTGCCTTATTTACAAGGCAGTGTTAAGGCACGTTAAGTGGCTTAACGCTGCCTTGTAAATAAGGCGAAACCCCTATCGCCATCACAACGTCACTAAAAGTGACGCTGTGGTGGTGATAGGGGCTTGTAAATATGCCCCTAAATATGATATACTTTTCTTTTAAACAAGAATGAAAACCTTGCAGCACACCTTTACACAAGGAAAATTTACACTTTGCATTTAAGGCCCCAGTTTAACTGAACAATCTCAAAGGGAACAGGTTTGGCAGTTGGCGCTCAGTTCATCTCCAGGCTTAAATAAGGCATAATGATCTAAAATTATTTTGCTGCCTTTCAGTGTTCATTATTCTTCAGACTGGGTCGTTTATGAATTCAGTGAAACTTCCCATCATGGAGAACTAGTTTAAGAAGTAAGTACAAGTACGTAATGTCATTATCTCCATCTTCTAATCTTCACTGATAAACATGAACCTTGAATAGAAAGAAATGACCTCTTATTGTTAGGCGAGTGAAGTAACAAAGGGTAGTTCTGGTATTACTCAGAGATACTTGGCCACTTAGACCTGCATTTTGAAGTCAGAGTCTAGACTGTCTTGCAAATGTAACAACCTATCTCTAGATAGGTACTCTCAAAATTCAGTGATAGGTATTTTTCTAACCACCAAGGCTTTGTTGGCAGTCTCTTTTCACATATTAGGGTGAGCAGTAGCTCTTCCTATAAGAGGTTTATTTTCCGTCTTACCATAGTGTATTATACAGGACACTATTCAGTGGCGTAAAAAATGTCTTTAGCTGGGTCTAAGAAATATATTACGGCTCTCTTCACATTCAGTGCATGTGGTGATCTTTCAGATTTGGAAGACAGATTTGGAAGGAATGTTGGTAATAAAATGACCTGGTTCACATAAAATCTGGAGTAATCTTAGAAAAGACAGTATGGTGGGTTATTAAGGAAACCATGTTCCTGTAGCTAACTGGACCATAACTCGCGTATATAACTAACTTTAAAGGCAAAATACCAGCCACAGGCAAAGCTACTCTCTGTTTTAAACTTTGAAGTGTGACTTGATGCATTAACTCGATGTTCATAACACAATGTTATAATTCCCTGAAAAAGCTGGTCTAATCAGAGGAAATCACTTCCTAAGCCATTTCTAAAAGTCCTTAATAACTGGGACACTGAAAAAAAGAGGTTAATGAAGTGTATTACCAATATTATGAAATTCTGGCTAGATGTATCTTTTGGAGTGAAAACTATCAGCTGTATTTAACCTCATATAAGAATTAGAGCAATACTCCGTCATCTTGACATTTCAAAGGACAAATGGATCTTTTGATGCACAACAGGCAGATTTTCTTCCACTTGAAGCCTTTGCCTTTTTTAAAGAATTCTGGGGCTAAGATTAAGCATCCCTACTAAAAGAATACAGAACACTGGACACAGAGTTTAGTGGCATTAAGTTGTGCGGGTGTTATGATAGATGAAGCAGGTCTGTGAACCCCGATTGCCAAGGCCAATTTGGGGTGATCACAATCATCCTAATCCTGGATTGCTTCAACTATATAACCTCTTTTGTTATTAACAACATTAGAGACAAGCAAGGCTTATCAGAATGTCACTGGCAAGTTAATTAAGAAACCAGTACCTATCGTCCATGATTCTTGGTATCTGGAGTTAAAGATTTGGCATTTTTGGTTTCCTTCCATTGTCAGCATGTCTATCTCCTATATGTTGAAGAACTGATTCAGAACACAGTCATTGAGGACTCATTTGATAATCTCATTCCTTATCGCTTATTCAAGTAATACATAGTTTTGTGTTGTTTATATGGGATAAACACTTATTTGTTTGATAAGGCTAGTGGAAAGGTGTAGGGGATCTGGGTTCCACCTGTGAAATCTATTTTTTCCCCTTTAGACCTATGCTATGGCATGTGACCTTTAATGAAATGTCAGCCACTGTGGCACTCTGTTTAAAATGAGCTGTAACTTCCAGTGCCCATCTTTTTAAATAGAGGTTCTGAACAGGTTGCGCATGACAAGACTAAGGGGCCGATTCCGATCTCGGTCGGAGGGGCACCCAATACCATTCGGTCGGGAAAAAAGCCATGCGAAAGCCTGTTTCCCGACCGATCCGTACAGCACACCGAGCGAGTAAGTACGATGCGCACAACAGCACAGAATCCGGCCGAGCCGTACTCACCCAAACCAGGTCCTGTTCCCCGACCGAGGCGAATCCGGAAGCGCCGGGTCGAGTCGCACGGAAGGAAAAATGCAGCTCCGTCCGGCCGAGCGAGTACGATGCGCTTTCCATCACGCGCTGAACCCGTCGCTACGCACGGCACGTCAAAGCATCCGGGAGAGGCGCACATAAGCTCCGATTCGCGCCACAACACGATCCACGGCTACGAGACGAACACGCCAGCGACGAGGACGAGGCGAGCGAGCGAGGACGACGCGAAGCGACGAGGGCGACGCGAAGCAACGAGAAGGACGAACGACACGAACCAACCATGAATCCCTTCGTCCCGATCATACCAATATTCTACATTTACTACCGGAACAGGCACGGACGCGTACGGCGCAGAAGGTAAGTCAGACACCAACCACAAACACATACAACACGTACACGACATCACACACACACAGAGGGATGCAGAATATACTTACACCAGCAACAGCAGCACCATAGGGGCAGGATGCCCATCACCAATGCCACATATGCACACAGGGGCCTGAATGCGCACCACCACCCCTACCCAGGGGGCAGGATGCCTACCACCACCCTGAGCCAGGGGGCTGGATGCCCACCACTACTACCACCCTCACCCAGGGGGCTGGATGCCTACCACTACTACCACCCTCACCCAGGGGGCTGGATGCCTACCACCACCCTTAGCCAGGGGGGCTGGATGCCTACCACTACTACCACCCTCAGCCAGGGGGCTGGATGCCTACCACCACCCTTAGCCAGGGGGGCTGGATGCCTACCACTACTACCACCCTCACCCAGGGGGCTGGATGCCTACCACCACTACCACCCTCACCCAGGGGGGCTGGATGCCTACCACCACCCTTAGCCAGGGGGCTGGATGCCTACCACTACTACCACCCTCACCCAGGGGGCTGGATGCCTACCACTACTACCACCCTCAGCCAGGGGGGCTGGATGCCTACCACCACCCTTAGCCAGGGGGGCTGGATGCCTACCACTACTACCACCCTCAGCCAGGGGGCTGGATGCCTACCACTACTACCACCCACACCCAGGGGGCTGGATGCCTACCACTACTACCACCCTCAGCCAGGGGGGCTGGATGCCTACCACCACCCTTAGCCAGGGGGGCTGGATGCCTACCACTACTACCACCCTCACCCAGGGGGTGCTGGATGCCTACCACTACTACCACCCTCACCCAGGGGGCTGGATGCCTACCACTACTAACACCCTCAGCCAGGGGGGCTGGATGCCTACCACCACCCTTAGCCAGGGGGGCTGGATGCCTACCACTACTACCACCCTCACCCAGGGGGCTGGATGCCTACCACCTCTACCACCCTCACCCAGGGGGGCTGGATGCCTACCACCACCCTTAGCCAGGGGGGCTGGATGCCTACCACTACTACCACCCTCACCCAGGGGGCTGGATGCCCTACCATTACTACCACCCCCAGCCAGGGAGGCTGGATGCCTACCACCACCCTTAGCCAGGGGGGCTGGATGCCTACCACTACTACCACCCTCAGCCAGGGGGGCTGGATGCCTACCACTACTACCACCCACACCCAGGGGGGCTGGATGCCTACCACTACTACCACCCTCAGCCAGGGGGGGCTGGATGCCTACCACCACCCTTAGCCAGGGGGGGCTGGATGCCTACCACTACTACCACCCTCACCCAGGGGGTGCTGGATGCCTACCACTACTACCACCCTCACCCAGGGGGGGCTGGATGCCTACCACTACTACCACCCTCACCCAGGGGGGCTGGATGCCTACCACCACCCTTAGCCAGGGGGCTGGATGCCTACCACTACTACCACCCTCAGCCAGGGGGGCTGGATGCCTACCACCACCCTTAGCCAGGGGGCTGGATGCCTACCACTACTACCACCCTCAGCCAGGGGGGCTGGATGCCTACCACAACCCTTAGCCAGGGGGCTGGATGCCTACCACTACTACCACCCTCAGCCAGGGGGGCTGGATGCCTACCACTACTACCACCCACACCCAGGGGGCTGGATGCCTACCACTACTACCACCCTCAGCCAGGGGGCTGGATGCCTACCACCACCCTTAGCCAGGGGGCTGGATGCCTACCACTACTACCACCCTCACCCAGGGGGTGCTGGATGCCTACCACTACTACCACCCTCACCCAGGGGGCTGGATGCCTACCACTACAACCACCCTCACCCAGGGGGGGCTGGATGCCTACCACCACTACCACCCTCACCCAGGGGGGGCTGGATGCCTACCACCACCCTTAGCCAGGCGGTCTGGATGCCTACCACTACTACCACCCTCAGCCAGGGGGGGCTGGATGCCTACCACCACCCTTAGCCAGGGGGGGCTGGATGCCTACCACTACTACCACCCCCACTCATAGGATGGACAATGCATGACACAACCAGCACACCACAACCTAGGGAATGCAAGAAGAAGACATCCCCCCAACACCATGACAAGCGTGTGTAGACTGTGTCAAATGCCTACAACACCGATCATGACTTTGAACATACAATGTGACCCCTAGCACATGTGCCACACATATGTGTGTGGCACCCACAATGCAAGCAGGCCATGACCATTGTGGCAATGGGGTCCAAACCCCCATCATCACAGTGACCAAAAGGTAAGTGTGGGGTCCATAGCTGAAGCACATTTTTGAACATTGTGGCAATGGGGTCTAAACCCCCATCACCACAGTGACCAAAAGGTAAGTGTGGGGTCCATAGCTGAAGCACATTTTGAACATTGTGGCAATGGGGTCCAAACGCCCATCATCACAGTGACCAAAATGTAAGTGTGGGGTCCATAGCTGAAGCACATTTTGAACATTGTGGCAATGGGGTCCAAACCCCCATCATCACAGTGACCAAAATGTAAGTGTGGGGTCCATAGCTGAAGCACATTTTGAACATTGTGGCAATGGGGTCTAAACCCCATCACCACAGTGACCAAAAGGTAAGTGTGGGGTCCATAGCTGAAGCACATTTTGAACATTGTGGCAATGGGGTCCAAACCCCCATCATCACAGTGACCAAAATGTAAGTGTGGGGTCCATAGCTGAAGCACATTTTGAACATTGTGGCAATGGGGTCTAAACCCCCATCACCACAGTGACCAAAAGGTAAGTGTTGACAAAGAAAGAGGTGCAACTGCCAAAGTGCATGGATGATTCCTGGTCACAGAACAAAAAACACATCAGTGGCAAAGTAGTGTATGTGTCCCATTGCAACATAAATTGGGGGAGCCAAATACTGCAGTGCAAATAAGACATACCTTTGGCCATGTGCAGACAAACAACACCCATGGGGGCTGACACCGTCAACAATCATCAATGACACAATGACAGAAGTGACCATCAGAATGCAGACCCACATATTTGCACCAATGGGCACACAAATGCAGATACCCTGTGGAGACTGCAGATGTGAGGTGAACAGATACCATACCATGGCAGCAATGGGACACACAAACCATGATCATTGTGCTGACTGATGACCTAGGAGTCCCAGGGACAGCAGGGGAAACCCACAAAACTACATACAGCCAATGGCACACCCAAGATATGCCAATGCAGTGGTGCAGATGCACAAACACAAACAGGCAGACCCACACTGCACATCATACACAACAGGTGAGGGGGGTGCCAGTGTCCCCAGGCAACCACACAACACATGAGGAGACCTGAATACCAATCATACAGATGTGCATACAGTGCCACACAAAGGTAACTCATGGATCCAAATCCCCTATGTGGGCAAGCAGGCATTGTCAGATGAGAGGGAGCACAAATCACACATGTCACACAGGCACGTAGGGACAGCAACTGACACAGCAAGACACAGACACACCACAGCACCACCCCCAGGGCCCCCACAATGTGGTGACCCTGGGCTGCATTACAATCCCACTGTGATGACAAAGCTAAATGTGGTTCACACTGTGAACCACAGTCATGTGTCCTGAGCAACTAACTACCATCACACCTACACAAGCACAAATCAATCAGCATGGCCAGTAAGCCAAGGCCAACATGGAGGCAGGGGCCTAGCCGGGCAACAACTCTCATCTGCACACACTCAACACCACACCCCTCGACCTCCAACAATGTGCAGCAGTGAAGTACACATGCACTGGTGACATTGCACATGCACCCATGACTATTCCAGGGTGGTGGGTGGGAACCAAGGTGCAGAAACACATCACACATGGCCACTCAACAAGACTCCTGAATGTCTGACACACTGCACACTACGCTGTACATGGACATGACGGCAATACCACACCAACCAATGGGATCCCATCCACAGTCACACACCAATGAAGAAGCCAAGGTCACCCACAAAGAACACACATAGACAACAACCAACATTGCAGCCCGGACCCTGAGGAGTGCCAGCAGTCACACACACAACGTGTCACAATCACTGAAAGATAACACAAACTGGAAATCACATGACAGGGGCAAACAACAAGTGCCAAGGGGAAACCTGACTGTGACCCATATGCATCTGCACACAAACTCAGCCCTGACAGCAAACACACCTATGGGTGACACCCTGATGACCAGTAATGTGCCATGCACCCACATCACAGAGAACCCAGGGAGAAGACTTTGGGGGAACATAGGTCAACTCAGCTAGCATCACAAACAGGTACAACACTAGGGATCACAGCATGCACAGCTAAACGGAAGTGAACACACAGACATGCACATACAACACACACCTTGGGCGCAGGCAATGTCACAGGAGTACACACTGCCATGAGGGGACTCCACTCCTGTGTGAGGAAAGCTGTGCCATATGTTGCCTCAGTAGGGCCCCATCATGTCAGCTGAGCACTTGGTCACACAATCAACAATTAGCACCAAATGAGGGCTCCCGTAACATCAGCCTGGTCATGGAAGTGCCAACGGAATCATCAGCACAGATCCAACACACTTGTATAGCATTGTTGCACTGACAATACAGATGAGTCCTTCCCCATTGATGCCCAAACCTGCATGTCCACTGGAGATGGCCACACGGTCAGGGAAGTAGACGAATTGAACAATGGCAGGCACAACAGATGTGCAGGGGTGGAAGCCACAGATGTGAAATAGCCAATCTAAGTAGGAAATCCCATTGCCAAATACTGAACACATGACACCCTCAGATGCTGCTATGGATGACATGGATACACCACAGGATAGGACACATTCCCCCTGGACCACATGGGTTCCTGCACAGTAACACTTCATTATCATGAGACCAAATATCACCATCACTGCAGCAAGGGCATGGTTAGCATCATCAACATCATGTACATCAGAAGCAAAAGCACTAGAGAACAGAAAGTTGCTTTATTCAGCATATGTGGCATTAAAAGTAGAAGTCCGGTAGAAAATTAACAAAGGCCAATGGCCAGTCCATCAACAAAGTCACAAGTGGGTGACAGTGGCAGATGCCACCCTACACATGCCTGCACAAAACCAGGGACAATCCATTAGGAGGGGCAACCGGGGGTAGGCCAGGCACCGCAGGGACAGGATCAGGGCTCACCAGGAGGAAGCAGGGAAGGGGTGGTGGGTGCTGGAGAGCCACTGACAACTGCAGTGGAGGTGTCTGACATTGTGTGTGCCGGCACAACTGGGGGCATGACTCAGATGTTGTGGGTGCCGGCACGACTGCAGTGGACCCTGCAGATGGAGTGGACAGGTCCGCCACTGCAGTGCCCAAGTCAGACAGGGTGGTAGTGGACTCCACTGCAGTGCCTACCACCAGGGGAGGAGAATGGGGAACAGGCAAGGTGGGCTGGACAGAGGGGGAGGACACCCTCACCACATCAGTGGTACAGACAAGCGCAGCGGGGGGTGTGGTGCCGGGAGAGCAAGTGCCAGGGGAGAAGGCCGGATCCTCTTGGGGATGGTATATCTGTGGGTGGGGGAACCTGGGGCAGGGTGTGGTGGGGGTACCTGAGGAGTGGGGGCCTGAGGGATGGAGGAAGGAGACCTGGTGCTTGAGCTGCAGGGCGGCGGCGGGGTCTTGCTCTTACCACTCCGGGGGACTTGCGGGTGGGGGCCTCAGTCTGTCTGCGCCTGGGGGAGGGTGTCCGGGGCGAGGGCACTCTGCTCCGTGTGGGGGCTTCCTCTTCCCCTGGATGCTGGAGCAGCTGGATCGGAGGGGAAGAGGCCGAGGTCACTGAGGAAGAGGCGCTGGGTCTTTGGGGTTGCAGGTGAGGCAAGGGAGGGTGTTTTGGAGGGAGAGGCAACTGAGGACTGCGCAGTGCCCGAGGATGCGTGTGTGTGTACCAGGGCCCCATCCCCTGTGAGTCTGGTTTCAGTCCCCTGACTGTGCGTGCGTGTGCGTTTTGTTTGTGGCGTGTGTGTCTGTGTGCTGGACGTGTGTGTGCTGGTGTGTGCCTGTGCCGGTGTGTGTGTGCTTCGGACGGGTAAGGTGCTGGGGAGTGTGGATGGAGCAGAGGCAGGAGGGGTGAGGGACTGTCTGAGGAGGGACACTGCTGCCGTCAGGGAGGAGTCCATGGACCTATTGCCCCTCTGTAGGTCAGACATGCCCGATGAGATGCCCTCCATGAACGACACCAGCTGAGTCAACAGAGCGGTGTGCGCATGGAGGACACTCAGCATGGCTGTCTGCCCTACATGGAGCTGGCGAAGGAGGTACACAGACTCCTCACTCAGGGCAGCAGGGGACACAGGGGCAGGGGGTGCGGTGCCTGGCCCAAAGGAGACACGCTCCCGAACATGGGAGCCTCCACGGACCTGGGGAATGGGAGGGCGGTGGTGGTGCTGGTGGTGGCGGGGACAGCAACACTAGCTGGGGTGTGGTGGCTGCTGACACCCGCCTCCATAAGGGAGTCATCCTCCGAGTTGCTCTGGTCCTCAGCTGAGGTGGGTGGTGCTGAGGACTCCTCGGTGTGGCTCCCTCGCCCTCCGTGCCACTGGGTCCCTCCGACCACTCCTCGGCTGCTGACCCAGTCTGGCTCTCTGGCTCCTCCTGGTCCGTGGAGCTGTCCCCTTCCGTGGCCGTGGATGTATCTGCAAACAATGGGGAAACAGACAGACATCAGTCACCTGCACCAAACGCACACACCACTGTGAGCACAGCACATTACAGAGCAAGCCCTGGCATCATTAGTTGTACATTGCTAAAAGTGCCCTGACTGAACAGGAGAAGCCAATTGTCAGTCTGATGCCAAGCATGGCACTCACATCCCACATGGCCTTGCACCCATCTGTCTGGTGTCTGTTGGATTGCAACACCTCAGTGTGGACACATGCACCAAGTACACAGTAGTTGGACAGTGCAGAGGACACGGTGTGGCATGTGGACATGCACACATCACAGCTCTTGCCACTGAGTCAGTACAGGTTTCCGGATGAAAGGGATGCCCAGAGTCAAATAGGAAATGCATGTGATGCATACCAGCGACAGACACCATGATGCACCCATGTCCTGATAGCCATCGCCACAATGGTGTGCATGTAGCACATGTCACTCCCCTCAGGATCACCAATAAGTAGACACATGCCATGGCAGAAGCATGACTGCTAAGTCATACATCACTGTCTCAGTGATGTTTGATTTGGCAGCCAGACAACAACACTCTGCACTGTGTCACAATAGTAGGTCATGGGGAATGCAAGTCCTGGAGCTGCACAAGTGCACATGTACATCCCCCACACAACACATCATCTTAACCCTCATCTGTCCAGGTCATACCTATTGGACATATGGGAGACCTGTGACACTACCCTCTGAACCTGAGCCCCTCACAATCTGCTGTGAATGGGGAACAGCTGCCTGAACTTCACATTCGCATACCCCAGTCTGCACGGGCAGCTGATCAAACACCTATGTGACACACAAGTATCGTCTCCTATGGTCACATCTCCAGGGGCATGCTGAGCCCCTACCAAGAAACACCCCAGCAGTCCTGGCAACTAATCCACAGCACACTGACACAGAGGCAGACACCTGAGGGGTCAAATCACTGCGCACAATGTGTCAGCTGATACACGGGAGTGGGAGTACAGAGTGCATTGCATGGCCTGGAGTAGGCATGACTGTCCTGCTCCACATGAATGAGGGATGAGCCCTGGACAGTGGATAGCTGGCTATGTATGTGTGACACACGTAATCTGCACACTCCTGGGGCCCAAACATTGTTCCCACCCGCTGCATGGGCGTGTGCCACATACCCCAGGCACATGTGGTGGCTCAGCACAGCAAGTGGACCGCATATCAAAGCAACACGCAGATTACATGTCCGAACACAGGCGTAGTGTGAACAATGGACCCACCCATGATGCCCACAACAGAGTTAGGGAAACAGATGCTGTCCCCCACCTTTAGTGAAGCAAACTGCAAGGACACAGTCCCAAGTGACACAATTCCCTGAATGTAAGGGCCACACCTGGGTATCAGATGAGCAGTGGGCAGTGCACAATAGAGGGACATGGCTCCTGGACAACATGACTGCTGCACTGTGGCAGTTGAACCAGGCCAGAGGAGGGCACACAGCATGTAATACAGAGTTCACAGTGCAGTCTTTGACTCACCCCCTCCTTGCTGCTGTCTGGCCTTCAGCTGCCCATCCAGGTCTGGAAACACCACCGCCAGGATCTGGAGCATGTGGGGGTCAGGGTCCGTGTTCCGCCCCTCCTGCGAGGAGGCAACAGCTTCAGCTGGACCCGTGCAATCCTCCGGGTCCAGCCCCGAAGGTCCTGCCACCTCTTCTGGCAGTTGCGGATCCGGCGCTTGTAGACCCCCACGGACCGGACAGCCCGGACGATGTCCTTCCAGATCTCCTGCTTCCGATGGGCATTAACCTGTCAGGATGACAAAGTGAAAAGGCCATTACTACACATGCAACATATCCGTGCATGACACAGTTGTATATACATGTCTCAATCACAGGGGCACATGATGTACACAGGCAGTGCAAAGCTGCCCATGGACAGTTTGCCAGACGTCACTACATGGTATCATTGCATGGGAAGTAAAACCTTGTTCAAATGCACTGTCACTGCACCATACCTGTCCAGTGCATGTCACTACACACTATGGGGGTGACAACTACTCAGTGAGCCTGCTAGCCAGTGGCGTGCAGACTTTCAGCCTTGCTAGTCAGACAATATGCACATTCAGAAAGGCAGTGCACAGAACACTCACCTGCTCCCCTGGTGTCCCATACAGCTTGCTGTACTGTGGAAGTAGGCTGTCCAGCAGGGCCTGGTTCTCCTCAAGGCTGAAGGCTGGGGCTCTCTCCACAGTACGTGCCATTGCAGGGTCCAGAGGGGCAGAGACAGCAGCAGTGCAGTGGCAGATGTCGTCCTGGAGCATGTAGTGCAGGCAAGTGAGCTCTCAGGGGAACAGCCAGCAATATATATGTGCTGGAGAGGCAGATACTGTCCCTTGTGTCCAAAGTGATAGGTCCAAGTCGTTTGCATCTTCTGAATCTGGCCAATCCATGGAATAGCAGCACCAAAACACGCCCACAGCATCCTTCAAATCTTCAACTTCATGACATACATGATTTTGCAACATTGTTGTGGGTGACCAACTGATTTTCCAGCAACCGACTCGTTCGAAATTCGAAAACGCGTCCGTTGCCAGGCAAGGCCATTGTCAATGGGTGCGCACCGATCGGTCCATTGCGGTACAACGCGTACAGGGGTACAACGCGTACCGCGCACATTGAATGCAATGGGCCGGCCGGGGCACCGATCGGTCCATTGCAGTTCAACGCGTACAGGGGTACAACGCGTACAGGGGTACAACGCGTACCCGCACACATTGAATGCAATGGGCCGGCCGGGGCACCGATCGGTCCATTGCAGTACAACGCGCACAGGGGTACAACGCGTAACCGCACACATTGAATGCAATGGGCCGGCCGGGGGCACCGATCGGTCCATTGCAGTTCAACGCGCACAGGGGTACACGCGCACCCGCACACATTGAATGCAATGGGCCGGCCGGGGCACCGATCGGTCCATTGCAGTACAACGCGTACAGAGGGTACAACGCGTACCCGCACACATTGAATGCAATGGGCCGGCCGGGGCACCGATCGGTCCATTGCGGTACAACGCGTACAGGGGTACAACGCGTACCTGCATACATTGAATGCAATGGGCCGGCCGGGGCACCGATCGGTCCATTGCAGTTCAACGCCGTACAGGGGTACAACGCTGCATAGGGGTACAACGCTGCACTGCGACACATTGAATGCAATGGGCCGGCCGGGCACCGATCGGTCCATTGCGTACAACGCGTATAGGGTACAACGCGTACCCGCACACATTGAATGCAATGGGCCGGGCCGGGGGCACCGATCGGTCCATTGCAGTTCAACGCGTACAGGGGTACAACGCGCATAGGGGTACAACGCTGCACCGCACACATTGAATGCAATGGGCCGGCCGGGGCACCGATCGGTCCATTGCAGTTCAACGCGTACAGAGGTACAACGCGTACCCGCACACATTGAATGCAATGGGCCGGCCGGGGCACCGATCAGTCCATTGCAGTACAACGCTGCACAGGGGTACAACGCGTACCCGCACACATTGAATGCAATGGGCCGGCCGGGGCACCGATCGGTCCATTGCGGTACAACGCGCATAGGGGTACAACGCGTATCCGCACACATTGAATGCAATGGGCCGGCCGGAGGCACCGATCGGTCCATTGCAGTTCAACGCGTACAGGGGTATAACGCGTACAGGGTACAACGCGTACCCGCACACATTGAATGCAATGGGCCGGCCGGGGCACCGATCGGTCCATTGCAGTACAACGCGTACAGGGGTACAACGCGTACCCGCACACATTGAATGCAATGGGCCGGCCGGGGCACCGATCGGTCCATTGCAGTTCAACGCGCACAGGGGTACAACGCGTACCCGCACACATTGAATGCAATGGGCCGGCTGGGGGCACCGATCGGTCCATTGCAGTACAACGCGCACAGGGGTACAACGCGTACCCGCACACATTGAATGCAATGGGCCGGCCGGAGGCACCGATCGGTCCATTGCAGTACAACGCGCACAGGGGTACAACGCGTACCCGCACACATTGAATGCAATGGGCCGGCCGGAGGCACCGATCGGTCCATTGCAGTACAACGCATCACTGTACATGTGACTGGCATATGTCAGCATGCCTGTCTCAGATGGACATATGCCAGCCACAGATAGCTCCCAGGGAGTGAGGGGCACACCTACATCACGACAGCCTGTCCAAACCTTATCATAAGGCATGTAAGGCTGCATTTCCTATTGTGTGTATGTTGGTGTACATGTTGTCCTGTGGGTGTCACCTGTGGGCAGCCACCCCCAGGCTGTGCACGTGTTCATGGGGACAGGATCATGGGTGTTACGTGTACGTGACCACTGTGATGTGCAACTGTTCATATCTGTGCATGTGCCATGGTCACATTTCACAGTGGTGTTTGTGTATGTCATGTCACATACCCCGTGAGTCCCATGTGGGACGGTATGTTTGAGCCAGGGTGTCCCAGTGGCACAATAGTGATGGCCCTCCACAGTCTTTGTGCATGTAGTGTTTACAATGTCTCTGATTTCATGTGCACAATGGGAGACAGTCTCCACATCCACGTTGTGTGTGCATGGACTCTGATGTTGTGCGTGTGTGTCACAGACGTCCATGGCTCTCCTGCCATGGCAAGTGTGGCCACTACCTGTGGGGGTCATGTTTGTTTTGTTGTGGTGTACACATGATACTCCAGGTGATGCCAGTGTCCATGTGGCATTACAGGGTCCCTGGGAATGTGCCTGTCGTTGAGCTGTGGTGCCTGGGGCACATCTGTCCTCACATGTCACTGTGGGGGTGACTGTGACACAGCATCATGATATCCAATGGGCCAACCTGGGACAAATTGATGCCACCTGTAGGACCGTGTTGACAGATGTTGGCCATGTATGTACCATAAATGTCGTTCCGGTACTGCACACTTCATGTAGTTGTGCCTCATGATGATGTATGTTGGGATCTTGAGTGTGTTCAATGCCGCATATGTGGGGTGACTGACGATCTTGCTTACTTCTCCTCTGCACTGCAGGAGCTCCTGCTGTCCATCGGCCATTCCCAGACCTGGCAACGATGGTGGAACGGGACAGCATCCGACGGTACCGCTTCACCAGGCAGCTGATTGAGGATTTGGCAGTGCAGTTGTCCCCACATTTGCAGCCTGGCCGGCCGTATCCTACAGCGCTGACCCCCAAGGTGAAGGTGATGGCAGCCCTACACTTCTTTGCCACCGGTACCTTCCAACATACTGTGGCGTCTGCTGGTGGGATGTCACAGACCATGTTCAGCCGTGTGCTCCGCGATGTTTTGGCGGCAATGTTGCTCTTCCTGAACCGGTACATCTATTTCCCTAGACTGCGACGACTCACTGACGTGAAGAGTGACTTTTATGCCCTGGGGAGGATGCCGCATGTCATTGGCTCCATTGATGGGACACATGTGGCTTTGGTACCACCACAGGCCCAGGAGCAGGCCTACAGGAACCGCAAGCACTACCACTCGGTCAATGCACTGGTGGTGTGTCTTGCAGACATGACCATCACACACGTGTGTGCCCGTTTCCCTGGTTCAGCACACGATGCCTTTGTGATGAGGAGTAGTCGCATCCCCAGGTTGATGGCACAGATGCAGAACCAGCGTGCCTGGCTTGTCGGTGTGTACTGACTTTGTGCCATTGTGTGTGATCTGATCTGTAGTATTCCGCCCACTTTTCCAAGTCAGCTGATGTGCACTTGTCTGTCCGTAGGTGACTCGGGATACCCCAACATGCCGTGGTTGCTGACACCCCTCAGGAACCCTGTGACACCTGCCCAGATGCGCTACAATGAGGCACATGGTCGGACCAGGAGAGTGATTGAGCGGACCTTTGGTCTCCTGAAGAGCCGCTTCCGCTGCCTGGACAAGACCGGAGGGTCCCTCCCATATGCCCCTGCGAAAGTGTGCAAGATTATCATCGTCTGCTGCATGCTCCACAACCTGGCAGTGCGGAAGGAGTTGCCTCTCATCCAGGATGACGATGACCAACATCCGCCACCTGTGGAGGATCCTGGCCTGGACCACGATGCCAGTGACGATGATGATGATGATGGTGATGGTGATGTCCGCACACAGCTCATCACCAACTTCTTTAGCTGAATGTGAGTATCCTGAGGTGTCATGTGAATGATGTGAGTTGGCATGATGTGTGGGTGGTGCTCTGGTGCTGTTGGAGTGTGTCCATGGGCTACTTGACAGGATGTGTGTTGCGATGTGTGGTGACAGGTGGGCTGTACTCCCCAACAGTGTTGACATGCTAACTTGGTTCTGGGTGGGTATCTTGTAACATGTATTGTGCATGAGTTTTGCTGTTCTGTCCTGTACTGCATTGCTTTTGACTGTGTGTCATTTCTGTCCTTCACAGGGTACTTTCAGATTCGTTTGGTCAACTGTGTCCACCGACGACGTGATTGCACATCCAGGCTGGTAGCTGTTGTGTCCCTACAGGTGATGTGCGCCACACCCATGGACTTCCTTCTGTCTACAGTTGTTGACTGTGTGCCCGCTACCAGGTGGGGTTACCTTGCATCTGTAGTGGTTACGGCATGTTGCTACTGTGTAATAAACCTGTGCTTCACTTAGTGATGTGCGTTGTCTGTGGTCACACATTTGACTGCCATTTGCTTACTGCACCTGTGGGCTACTTGACTACAACTGGGAATGGGTGTGGTGTCTGTGCATTGCACCGTCTTCCCTGGCAACATCAGTGTAGGCAATGAGTCAGATGGCCTAGGTGTGTATGTGTTGTGTAGCCCTGGTGGTGTGTCTCCCTCATATGTGTCACGTTGCCTGTACTCACATGCCTGTGTTGTCCTTGCTGTTGCAGTTCGCATACACTGTGTAATTTTGCAGTTCATCATCCCCATAACAGCACCCACGTTGGAATCACGACAGAGGCAAGTATGGTGTATTAGTGTGTTTATTGTGATAATAGTGCATAGGATGGATTGTGCTGTACATGAATCTTGCAATCCCAAGTTCCTAGATGAATAGAAAGTCCAGGTAGACAGGATCCCCAGTATCGGGGCCACAGTTGTCTGACACATTGTTCCAACTTGTACTCCCCATGCAATGTGTGGGAGTAGTGTTGCCATCAACAGGGTGAACAGTCTGTGCACAAAGGCGAAAATCCAGAACAGGTTCAGGCTTCCTGGGAGTTGCGCTTGGCCATCAGCCTCTCACTTTCCCCTCCTCGGACGACCCCTCTTCTTGGGGGGGCCCTCAAGTGCAGGCTGCTGCGGTGCAGGGGACTCTCCGCCAGAGTCCTCCTCCCTCCCTGTGGCAGTTGCAGTTTGTTCGGTACCAGATGTTGTTGGCACACAGGGAGGTGTGGACTGGTTGCTGTTCATCTGGCGGAGGCATTGTAAAATGTCCCTGTGCACCGCCGTCATCTCATGTAGTACATCCCACTTGGACTCCACGCGGGTCATGTGGGAGTCCACACGTGACATGTGGGAGTCCACACGTGACATGTGTGACTCCACTTGGGACATGTGGGAGTCCAAGCGGGCATGATGGGCAGCCTGCTGCTGTTTGATGTCTCTGAGGAGCCCCACTACCTGGCTGAGCTCTCCGGTGCTGGACTGGTACGCATCAGCTATGCGTACCAGTTGTGGGTCTTCATGCACACCAGCAACGTCTGCAAGCAGCGACCTCTGTCTCCCACCCCTCCCACCACCCCTGCTGACATGTGCAGTGTGTGCAGTTGCACGCACAGATAACCCTGGTCCACCTTGGGGGTTGGTGGTGGTGGTGGTGTCCATGGCCCCAGGTTGGTCCAGGGTCACTGCGCTGGTGTTGTTCCTTATTCTGTCCATGTCGGCAGGGATGGTATTCGTGGTGACAGTCGTTGGAGGGGTGGGTGCAGGGGGTGCAGCTGGTGGACCTGCTGGTGCTGCAGCTGGTGGTCCTGCTGGTGCAGCATGTTGACTTGCACCGGATGTGCCAGGTTGCTTCATCGTCCGAGGAGGACAGAGGCTGTACGACGCCAGTGAGCTCGGCATCCTCTTGAGCCTGGGACTGGGACTCCTCAGCGTCTGCTGCTGTGTCCCTATCATCACCTGTTTTTGGGAGACACAAACAATGTATGTCATGTTTCTGCAGGCATCAGTGGTTGACACACCTGACAGTTGTGACTGTGCCTCGGGGTGCGGGCCTGTACATTGTATTGTCCTAAGTCGTCACAGTCAGGGGTTGATATTGGTGTGGCACATTGTCCTGCATTATTTGGGCATTTCTATGTATTCTCTGGGGTGTGAACATGGTCTGCATTGATTGTGTTTGGTTGACAGCCAGACCTCCTTCCCACCCACCCACCCACCCAGTCAGTTATCCCACCATGGAACGTGCTTGCATTGCAGGGAGTGTAAGTTGTCTCTCAGGATGTCAGTCAGTGGTGTCCTGCTGTTTGTTGGTGCACAGTTGGCAGCAGGGCCTTGTGCTCCCCACAGCAGTAGCCAGTGTCAGCCATCTTGTGAGTCCTTCTCCACTCCCTGTGATGTGAGCATGGTTCAGGGTGGTGTTGATGGGCCAGTTGTGAGGCTGAGCAATGTCTGTGACTACGACTCCCATCATGCTATTGCCTCCACCCCCTTCCCAGCATGCCCATGCTTCCTTCCTTTTGACTCTGCTTCCCTGTGGGGTGGGCTGGCTGTGCTGACAGGATGGCTGGGAGTGTTGTCCTGGCAGTTGTTTGGCTAAGAGTCCCAAGAGTGTCCCTGTGCTTCACACAACATAAGCCAGGGTGGTGGTGCTTTGTGGGATCTTGTGTTAGGATGGAGGGCATTGCATTCTACCAGGTGGGTACTGTGGAGTTTGTGTTGGGGGGGGTGTGAGGGGAGGTGCTGGTGACTATGGTCAGTGCTGCAAGTCCCCCTTCCCACCCAGCCAGCCAGATATCCCACCATGGAACGTGCTTGCATTGCAGGGAGTGTAAGTTGTCTCTCAGGATGTCAGTCAGTGGTGTCCTGCTGTTTGTTGGTGCACAGTTGGCAGCAGGGCCTTGTGCTCCCCACAGCAGTAGCCAGTGTCAGCCATCTTGTGAGTCCTTCTCCACTCCCTGTGATGTGAGCATGGTTCAGGGTGGTGTTGATGGGCCAGTTGTGAGGCTGAGCAATGTCTGTGACTACGACTCCCATCATGCTATTGCCTCCACCCCCTTCCCAGCATGCCCATGCTTCCTTCCTTTTGACTCTGCTTCCCTGTGGGGTGGGCTGGCTGTGCTGACAGGATGGCTGGGAGTGTTGTCCTGGCAGTTGTTTGGCTAAGAGTCCCAAGAGTGTCCCTGTGCTTCACACAACATAAGCCAGGGTGGTGGTGCTTTGTGGGATCTTGTGTTAGGATGGAGGGCATTGCATTCTACCAGGTGGGTACTGTGGAGTTTGTGTTGGGGGGGGTGTGAGGGGAGGTGCTGGTGACTATGGTCAGTGCTGCAAGTCCCCCTTCCCACCCAGCCAGCCAGATATCCCACCATGGAACGTGCTTGCATTGCAGGGAGTGTAAGTTGTCTCTCAGGATGTCAGTCAGTGGTGTCCTGCTGTTTGTTGGTGCACAGTTGGCAGCAGGGCCTTGTGCTCCCCACAGCAGTAGCCAGTGTCAGCCATCTTGTGAGTCCTTCTCCACTCCCTGTGATGTGAGCATGGTTCAGGGTGGTGTTGATGGGCCAGTTGTGAGGCTGAGCAATGTCTGTGACTACGACTCCCATCATGCTATTGCCTCCACCCCCCTTCCCAGCATGCCCATGCTTCCTTCCTTTTGACTCTGCTTCCCTGTGGGGTGGGCTGGCTGTGCTGACAGGATGGCTGGGAGTGTTGTCCTGGCAGTTGTTTGGCTAAGAGTCCCAAGAGTGTCCCTGTGCTTCACACAACATAAGCCAGGGTGGTGGTGCTTTGTGGGATCTTGTGTTAGGATGGAGGGCATTGCATTCTACCAGGTGGGTACTGTGGAGTTTGTGTTGGGGGGGGTGTGAGGGGAGGTGCTGGTGACTATAGTCAGTGCTGCAAGTCCCCCTTCCCACCCAGCCAGCCAGATATCCCACCATGGAACGTGCTTGCATTGCAGGGAGTGTAAGTTGTCTCTCAGGATGTCAGTCAGTGGTGTCCTGCTGTTTGTTGGTGCACAGTTGGCAGCAGGGCCTTGTGCTCCCCACAGCAGTAGCCAGTGTCAGCCATCTTGTGAGTCCTTCTCCACTCCCTGTGATGTGAGCATGGTTCAGGGTGGTGTTGATGGGCCAGTTGTGAGGCTGAGCAATGTCTGTGACTACGACTCCCATCATGCTATTGCCTCCACCCCCTTCCCAGCATGCCCATGCTTCCTTCCTTTTGACTCTGCTTCCCTGTGGGGTGGGCTGGCTGTGCTGACAGGATGGCTGGGAGTGTTGTCCTGGCAGTTGTTTGGCTAAGAGTCCCAAGAGTGTCCCTGTGCTTCACACAACATAAGCCAGGGTGGTGGTGCTTTGTGGGATCTTGTGTTAGGATGGAGGGCATTGCATTCTACCAGGTGGGTACTGTGGAGTTTGTGTTGGGGGGGTGTGAGGGGAGGTGCTGGTGACTATGGTCAGTGCTGCAAGTCCCCCTTCCCACCCAGCCAGCCAGATATCCCACCATGGAACGTGCTTGCATTGCAGGGAGTGTAAGTTGTCTCTCAGGATGTCAGTCAGTGGTGTCCTGCTGTTTGTTGGTGCACAGTTGGCAGCAGGGCCTTGTGCTCCCCACAGCAGTAGCCAGTGTCAGCCATCTTGTGAGTCCTTCTCCACTCCCTGTGATGTGAGCATGGTTCAGGGTGGTGTTGATGGGCCAGTTGTGAGGCTGAGCAATGTCTGTGACTACGACTCCCATCATGCTATTGCCTCCACCCCCTTCCCAGCATGCCCATGCTTCCTTCCTTTTGACTCTGCTTCCCTGTGGGGTGGGCTGGCTGTGCTGACAGGATGGCTGGGAGTGTTGTCCTGGCAGTTGTTTGGCTAAGAGTCCCAAGAGTGTCCCTGTGCTTCACACAACATAAGCCAGGGTGGTGGTGCTTTGTGGGATCTTGTGTTAGGATGGAGGGCATTGCATTCTACCAGGTGGGTACTGTGGAGTTTGTGTTGGGGGGTGTGAGGGGAGGTGCTGGTGACTATGGTCAGTGCTGCAAGTCCCCCTTCCCATCCAGCCAGCCAGATATCCCACCATGGAACGTGCTTGCATTGCAGGGAGTGTAAGTTGTCTCTCAGGATGTCAGTCAGTGGTGTCCTGCTGTTTGTTGGTGCACAGTTGGCAGCAGGGCCTTGTGCTCCTCACAGCAGTAGCCAGTGTCAGCCATCTTGTGAGTCCTTCTCCACTCCCTGTGATGTGCGCATGGTTCATGGTGGTGTTGATGGGACAGTTGTGGGGGGGGCAATATGTGTGACTGCGACTCCCATGATGCTATTGGCTACACTGACTTGGCCAGCATACACAGAATTCCTTCCTTTGAGTGGTCTTCACTGTGTGTTGGTGTTGTTGTGGTGGCTACATGTGTGGATGTGTGTGTTAGTTCTATTTGTGCCACTGCCTAGCTGTAGTTGTGGTTGTGTTTGTACATGTGTTGGCACAGTTGGATGTGACTTTTTTGATGGCATGTGTTGGGTTTATCTGACTGACATACACATTTTGGGATGATTCTGTTCTAGTTGCTGTGTAATTGCTATGAGTGCATGGTTTGACTCTCCCCTTGACAGTGATGTGTGTGTGTTTTGTGGCAGTATATTGTGTACATTTGTTGTGTACTCACCAGGCTCTGGGATGTCCTCTAGTCCATATATGCTCACTGGCGGTAGGATGGCCCGCACCTTCTCCTCCCAGGGCCTGAGGTATATTGGCTTGGCAGGAGGGCCACTGCCGGTGTGTTGGCTGTTGATGTAATCTTGCTTCAGCAGTTTCCGTACCCTCCTGCGCACGTCATACCACCTGTTCTGGATGTCGCTCTTTGTGCGCCGACATGGTGATTGTGCGTTCACCCTGTTGATGATCCTCTCCCACATCTTGGTTTTCTGCGACATGGGGGTCTGTTGGACCAATGTGCCAAACAGCTGTGGCTCTACCCTGAGGATCTCGTCTACCAGGACTTCCAATTCACAATCTAGGAACTTGTGATTCTTCTTGGGGGGCATGGTGATGGGTGGTGATGGTGGGTGATGTGTGTGTTGGTGTGCAGGTGAGGGTGTGTGGGTGTGTGTTGTGCTGGGTGTATGTGAGGTAGGTATTTGTTGGTGTGCTGCTGGTGTGTGGCTTGTGTGAGGGATGAGCTGTGGGTGTGTGGTTGCTTTCTCTTGGGTGCTGGCAGTGGAATGGCATTTGCAAAGGCTCATGGTAGTGATTTGTGTCCTTTATATAGGTGGAGTTGTGGGTGTGTCTTTGTTCTCTGTCCCCACCCCCCAGTATTTATTGGCTTGGTAATTGCTTGTTTGGCCTTTTTTTGGTTGATTTTTCCTTTGTGCTGTTTGTGTATGTTGGAAACGTTCTTGTGACCGAGTCGGACCCTGCATTGGTCTCGTACGGTGTTTTCCGTTTCGTTCACGCTGTGTTTGTGCAGTTTTGTATGCTGCGTACGCGTCGGTCGCGGTGTATTGTGTTGCTTCGGCTCGGTTTTGTATGCGTGTCGGTCGTACGGCTTGTCCTCCGTCCGACTCGGTCGTGTTTTCGCGCCTTGCATCGTACTTTGCGGGTTGGAGTTGGCGGGTACGATTCGGTCGGATTTGTTCCGGGTGCGTGTCGGTCGGTTGGATTCGCGTGTTTTTCCGGCCGGATTGCTATTTTCCGAGCGGCTCGGTCGGTCGGCTTGGTTTCCTGACGTGTCGGTCGGATTTATCGCGGCTTGCATCGTACTTGGCGTGTCGGGCGCCACTGGTACGTGTCGGTCGGTATTTTTTCCGGATCCGAGTCGGTCGGTGCTTTTCCGGCCCGAATCGGAATCGACCCCTAAGTTTGTTGCTACATTTTTAAGTCCTATTTGCCAGTCCCTATTTAATCCGATATTCATGGCGTGTCTGTCCTTGAGAAAAGTTCAGTTATTGCAAAAAACATCACACACTATCTTTTCATCTTGAAAAGTACAACGGTGCAAAACAGAGTTATTGCTGTGGTTTCAATTTCTTACAGCGTGGGAACTAGTAACGTTTTCTTGGTGTGAAGGCCAATACATGGTTTTAATCTCCGCATAAGTTTCAACCAGCACTTTTTCTTTATATTGCTTCTCCTCTCACTTTCTTGTCTCAAAAACAGCCACACATCTGCATGAACATTGTATGTTGAGCAAACAGCTGTGAGTTAGTCTGCCTGTCACATGTTTAGCAGCATGTCACCTGTATGACACCAAGCTTAAACTGTAAACACTTGTAACTAATGATATTCACATTTCTTCATTATTTGGAACTGTTCATTAACATCATCATTAAATACTTTGGGGCAGATTTACAAGCCCCTTGCGCCACTTTTGCGTCACTTTTCCAATGTTAAAAATGACGCAACAGTGGTGCAAGGGGCTTGTAAATAAGCCCCTTTATTCGGCTAAGAATAGCCATAAAAGTGTACATCAGTGAAAACACTTCATGTTGCACATACAATGAGAAAGAGCACAGAATGCAATAAAATGTCATTAAAACAATTCTCAATCGCTATCCACAGAATAAATACATAGGGGTAGATTTACAAGCCCCTTGCGCCACTTTTGCGTCATTTTTAACATGGGAAAAGTGACGCAAAAGTGGCGCAAGGGGCTTGTAAATAAGCCCCATAGGATTCAAACCACAAAGACAATAAAAGGATCCTTACAAGGTACCATGGGGCAGATTTACAATCCCCTTGCGCCACTTTTGCGTCACTTTTCCCATGTTAAAAATGACGCAAAAGTGGCGCAAGGGGCTTGTAAATAAGCCCCCATATCTTTTCCTAACCACCATTGTGCAGCGGGTGTAATTAACCACTGTGCAACACAAGTGCTCAAACTATTCAGGTATTGCAGGAAGGCTAAGGCTTCCTTATGTTGTTTAATTCTAGTAGCACGCAGAATTGGTACCAGCAAGCTTTTCCGTGCACCAGAATATAGCTTATAAAATAGCATCAAGTGTAATGTGCTTTGTGAGGAGGCAGTAGCACATGGGCAGTATGGAAGCCTGGAATTCCAATCAACCTGTCTGGGGAAAGTCACAAAAATATTAAAAATATTAAAACGTAATATAGTAAGATAAACATCTATACTCAGGGGCCGATTCCGATCTCGGCCGGTATGGCTCCGAATCGGATTCGGCTTAACCGGATCCGATTCGGAGCCCTATTGCCCGACCGATTCGTACGCGCGTCCGGGCGAGCGAGTACGATGCGAAATCGCCGACCGACTCGTCCGGGCGTCCCGACCGACTCGTTCCCGGGTCTAACCGCACCGACCGACTCGCTCGGACTCGACTCGCACCGCGCAATGGAGACGTTTCCCGGCCGGGTAAGTACGATGCGCGCCGCGAGCAGTCCGACCGAGCCGCGCACTCCGGCTCCAAAGAGCAGTCGGAGCCGTACTTTGGGGGTCCGTGTCGGACCACCCTGTACGCATAGCCGCACGAGTCACACACAGGGGGGACCCATGGGTCCCCCCTACCTGTGCGTGTACGGCGCGAGTCGCTTTGCCGCGTACACGCTGTAGGGGGCGCCCTTGTCCGCCTCGCACTCCATTGGAGTCAATGGGAGCCCGCGCACGCGTTGTACGACAGGCTCCCATTGACTTCAATGGGAGTCCGACCGACTCGAGTCCGATGGCATACGTGCGCATCGTACTCGTTCGGTCGGGCTGCACGGGTCCGATTCGGTCGGAAATCTCTCCGGGTCCGGCTCGGTCGGAGAGATTTCCGACCCGAATCGGAATCGGCCCCTCAGTATTAAAAATGTCTGTCAAATAGAACTCACATCCCTGCGACTGTTTAATTAGACTATAGTTGATACTGGAACGTAACATCAACATTCTCCTGATGAAGTCTGGCTTGCCTCTGCAAGAATAGTCTCTCATCTGCTTCTTTGTTTGTGCCGCTATACTCTCTCAGTTATAAAGGAGCTCCGACAATCCCAAATCTATAAGGCTATTTTTAATATAGTTAAGCCAGGGGATCGCCATGCCTTTGTCTAAAGAAAGACAATCCGCCAATAATTACCTTGTGTAGCCTGCTTCTGGGTTCCCCCAGGTCCATAAAAAAGAAGTATAGGGTCCACTTTGATCCTATCTACCAGGGCTCCCACCCTACCTCAGAGTAACACATTAAGGAAGGTAAGGACTGAGGCACAACCCTTACGCAACAATTTGCTTATAACGTGCTGTAGTTGGTTAACACCTTTGTGTCCTCATACCCCAGCTTCATAAAACGCCAGGGAAACACACATACTTTTATACATATTCACCAATCCTTCCACTGGTTTGTGACCCAATCTGCATGCAAAGCTGAAGACCACGTCTATAGTCTCTGGCATTGGAGTTAAGTAAAACATTCCAATTTAGATTTGAGTCAATGGGAAAGCCCAAACATGTTTAAGTTGTCACTTTAGAGATTACCACCCCTCCAAATTGAAACTTCTTAGTATTGATATTTTTTGGACCAATTTTCGTGACAAAAGATTTACCAAGATTGGTTTTAAGGTCCAACTTACCCACAAATGTACAAAAATAATCAAGAAGAAATTGTAGCCAATTTGCTTTTCGCAAAAAAAAAAACTGCGTCATCCGCATAAAGCAAAACTGGTATTCCACATGAACTCATTTGCAGCAAGTCTTTCCCTTCCTGACATAAATGTTGTTCTTGGGCATTTATGAGGATAAGGAAGAGGGTGCAGAGACAGAATATCGAGTACAAAATATTGAGTTGCACAAATATCGAGTCATTAATATCGTGGGTCCGAAATATCGACAGCAAGACTATCGTGTCCAAGAATATCGACTTAAGGTAAGTAATATCGATTTTAAAAATATCGAAGTGTTTAATATCGTTTGCAAAAATATAGTTGTTAAAAAAATCGTTTTTTATTATTATGTATTTTAGTATATATTTTATATGTATGTGATGTATGTTTTTTGTATAAGATTTGTTTGTATTTTTAATATATGTGTTACATTTTTAGTAGTTATTTATTTTTTTTAATTTGAATTTTGCGCTTTTAGTCCCATAGCGGGCTGTGGCTTTATAGAGAAATAGGGTGGGAAGAAATTTAAATATATTAAATGTATTCATTTTTTTTAATTAGAATTTTGCATTTTTAGTTCCATAGCGGGTTGAGGGTTTTTAGAGGAATAGGGTGGGAAGTAATTTAATTATATTTAATTTATTGATTAATTTTAATTTATTAATATTTGTTTAATTGAGATGTTATAGTGTTAAATGTGTAAAGTAATGTATTATTAATTAATAATTGGTTGTTAATTAATTTTAATTAATTAATTGGTAATTAATTATGGCAATTGTGTAAGTAATTTAAGGTGTGTGTTGTGGTGTTTCTAAGTGTAAATGGTGGGAAGAAATGTATTTTTAATTTATGAATTCATAATTGGTTGTTAATTAATTTTAATTAATTAATTTGCAATTAATTTTGGCAATTGTGTAATTAATTATATTTGTGTGTGGTAGTTTTTATAGGTGTAAAGGGTGGGAAGGGTGGGAAGTAAATTATTTTCGATTAATGAATTAATAATTGGTTCTAAATTAATTTTAATTAATTAATTGCTAATTAATTATGGTAATTGTCTAAATAATTTTATGTGTGTGTTGTGGTGTTTATAGGAGTAAAGGGTGGGAAGTAATTTGTGTTTAATTAATTAATATATAGTTGTCAATTAATGTTAATTATTTGATATTTATTTTGGGTAAATTTTTTTGTGTGTGTTGTTTTTACTTTTAAAGGGGTAAAGGGTGGGTATTAAATAAAATGTTGTTATTTAATTATTGTTTGTTAATAGTAATAGTTTTTCTTTTAAAAATAATATATAATTGTGTTTTATTATTTTATAGTTTAATTTAGGTGTGGATTGAGGATATTAGTGTTAAAGCTTGTGTACTCAATGAATGTTTATTTTATTTTTTATTAATAAGATTTTTTTAACTGATTATTAATTATGTTGTGTTTTGTTATTGGTGTGGTGTTATTGGGTGTGAAATAAAATAAATACATTTATGTTTTATGTTTTAAATAACTTTTATGTTTGTTAATATTTGTTACATTTAAATAATTATTGTTTATAAATGTATTTATTAATTTATTTTATATATTTTATATATTATTTGTAGGTTCTTGTTATATCTAATTAATATTATAATATGTGTTCTTTTTATATGTTTAATATATTTAATTTTAAATTTTTAAAATATTGTTTATATATTTTTATGATTTTTTAAATTTTGTAATATTTCAACTGTTTGTGTTATTAGTAATTTTTGTTTCTCTGATATCCAACACTTTCCCGAATGTTGCACTCACTGGAGTGGGAATAGTAATTTTTCCCTCTCCGCTATCCAGCACTTTCCCTACTGTTGCATTCACTGGAGTGGAAATAGTAATTTTTACCCCTCCACTATCCAGCACTTTCCCTACTGTTGCACTCACTGGAGTGGGAATAGTAATTTTTACCCCTCCACGATCCAGCACTTTCCCTACTGTTGCACTCACTGGAGTGGGAATAATTTTTTTACCCCTCTGCTATCCAACACTTATCCTACTGTTGCATTCAGTGGAATGGGAATCGTAATTTTTAGCCGTCCCCTATCCAACACTTTCTCTACTGTTGTATTCTTCGGAGTGGGAATGGTAATTTTTACCCCTGCCGCTATCCAATACTTTCCCTACTATTGCACTCACTGGAGTGGGAATAGTCATTTTTGCCCCTCCGCTATCCAACACTTTCCCTACTGTTGCACTCTTTGGAGTGGGAATAGTAATTTTTACCCCTCCGCTATCCAACAATTTCCCTACTGTTGCACTCACTGGAGTTGGAATAGTAAATTTAATCCCTCCGTTATCCAACACTTACTCTACTTTTGCACTCACTAGAGTGGGAATAGTAATTTTTACCCCTCCGCTATCCAACACTTTCCCTACTGTTGCACTCTTTGGAGTGGGAATGGTAAGATTTACCCCTCCGCTATCCAACACTTTCCCTACTGTTGGACCCTTTGGAGTGGAAATAGTAATTTTTTCCCTTCCGCTATCCAACACCTTCCCTACTGTTGCTATCACTGGAGTGGGAATAGTAATTTTTACCCCTCCGCTATCCAACACTTTCCGTACTGTTGCACTCACTGGAGATGGAATAGTAAATGTAATTATTCCGCTATCCAACACTTTCCCTACTGTTGCACTTATTGTATTGGGAAATGTAAGTTTATTTTTTTATAGTTTAATGTTTTAATTTATTATAGAATATTTGTTTTACATTTTAAATTATTGATATATGTATATTTTTATTTTTATATAATTTTAAACTTTAATAATTAAATAAAGATAATATTTCATAAATTATTTTTAAGTAAACATATGTATATGTATACATTATTATGTTTGTGTGTTTATATTTTTTAAATTAATTTATTTGTTATATTTAGTTAAAATGTATATTAAATTGAATACATTTTGTTAAAAATAATATTAATATTTAATATATTTAATATATATTATTTTATTTTATATATATTTTTAAATCAATATTTTTTACATCTATATTTTTACCTCAATATTTTTGAGTCGATATTTTTGTACTTACCTGTTAAGGTATGGAGTCGATACATTTTTTCGATATTTTTTTAATATTTAGAATATCGATGTTTGTTACATCGATATTCTATCAGTGAACAAAGGAAAAGCATTGGGGCCATAAAACATCCTTGATGAACCCCTAAAGAAGAATTAATCATGGGCGAGAGCTCACCTTCTCCATTTCTCTAATTCTAGCCACTGTGTCCCAATGTGTCTGTCGGAGTAAGTCAACCAGAGCCTGATCTATTCCCATCCCCTCCATAATGGCCCATAATTTCGCTCTGTTAACCATGTCGCAAGTGCAGGAGAGGTCCATAAATGCTAAATGAATGAATCCTCTCCTGGCCTTGACATACTTTCCAATTATTAGCTGGAGGTTTAAGCACCGTTCCACAGCACCCAAACCTAGGGGGAAACCATACTGAGCTCCAGACAGACCTTTTCCTCTAACCAAACCCCTAGTTTGGCAGCCAAAATTTGTCCTAGTATTTTAAGGGAGCTGTCTAGGAGTGAGATTGCCCAGTAGCAACATGGAGAGTGTCTGTTCGCTTTTTTAAAAATGGGAACAACCATAGCCTCCTTCAGAGATGGTACAAGTTGCCCTATTATGACAGCCCTGACTACTTTTTGAAATCAGAACCCCAAATCTGGGCTAGTTATGTCAACCTTTTGTCCAATGCCATTTCGGATGGTGGGGACATTCCGGACTCATAGAAGGGGGCAGAGTTTATCCCAGTTTTCAAAAAGGGCAATCCCTGTATTCCGTCTAACCATAGGCCTATCAGCCTTATAGATAATTTATAGAGGTTTTTAGATTTACGTTGGTCTACTGGAAATACACACTCCTTCTGAAACAAAAGCTGTATGGAGCCTTTGTAGATTTTAGGGCTGCGTTTGTTCTCGTACTCTGTGAGGATCTTTGGAGAGTTCTGATAGAAATGGGTGCTCTGGGGAACTTGGTTAAACTTTTAACAAGGTTGCATGACAAGACTTTTGCTCAGGTCTGCTGGGGCAGTAGGGGTGAATTGACGGATAATATCCCAATTCTAAGAGGTGAGCTCCAGGGGGACATCCTTGCTCCAGCCTTGTTCACCCTGTACATAAATTGCATGGTGAGTGAACTGATGGACTGTAGAAATGATTCACCCGTGCTAAATGGAACAAAGGTACCCATCCTTCTATTTGCGGATGATTCCCTTCTCATTTCTAAGACCCCTGTAGGGCTCCAGATTCTAATTGATAAACTTATGAGGTTCTTAAAATCCAGAGGCCTTGAGCTGAATGTCACAAAACTAAATATGTGGGGGCAGATTTACAAGCCCCTTGTGCCACTTTTGTGTCCTTTTTAACATGGGAAAAATGACGCAAAAGTGGCGTATGGGGCTTGTAAATCTGCCCCGTGGTGTTTGGGACTGGAGCAGTTAAGAATTATGTAGTTAGAGCAGGCACTGCACCTCTCGAAAGAGTTCACATTTTTGATCACTTAGGAGTCAAATTATCAGACAAATTCAAGTGGGAACCCCAACTCAACAAAAGGTTGCTGTTGATACAGCACAGCAGTAATTCCATTATTCGACTACACAACAAAAGTTCTCTCCATGGTCTCCCCTGCACTTGAAGTTTATTGTGCCAAAGCTCAAAGTGCTGAGTTTTTTGGAGCCAAGGTGTGGGGGTATACTGGCACATAGCAATTACCTACTCTAGAAAATAACTTTGTAAGATCACTTGCCTTAGTTCCTGCCAGTACCCCCTTATCCCACTCTTTTTTGACCTAGGCATTAAAAGAATCTCAGATCTGGTAGCTCTAAATCCCCTAGTATACTGGGCATGCCTTTAGTGTACACCGGAGGTAACTGATTACAGGGATTGATTCCCTTGGAGAAATAATTAGTTTGAATAACGCCATGCAGATTCCCTGGCTTAATCTTGTATTTAATTGACTCCAAAAGCTAGGTCTGTAGAAATTGTGGAATAATCGCAGAATTATTTGTAAGGCAAAGATTGACAGGCTTGTTGCAGGGATTCTGCACAAGAAGAAGAACTATGCGTAGGATTATGGGACCTTAGTAAGTAGGGACTAGGTCATCCTATCACCTGAGTACTCATAAGCCCAGGACCGACTAGCTATAGTGTCTCACTTGCTCTCCTACTCACTCACAGAGAAACAAGTGATTAGACACCCCAGAACACAACACTCCCAGTTCTCTCAGGAATCGAGGCAACATGACACACCCTTTTGCTCTCACTCTTGTACTTGTCCACAATAAGATTTGACAGAGACACGAAACAGTTTAAAATATTTACTTTAACTCACGTGCCATAACATGCAGTATACGTGCCACAACAAGCAGGAAAATGCATAATACAAATACAGTCAGCATAGCAGCTAGTCCATATATCATGAAGGGGGATGTCATAATGAAAGGACAATACAGAAAAAGGCTATAGAGCCTAACCTCCCTCCCCTTGCTAAGATGAAGTATTATTATATATTAGAAGATCTCTGGGCTTTGTCTGCAGACCCCATACCTTAGACAATAGATGATAGTTCTACATCATATGTGCTGTCTCACTCTTCTCCCTGGAAAGGTCCCTCTCCAAGTGTGTGCTCCCTATGCATGTATCCCCATAATATCAAAGTACGAGTTTCCAACAACAGCTGCATTGGTATGTTTTGTCTAGGTTCTAGGGCGTGACCAGAACAGAATAACAAGGGGCATTGTGTATCGACCTTGCACACAATGTTCAGACTGAACTCCAGGAACAGGCAGAGAACAAACACAGCAGAGAGTTCTCATGTGAAAAGCACAAATGAAGTCATTTGCAAAAATAAAGCCTTGTAGTAACGTGCACAAAGCAGCATAATGGCTGCAGGGCTCATGCTAACTTAGTAATGTCGACAATGTCCCCAACAGCCACGTAACACCCTCCCCTTAGCCAGGTCTGTAGCACCCAGGGAAACATAACATAGAGATAAGCAGAGCCAAAGCAGTTGGTGAAAGGCCAAATTGTGCGAGGAAAAAAATCAAAGGGGTCGATTACGATGGCGGGCGGCATCGCAGTGGCAAAAGGGTCCGCCCGCCATAAGTGCGGTGGTCCCGCTATACGAATTAGGATGCGCCCGCCACACTGGCGGGCGCATCCCGTATTTTTACATTGCGGCGGGCAGTGCTGCAAGCAGCACCCGCCGCAATGTAAAAATACATGTTGTGCATCTGCATGTACAACGTGGCAGGCACCGTGCGGTGCCTGCCACCTTGTACATGCAGATGCAGGGGGGTACCATGGGTACCCCCCATGTGCAGCCCCCCGGCCCCCGAAGGCATTCTCCGCCTGTCTTCTTGCGGCGGGATCTCCGCCGCAGAAGACAGACATCGTAATGCCCACGGCGGTGCCTGCACGGCACCGCGGCCATTGGCCCATTGAACCGTGTCCCGCAAGGCGGGCGGAAAAGGACCGCCTTGCGGGACCACGGCGGACGGTCTTTCCGTCCGCCGCGGTACCATTCCCATTCCCACCGCCATCCTGATTTGGCGGTGGGAATATTCAGGTGGATGGCGGGCGGATCGACCCCGCCGGGCCGTCGGTGACTACCGCCGACCCGGCGGGGGCGATCCGCCCACCATCGTGATCGGCCCCAAAATATGAATTGTATAAAATTTTCAAGGAGAGAAGAAGAATTTTTTTTTTGTCATTTAAATGCAGAAAAAACAGGCCTTCGAAATGGGTCCCCAAGCCCAGTTATGGAGATCCAGAAAAATCAAAAAGATCACGTGCACCGTGGAATGCAATCAGCTCCAAAAGGCCATCCGTACCTTCCCATGCAAAAAGGGTCGCCATCCAATTGAGCAAGGCGAACGAACAAACATGCTCCTCATAATCCTGCACAACCAGGAGCATTTCCAGGCAACCTGCGTGATATTCAATGATACTCTGCTGTTAGAGGCGCTGCGCATAAGCACAGATACTCAAGCCTGCCAATGCTCCAAGAATAAACACATTCATCAAGCGTCTGTCCCCGGAACAGTCCTGGTCATGGGCCAGCAATGGACCCACCAACAGTTCATAATCCTGGTCAGCGTGTGATGTATTGGAGAGGCAGACATCCAGGGCCCAATCAAAGGGGTACTGGTGACAGTAGAATGCAGGCTGCACGCAGATGAAGTAGGCGTGGTGGAAGGTTAGCCTCTAGCTGATGCCAAGAGTTGCCAATGACAAGTATCCAAAAAGTTGCTGCATTCGTTCACGGTTCAGCTGCAATTGGCCTGGGCCGGGCTGAACCACAGGACGGGCAGCCATTACGTAGTAGGAGCAGAAGAACCAGCACTCCGCAAACCAGCAAGAGCACCAGGGGAAACCCGCCAAAGGCGCTGGAAAAAATGGAATGAATAAAAGCCGGTATTACTCCAAAAATAGTCTGAAAGGATGTAACGAGGCAGGGGCCCACAAGTTTAAAAAAGTGTGCAAGGCCCTCAGTATCAGACGCATTAAATATTTGGTGAATTAATTCTCCAAAGTGTAGTGGGAGATTCGTATTCAGCAGTGACTCAATCTCACTTGATGTTCTAGTCACCTGCAATTCGAAGGTCTCACGAGCTGAAGTGAGAACGACTTCTTGTTGAAACAATAGCACTTTGAGCCTGCCTAGCTTATTGAAATCTGTTTTCAAAGTAGGAATGGAATGCCATAGCGAACTATCTACAATCCCATGTGGGGGAGGAAAAAGGTCATTGCTGCAACATGTATCACGTTGTGAAACAGTTACTATATACGAGATGCCTGCCAGTAAGCCGCAGCAGTTGTGGTTATTCAGGATAAGATAACTTCCGTTAGAAAGTAGAGTGAGCATGGGAATAATAGCAGGGACCGGTATTCCTTTTAAAAAACAGGCCAAATTAGGGGCCGAAACGTTACAAGCCCTGTGAAGTTTAACTTGTTTGCAAACTAAAGAATGTCGTACGGTTGAATCACAGTCCTCCCCTGTTAGGAAAACTTCCTTATCTGCGCGCTGACAGCAAAATGCATGAATTCATGAATAAAAGTACTTCCAAGGGGCTCATACCTACCTATTGGGTAATGTTTCATGCATGCAGTGAACTGAAATAGCAAAATGGGCTATGAGATAACTCTGTATATTAACCATACAGATGAATCAGTCTCCGCTATTGAGAATGGTAACTGTTCTAATTTCTCAGTGTGTAACATAGTGTATGTAGCGTCTTTCATTGATATAAGCTTTTGTTTATCTGTCAAGTTAAACGGTAAAAACAGGGCGGAAGCATTCAAATAATCCCATGGCACTTTCCCGCTTTTCAGCGTTTGCAATGTCCAACCAAATTGCATTACAGAGCGCAACTGATTTTGACCATGATACAATACAGATACATCATTCTGTACAATGTCAATAACAGATGAAACAATATTATCCAAAGTGTAAATACGAGAAGAAAAAGTGTTAATACTATTATCAACTACGTCAAGAACCTTTTTCAAATTATCTTGATCAATTTGTTGTAAGCGGAAAGCCGCTTCCATCTGGTACAGGTTCCAAAATTCATTATATGCAGCATATACAAAACGTTAAGTGCGAGGGGATGTTGCACCTAAAAGGTAGTCAGCCAGATCAATTTCCCCTGATAACAGAGAAAGATGTTGTTTCACAGATGATAGTGTGGAGTGTTCCAACCATTGCTGACACAATTTCCCAACAGAGGGGCCGATTCCGATCTCGGTCGGAAGCTCTCCGAACGGGATCCGGCCGGGAAAAGTACGAGCCGTACGCGTTTTTTCCGACCGACTCGTACAGCTGTCCGACCGAGCGAGTATGATGCGAATGTACCCGTGTGTTCCGACCGAACCGTTTCCGGATCCGAACCGCTCCGACCGACTCGTACGGAAATGAATCGCACCACGCAATGGAGACGTTATCCGACCGAGCAAGTACGATGGACGGGTCGGACAGCCGGATCGAGTTGGAGCGTCCAGCTCAAAAAAGCTCCCGGAGCCGGACTTGGGGGGTCCATGCCGGACCCCGCGGCACCCGTAGCCGTACGAGTCGAACACAGGGGGGACCCTTGGTCCCCCCTAAACATGCATGTACGGTGCGAGTTGCACTGACGCGTACACACTGTAGGGGGCGCACTTGTTTGCGACGTACCCATTGAGTCACTGGGAGCCCATGTACGCGTCGTACGACCGGCTCCCATTGACTTCAATGGGAGTCCGACCGAATCGAGTCCGGCAGCATGCGGCTGCATCGTACTCGCTCGGTCGGACTGTGGGAGTCTGGCTCGGTCGGAAATCTCTCCAGATCCGGCTCGGTCGGAGAGTTTTCCGACCCAGATCGGAATCGGCCCCAGAATATGTAGTAACTGTATGAGAATGAAGGAAACGAGGGTCAGCTCTACTGAGCGTAAACCCATGGGAGGCATTAGAGAAGCGCAATTGACACGCATCAGTATTTAGAGGCCACACTAACCAGCCGAAAGGATCAATATTGGATGAGTTAAGAGTACGATTTCGGATCATTTCATTTAAATTATCTAGAGAACAATTGGTGTATTGCTGCCAAGTGTCATAGGCAGCCAAAGACGGAATTGAGGGAGTATTTACATTTTTTGCAGTGACTAAACCAAAACATGTAGTCTGTTGAACAGTCTGATTTAAAAATATCAGCTGTGATGGTATTAAACATGCACGATGTAATGATTCAGTACCCTGCACCTGCCAATCTTTGGTACCCCATTTTGATTTTAAATCAATCATGTCCTTCCAATAATCATAACCTTTTAAAGATAAATCGGCTATGAAAGTTGAAGAATATACCAATTTAGGGCCCGATTCCGATCTCGTTCGAGAAGCAAACCGAACGACTCGTGTCCGGAATGCTTTCAGTATGACTCGTGTCAGGGGAGTCCAAGCGAACAAGTACGATGCATTTGAATGCATCCGAATACGATTCAGTCGGACTCGCATTGACTTCAATGGGAGCCTGTGTACCGAACGCGTACACAGGCTCCCATCGACAAAAGGGGTGGTTGGGGATCATCGTGCACCCTGTGGCGGGCACCCCTTGGTGCCTGCCACACTGTGCATGGTCTGAAAGGGGGGACCCATTGGTACACCAACGGGCACGATTCGGAGGGCCCCGGGTGAAGGGGGCCTGCTATGGACACCCAAAGACCGATTCCGGCAGCCTTTTCGATCCGGGCAAAACGAATCGTGAGTTCTGTCCGAATTGTTCATCGTACTTGCTCGCTTGGAAAACCTACTACATAAAGCTGTACGATTCGGCTCCGGAGGGCTCTATCTCTCCGTATGCCTTCCGGAACTGATTCGGTCAGTGCTAAGGCTTTCCAGGCCTCGCACTTGGTTGTTCGGAATTGGGAACTAGTCGGTCGGAAACAAGGGCTCCCGATCAGTTTAGGTAAAACCAAATCCTATTTGGAGCCCTTCTGTCTGACATTGGAATCGGGACCTTAGTATGGGTCAGCATGAATTTTTTATGTGTGGGTGCATTCAACTTATAATAATATGACTCTGGGTCTGAAAGATTGTAACCTGAAAAATATACAAACTTATTCTTCTGTGTCTGAGAACTCCCTGGAATGGTGTCGGACAATGCTCCCATTATGTATAATTAACTGGAGGTCTGTTAGATTTGTGCAAAAAATTATGACCATAATGTTGAAAACAGAATAAATCAGCATAGTCTGCAGAATTTAAATACAAATCTTCTGTCTCAAAAGCAGTATAATATTTTAAGTCTGAAAACAGGGAATGAACTGCGTTGACATCCCAGTCATCGGAATGTATTCCTGGCATGATGACATCACCTAAAGAAACACAAAAAACATATGGAATCTGGACCGTAGACTTCGAATGGTACTTTATCCCAAAATATATCATCAACAACTGGAAATGCCGAAATATTAACGAGGGCTTGATCCCTTTTCATTTTATGAGACGAAGTGTGTGGGGCCAAAGCACCATCTACCAGATGGACTGCAGAGCAATCTGGCAAGTAATGGCCATTGATTAGAAGGAAAAAAAATGTCACAAAACCAATCCACATAAAGAGGAACACCATCGTGAGCACCAGCCAGATGTATGTCCACGAGGTACCAGATAAGTTCTTCGAAACCAGGGGATGAAAATGCAAATACAAGTTGGGGGCTCTGCCACAGTGGAAGTCGATGAAGAAAAAGAATCGGAAGAAAAGTTATCTCCGTCTATATAATAACCACTAGCACCCAGATGAAATAATGGGGGCTGATCTGCTTTAGAAGATGAATGGATTTCAGTATCAGGAATGTCAACTGTAAGCTCGACTGGTGGAGAGGCATATTCATGCGACATAGTCATGGAAGTTGATGGTAAAACAGGCAACAAATCGATTAAAGTCTCCACTTTGCTTTCCTGTTGTAGAGGTGTTGTCGGGAAAGTCATCGGACTCAGTGAAACATCCCACAGAGGAATGCTTCTAGGCATACTATTCAGTATCGGCCATATGGTGTAACTTGACAGGTTAGATGGAAATTAATTGATTCTCCTTGTGACCAGGCAGTGGAGGTAAAATCCAGTTTGAGTACCCTTCAATCCAAGAACAGGGACTGGTGCACGGTATGAGGGACCAAATTCTTTTTTGTTCTCGACTTTCTCTCGGAACAGATCTCCAACTTTTGGAAGCCAGCCAGTAACAGGAATCAGTGCTGCTGCTTCTGTCGACGAGGGCAAATGATCCTTTGCAAGAGTGTCACAAGTCTTTTGTAGATCCTGTAACATAGCACAATGGTTATCTACATCAAATGTCGCGACAGCCGCCACAACGTCTAGACCATCAAGGTCTGGCACAAACATTTTAATGCCAAAGAGCAATTTGTATGGGGTCCGCCCACCCAGAGATCTTCTTGGGAGATTATTAAGTGCACGCTGAACTCACTGAAGATGAGTCAACCAGCCCCTGCCAGTACTTAATACCCTTGCTGTTAAAGATTGCTTTGCGTCACGGTTCATCCGCTCCACAACTGAATTGCCCTCAGGCTGATATGGAGATGAGAATTGCACCTGCACCCCCAAAGACTTCATCGCATCATGATAAGCTTTAGAGGCAAAAGCCGGACCTTGGTTAGAATGGAAAGTGCCACAGGCAAATGTCCTGACAAAGACACGCAAATCCTTCATAACAGTTTGAGCATCAGCACTGCGTTGCGGCCAAACCCAAAGGAACCTTGTGCACGAATCCACTGCAACCAAAATATGTTTAAATGCAGTGTCAGATGTCAAAGGACCGCAGTGATCAAGGTAAACGCAGCCAAAGGGCTGATTGGAAATGTAAAGTTGAATATGTGGTGGACGTGAAACAGTAGAAGGCTTAATTTGTTGACAAATGTCACAAGAAAGAAACATATATTACGCGTCTATTTTTTTAACAGAATGTCCACAGTAGAGTGTATATAGGCAGGGAGTCTTGTGTGGGGATTTTGTGCAATTTGTTGTATTAATGGGGATAATGTTGTATATTTGTAAATATGTAAATTATAAAGCCAACTTCATATGATTGATACGTATGTTTTGATTTACAGCCCTGATGATGTCTGTAGGGACGAACCACGTTGGCTGGGCTGTGTTGATTGCTTTTGATGAAAAGCATTGATTGAATACAAATTTTTGGATCCATTAAGAAACACAAGACTCCCAAATGATTATTTTTTGAATGGACTGATGATAATTAAGGAATGAACTGTATTATTCTTAGAATTTTGGAAAGACGAATCAAGAATGGACTTTTACACGCTCCTCTTCTTCTAAAATTGGATTTTGTATGAAGGTGGCCCTGGGGCAGTGTGACCACTAAAAGTTGAGCGTGAGAGTATGTTAATGGAATTGTCCTGATATTACTCTAGTGCGCCCTTGCTATTAGCCCACACTGCCAGTTGCAGAATTTTGGATATTTACGCGTCTGTTGATATAAACCACGCCACCAAAAACGTTGTTGCAACAGAGATATTGTCGCAGTCACTCCGGCATGGGCAGATGCCACGTCCTCATGAGCAGCAATGATTAAAGAAAGTCTGCGGTCCTCGTTGGGAATCAGCCGATCCCCAACGGATGGAATAGTTGCAAATGGGACTTGATCAGAAGACAAGTGATATAGGTAACGTGAAGGAAAACCTTGGGGGAACTCCGTTCCCTCCTTTGTCGCAGCTATAGCCGCAAGAATATCCTCATCAATTTTAGTCATAGACCTAGTGACTGCTGCTACTGAACATGTGGCTACTGCAGATTTGGCTGCCTCATTAGAAGATGAATTACAAAGAGCACGTGCTCCCACACCCTGATGTCCTATCGTATGAATAACATGTGTGAGTGGCAAACGTTCCTTCAGAGCGGCCACCCGGAACCAAAGCGTTTTAAGCTTAATGGCGCTACCTTTAGAATCATGATAATCATTCTGTGACCTAAAGAACAAGTTGTCATTAATAGCCGAATAAGCATGCTTAGAACCAACGGCAGGTTGAGCTGAACCGTCGGTGTAAATGATACATTTGCACTGATTAAGAGGAAGCAGAGACAACGGAGCAGGATGAACATGTTCATATTGTAAGAACTCCTGTGTCTGCAAAGAAGGGTCAAAGATAAAATTGACATCAGCCGATGTCAAGGAACTTCCCCATTGAATCCAACGGGGATGTAAAGCCTTAGAATTCGGAACACTCGCCTTTGTGACAGCTTCTAAAGCAGACACTGTCGAGACCATGAGAATGCGTTTTCCCTGAGCCAGAGAGCGTTCCTTCAGGATCACCATCTGGACAGCGGTCAAAAGATTTTCAGTAGAGGAAAAACGCAATTCCGCTGATGTATACAAATGTGATTTGTAAGCAATGGGGTCCGTGTCTCTTTCACTGAATGTCAAATAAGTGAAACCTAACGTCCCTGGTACAATCCTTATGACCAAATTTGTATAATTATCTCGTGTTAACAAGAAATTGGTCACAAGCAGATCAGACTGCAAAGACCGAAGAATTGCGGTGTGTTCCGGAAGCCAGCTGGAAGATGAAAAAGAGGGTTGTATCAATGCGTAAAGCATTTTGATACACTGGGCATAATCAGGAATGTATGTCCTCCCGAAATTCAAAAAACCCAGCAAAGATTGCACATTTTTAAGAGTAGATGGAGGCTGCAACTAAGCACATTTCTCCAGAAAGTGGGGGGCTAACCCCCTACCTTCATTATTGAGTTCATAACCAAGAGAAAAGACTGCCAATAAGGCAATGTGAGATTTAGCAAAATTGAATTTGTAACCTAAGTCAGCAAAACGTGTGATAATGCGGTCTACACGAAAGAGATGCAGATTTAATTCATCATCCGTCAAGTATACATCATCGACGTACGAGAAAGCATCTGGATCAATCTCATGCAAAATTGACACAATGCGTGCCGCAAACACACCTGGGCTACTCTTATATCCCATAGGCAATCTCGCATATCTTTTCTGATTGCCTAACGCGCTGAATGCTGTCAAGTCACAGCTCTCAGGAGCTAAAGCGTGACTTAAAAATCCATTGGAAATATCTAAAGTAGTTTTATAGTTTTTGCGAACAATATTGTTTACTAACGCAGAGCTATGGGTGTTCTGTACCTCAAAGGTACGAACATGACTGTTCAAATGTCTGTAATCCAAAACTATACAATATGAAACGTCCGGTTTCAATATTGGAAAAAGACCATTATTCATTGAAGAAACACAGGGTTCAATCACACCCTGATATTCCAACTGGGTAAGAATTTCACCAACGGACGCTTTTGCGTCACGTTTTATTGGGTACTGGGGTTGGGGCTGCGGTGTAGAACGTAAAGGAACTATATGCTCGGGCGAATCTCTGTCCCAACCCGCCTGCTTGCGATATAACGCGGGAGCAAGGGCTAGTGCCCACTCCGAAGCATAAGCAAGTTGAGTTTTTTCTGGGACATAACATCCTCCCCTTTAGAGGAAGCAAGAACAAATGGGGGAGGCATTTCCACCTCCGCCAACAGAATATCATAAAAAGAAGTAAGGTTATCCCAAAAGACTGCTTTAATAGTGCGTTTAATATTACCTTCAATTTGGTGGCCTATTTCGTAGAGCCTATTGGGGGGGCAACACGAGTGTCTGCTGTTTCCACTGTAATGAAAGTATCAGTTTCTTGGGCCTCCAGACGCTGGCAGAGTGTCTGCCGCACTATGGTAATCTCTGCCGCGCTGTCGAGGACGATCACCGCCCAACTCCTGTCGAGGAGCAGGGTTCTCGCCAACTGGGGCATACTTTGCTGTCAAAGCTGCAACTTTTTTCTTCTGAAATGGGGCATGATACGGAGGTGGTCCCTCCTGTTTGACTTTCACGTCAAACTGGCGCTGCGGATCACGTCCGGTTTGCGTAGACTCACCTTGTCTGCGATCCTTACGTCCCCCTCCACCGAACTATTGATCCGATGATTCCTGAAAGGAACGAGGAGAACGAGGATCAGGGACCTGGAACCTCTCTGGTGACTTAATTTTAGAGCGGTCGCGCAAATCATATCTACGTTCAGAAGCGTCAGGTGGAGGCGAACCCGCACGAGAACTTCTGTTGTTGCTGCCGCTTGTTCCAAGCCTTTTTAGGAAAGACTGAACGACCCTCCTTTTCAGGAGGGGGCTCAATTTGCGCATGAGCAAAAGGTCAAATTACCAAGCTATTGCGTCCTAAAGATGTATACACATCCTCAATAATAGACGGCAACTGCCGCTGCCGATCCACGTCCGCCAGTGCGGCTAGGAGCTGGCGCACTTGCAAGCAAACTGCTTCACCTTTAATGTTGGCCAAAATCATTTCGGAGACAATAGGAAACATGCCCACTAATTTCATCCCCAAATCCAGGGCTGGACCAGCCCCGTGTTCACCTTGAACCTTCTTTAGAACGTTCGGTAAAATGCTCATGGAGGGGGTGCCAAAGCACAGTGTATACCCTGTAGCAAACACCGTCGCCCAGGTGGTGCAGTCAGCTAAAGTGGGAATCAGACCACTCAGCAAACTCATTGTCAGGATTCTGTGTTTTCCAACAGGAGTCGTATGTGGAAAAATAGCCTCTAGCAGCTCAAACGTTTGTGCAAGCCAAAGTCATCTCGATTTTGAGGACGTTTGCCCATCACTTAGTTAATCTGGACGGGACTAATAACCAGACCAGCATGTCCAGGCGGCGGAGGAGCAGCTCCAGCCGGAGCCACTTGAATGGCATGTGACATAAACTGTATGACACTTCTATGTATGTGAATCAATGTCGTATGTAGCTGACGCAGCTCTACAAGAGTAGGGTTCATATAATTAGGATGTGGTGTAAAACCAGCCAGAACCGGCCAAGTGGCCCCATCAATAGACAAGGGGCCCAGCCGAACAGCAGTAATAGGGTCAGGAAGGGCGCCATTAAACCAAATGATATGCTCCCAGGCTGTCAACGAAACTTCAAGTAAAGCATAAGGACGATAAGCACGTGGATCAGCAGCTCCTGTATATTCATGAAACAAATTATCATTCCCATCCACCGCAGGAAATGCAACCCAAGAGTAGAAAACCTTGAGGCAATGTGCAGTGTCCGCTTCGACAACAAAAATAATATTAGCCCCAGCAACGGGGACCCCATGGCCAGTTACAAACGCTGTAACCGCAGCGCGGTTAGGTGCCAGAATAGCGACAGCCATTATAGACACAAAGAAGAAAGCATGAAAAAACGGTAGCGCAATACTGGGTCAAAAGAAGTACCTTTTAAATCTCAAGCTTGAAAGACCTATAAACACGAAATATGGGAGGCCTAGTCCCCCACCAAGGACGTTTCCATAATCCGGCGAGAGGGTTTGTGGACAAGCACATGCACTACTCAGGGGTCTTATGAATAAGTACCAGACCAAACGTTGGCGGCGCCATGTTGCAGGGATTCTGCCCAAGAACAGAACTATGCGTAGGATTATGGGACCTTAGTAAGTAGGGACTGAGTCATCCTACCACCTGAGTACCCATAAGCCCAGGACCGACTAGCTATAGTGTCTCACTTGCTCCCCTACTCACTCACAAAGAAACAAGTGATTAGACACCCCAGAAACCCAACACTCTCAGACCTCTCAGGAATTGCGGCAACAAGACACACCCTTTTGCTCTCACTCTTGTACTTGTCCACAATAAGATCTGACAGAGACACGAAACAGTTTAAAATATTTACTTTAACTAACGTGCCATAACATGCAGTATACGTGCCACAACAAGCCGGAAAATGCATAATACAAATACAGTCAGCATAGCAGCTAGTCCATATATCATGAAGGGAGATGTCATAATGAAAAGACAATAGAGAAAAGACTATAGAGCCTAACCTCCATCCCCTTGCTAAGTAGAAGTATTATTATATATTAGAAGATCTCTTGGCTTTGCCTGCAGACCCCATACCTTAGACTATAGATGATAATTCTACATCATATGTGTTGTCTCTTTCTTCTCCCTGGAAAGGTCCCTCTCCAAGTGTGTGCTCCCTATGCATGTATCCCCATAATATCAAAGTACGAGTTTCCAACCACAGCTGCATTGGTATGTTTTGTCTAGGTTCTAGGGCGTGACCAGAACAGAATAACAAGGGGCATGGTTTATCGACCTTGCACACAATGTTCAGACTAAACTCCAGGAAGAGGCAGAGAACAAACACAGCAGAGAGTTCTCATGTGAAAAGCACGAACAAAGTAATTTGCAAAAATAAAGCCTTGTAGTAACGTGCGCAAAGCCACACAATGGCTGCAGGGCTCATGCTAACTTAGGAGCTGATTACGATGGCGGGCGGAGGCACATCCGCCGTGCTGGCGGAAAATGCCCTTTCCCGCACTCCATCGGCGGTCTTTGCGTCCGCCGTATTATGATGGGCGCAGATAGCCCATTTCCCGTCCGCTGCGGTGTTCCGGGTTCCGCCGAAAATCTCCGTCCGCACCGGTAGCGGACGGAGCCAAAAGAGATGTACCGCCGTGCGGAATGTGGTCACGACCGCCGGTCAAATCACAATGCCTCAAACAGCCCACCACACCTCTGCGGAGAATCCGGCCATTCAAGGATGGCGGTGGCAATACTGCGGATAGCTCCATGTGTTCCAGTCCGCTGGGGAAACGGCGGTCTTTGGCCTTTCCGCAGCAAATCCGACCGCCGCGGACGGATTTTCAGCTTTTCCGCCGCTGAATCCTGGAATCAGACCGCCGCGGTAGGGAGTTTCTGGCGGTGCATCCTAATCTGGCCGGCGGTTATGCCGCGGTACCTGCGGGTGGAAATTTCCCGCTAGCACGGCGGTCGGAATGCTTTTCAGCCCGCCATCGTAATCAGCCCCTTAGTAATGTCGACAATGTCCCCAACGGCCACGTGACAGGCTAAAGCATAAGTACTGGGCCTTTAACTATGAACAGTACTTTGTGAGTCCAAAGGGTACTTGATTTTTTTCCTTGATTTTAAGATCTCCCCATGCTTTGAACCATTTCTGGACAACATTACACCGCCACTGACCAAGAGCTTGTATGTGCGCTTCCGGCTAGGTACCCTACCATTGAAATCTGTCTCAAGCAGGGGGCGAAAGATCTGCGTGCTAACCTGTGCTCTGCCTGCGGTTTCGTTCCTAAGACAGAGGAACATGTTTTGTTCTTCTGCCCGGAATACTTAGGTTCCCATCGGAAGTGGATTCGACCAGTGTATTTGAACATGGGGATGACTCGTTATCTTACTGCTCTGAGGACCCTGTAGAGGGATACCTCTATCCTTCTTGTGTTCACTATGAGCCGCTACTTGACTAATGTATGGTACAAACGTGCAAACTTTTTAACTCACCCAGCTCTCTGAATAGCAAAACTGCTTATAATTTTGCTATCTATGTACTGTCTATGGTCAGGACCTTGTTGTTTCATTGATATCTTGCACAATGCATATATATTCGCTCTCTGGCATTGCACTGACTTCCTTCTGTCTTTAGACTATCTTGCTCTTTAACAGCCTGGATGAGATATGATGAAGAACCTATGGCTGGTACAGATAGTAGTGAGGGGTGTTCCTCTACTAGATCCGAAAGGGACATGGAACAACCAGCATGGGTTAGAGATCTAGTGGTGGATTTTCACATTCAGTTAAGGGCCATCGTTAAAGATGAACTCAAAATGCTGTTTGACAGGATTGATAAACTGACGACATTGCTAGAGACTAGGACAGGGGTCAACAACGGAAGGGAAGAGATTGGTAACAACCAAGTATTTCAGGCTACCTGCAATCTAAGTAAAGCTGCTCCAATCCCACATCAAAATATTCCCCTACCCAGTATCACTAATGTGCAAGTAAGACAGTGCACTCCAACCCCTAGCAGGGCTAAATCAATATCCGCCCCGTACAGATCAGTGGCCCAAAGCAAGATTCTCGACAAAGGGAGAGGCCTGGTCCCATCAAATATACTGAGACCCCCAATGAAAATAGTCCACCACCGTGTATCAATCTACCGCCAGAGTCAACCCCCTATGTTGTCACTTTGTTAGGTATCCCCGAACTTGGTAGGGGGCAAAAGGAATCACACCAGGACCTTAAAAATAAATGTCTGTTTTGGTTGGTCAACAACAAGCAATTCCGTTACGAAGATGCTGGCGATATTTTAACGACCCGTCGAGTAGGCTGGGTGGGCTGGAGACCCAAGGTTTTACGGGGAGACTGTGTAGTCATCAATTTTAGAAACCCATTAGCTGCTTGGGCAATCCTAACAAGGGGTGACTGGAGACAGGAAGGGACAATAAGAGCTGTCCCGCTGGGGTACTTTTACCCCCCACAAGGTCCGCAGCATTGTGGATTTGGAGGGAGGGGAGGCCCCCAAATCAAAACTATCAAACAGATCCATCGGGATTTTATCCGTTGAGGCAACCACTCTTCTCCATTCCCACATCTAATAGGTTTGGGGTTCTTGAAGAAGTGGATTGACTTGCACTGAAGGGGCACAGGGTACAGGATTCTGATTATTTAGCAAAGGCGACCACAGAACAGTGTATGACAGTGGAAGAGGGTGGGCCCAGTGGGGGGCTGAAAATATTAGAAGTAGGTAATAAGCCAGATTCTAGAAGGGCAATATCTAACATCCAACTCCACGACTTTGAAGGTGGGTCCCCCAAGAAGTCAGGCTCGTGTATAGGCGAGATTACGACCCCCTTGTCCCTAGATTGCATGACAAATGATAGAGGGCCGGATCTATCGAGGCTGCAAGTTATTTCCTGGAGCGTGGCCGGTCTTGCCACCAAGCTGGATAGTCCAGACTGGGGGAGTTTTATTGAACAGCATGAAATTTGTATGTTCCAGGAAACTTGGGCAAGGGGGGATTTATTTAAACCAGGTTATGCCACATACACGATCCCAGCGACTTCGGGAGGCAAAGGAAGGCCATCGGGGGGGCTGAGCATTTGGATAAGGACACACCTGGGTTGTACAGCTACCCAGCTGGATACAGCTTCTAATGACATACTTTGTGTCCTTCTCAATTTCCCCCAAGGACCACTGTTGCCCTAATAAATGTCTATTCTAGACCAGTTAGTTGCAGTCAAGAGTCGAAGACTCTTGACGAGCTAACGACATTTCTTGCTAATATTCCGGATAAATACCTGTTGATTCTAGGGGGACTTCAATTGTCAGTACGAGCCCCTAGAGGGTATGAATAGGGACTCCCCATGTGAGGAAGATCTGCATTGGGCTGTACCAGATTCTTCCTGCCCGTTAGTAAGAGCATGGTCTCCCCTGGTACTCCAGATGAATTCTATGGTCCTAAAGCATTCACTGAGAGCTTGTAATGGAAGAAGTAAGTCCGATACCCCCGGCAAGCATACTTTTAACAGAGTTGGCCAAAGTTCGTTAATTGACTATATCCTGGTTAGTATAACCTCATGGCATAGGGTTGTCGACTTTAAAATTGTGCCGCGTCATGACAGTGATCATGATGCGCTAGTCCTGGAACTACTTTGTTTAACCCCTGAGAGTATTAATAACTTGGCTACTCCTACTGATGGCAGATTGATCATCTCCAACTGCAGGAGGAGAGTCCGTTGGACTGACTTGAGTAAATCTCAAGAAAAGCTAGGCGCCCTGTATTCAACTGTCATTCCGTTTCTCACGGACTCTCTACAATCTGTCTCTACCGACAATACCCAACTTGAACTAACAAAGGTTGCCCTGAACCATACAAAGTTAACAGCCATAATGGCTGACTTTTTTTCCCAATAAAAAAGATTAGTAACAAAAGAATTTCTTGTCACACATGGTTTAATGGAAATTGCCGAAAGGCAAAAACAGCTCTGGTCTCTGCCATTAAGGACAAAAATAAACCACTGATTAAAATCTGTAGAACGGCCTATCGCACAAGTATGCTGGAGGCAAAAAAACAGTGGGAAAGTGACAAGTGGGAAACCCTTAGAAATTCTCTGGAAACCTGCGACATGAAGACCTTTTGGAACGTGGTGAATACGGGTAGCATGGAAGGCAAATCGGCAATTGAGCCAAACTTGGGGGCAAATGTGTGGAGGGAACATTTTGAGTCCCTTTACTCAAGCACTAAGTTAGGGGCTAGCACAACGAACAAATTATGTTACCAACCGCAGGTAGATTGCTCTAGTGTAAACAAAAACACCCATGGATCGGTAGCTGACACTTTAATGATAACCCTTGCAGAGGTAGTTAGTGCCTTAGGCCAAATTGTGCCCGGTAAGGCACCAGGGCTTGACAAGATTCCCGGAGATTTGTTCCGAAGCGAACAAATTATTTGGGCTCCGTATTTTTGGGTCTTATTTAATGCTGTTATGCAAGGCATGGCAATCCCTACAAGCTGGGCCGGGGCCGAAATAATTCCAATTTTTAAAAAGGGCTCCCCTTTGCTGCCCACAAACTATAGACCGATAAGCCTCATTGACATCAGTCAAAAAATCTTTGCACGCGTACTGTTATAACTTTTGCAGAGTTGGATGGAGGAACACAAAGTTCTTAGCCCGCTCCAAGCAGGGTTTAGAGAAAAAATGTCCACTCTGGACCAAGTTTTCAGGCTACAATTATTGCACTGGAAGACCTTGTGCATAGAGGGTGGCAGACTCTATTTAATTTTTGGAGACCTGAAATCCGCATTTGATTTGGTCCAGAGAGAAAAGTTATGGGCGGTCCTGTTAGAGATGGGGGCCCCACCATACCTGTGTCATGTAATAAAACGTCTGCACGAAGGAAACTACGCACAGATAAGATTTGGTAAATCTGGGGAACTCACTACTCCTATCCCCGTAGACAGAGGAGTGCGCCAGGGGTGTGTCCTTGCTCCAACTCCAACTCTTTTTAGTCTTTTTATCAATGGGCTAGTTGACTTTTTAAACTCTGAGAAATTGCTGTTATAATCACACTGATTGAAACAAAGCTTTACGATTGGATAAGTAGCTAATTAGCAACTTAGCTTTGTACCAAACTAGGAATTGTACTGCATGATGGGTCATGCTGTGAACCTTACTGCATAGACTTTTGCTGATACGCTCCCTGGTCTTGATTATAACTGTTTTTACTGTTTTTATCATTGTATTAGATAGTTTGCATCGAAGCAGTTTGGATCTCTGTAACCAATCTTCGGATCATCTTGCACTTTAGGCACTGGCACTTTCAGGGTCCTTATTTGTCAAATGGGGGTCAGGTAGACTCTCCAATCTCCAGGTTCCTGTATTTGTATGATGGTTTTTATTTTTATTTTTATTGAATGCATTTTTGTGGACCCTCTCTTTCCGTCGGTGTTTAGGAAGTCTGGACTCTAAGATGAAAGATCCACATGTTACTACAGACTATTTTTTTTTTAAATTGACTGCTTGCTATGTTTGTACTGTATTCTATGCATGTGAAACTTTTATGGCCGTAATGGACGAAATAAAGTTATATTGACTTGATATGATGATTCGTATTGTTCTGCAAAAATGTTTTTCATGTCAATCTAGTACTTTCTGGCATTGTATCAATTGCTATTTAAACGTATTGCACACAGATGATTTTCCACTCAATGACTTCGGACTGGCGAGACTGATCTGCAGTGTATCACACTGCATTTATTGATTTGTTTTATATGTATAAAAATGAGCCATCTCTTTTAACTTTTTTTTTTTAATTTAAATTTTATCTATGTGATTTTTTTTAAATGTGAAGTATATGGGGGATATTCACAATGAAGTGGCGGTGAGAGGCGTTAGCCTCCTTGGATTAACGCCTCTCACCGCCACTTCGGAAACGCCAGGCTGCACCCTATTCACAAGAATGTGGTGCAGCCTGGCGTTTCCCCCTGCGACGGCGCTAAGTCTCACAACTTAAAGCCAAAACAGGCACCCTTGCACCAGAGCGCAAGGGTGTCTGCGAGCAGAGGAGGTTTGTTAATGCACAGGAAGGTGTCCCTTCCTGTACATTAACAAGCCGAATAATGCTAGTTGCTTTTTCCATGTGTGCTGCTACATGCAGCACACATGGAAAAAGCAAAAACGAGGAGAAATAAAGCTTTTCTCCTGGTTTAGCCACCTTAAGACCTGATTTTTGTAGGTCTTAAGTTTGGCGCTGCCACCTATTATCGCAGCCCTTGATAATAAGCGGTAGCATCAAACTCAATGGGTGTTGCGGTGGTACGCCCACCGCAACACCCAATGCACGCCCCCTTTCACGCTAAGTTTAGCGTGAAAGGGGCCCTATTCTCAAGGCAGCGTTAAGCCACTTAACGTGGCTTTAAGCCACGTTAAGTGGGTTAACGCTGCCTTGGGAATAGGGCGCTGGCCCTATCGCCACGGGAACGTCAAAAAAAGTGACGTTCCTGTGGCGATAGGGGCTTGAGAATATGCCCCTATGTCCTTTAATCCTCTATGCTTTGTTGGTTACTATAACCGAATAAAGTACTTTGATGATGGCAGTCCTGATAACATTAGTTAACAGTGGAGCCCAAAAGGCTACATTATCTTTATACAAACCTAGTGGCACACCTTAGGCCCAGGGGTCTTTTCCGCAGAGCTTTAGTTAATAGTAACAGCACATCTCTTACCTCAATAGTTTAACTAAATTGGACAACATCGTTGTAATTACAAGTTACTAATTCCCTAATATCCGAGGTAGTATGCTTATTGCCCGGATTAAAAATGTTGGAAAAATGATCCACCCGTGCTTGAACTGGTATAAGGGATTCCATCAAAGGCCTTTGATGTCCTAACAGTAAAGGCTGATTGACCAACTTCCAGAAGGCAGCACTATCCCCAGTTTTCGCTGCCTCCTCCGACTCTTCCGAAGCTTTATTCTGAGCTCGGTTTTCTTGGTCTCAAGAATTTTTTATAAGATCTGGCACAAATTATATTTACCTTCAAACATGTTTTTTTATACAGCTCATTTTATTTGTGTGCAGCTGTGCAGGGCATGGTTAAACCAGCCCCGTGGAAAGATATTTTTAGGGGGTTTGCTTACAGTAAGCCCCTTAGCCATAGATTTACATAGAGCATTAAAATCCTCTAGAATTTTCTCTGTGGATTCATCGAGAGAAGTCAGTATTGTGAGTGAGTGGCTATTATCCTTAATAAGCCTGTGTAAAAATTCCTCCTTATCTAATATATTCGGATTAATCCCAATGACTTTATTACATGTATGTAATAAAGTCAAATTCTACTCATGCTCTCTGTCATTATATAAGCATAGATCAAGAACCATAGCAAGCGGATTGTGATCGCCCAAGCAGGCGACATCAACATTATAGTCTCTCAATAAAGCAATTAAATCCAAAGACAAGATTAAAAAATGAATCTCACTACCATTCCCAATTTGTTTGTAGGTGGGAGGGTGAGGTGACTCTTTCGTCCTATATTCTTTAGCAAATATCATATTTTAAGACATTATGATCCTGTTCATAGCCTTCTCATATAGGAATTGCTGGAAATGTATCATGTTAAACCCTTCTGGCAATTTTATGCCACATATCGATGTTTTACTATTGTCACACAGTTGTTAAAATCTCCCACTCAAATTAGTAAGACCTCCTTTGTGTGTTCATCTTGAAATTTTGTCAAACTATCATCAAGATCACCAAAGATATTACTATAAATATGAATCAACATAACATCAAAGGAATTGGGGATCTCCAAGAGCACCAGTTGATAATAGGGAGTAAAATCAATTACTTTTGCAAGGAGCTTGGCTAATTTGACTGAAATCAAGATAGCCAAGCCCCCTTTGGCTCTACCTGCCAATGATGGGATGGCTGGACTACACATACAATGAAAAGCATTTATATAAAAATCCTCAGAGGTCCATGTTTCTTACAAATAAATAACATCAGCATCATTAATAACAGATTACCAATATGGATTTGTCAGCTTTGAGTGGATACCTGCAATGTTCCACTGAAAGGAGCATAAGACCCCGCCTTATATCAAGGGGGCCCGTGGGTATATCCTTAGTGTCTGCCAACCTCAATGCAGGGTTAACCTTGAGACCACTTCATTATCTAGGTACATTAAATCCATCCCTCAAGATTATACAATATTCTTATATCCCAGTGCTTCTAATCCCAATTTAGGGCGAGTCAATCCAGATCATCCAAAGGAGGTAAAGCATTAAAGCTGTTTCATACTTCCACATTGAATGTTGGCATATAATTTTGAGGTCGTGGGGCTATTGACGCAGTATAGGTAGTTAAAAGGACCGTAGGTCTATAAATAACCCTGGGGCAGGGCCTGAATTGAACTTGAATTGATTCCGATTAAACAGATGACTTAAAAGTGATTTTTCAATACTAGGAGATTTAAAGTTGATGATCACAGACCTAGAGCCTGCGCTGGGAACAATTCTAGATGCTGAGAGTAGCTCCACGAGCTTGGCGAGGGCGTGGGTCATCTGCCTGTGGCTGCAAGGGGGAGAGAATACAGGGCCTGAACGTGATCAGCATTTCTAGCCGCTGAGGGCTTCCGGACTGGGGAGCGGTGCGAGCACAGGTCAACCCATGGCACAATTATGAGGATCTGAAGATCGAATGGGCAATATTAGCTCTGGTGGTGACCCTGAAAGTGCTGTGGCTCTATGAACATGTATAGTGTGATGTGACACCAACTATTAAGCGAGTGTCATTTGTGACCTTGGCCGTGTTGCTGGGGCACTGGGACTCTCCTTGCTGGCTGCCGTCGCATCAACGAGCCCTGTCCTAATGGGCTGCAGCAGGGACCCCCCTCAGTACTACGGGAGTGAATTGCAATAACTGTGATCTGGTGTCATTGCAGCCTATGGTGGAGGGGCCAGCGGGGAACTGCAATATGCAAGCCTTCGAGCCCAGCGGAGCGAGCTGAAATTTTACTGTGCTCCTACCCCCCTACGCGAACCAGCAGAGTTCAGTTGCTGTGAGCACGTAAAACACCTAGGAGCATGGGAGAGGGAGAAATACAGTGACCACGACGTGGGCCTAAGAATGTGGGATACACTGATTGAGCTGCGTCCTGCCTTGTGGAGTGGGCATCTGTCATCCTACACACATACTAGCACGTGTGTTGAGACATGGCCATGAACCTTACACGATAATAATTGGTTGTGACAACATGGTGAAGACAGACAGAAGTCAAACGCGCTTGAACTTTGAAACCAGAAAGTCCTGCAGGGAATCGCAGGATGTCACAACAGAACATGAACATGCATCGGGCACCTCTGGAATGCCAACGCTGGAATCTACACTACTAACGGTGCAAACCAGTCTAAAGCCCATAGATGGGAAAATAGATACTCTCAATCTCCGTAAAGATCACATGTCTGCTAAATTGGACCAGCAGTCGACGTGAATCACAGCAGGGGTTCAAAGAATCTCGTCAACTGAAGATGATCTTCACGCAATCAGCACAAAATGCCTCAGTATGGAAAAGGTACTTGCCGTCATACAAGCGAAAAAAGAAGATCTTAAAGCGCACTCACGTAGAAATAACCTGCGCATAACGGGCGTGCCTGAATCAATGTGCATGGGGAAAATGGAGGCATATGTGGAGAAGATGCTGTAAAATTAAGAAATAATCACTGGAGGAGGTTTCATAAGATAAATAAGATTTAATCCAGAGAATGAAACAGTCCCATCCATCAAGTGGCTGAAGTCAGGTGCAACTGACTCTCACATCCACCAGAAGGTTCCAATCTTGTTGTACTCCATGGTGCTGCTCAAAGGACAACACTGTGAGGTGGTAATAAGCAGAATGTACAGTAGAAAGAATAACTACAAGTGTTAGGCACAATGTTACACACCTTCCTTCCATAATACAAAACACAAAAACAAAAACAGAAAAAATAGAAAACAACCTAAGATGAGAACATGTCCTAACGACCATGACACTAATTATTCATTACAAAATCTTTGAATTTTGAGGGTTTTATCCTGGTTCTCACACTTCCCCCCCGTAGAAGGTCTGTGGGCAAACCGCTCAAACCACTGGCTTCACTAGACGGATTGACCACAGAACGATCTCTCAGTACAGAAGTGTTTTTGATGACAACAACCCTGTTGAGATTCCAGATGCGGGAATCTTCAGTCTTAATGGCATTAGTTAACACTTTAACAACCTTGTGAGGTCTTTGAAACAACGCAGAAGCTTTGCACCCCAAAGGAGCCCTAATCATAACTAGATCACCAACATTAACCACAGTGGTTTTAACAGATTTTCTGACATCGTAGCTTTGCTTGCGTGCATCAACCTTTTCCTTTTCTTTATCCTTCCACAGATCTTCTTGAGAAGTCACATTTTCCTTTTTCTTAGACACAATATCATTGACCCAAAAAGGTGCCACAATAGTACTAGGAAGTCTCTTTTTAAGTAGATCAAAATTGTGCGTCCAGTTGTTGCGTGGGGAGTGAATCTATAAACCTCAACTTTTTTATTAACCTCTTTTCTCCAATCCAACCCATTTTGTTTTAACATAGAAATGGTTTCTTTAAGTACACGAATAAAACGTTCCACCATACCATTCGTTTCTGGATGATAAAGTGAACAGCGTTTGTGTTTGATGGAACAGTGCTGTAAAAACTCCTCCATTTCACCAGACACAAATTGGACCCCATTATCAGTCAATAAATATCCTGGAAGTCCTTCGCGTATAAAAACCTCCTTAAGAAAACAGATTACATGTTTAGTGTCAATGCTTTTCGTAAATTTGACTTCAGGCCACCTGGAGAACATGTCAATGAGGACAAAGGCATATATCTCTCCACCATCTCCAGAGACCGGACCCAAAATGTCTAATGCCAATTCTTGCCACGGGCCTTTTGGGCGCTCCCTAATGACCATTGGTTGAACCCTTGGCTTGAGGCATTTTTCACTCAGCGCACATGGTATGCATTCTCTAATAGCTCTCTCAACCTGAAAATCAATACCTGGCCACCAGTAATTGAGTCTTAGTCTCTCTTTGGTTTTAGACATTCCCTGGTGACCTTCGTGAGCTAATTCAATTAGTTTCCCACGAAACACCAACGGGGGAATTAGCTTAGAGCCTCTGAAGATAAAACCATCCACTTCTGACAATTCATCTCTAACATGCCAAAACTTTTCTAGCTTACAATCAGTTTTTTTTACTCCAACCCTTCATGATTGAAGAAGACAGCTTTCTCAGATCCTCATCAGACTTGCACTCCTCCTTCCATTTTTCCTCACTTATACCATCGTGTTCAATGGTGCAGACCCACTCATTCAACTCATTATCTTTATAGTTCACATCATCCTCATTGGTGGCTACAAGTCTAAAGAGAGAATCTGCAATGCAATTACGCGCACCAGGCAAATACTCAACATTAAAATCATAGGCTTGAAGACTTACGACCCATTTAGAAATTCTACTAGAAATACCATCAATCCCTTTTTGTTAAACACTTCGCATAAAGGTTTGTGGTCAGTTCTTACACTGAATTTAGTGCCCCAGAGCAAATTTTTAATTTCCTCGTGGCCCAGTGTCACGGCCAAAGCCTCTCTCTCAATTACAGAGTATCTAAATTCTGCCCCCTTTAAGCTCCTGGAGAGAAATAAAATCACATTAACCATGTCACCTTTTTCTTGCTGTATCACAGCTCCCAGACCTTTCATACTTGCATCAGTGATTAACACAGAACTCAAGGAGGGATCAAAGCTCCTCAGCTTGGGAGCTTTCCCCAGATGCGCTTTTAAGATATTGAATTCCTCTTCACATTGTGGAGACCACGTAAAGTCAACACCCTTGCACAACAAAGTCCGCATGCTCACGCTTTTTTCAGCAAACCCTTGCACAAACGTGGCATAGTATTCAGCCATACCAAGGAATTTCATTAATTTCTCCTTATTTGTAGGTGCAGCTAAATTTTGAATGGCTTCAATCAACTCTTGTTTGGGTTCTACACCATTCTCAGATATGGTGTGGCCAAGATAGTTAATGGAAGATCTCTTGAATTTACATTTGTCTAATCTCACTGTGAGATTGTGTTGAGTAAATCTCTCCAACACTTGTCTTACTCTTAAGTCATGTTCATTATCATCTCTACCAAAAATTAATACATCGTCTTGGTAAATTTTAACACCCGGTTGACCTCGCAACACCTTTTCTAACGCTCTTTGGAAAACTGAGGCGGCTGATACTAACCCAAACGGCAATCTCACAAATCTAAAAGTACCAAAGGGAGTAATAAAAGCCGTGTAGTCTTTGGAGTTTTCCTCTAACTTAATCTGATGATAAGCAGATTTAAGATCCACCGTAGAAAATACTTTTGCATCCTTCAACAGTTTAAGCATATCAGAGATCTTGGGAAGTGGGTACCTGTCAACAATCACATGTTTATTAAGTGCTCTTAAGTCTATGCATAGACGCAAACTTCCATCAGACTTGTGTGCTGCGACAACTGGCGCCAACCACTGTGTCCCTTCAACTTCTTCAATTATACCGTCAGACTTAAGTTTCTTTAACTGGCTTTCCATTTCTTCCCTCACAGAAAAAGGAACCCCACGAACTTTACTCGTGACTGGTACTGCACCTGGTAGTAACTTGATTTCATGTACATAATCTTTAAGACACCCTAGTTTGTTACTGAAAACTCCGGGAAAGGATGTCTTGAGATTGGTGGTGTAAGCCACATCAGCATTATTGATATCAATTATACTTACATTGAAATTTTCTTTTAGTAAAATAGGTGGATTGCTATTGGGATCCAACATAACACCTAGATCTCTCTGATGAAACCAACTTAGGATGCTATCTCCTTTGTGGGAAACATAAATTTTGCCTGAGATGAACCTCCTTTATATTCTATCATACCTTGAAAGTAGCCTAAAAGCTTAATTGGTTCACCACCATAAGCGAAAGGCTTGATGTCTGCTTTATAAATTTTTACCTTGTCCTTTAACCATTGCGAATAAAACATTTTAGAGACAATGGTTATTTTGGCTCCAGAATCAAATAGGACACGAGTGCCCTTGCTTTCAACCATTATCTCATCAAAAGGACCTTTTTTGCTATTATTGGAAATCTGTGAGACTATTTGGCCACAATCAAAATCAGAGTCAGAATCATCCTCAACATAACTGCTTTGAGAAATTAAATTCACTTTCGCTTTGTTTTTCTTTACTCTGCAAGCAGAATTAAAGTGCCCAATCTTTTTACAATTTGCACATGTGCTTTTTAGACCAGGACATTTCTTGTCGTTTGCTAAATGACCAATATTCCCACAACGAAAACATTTTGGTTGAAAGCTAGATTTTTGATAAGAGCGTGGAGCAATGTAGTCAGTATTAGATTTAAACCCCTTTTTTGAACCATTAGACTTAGGGGCCGATTCCGATTCAGGCCGGAAATCTCCCCGACCGAGCCGGACCCGGAGAGATTTCCGACCGAATCGGACCCTAGCAGTCCGACCGGACCCCCGAAGTGCGGCTCCGACAGCTCCTTGGAGCCGGACTGCGCGAGTCGGTCGGAGCGGTCGAGGTGCGCATCGTACTTACCCGGCCGGGGAACGTCTCCATTGCGCGGTGCGCGTCGTCCCCGTGCGAGTCGGTCGGAGCGGTCGGGTCCTGCGAACGAGTCGGTCGGAGATTTTGCGAGCGCACGCATCGTACTCGCTCGCCCGGACGCACGTACGACTCGGTCGGGAAATAGGGCTCCGAATCGGATCCGGTTAAGCCGAATCCGATTCGGTGCCCTACCGGCCGAGATCGGAATCGGCCCCTTAGAAGGAACTTTCACTTCATGTACAGCTTCACCAATATTTTCACGCTTTGTGATGATTTCCACACATTTTTGAGAATGCTCAATTTGCTTTGCAATTGCAATAACCTCATCTAAGGATGGCTCATCCTTCTGCCAAATGTCATCTCTCACCTTTTGTAAGTTACAACCCAGCATAAATTGGTCTCTAATTCGTTCTTCAAGTAGACCACCAAATTTACAAGAAGACCCTAATTTCCTTAAGGCTGTGATATAATTCTCTACTGTTTCTCCATCATTTTGGTTTCTACGACCAAAATGATATCTCTCTAAGATGGTGCTTACCTTAGGTAAGTAGTGCCTGTCTAATTTTAAAACACAAATTTCATATTCATTCAAACTGGAATCATCAATGTCTGGGAGATGATCATACACCTCTTGACCTTCTGACCCGAGACAGTGTAGAAGTAGTGCAGTCCTTCTTTCTGCACTAAGGTTAGTCCCACAAACCTTAGTATACCTTTCGAAAACTTTCTTCCACTTCCCCCACTTAATGGGTGGATCGCCAGGAGAAGAAAGAAAGAAAGGTGGTGTGGCCACATTTTGCATGGTGAAACAAATAAGGAACAGAAAGTTGACTGGGTAGAATAAATGAATTAAAACCCAAACAAAGAGAGGTAAGCCACAATGAGCAATGTTGTATATCACATGGCATTTACAATCACCATGCGGAATTATCACACAATGGTGTGCTATTCACAGCAACATATATATTTGACCTTTGATTTCAAACACCTATCAAATGGCATTTACAATCAGCATGGAAGATTATCACTCAAAGGTGTGTTATTCACAGCAACATAAATATATGACCTTTCATTTCACACACCTGAACACAGAAATGCTAATGCCATGATAAATATGGAGCGCTGTCTCTCTTACCGATAAGGTAGATAAGAGCACAGCCATTGGGGAAGCTTCGCGTTAACGATGAGCTAAAAATAACAAAACCCCCAAAGAACTAGAGCGCTGAGAATGAGAATCACCTAGAAAAAACAAAAACAAAAAAAACACATTCAAGATGGCCCCCACGTTACGCGCGAAGCGTGCAGCGTAACGTGACGACGTGACGTGAATAACAGAGTCCGAGGAGTAGAGAGAGATGATGGAGTTCCAGAAGGATGGCGTCAGGATTCCAACTTGAACGCGAAGATGATGTCGGTGCCTGAAAGTCAGTTGAAGGTATTTACTTTAGAACAGATGAGAGCGCGAGAAAATGTCGGGAGCTCCACCAATGGCGTCGGCGTCAGGATGACCGTTGTACTTGTAATCCACTTTTTGTATCGAAGACAGCACTCCAAGTTGGAGAATAGTCTCAAAACACTCCTTAGGCAGGGCAAAAAACACTTTGCAGTAGCGCAGATCTGCGGGCACTCAGTCCCCAAAGCGATGCAATGTGAGCAAAGAATAACAGGCCACCAGTTATTCAGTTTGAAGTGCAAGAACTTGTGAAACTCCTCAATCGCACATGAGTAAGATCTCAAGAGGGTCTTTGAAAATAAGGTGGGGGGAATTCACTCTTTATGAGCCCACATCGGCGCCTCCCAACACTTTATGGTTTCTCAAAAATAGTTAAAGGTGAGGCATGTGGCGGATGCTCATGCTAAGATCCCAAAAGTAGATTGTTTAAACTCACGTGAAGCCAAGGTAGGAGACGTGAAGGCAGAGAAGTAGAAAAATTCTTGGTGTTGAGTAAAGGTGATGTTGAATTAAGGGTGATGTTGAGACTGATCTTGATTCCTCTGGACACGCAGGATAGGTTTCACCAACTCGTCGCCAGTGTAAAATTAAGAAATAATCAGGAGGAGGTTTCATAAGATAAATAAGATTTAATCCAGAGAATGAAACAGTCCCATCCATCAAGTGGCTGAAGTCAGGTGCAACTGACTCTCACATCCACCAGAAGGTTCCATCTCCATGGTGCTGCTCAAAGGACAACACTGTGAGGTGGTAATAAGCAGAATGTACAGTAGAAAGAATAACTACAAGTGTTAGGCACAATGTTACAGATGCTGACCACAGTATTTGGTGCAGAAGCTCTGTCGCAGTTGCTTGTAGTGGAACACCGCACCACTTGCTCATAGTGCGACCTCCTCTAGGTGTGCTAAGGCCGATCATAGCAAAGCTGTTGAATTATCAGGACAGAGACACAATACACTGGCTGGCGCATGATAAACAAGATATCAGCTACCAGGAGAGACAGATAGCATTTTACCTGGACTTCAGAGTGGCAGTCCATGCGGCCCGCCGTGTGTTTCTGCCAGTGAAAAAGCAACTACAGAAGGCTGAGATACAATACGCCATGCTTTATCCGCCGTGGATTCTTGTGGATTACAAGGGGAAGCAGAGCATCTTCACCACTCCAAAAGCAGTGAAGCACTTCCTACGGAATCTAACTCCACGCAAGTGCTATCGACCCACGGACAAACCTGTTGAGGAGGCGGAATTGTAAACCGTGTTGTAAGTGCGGCTTCCTCAGTGGACTGGCGGAGGCCGTGCAGCGCTACACAGAGGGATGATGGAGGTGTGAACCTCTGTGGAACACTAGAAGCCCGCCTTCATCATGCGAATGGGGGCAATGATGGTGAGTCGTTGCTCATCCTGGCCACCTCTGGTTATTTGGAGGCACTGGGAGCCTAGCAACCACAGAAAAGGGAGCACCCCAAATGCTTCTGTTAAGTAAAACTCTCTTAGTTCAGACTGTCTGCTATGTGATGGTGTGTCAATTGTTTCCTGTTCAAAGTGGGAAAGTCTTTAGCAATGTTGCAATGCTGAAGTGGGAGGGGGAGTTTTAATGTTTGACATGTTAATGCACCTCCCAATTGTCACCCAGAATGTTGTTAGTTATATACACAATGCACCACAGAAGATATCACACACCGAATCATGTGTGTAAATGACATGGAGATGGCCAGAATAGGGGGTTGGGTAAACCTTATGTCTTGAAATATACGCAGGCTTAATTACCCCTGTAAAACCAGGCTGGTTCTTAATTACTTGGATAGACATGACATGCATATCACACTCCTCCGGGCTCTCACCTAACACTGATCACAGATAAAACAGTGGGTACTCACTGGCCGGTACAGAGAGGGCTTTAGAGGCTTGGAGAGACACACTGGGATGATCAATAGAAGAATATGATTGGTATTGCTGCTGCGCACATCAACACACACTTACCACCAACTGCAACTTGCGAATAATACACTTAAATTTTTTACACCAAATGTATTACACTCCTGTGAAACTTCGGAGGTGTGGGTTGCGAGACGATGCCACTTGTATATGATGTGGGGTGAGAGGAGGCAGATTTTCTACACCTGGCCTTGCCGTGCACAGCCATAAAAGGTTATTGGAATCAGGTAACAGATGCTCTCTCTGAAATGATGATGGATCAAGTACTATGTGATCCGGTCGTTTGACTGTTGGGTATGCTTAAGAGACTTAAACCAGCTAACAGGAAGTTTGTATCCGTCACCCAACTGCTGGCAAAATGCAGGGTGTCCCTCCATTGGGGCAGTAGGGCTAAGCCCACCAAGAAGAACTGGTTGACTGATATGATATACTGTAAGACCCAGTTGAAAATATATGCAGAAGAGCTACCTGGAGCGTAGAGACCCAAAGATTTCTGGGGCCCCTTGACAACATATTTGTTGGCACACTCAGAAGATGATTGATGAGAATTGAGGTGTGAGCTACCCAGAAGTAACAAATTGTCCACAGTTTTTGTAGTGGGCCTGTATGTGTACTGTTAAAATGCTATGGTTTGCATTAACATTTCTGGATTGACAGGTGATAGACGTGAGTGGGTGCACGTTTATGTTGTTTCTGATTTGTGATACATGCTGCTTTTGTATTCTCCTAAAAACCTGAAAAAAGAGTAGCTTCAGTACGTCTCAGAGGGACACACTCCCCTTCAAAGGAGGAGAAGTAGATGTAAAATGCGCCGCCTCCAGTGGGTCATCTCCCTGGTCTGTATCTTCCACTGGGCTTTCAGGGAGAGCCAGGGATACATCTACTGAAGTTCCCCTCTCTTTACAATGTAAACTATTAACAAGGCTTTTATACTCAGTACCTCTACTGGTTATGGGGCTTTCATAGGCCATAATCTCTCCAGAGGATACTTTCTTGGCAGCAGTAATTCTACCCTCTACAGAGCTAACCTCTGCGCTAATGGCCCCCATAGCATCGTCAAATAGCTTGTGATAGACTTAATCGCTAAGTTTTCTAGCCGGCAATTTGTTTTCCTCCTCCCCATAATGCAAGTGAGCCACAAAAAGAAGAAATAGATAGGTGCACACTGAACTGATGGCATAGGAGCTTCAGTGCCATTTGATGCACTGGCAAAGCCAATAGGTATGTGATTGGCCAGCAGCTTTTTAGGTTTCGCCTGCACAGCGCTTGCGCTCTGCTTGTGAAACCTATTGGATTAAATATATCTTAAAAGGAGCTTTAATTTTAATCCCACCCACTTGCTTTCCACTGGTTCCTGTGCTTGTCACTTACTTTTATTCCATTTCTATTGGCTGTAGCATGTTGTTTCCTGTTGTTTCTTTGTTGCTCCTCCTGTGCTTCTCTTATCGGTTTCCCGGCACCAAAGTACTGTTTTCATCCCCTTTGTGGGACTTTTTCAGCTCGAGCCTAGGCAGCACTTGTGCTCTCTCTAAGATATGCAAGTACCTCTTAGATCCCACTCTAAAGACGGTGAAACAGTAGTAGGAGGAGTCCTTCAGCTTCACCAACGTCTTCACTGCTGAGAGTTACCACAGCTCACAGTGCAGCTGCTCTGCTGGCTCCACAGCTCCTGTTCTCCAGCAGCTGACCACCGGCACCCTGGAGCTTTCTCTCAACACCTTCCTCCAGGTAACGCCCTTTTGTAGGCATCTGTTCGAATAGGGCATTTACCGCTGTGCTTTGCGCTTTTGAGCAACTTGTGGAGTACTCCTGCATTCATGCCACCCCTTCCCCGCCCCCAGCAGGAACTCTCCAGGCCGTCTCGTCTCCCTCACATGCATGCCTCTCTCTTTAGATATGCTTGCTGAACTATAAAAGCACGCATAGCTGGAGAGGCTTGAATGGGAAGCGCTCCATGCTTTCATGAGTACAGATAGCTGCGGGAGCCATAGAGACAGCAGGTGCTATAGCAGTAGGGCTAGGGCTTTAAGTGGACCGGGTCTCACAGGTGCTGAGCACCGGCAGTTTTTTAAAGGAGGCCTCGAAACGGGTCTCTATCGGGCTCTGTTTTGTTCCCTGGCACAGGCGGTCTGTTTTTTCCGGAATGCCTTGACAACAGGCACATCGATGTGCGTGTGCTCACACTGCTCACTTCTCACTAGTGGAGAAGTTACAGCATGACGTCATGCCAGGTGAGCGTTGTAGGAGAAGGGAAATCCTTTAAAGAGAGTCATTTTCTCTCTGGATTCCCCTTCTCTTTTTGAAACTCAGGAGCAGCAGCATTGTCGTGGTGTCACCAGGGCTTTAAGTGGAAGCTTTTTCAATATTATAAACAAGCCATAGTTGCTTCTTATTTATCTTATGCAACTAACAACCATTGACAAAGCCAATAGTCCTGACTTGTTGTAGGTATGATGTTACTTGTTGTGTCATATATCTGGATGCGATGATAGAAACAGCAAAATACAAGTCGGGCAGCACACTATGCTAAGCACAGATTTTTAGCTTACGTGTTTTAAGCCACGCCCTTAATTACATTGACCACGCCCCTTTGAGAGACCCCCCCAGTTTTTTGATCCCACTTAAAGTCCTGAGCAGTAGCGGCCCGTGGTGGGAGTGCTGCCGGGTGCTGACGTGGGGCGGGGGAGGGGCAGGGTGGTTGTAGTAAACTACGGATTCGGCCGATCAGAGTGCAAACATATAAACAAATAAGCGAATTTCGTTAGCGCGCTGCATCGCATTTGGCGATGCAGCGCGCAACGAAATTCGTTTTATTTATTTATATGTTTACTTACCTCTAATCGGCCGTAATCCGTAGTTTACTACCCCCGCCCCACGTCAGCGTCCGGCAGCACTCCCACCACGGGCCCCTACTGGTCCTGAGTAGGACTGTACATGTGGAGCGCCCTTCCAATGGAGCCTGCACAGCACTTGGGCTGTGCTTTTTTATCTAATCTCCCCTGCATAGTGGTAACCTAATCATTCTACGCCACAGCGCGTTTACATACTTATTTTTTCCCTTGCTGCATGCATTTTAAGTGTGCATGTCGGCACCGTTTTTTTTTCTTCTTTCATTTATTAATACACGAGGCTTGGAACACATCACGCTCCAAGGCTCACTTTCAGCCGAGCCCGCCCTCCACAAAGCCTGCAAGTTCATATCCTATCGCCTTACCATTTCCACGTTCTAGACGGCTTATGAGGCTTGTTGCGACAGGTTCCCTTTTGGTTCCCTAGTCTGAGTCTACTACTTCTCGTGATGCCCTTGTTTGACCCACTGAATTACTTGGTTTGCTCACGCAGTAATTACAAAACGCAGAGTCCACTTGGTCCCTTAGTCACCAAAATCTAGCTTTATTGATCCCCTGAACAGAGCAGCCCTTTTCTGCAACTTGCTGCTATTTTTGTAGAACCCGCCTGTAAAACGGATTTGGTGTTATCTTTTGAAGTCGCTATAATTGACACTTGGCAGCTAACCATCCCTCCTCATTCATACGTTCTTTAATTTATGTTGCTCAACTGCTCACCAAGCTAAAAAAAAAAAAATTAAATTATTAATAAACACATAGGCAAAACCTAATGCATTTACCAATGCTTGTTGGACTTGTTAATACTTGTTTTGTTTTGTCATGGTTTTTGCTAAACTTTATTGGTGGGGAAGCTGCTGGGATCTAGTCAAATAAAAAAAAACTATTGAGGAAAAACATTTTTTGCATTCAAAATAGACACGTTGCCATTATTGTCCCTGGCACTTAAAAAAACCACTTTGTCTGTGGTTGTGCTCCTTGTGAAATGGTAGAATGTCATCATTCACCGTGAATTTGGTCAATGGCTAAAGTGGGCTTAATCACTGCCCCAGCTGTAGTGAGAGGAATTAAGAAAATAATGACACAATAACGAACCAATGGATGACGAGGGCTCGCTCTATACATGTAATTGTAGTAAAATCGAAAGTTCTTTGTTAACACCAGAACTAAAAACAAGCCTAATTGGGCTTGCGCGTAACATTTTTAGGTTGGGTTCTTCGGCCTGAGCTATGGACTACATGAGTGCAAAAACAACAGTTGATGGACAGAATGCAGAACAATGTCATACATTCACCCCAGTACAGAGATCTGGGCCTAAATCCATCATTTTTTTGCTCACCATGCCATTCCAGTTTGGACCCAGCCATATGCAAATCAGTCTTGACCCTGTGCCTCATGGGAACAGTCCAGCCCGAACTGCCAAGCCAGGTCCTCCCTGGACTGGAAACAAGCATCCTAGGACCGGTTTCGGGTTTCACCCTCTTCAGCCAGGATAGCTTGATTCCAGTGGCATGGAGAGCACGGGACCCACGCCTGGGCATACCCGTCCCACTCGGGTGACAAATGCAAAAACAACAGTTGATGGACAGAATGCAGAACAATGTCATACATTCACCCCAGTACAGAGATCTGGGCCTAAATCCATCGTTTTTTGCTCACCATGCCATTCCAGTTTGGACCCAGCCATATGCAAATCAGTCTTGACCCTGTGCCTCATGGGAACAGTCCAGCCCGAACTGCCAAGCCAGGTCCTCCCTGGACTGGAAACAAGCATCCTAGGACCGGTTTCGGGTTTCACCCTCTTCAGCCAGGATAGCTTGATTCCAGTGGCATGGAGAGCACGGGACCCACGCCTGGGCATACCCGTCCCACTCGGGTGACAAATGCAAAAACAACAGTTGATGGACAGAATGCAGAACAATGTCATACATTCACCCCAGTACAGAGATCTGGGCCTAAATCCATCGTTTTTTGCTCACCATGCCATTCCAGTTTGGACCCAGCCATATGCAAATCAGTCTTGACCCTGTGCTCATGGGAACAGTCCAGCCCGAACTGCCAAGCCAGGTCCTCCCTGGACTGGAAACAAGCATCCTAGGACCAGTTTCGGGCTTCACCCTCTTCAGCCAGGATAGCTTGATTCCAGTGGCATGGAAGCACGGGACCCACGTCTGGGCATACCCGTCCCACTCGGGGTGACAAATGCAAAAACAACAGTTGATGGACAGAATGCAGAACAATGTCATACATTCACCCCAGTACAGAGATCTGGGCCTAAATCCATTGTCTTTGTGACTGGGGGTGAATGTTTGCATTGTCCAGCATTCCGTCCATCAATTGTTTCTTTTCCATATGTCGCCCTAAGAGGGAAGGGTATGCCCAGACGTGGGTCCCGTGCTCACTACACCACTGGATTCAAGCTAGCCTGGCTGAAGAAGGGTGATGCCCTGAAACCGGTCCCAGGATGCTTGTTTGCGGTCCAGGGAGGACCTGGCTTGGCAGTTCGGGCTGGACTGTTCCCACAAGGAACAGGGTCAAGACTGATTTGCATATGGCTGGGTCCAAACTGGGGTGGTGTGGTGAGCAAAAGAATGATGGATTAAACCCAGATCTTTGTGACTGGGGGTGAATGTTTGCATTGTCCAGCATTCCGTCCATCAATTTTTCTTTTGCATATGTCGCCCTAAGAGGGAAGGGTATGCCCAGACGTGGGTCCCGTGCTCACTACACCACTGGATTCAAGCTAGCCTGGCTAAAGAAGGGTGATGCCCTGAAACCGGTCCCAGGATGCTTGTTTGCGGTCCAGGGAGGACCTGGCTTGGCAGTTCGGGCTGGACTGTTCCCACAAGAGACAGGGTGAAGACTGATTTGCATATGGCTGGGTCCAAACTGGGGTGGTGTGGTGAGCAAAAGAATGATGGATTAAACCCAGATCTTTGTGACTGGGGGTGAATGTTTGCATTGTCCAGCATTCCGTCCATCAATTGTTTCTTTGCATATGTCGCCCTAAGAGGGAAGGGTATGCCCAGACGTGGGTCCCGTGCTCACTACACCACTGGATTCAAGCTAGCCTGGCTGAAGAAGGGTGATGCCCTGAAACCGGTCCCAGGATGCTTGTTTGCGGTCCAGGGAGGACCTGGCTTGGCAGTTCGGGCTGGACTGTTCCCACAAGGAACAGGGTCAAGACTGATTTGCATATGGCTGGGTCCAAACTGGGGTGGTGTGGTGAGCAAAAGAATGATGGATTAAACCCAGATCTTTGTGACTGGGGGTGAATGTTTGCATTGTCCAGCATTCCGTCCATCAATTGTTTCTTTTGCATATGTCGCCCTAAGAGGGAAGGGTATGCCCAGACGTGGGTCCCGTGCTCACTACACCACTGGATTCAAGCTAGCCTGGCTGAAGAAGGGTGATGCCCTGAAACCGGTCCCAGGATGCTTGTTTGCGGTCCAGGGAGGACCTGGCTTGGCAGTTCGGGCTGGACTGTTCCCACAAGGAACAGGGTCAAGACTGATTTGCATATGGCTGGGTCCAAACTGGGGTGGTGTGGTGAGCAAAAGAATGATGGATTAAACCCAGATCTTTGTGACTGGGGGTGAATGTTTGCATTGTCCAGCATTCCGTCCATCAATTGTTTCTTTTGCATATGTCGCCCTAAGAGGGAAGGGTATGCCCAGACGTGGGTCCCGTGCTCACTACACCACTGGATTCAAGCTAGCCTGGCTGAAGAAGGGTGATGCCCTGAAACCGGTCCCAGGATGCTTGTTTGCGGTCCAGGGAGGACCTGGCTTGGCAGTTCGGGCTGGACTGTTCCCACAAGGAACAGGGTCAAGACTGATTTGCATATGGCTGGGTCCAAACTGGGGTGGTGTGGTGAGCAAAAGAATGATGGATTAAACCCAGATCTTTGTGACTGGGGGTGAATGTTTGCATTGTCCAGCATTCCGTCCATCAATTGTTTCTTTTGCATATGTCGCCTCTAAGAGGGAAGGGTATGCCCAGACGTGGGTCCCGTGCTCACTACACCACTGGATTCAAGCTAGCCTGGCTGAAGAAGGGTGATGCCCTGAAACCGGTCCCAGGATGCTTGTTTGCGGTCCAGGGAGGACCTGGCTTGGCAGTTCGGGCTGGACTGTTCCCACAAGGAACAGGGTCAAGACTGATTTGGCATATGGCTGGGTCCAAACTGGGGTGGTGTGGTGAGCAAAAGAATGATGGATTAAACCCAGATCTTTGTGACTGGGGGTGAATGTTTGCATTGTCCAGCATTCCGTCCATCAATTGTTTCTTTTGCATATGTCGCCCTAAGAGGGAAGGGTATGCCCAGACGTGGGTCCCGTGCTCACTACACCACTGGATTCAAGCTAGCCTGGCTGAAGAAGGGTGATGCCCTGAAACCGGTCCCAGGATGCTTGTTTGCGGTCCAGGGAGGACCTGGCTTGGCAGTTCGGGCTGGACTGTTCCCACAAGGAACAGGGTCAAGACTGATTTGCATATGGCTGGGTCCAAACTGGGGTGGTGTGGTGAGCAAAAGAATGATGGATTAAACCCAGATCTTTGTGACTGGGGGTGAAATGTTTGCATTGTCCAGCATTCCGTCCATCAATTGTTTCTTTTGCATATGTCGCCCTAAGAGGGAAGGGTATGCCCAGACGTGGGTCCCGTGCTCACTACACCACTGGATTCAAGCTAGCCTGGCTGAAGAAGGGTGATGCCCTGAAACCGGTCCCAGGATGCTTGTTTGCGGTCCAGGGAGGACCTGGCTTGGCAGTTCGGGCTGGACTGTTCCCACAAGGAACAGGGTCAAGACTGATTTGCATATGGCTGGGTCCAAACTGGGGTGGTGTGGTGAGCAAAAGAATGATGGATTAAACCCAGATCTTTGTGACTGGGGGTGAATGTTTGCATTGTCCAGCATTCCGTCCATCAATTGTTTCTTTTGCATATGTCGCCCTAAGAGGGAAGGGTATGCCCAGACGTGGGTCCCGTGCTCACTACACCACTGGATTCAAGCTAGCCTGGCTGAAGAAGGGTGATGCTCTGAAACCGGTCCCAGGATGCTTGTTTGCGGTCCAGGGAGGACCTGGCTTGGCAGTTCGGGCTGGACTGTTCCCACAAGGAACAGGGTCAAGACTGATTTGCATATGGCTGGGTCCAAACTGGGGTGGTGTGGTGAGCAAAAGAATGATGGATTAAACCCAGATCTTTGTGACTGGGGGTGAATGTTTGCATTGTCCAGCATTCCGTCCATCAATTGTTTCTTTTGCATATGTCGCCCTAAGAGGGAAGGGTATGCCCAGACGTGGGTCCCGTGCTCACTACACCACTGGATTCAAGCTAGCCTGGCTGAAGAAGGGTGATGCCCTGAAACCGGTCCCAGGATGCTTGTTTGCGGTCCAGGGAGGACCTGGCTTGGCAGTTCGGGCTGGACTGTTCCCACAAGGAACAGGGTCAAGACTGATTTGCATATGGCTGGGTCCAAACTGGGGTGGTGTGGTGAGCAAAAGAATGATGGATTAAACCCAGATCTTTGTGACTGGGGGTGAATGTTTGCATTGTCCAGCATTCCGTCCATCAATTGTTTCTTTTGCATATGTCGCCCTAAGAGGGAAGGGTATGCCCAGACGTGGGTCCCGTGCTCACTACACCACTGGATTCAAGCTAGCCTGGCTGAAGAAGGGTGATGCCCTGAAACCGGTCCCAGGATGCTTGTTTGCGGTCCAGGGAGGACCTGGCTTGGCAGTTCGGGCTGGACTGTTCCCACAAGGAACAGGGTCAAGACTGATTTGCATATGGCTGGGTCCAAACTGGGGTGGTGTGGTGAGCAAAAGAATGATGGATTAAACCCAGATCTTTGTGACTGGGGGTGAATGTTTGCATTGTCCAGCATTCCGTCCATCAATTGTTTCTTTTGCATATGTCGCCCTAAGAGGGAAGGGTATGCCCAGACGTGGGTCCCGTGCTCACTACACCACTGGATTCAAGCTAGCCTGGCTGAAGAAGGGTGATGCCCTGAAACCGGTCCCAGGATGCTTGTTTGCGGTCCAGGGAGGACCTGGCTTGGCAGTTCGGGCTGGACTGTTCCCACAAGGAACAGGGTCAAGACTGATTTGCATATGGCTGGGTCCAAACTGGGGTGGTGTGGTGAGCAAAAGAATGATGGATTAAACCCAGATCTTTGTGACTGGGGGTGAATGTTTGCATTGTCCAGCATTCCGTCCATCAATTGTTTCTTTTGCATATGTCGCCCTAAGAGGGAAGGGTATGCCCAGACGTGGGTCCCGTGCTCACTACACCACTGGATTCAAGCTAGCCTGGCTGAAGAAGGGTGATGCCCTGAAACCGGTCCCAGGATGCTTGTTTGCGGTCCAGGGAGGACCTGGCTTGGCAGTTCGGGCTGGACTGTTCCCACAAGGAACAGGGTCAAGACTGATTTGCATATGGCTGGGTCCAAACTGGGGTGGTGTGGTGAGCAAAAGAATGATGGATTAAACCCAGATCTTTGTGACTGGGGGTGAATGTTTGCATTGTCCAGCATTCCGTCCATCAAATGTTTCTTTTGCATATGGACTACATGAGTGACATTTTGGGTTTAAGATTGGCAGTTTTTTAGGTAGGGTACCTTCGACCTGAGCTATGAGCAATCTGCATGACATTGTGTGGCAACACAACTCAATTATATCATAACTGAGCATTTTGTGATTTAATAATCAATAACGAGGGAAATCGTGTCCAATATTTTATTTATATGTTGTTTAAAGGTATGACATGTCAATAATACGTTTGAAAGAGGGCATCTTAAGGAAAGGTCCTCAGCTATTTTTTAACATATAAAACAAGAAACTAGCTGCATCTGTTTGCATTCACATCTCTATCATTTTCTAGCATCACTAGTGATTTTGACCAGGTAACTAAACCAGCCGTTTTTTACCTGTGTTGAAATTGACAGTGCCACTTGCTCTCTAGTCTGTCGCTCCCAAGCGTACTGAAAGCCAAGCTTTACCCTAGTCAGACATTCACCAGAACGCAGCTGCAGCATGGCTAGCAAAGGGGAAAGGCTTGAAAGCGACAGTCGTATAAAGACACTATACATTATGTCAAGGCTTAGTCAAAATTCAATCCGCGAAGGTATACTAAAATATTCGTGCACAATGCAGTGAATAAAACAAAATAGAAGTCTTTCTCAACCTCTCTTATGTTGAATATCTCTGCTTGGAGCATTCCCTCTCTCCCCTTCTAGCTATGTCATGCTCGCGCGCACACACACACAAAGCCCCATACATGCAAGCACACAGAAAAACACAAACGCGCGCACACACGCCCACGCACACAGAAACACACTAACTCACAAACAAACAATAAACACACACACATCAAATTAGAAACGTAAACGCTTCTATTGATTCTTGGCATTATCCAGAGAATTCCAGAAAGATGAAAAAGCGTTATCTGAAGCGCCATTCTTCTTGCTGCAACTACAGCATTGACATTAAAGGGTATGAAATGAGTTGAGGAAAAGCAAGAGATTTGTTTAATTTGGCGTTTTGACTGCAAGTGGCTTAGTTTGAGATAAGCTTAGTTGGGACATCTGGTTGATTTAAGAAGAGCACATAGGCGCCTGCCAAGTCAAAGAAAGGGTTAAGGGGACAGTTTATGTTCGAATGGTATGCTCTGATTTTAACTGTGCTATCATTGGAATATAATTTATCTGATGGACGCTGCTGCACAAAAGGTCCAGGAAAGAAATAATATTCACTTGTCAGCTGTCAAAATAGAACATGAGAAGGGAACGCTGTCTGCGGTCTGCCATATTTAATGTTCCTTAAAAGGTAGATTATACATACAGTCTAGAGAACACGACAGCGTCCAGTCTGACACCCTGGCCTTTTACTTGGATTTAGAATCTCGTGGGACAGTATGTTCTATACCACAAGGTCAAACTGACATGATCAAAGCAGGCTGAATGAATTATAGTAGAACTGGTGGTGCACTTTGTGCAGACTCCTCGGTGTATTTTGCCAAATGTGGTATCATGCAATTAAAAAAAACAATCTGATATCTATTAGATGCACTTAGAAAGTTTTTATTTGTGTCAATTAGGTACAGTATGCCCCTCAGAAATGCAGTGATACATGCTGAACTGTCTCTGCTCCAATGGAAAGAACATGCGAATAAAAAGAAACTTAGAATATGCTTTTGAAATCCTGGCACATTCGTTTGACACGAGCATTTCCTTCAATTACATGTCTGTGGTTTGTATTTGCAACAAAGACATACAGCACAAGGTCGCTGAAGTAGATCCTTGTAAGGAGAATGGACGACTGGTCAAACTTCATATACAGACTGGGGTTGCCACCGGGCTGATCTCATACCTGAATGACCGGTATTTTTATGGAAAATCACATAACCCTGGTATTTTCCCCCTTATCATTAAATGCTTTAAACGGTAAATATAATAAAACCACATCTAAATGTATCCCACTGTTGCCTTAACAATCCCTGACTGATAATTTAAGCAAACAAAGACGGAAGGGCGTTGTTAAAAATAAATATAGATGCATTGTTTCGCTCTTTGTTTTACTTTTCCAAAATTTTCAATAAAAACTATTTGAAATCAAAAAAATAAATATAGATGATTTCATGTATAGCTCTACTAAAGTATTAAGCTAAATGAAGCTGAACTCGGACAAGACGGAGGTCCTCATCCTTGGCTCCAACCCTTCAGCCTGGGACGACTCCTGGTGGCCGACATCACTGGGAACAGCCCCGACACCCACCGACCACGCACGCAACCTAGGGGTCATCCTCGACCCCACCCTCTCCATGACTAAGCAGGTCAACGCCGTTTCCTCATCCTGCTTCAACACCCTCCGAATGCTCCGCAGGATCTTCAAGTGGATCCCCACCGAAACAAGAAAAACAATCACCCAGGCCCTCGTCACCAGCAGGCTGGACTACGGAAACGCCCTCTACGCAGGAACGACGGCTAAGCTCCTGAGACGGCTGCAACGCATCCAGAACGCCTCTGCACGTCTTATCCTCGACATCCCCCGCCGCAGCCACATCACACCCCACCTGAGAGACCTGCACTGGCTCCCTGTCAACAAGAGGATAACCTTCAAGCTCCTCACCCACGCACACAAAGCACTCCACAACTCCGGACCAGCCTACCTCAACAGACGACTCAGCTTCTACACCCCCACCCGCCAGCTCCGCTCCACCAGCCTCGCCCTCGCCACAGTCCCCCGCAACCGGAAAACGACCGCCGGCGGCAGATCCTTCTCCCACCTCGCCGCCAAGACCTGGAACACCCTCCCCACCAACCTTCGGCAGACCCAAGACCTACTGGCCTGCAGAAGACTCCTCAAGACCTGGCTCTTCGATCAGTAGCAGCACCACCCCCCTCTTCCCCCAGCGCCTTGAGACCCTCGCGGGTATGTAGTGCGCTTTATAAGTGACCTGATTGATTGATTGATTGATTGATTATGTCCGGCCCTTTGCAGTATCTTAACAAGAGAATTGATGGCCGGTATTTTTCTCTGGGAAAGGTAGCAGCCCTAATCCAGACTCAACGTTTTTTAATTATTAAACAGTTATCTTCCCAGGTGAAATATAAAACATGAGAAATCCTTTCTAAACTTGCAGAGCACAAACAAGTATTGCTCTACAGATGAGGAGGTAACAGCCGCATTTAAAGAAATTGAGCAATTAAGACTCTGCACACAATTAAATATGGATTTGGGAATCTCCCATCCTTTTTAAACTCTGATATCTTCTTTTCATACATCTTCTTTATTTTTCTTCACTCCCAAAATAGGCAGAACTTTTTAAACCGCAAGAACTCCTCTATTTAAATGTACTGGTTTCCGAATTCCCACTTCCCTTGCAAGACACTTACCAATTCGAAATTTTAATTTCGTCATAAATATCCCCTCTTTTTCATGGCTATAAAGCTCCTCATTGTCATGGATGCTTCATGAGCGACACTCATCCTCATTAAAGACCTGTCATAATTCAGCAGAGCAATAAAAGCCTCTGATAACCTGCCTTAGTGAGTAACAATGAGAATGTACTTGTCTGCGTACCTGTAAAGGAAGCCTATTGTGTGGATATAATCAACATATACAACACTCATGTTGATTTTCATGGAAACCCTCAAGTACTCTTCGCACTTTTAAGTTGCCTTACAGAGGCGCTGGGTGGCATGGGTGATGCTAGTCAGAACCTGGTAATATTATGTGAGTTCCGTAATGTAGCATTTACTAAAAGTTGCCTAGGCATCAAGTTGGTAAAGATCTTAGGCAGGGCTGGAATGGCCGTAGCAGGCACTAGGCGTTTCACTGGTGGGCCGGAGGGGTGGGTGCTGGTTTTGTGGGCGTGGGGACTGGTTTTGTCACTGGGGGCCGGTTTTGAAGCAGTGCTGCAATATCGGCCCCATGTAACAAAAGCGGGAGTGGTGCTTCTTACTAGGACCCCGCCCCCCACTCCCAGGGCCAGTCGAGCAGCAATCTGCCTGGCGCTGATCTTAGGGTCTGATTTTGGCTGACAGGGTAATCTGCCACAAACAAAATGGATTACCCTGTTTGTGACAGCCTTGGTCCGCCAGCTCGGCACCGAAAACCATCAGTTTTCTGATGGCAGTGCCTCTGCTGGCTCCACCATTAAAAAACTTACTCTGATGCCATGACGGAGTAGGGGTTGTAGGAATAATGGTGTCAGATTACCCGTTCTATTTAGAGCAGACAGTCTGATGGCCTTTTTTCCTGTCTGTACCCATCATATAAAACCTGTTGATCAGGAAGATGGCCTGACGGGCCACGATGGAGGTCGCTCCTTGTTAGAGCTCCCTCCAGCCATGCCAAAACCGACTTCATCCTGGTGCTGACAGGCCCGGCAGGTCAGCTGGAGCCTGCCAGCTGAGATCCCCAGGAGTGCAGCACATTTTTGTTCCCCGTGGCGGCCGCAGCAGCTGGCAATCTGGCATACAAGGACCTCGGCGAAGGAGCCGTTGAGGCCCAACATGGCGGCCACCTGAAGAAGCATTGTTCACAGCGACCACGGGGCGCATCAAATTACGCACTGGGGGCCCGTGGGGGTTAGAGCTCCCCTCCTTCTCGCTCCCCTTCTGGACTGAGGCAACACCAGGCCACAGCAGTGAAAACCAGGCAGTGTGAGCCTTGGGACCGGGACAGTTGACCCCTTTAAGATCAGTGTGAGCTGCACATTTCTACGGAGCCTGGCCGCACACGAAGGCTACGTGGGACCAGACTACTATCAGCAACAGAGTGGAGGCGAGCACTCCGAGGGGCTGCGGAGGTGCTGTGGCCCCCCCTTTTATTCTTTTCAGGAACCCTCAGTCCCCCCTTAGGCCATATGGTTCATGGCTGGGTCTGGCCCACTGGGGACTTTTTACAACACAGGAGCCTGTGCAGTGCGGGAACAGGACTGAATGCAGAGCTGTTGAGGGTAGGGGGTTGTCTTGGCGGTCAGTAAGTTATTGGGAGGCTCTTGTTCAAGGGAGCCCCTCTCTTTCCTTTCCATTTCCCCTCACTATGGATTATCAGTGTATCAGTGGCAACGAGGACCGATGGGGTGGAGGACTGGAAGCCTGCACTGGGCAGCACCTATGGGGGACAACGACGACGCACTCTAGCTGCACATGCTGCCCGCCCAGACCTGGTGGTGTAACCGGGCCATTGAGTAGTGGATGGGCCTTACTCTGCACTCTGGAGAAGCGAAGTAAGTGGCTGGGCCTCAGTTGCGGTTCTGGGGCCTAGTTGAGGTGGTTTCACCATGGGGTGCGACAGACCCGAAGGAGCACAGAATCAATCCAAGGTGGAATGGTATACAACCCCGTCATTGACCGCAAGAGAGAACGCAACCTGGCACCCCCCCCCCGAGATCCCCTCCCGAGCGGGCATATCCGGAGCCATTCTGTTGGCCATTCAAGCCTCTTGGAGGGTGCTAGAGACCAAGGTTGGCGAGGTGGTAGTGGAGAGGTACCTTCTGCAACAAGTGTAACCACAACGCCCAGAGTATATCTGGGATGAGGGAACCAGAGGCACGGGGTACTGGGAGTCAGCAGCCTCCAACATAAATGTTTAAACACAAAAGAGCTGCTACCAGTGGGGTGAACTACGTGCAAATGCTTCTAAATTGGTGAGTGTAGGTGTCTCACAAAAAGTGAAGGACTGGTCTCACACACCACCAGGTGTCATGCTTCATCATAGACCAGTCCTCGCCCTCTAAAACCATGGTTTGATAGAGGGCGGGCATACACCTGATGACAGGGATGCACTTCTAAACTAAGTGGGGGCCCTTATAAAAAAAAATGAGTTAAAAAGCCATTACAGATGTCAAGTTAATTTAATATTGCCGGCATCCGTATGGTATTAAAACATAAGGTTATCGGTAACTGGGGATATTATTGTCCCCCCACCGATATCAATAGGGTCGACATGTTTCTGCCAGGTGGCCCAGTAGGTTCCGCGGCATTCATCAGGACCTAAGTGAAAAGGTTGAGGGCTCCACTCTTACCAATCTGTGGTGAGAGGGTATCCACTGTGTGGGGTGACAGGATCACACTCCACTGCGAAATAGCCTTTGTATCTAGTCCCTGTAAGAAAAACAACAGTTTGTGTGGCGAAACAAAGCACAACATAGAATTCACACTCAGCCTCATGCGCAGATAACTAATTGTGAGTGGCTACAAGTGGAAAACTAAGTGTCAGTCATCTGTGACTAAAACAAACATGGAGGGATGTACCTCCACATTGCTTACCCTAAAGTTGGGACAGAGTGCCCATAGGAGGGTGAGGGCAGGAGACCCCTTTGGTCCAGCGCTGAAAATAAAAATGAGGAGAGAAACGACAGAATGCCTAATGTTAACAGGGTGCGTGGCATTTGTTAAGTGGTACATATATTAAGTTTCCATGATTTGCCAGGTTCGAAATACCTGAAAAGGAAAAAGAGAAAACAAGCACAATCTTCAATCACACATTCACACTCTTACTGATACGTGATGCGATCTCCGCTGCTGCGCCTATGTGTGTGCTCCTCCTCTCCTCGATGTGGAAGGACTGAAGTGGCCTCTGGCTATATATAGTATATTGGCGCTCCTTAATTAGGGCCATTAGTGGAAATAAGTACCCTAATTAACTGCCGGCAAAAAGGATCCGGTGTCTCACAAGTCGCGCTGAAAAAGATCAAGAATACTGCCTGACCTTCCAAATAAGGACTTCCGGTTAATACGCGTGCATTTAGTGACGTAACAACCTGAGTGCTGCCCATGTCAATCAGTGACTGGGCGTGCCGGTATAAAAAGTGTCTGGTATATGATGCATGCGCATAGCAGCGGGCATAGTGCGCATGCGTCGTGATATGAGACGCATGTACTGCCGCGGTAAAAAGATACGTGCATTAGTAACGTAACAGCCTGAGCAGAGCCCACGTCAACCAAAGGCTGGGCGTGGGGATTTCATAAGAGTGTGAAAATATGGCGCATGCGCCTTGCGGCCGATGTTGCGCGCATGCGTCAGTGAGTGAGATGTATGTACTTTAGCGCAATAGACGATCTCTCATGCTAAGTATCTGGCACATGATATGATACCATAAAAGCCCAAAAGCGGTTGCATTAACAACTAAATCCAAAACGCAGGAACAAGTAGTGGGTCAAGAAGCACCCTAATCACAAACAATGTGCAATAACGGGGAGTATAGTTATTATAAGAGATAAAGTTGCTACATACAACTAACTGGTCAGAGATGCGGTATGTAATTTTCAAAGGACAGTGGTACATGTTATTTGGCTAATTGTAGCCATGGAATCTCATCGTTAAGACCTTCTTTCCATGTTCGGAGGCAATACACCCATCTCTGCTCCCTGATATGCAGAGGTCTGGTCAGATCCGCTCTTTGTTTTTTCATTACTTCAAGGATCACCCATTTGAGATCTGTGTCTTTATGGTTATGTTCCATGAAGTGTCTGGTCAGTTTCGTGTTGGTCTTTTTACACCGTATTGTGCTGCGATGTTCATTGATGCGAGTCTTAATTTTACGTGTGGTCATGCCCACATATTTCAAGTTACATGGGCATGTCAAAAGGTACACCACATTTTCGGTGTTGCAGTTCGAGAAGTTATTCAGCAGCCAGGGGCGTGTTGTACCAATGTCTACCTCCTTGGTTGTCAGAGTTAATGGACATGCTACGCAGTTGCCGCAGGCGTAGTGACCTCTGGGTCTTTGTGTGTTCCAGAGGGTCACTTGATTATCCATCGTTATTGGTGGGTCCTTAGCATGTACCAGTTCGTCCCGTAAATTTCTGCTTCTTTTGAAAGCAAAGAGTGGAGGTTCCCAACGTTTCCCTGCACCGTGTAGGATGTGCCAGTTTTTTCTTATAATTTTCTGGACAGTGTTGGAAACTGGTGTGTATGTTGTTACACACACAACCCGGTTATTTTTCTCTTTTACGTTGTCTTCAAGCAGGGCATCGCGGTTGTTATTGCTTGCTCTCTTTTTCGCTTTCCTAATCATTTTTCTAGGATAGTGACGTTTGAGTAATTTCATCTCCAATGTCTCTGCTTGTGCATGAAAGTTTGTGGTCTCTGAACAATTTCTGCGCACCCGGAGGAATTGGCCTACTGGCAGGTTGTTCCGTAGGGCCTTCGGGTGATAGCTGTCATATAGCAATAAGCTATTTTTGTCAGTTGGTTTGTTGTGTACCTTGGTACTAATGCCATCTGGGTTCATTGTAATGTCTAGGTCTAGAAAGATGGCATGGTCTTTATTGATAGAGTGGGTGAATCTCAGATGTTGGTCTTTGGTGTTGACCCACTCCACGAAGGTTCTGGCTGTTTCCTCATCCCCTCGCCAGACGATAAAGACATCGTCAATGTACCGTTTCCATGTTCTGAGATTTTCCAAAAATGGGTTGCTGGCATGGAAGATATGGTCCTCCTCAAATTGATGCACATACAAGCATGCCAAACTCGGGCGAAGGTACTGCCCATAGAAGTTCCGGTAATCTGGTGATACAGTACTTCCTCGAATTCAAAAAGTTCTCAGTTAAAGCTATCTCCGCGCATTCCATGATGAAGTGCTGTGGTGTAAGGAAATTCCATTCTGTATTTAGTAAAATGTGTTCAACAACCTCTAATGTACGCATTTGGGGAATGCTTGTGTATAATGACTCTATGTCCATAGTAATGAGTAGATCTTCTGCATAGTTCGTTTCCAAATCTCTCAAGAGGCAGAGTACATCTTTTGTGTCTCGTAGATAGGATCTTGATTTTTGTACGATAGGTTTAAGAAACCAATCACAGAACTGTGATAACAGCTCGAGAATTGATCCGATCCCGGATACAATTGGTCGGCCTGGTGGAGGTATTTTCTCCTTATGAATTTTCGGAAGGGTGTAAAATCTCGGTATTCTTGGTGATTCACTCACCAGGAAGTCGGCCTCATGTTTTGTAATCCAGTCGTTACACAGCGCTTCATCCACCATGCCTTTGATCTTAGTAGACAGGCGGCGGGTCGGGTCGTCTGAGTACTTCTCATAGCTGGTAGCATCAGAGAGAAGACGGATACATTCCTCCTGGTACATTGATTTGTTCATCAGGACAATCGCTCCCCCTTTATCAGCTGGTTTTATTGTGAGCTCAGTATTGTTTTTTAGTTTCTCCAGTGCTATTCGTTCCCGGTTCGTCAGATTTTGAAAGCCTTTCTCTTTCTTCAAGTTGATTTCTTCTATCTCTTTGAGTACCGCCTGCTCAAACGCGAGTATATGACAGGGGATGGTCTGAGTTGGTGGCACAAATGTGGACTTCTTTCTGAGACCAGTATCGGTCTTTTCACCTTTTTCATTATTCGATTCACCGAAGTGGTTGCGGAGTTTTATCTTCCTAAAGAATTGCGCCAGTTCGGTATTTAGTACAAATGGGTCGTTCGTTGGTGTAGGAACAAAAAGGAAGACAAAAAAGGCAGAACCCAAGAGTGCAGTGGGAAGATCAGACTCCGGTCGCAATGGGAACAAGGAGCAGAGGGAGAGGGAACGGCCCGTCAACCAGCAGAGAATGACAAACATCGTCAACTTAAGCGATTACACCCTCTCTGACGATGAAGAAACTGTCCTCTCAAAGGGTTTAGGATTTGTTCCTACACCAACGAACGACCCATTTGTACTAAATACCGAACTGGCGTGGGTGGGTCAACACCAAAGACCAACATCTGAGATTCACCCACTCTATCAATAAAGACCATGCCATCTTTCTAGACCTAGACATTACAATGAACGCAGATGGCATTAGTACCAAGGTACACAACAAACCAACTGACAAAAATAGCTTATTGCTATATGACAGCTATCACCCGAAGGCCCTACGGAACAACCTGCCAGTAGGCCAATTCCTCCGGGTGCGCAGAAATTGTTCAGAGGCCACAAACTTTCATGCACAAGCAGAGACATTGGAGATTAAATTACTCGAACGTCACTATCCTAGAAAAATGATTAGGAAAGCGAAAAAGAGAGCAAGCAATAACAACCGCGAAAAATAACCGGATTGTGTGTGTAACAACATACACACCAGTTTCCAACACTGTCCAGAAAATTATAAGAAAAAACTGGCACATCCTACACGGTGCAGGGAAACGTTGGGAACCTCCACTCTTTGCATTCAAAAGAAGCAGAAATTTACGGGACGAACTGGTACATGCTAAGGACCCACCAATAACGATGGATAATCAAGGGACCCTCTGGAACACACAAAGACCCAGAGGTCACTACGCCTGCGGCAACTGCGTAGCATGTCCATTAACTCTGACAACCAAGGAGGTAGACATTGGTACAACACGCCCCTGGCTGCTGAATAACTTCTCGAACTGCAACACCGAAAATGTGGTGTACCTTTTGACATGCCCATGTAACTTGAAATATGTGGGCATGAACACACGTAAAATTAAGACTCGCATCAATGAACATCGCAGCACAATACGGTGTAAAAAGACCAACACGAAACTGACCAGACACTTCATGGAACATAACCATAAAGACACAGATCTCAAATGGGTGATCCTTGAAGTAATGAAAAAACAAAGAGCGGATCTGACCAGACCTCTGCATATCAGGGAGCAGAGATGGGTGTATCGCCTCCGAACATGGAAAGAAGGTCTTAACGATGAGATTCCATGGCTACAATTAGCCAAATAACATGTACCACTGTCCTTTGAAAATTACATACCGCATCTCTGACCAGTTAGATGTATGTAGCAACTTTATCTCTTATAATAACTTTACTCCCCGTGATTGCACATTGTTTGTGATTAGGGTGCTTCTTGACCCACTACTTGTTCCTGCGTTTTGGATTTAGTTGTTAATGCAACCGCTTTTGGGCTTTTATGGTATCATATCATGTGCCAGATACTTAGCATGAGAGATCGTCTATTGCGCTAAAGTACATACATCTCACTCACTGACGCATGCGCGCAACATCGGCCGCAAGGCGCATGCGCCATATTTTCACACTCTTATGAAATCCCCACGCCCAGCCTTTGGTTGACGTGGGCTCTGCTCAGGCTGTTACGTTACTAATGCACGTATCTTTTTACCGCGGCAGTACATGCGTCTCATATCACGACGCATGCGCACTATGCCCGCTGCTATGCGCATGCATCATATACCAGACACTTTTTATACCGACATGCCCAGTCACTGATTGACATGTGCAGCACTCAGGTTGTTACGTCACTAAATGCACGCGTATTAACCGGAAGTCCTTATTTGGAAGGTCAGGCAGTATTCTTGATCTTTTTCAGCGCGACTTGTGAGACACCGGATCCTTTTTGCCGGCAGTTAATTAGGGTACTTATTTCCACTAATGGCCCTAATTAAGGAGCGCCAATATACTATATATAGCCAGAGGCCACTTCAGTCCTTCCACATCGAGGAGAGGAGGAGCACACACATAGGCGCAGCAGCGGAGATCGCATCACGTATCAGTAAGAGTGTGAATGTGTGATTGAAGATTGTGCTTGTTTTCTCTTTTTCCTTTTCAGGTATTTCGAACCTGGCAAATCATGGAAACTTAATATATGTACCACTTAACAAATGCCACGCACCCTGTTAACATTAGGCATTCTGTCGTTTCTCTCCTCATTTTTTATTTTCAGCGCTGGACCAAAAGGGGTCTCCTGCCCTCACCCTCCTATGGGGCACTCTGTCCCAACTTTAGGGTAAGCAATGTGGAGGTACATCCCTCCATGTTTGTTTTAGTCACAGATGACTGACACTTAGTTTTCCACTTGTAGCCACTCACAATTAGTTATCTGCGCATGAGGCTGAGTGTGAATTCTATGTTGTGCTTTGTTTCGCCACACAAACTGTTGTTTTTCTTACAGGCACTAGATACAAAGGCTATTTCGCAGTGGAGTGTGATCCTGTCACCCCACACAGTGGATACCCTCTCACCACAGATTGGTAAGAGTGGAGCCCTCAACCTTTTCACTTAGGTCCTGATGAATGCCGCAGACCCTACTGGACCACCTGGCAGAAACATGTCGACCCTATTGATATCGGTGGGGGGACAATAATATCCCCAGTTACCGATAACCTTATGTTTTAATACCATACGGATGCCGGCAATATTAAATTAACTTGACATCTGTAATGGCTTTTTAACTCACTTTTTTTCTATAAGGGCCCCCACTTAGTTTAGAAGTGCATCCCTGTCGTCAGGTGTATGCCCGCCCTCTATCAAACCATGGTTTTAGAGGGCGAGGACTGGTCTATGATGAAGCATGACACCTGGTGGTGTGTGAGACCAGTCCTTCACTTTTTGTGAGACACCTACACTCACCAATTTAGAAGCATTTGCACGTAGTTCACCCCACTGGTAGCAGCTCTTTTGTGTTTAAACCTTCTGCAACAAGCCTTAAGAGCGGTGGCTGATAGATTGGCTGAGGGATGGGCTCAGTGGTGGAGGAAACTTTAGGGGACCTGCAGGCTAAGGTAACACAACTGTTGAGTGTGACACGACGCCTGACGGAGAGGGTTGAGGATGTAGAGAATTGGGCAAGATGCTGTAATCAATGCTTCGTGGGGTTTTTAGAGGGCATGGAAGGGGTGACACCGGAGCGCTTTCTAAAGGAATGGAGTTCGTCTTTGGTACCGCTGACCAATTGTCCACATGTTTTGTGATTGAACGGGTGCACAGATCCCTGGCATCCAGCCCCCCCTCGGGGACTCTGCCCCATCCGTTTATAGCCAAAATACTAAACTATATAGAGCAAGATGATATCCTGCAGGTGGTCCACCAGGCTAGGTACTTGGTTCACTGAGCCCAACGAATCATGATTTTCCTGGATTATACCAGAAAGGTGCAACTGGCCAGGAAATGTTATGACAGGGTCAAGGCCCAGCTTCGCACTTAAAATACATTTTGATGTTTCCCGCAAGTTTGTGGATTATTCATAATTCTAAGAAAGTTTTCTTTGATACACTGAAGGCCGCTTGGGAATGGGCAACAGAACAGCAGGCCCTGAAGCCGCACCCAGTGCCTGACTGGGGGGATCTGCCTAAACTGGGGACTTCTGGAGGCATGGGGGTGGACTCCTGACCCGCAGAAGGAGATCGAGGCAGCACGGCCGCCAAGGGGCGGGATTGGATGCTGCCTCTGTGCTGGAAGACCAGGATCCTGGGTCAGGGCCAACTGGTTCCCAAAGCTTGGTGGCCTCCCAAAGACAGCCCTCCCAGGCGTCGGCTCATGATCTGTCAGCAGACTCAATGGACAGGGCCTAGGACCACCCTGATTCTTTTCTTTCTTTTCATATTCTGTCAGCACCAATGTCTCCTTGCAATGTGATGTGATGACGCAGACCCTGTGGGGAGCATATAGTTGACCTCTCGCCTACATTATGTTCTTATTGGGGTGGGTGGAGGACAGATGCTTCAGGGGGGAGGTGTGGGGGGGAGAGGGGTTGTTTGTTTTGTTTTGTTTCTGTTTTCGGTTAATTGTTTACTGAGTGATGACAGGGGATACCCCAGGCACACTGCATATTCACATCTTCCTTGCCCGAGATGGGCTATACTAGAATGCACAGGGGACACTTTAGCTGAAAATGCTCCAACCATCTACCATGGCCCCCTAAACACTGATGACATGGAACGTCAATGGCCTTAACAATCGTATTAAACAAGGAGCAGTACTCCGGTTCGCGAAACGGCATGGCCCTGTGGTTCTACTGTTGCAGGAAACTCACCTACTTGGCAATACCTGCCCCTTTCTAGCCTGTTATGAATTCAAAAGAGTCTTCCATGTGGGGCACACCAGGGGGTTTAGAGGCACTGCGGTGCTAATTTATAGAACGTTCCCGTTGGTGGTCTCAAAGGTTGATCTGGACCCCCTGGGGCGATATGTATGTGGTGGTGGTGGGTACACTGCAGGGACACCTCTACCATTTTCTCAGTGTTTATGCTCCACCCACCCTAGTGCATAAGACTATGGAGGAACTGCGAGCACAGAATATTTGACTCCCAACCGACCTAACCTTTATTGGTGGGGATTTCAGAATTATTATGATTACTTGGGAGGACTCCCTGGGACTGGGTGCATCCGGAGAAAGGGAAAGTAAGGGACTGCACAGTTGGTCAGAGGGCCTTGGCCTCTGTGACGCCTGGAGGGTACAGAACCCTGGGATAACGGCTAACACCCACCACTCCACGGCCCATAAATCCTTGCCCCCTACTTCTTCTGGCATCCGATTTGCCCGGACCTCTGGATCTCATATTCTGCCCAGAGGGAGTTTGGACCATGGGCCGGTGACTCCTCTATTTGGTAAGCAACTGATCAGCCAGCCCGATGTGGAGGCTTAATACCTAGTTTTTGCAACAGTGGGAGTTTCGAGATGTCATGGTCTAAGAGGTGGGGTAATATTTTGACCCAATTTTGGGCACTGTAAACTCACCGGGCGGCCTTTGGATGGCTAGTACAGCTGCTCTGATGGAGGTGGTTAGGTCGTATTTGAAGGGGCAGAAGCGGGCCTGGTGGCAACAGATCACAGTGTTGGAATCCAATATCCTCAGTTTGGAAAGTAGAGGCTATGCAACTGTGGCTTATGCTGATTTACACAGCTTAGCTTCCCAGCAGAAGTTGCTCCAGCAATTAGTGCTTGAGGAGGCCCATCAATATTGGATAGCCTCACACGTAAGGTATACGAGCGGGAGGACAAGTTGGGCAAGCTCCTTTACTGGTTGATGTTGAAAGAAATGGCCTCCAGGATAGTTCCTTCTATCCAAAGAGGTGGGGGGGGAGGTGATGGACACTGCTAAGGATATAGCAATGGCATTTGCAATGTACTACAAACCCTTATACGCGTGTAGAGAGTGGCCTCTGAGAAAGGTGACCCACCCACTGGTGTTTGACATCCCGATGCCTACGGTCTCTGCAAGTGTTAAGGCGGACTTGGATCATCTGTTGGAGCCAGAAGAGATTGGGGTGGCCCTCTGGGACATGAACTCGAGAAAACTCTGGACCTGGATGAATTCCACATGGAATATTACAAATACTTTCAGGCCCACTTAACACCTTACCTCCTTGGACTGTATCAAGAGGTAGTGGGTAAGGCACATTTCCCCCTGAGCTTGACTTAGCAACCACAGAAGTTCTCCCTAAGCCGGGCTGCCCTGTGGATCAGTGTGCGTCATATAGCCCAATCTCACTTATTAACTCTAAGGTGAAGTTCTACACGAAAGTGTTAGCGAACCGGCTGCTTATGACGCTCCCCCAGCTGATGCATCTAAACCAATGTGAGTTTATGCCTCCTAGAAGCACCAGGCAATGCCTTTGCAGGGTCCATATGGCGCGCACATGTTTTTCTCAACTGGGGGATCCTACTGCCCTTCTGCTGTTGGCTTTTGAGAAAACTTTCAATTCGGTGAGCTGGGCTTTCTTGGAGGAGGTGCTGGGTACTCGAATTTGGGCATTTGTGCAGTGCTCTATTCTTGCCCTAAGGCACAGGTACGGGTCAATGGTACATTATCTGCCCCATTCTTGATTGTTTGGGGCACCCACCAAGGTTGCCCCCTATCTCCTCTCTTGTTCTCGCTGGCAATTGAGCCACTGGCATTATGGATTTATTGCGATGCCGAGGTGTGGGTCTTCGACTGGGGTTTGGCCATGGATGACCAAATATCACTCTAAACAGATGATGTTTCTCTACACTTGTGCCTGCCTATCACGATCCCTCGGGTGCTGCAGATCCTTGGTCTATATGGGGATGCGTGGGGCTTACTATTAAGTGGCCCAACTCGGTTTTAGTCCCCCTAAGAGGGCTGCAGATTGAGGTAGAATGGCCTGTGAGGCCTGCGGTGCAAAGGCTGAGCTTCCAGTACTTGGGCATGTGCGTGGATTTACAGAATGGTCTGACCTGTAGCTTGAATGTCCGCCCCTTGCTGTCCCGCTTAACATCGGACCTCAATAGGTGGGTAAAGCTGACTCTCAATATCTTGGGCCTTACTGAGTTGTTTGAATGATCGCCCTGTCCCACCTGCTTTATGTTTTACTAACTTATCCCCTTCAACTGTCGCTGTTTTGGTGGCACCAGTTACAGGCCAAACTTCGGGCCATTTGCGGCTTGATCAACCCCCTAGTATAGCATACAGGAAATGTACTCAATCTACATGGGAGCTTTGGTATGGCAGATGTGTGCCTTTACTACTGGGCAGCCCAGCTGTTGGTGGTCAATGACTGGTTGAGTGGGGGATGGGGGACACGGCATTTCAGCTGGAGATACTAGGTTGGGCCTAGATAGGATTGTGGTTCTATTGTATGGCACTCCTATTCTATCTTCCCTCCCCGAGCCCACCAGGGTGGGTTTTGAGACTTGGCACTTGCCATTGCGGGGGTTTGGGAGGGAACCGAAAGATTACACAGGCAACCCCCCTATTGGTGGGGAGTGGCTGCATCAGACGTCCTCCTTAGAGGGATTTGGAGAGTAGGACAAGAGGGGGATATCCAGTGTGGGTGATGTCTGGCAGGGGGACACCTCAAATCATATCAGGTGCTGGAGGTAGAACATGGCCTTCACAGATCTGTTTTTGCTTTAGATACCTGCAGTTTAACCACGCTTTGGAACAAAACTGTTCCTCGTTGGGGAATATTCCGAAGGGTAGCCCCCTGGAGCTCCAGATCCTCGCGGGAAATAATTGCAGAGAAAGGAATTTCTTGGCTCTACAGATCACTTATAGTACACTCCCCTGATCTGTTTGCGCATCTCAAGGCCCTGTGGGAACAGTAGGAGCGACCCCTGGAAGACTCAGACTGGAAAGACACTCATATTACCTCCAGAGTGCAGGTAATTTCTTCCAGGTTTCCACTCGCACTGCTTAATTACTTGACATGACCTACAAAAAACCTGAGCATCTTTGGTGCGCAGGCATACTACAGTCGCCAGCATGCTGGCGCTGCTCCAAAACCTCAGCCCATTTTTATCATATGGTGTGACGCAGTCCGGTGATTGTGGGATACTGGGGCAGGATCATTGAGGTCCTATCCAGGGTAGTAAAGAGGCCCATTGACACCATTGCCTATCCTACAGGGAGTCCTGGAGGCAGAGAGTGAGACAGGGGGAAACAAGATCCTGGTGGGGATTGGAGTGGCACTTGCGAAGAGGGATATTGCTAAGGGGGCGGCTGCCCTCCCCTCTCCTCCCCTGATAGTATCATGGAAAGAGGTGATGGACTGGTGCGCGATGCCAGAGAGGGCCATGTACGAGACATGGGGTTGTCCTGAAAAATATGCAAAGGTCTGGGTCAAATGGTTGGAAGACCGTGGAATACCATGATGTATAGGTGTGGGGTGGAGGATATGGATATGTCTGTAATACACCCTTATGCTACTAAACTGAAGTGCCGGGGGACATGCTACGTGTTGTATTATGCTTTAAAAACAAATAAAGTTCTGTTTATGAAAAGAAATCTGTTGATCACTAACATTTCCTCCCAGACATCGGATCTACAGCATGAGAGGGCTAAGTTGAGTCGGTTGTATCCACTGTAAGGCAAAGCACACACAGATATGATGGGCAAGAGAGTTCTCAGAAGTTCGTAGACAGGAATTTTAAACAGGGGCTCTATGTCTTCTCAAACTGAGGGATAGTGTGTTACGCAAAAGCCACTAACTTCTCTATACTGAGAAAGTCCCAGCATTTGTGCAACCAGTCAAGTCAAGTCAAAGAAAGCTTTATTCGATTGCTATATCAAACAATCATAAAAGCACATAAAAATAAACACATCGGTCATTTCATAGGTTAAAATACTGGACAATTAAAAATATTATCCATAATTCATTATAAAATTTTAGACATAATAGAGTTATCATAATTCCATTTTCCGATAAAAATTAATTAAATAGACATGCATTTCCTTTGACTCAATACACGTTTTAAAAAAGTTACAATCCTAAAAACACTATGCTCATTATCCAAAAGTTGCAATACAAGGAGAGCAGGTCGACATTGTCGGAGCCCCAACGATTTTAGAACTGGTAATATACAGACTTTCCTCACATCAGTATAAAACCAGTCTGTTTGTGTGGGCACTACATCTGTGCCCCATTTAGATAGCAGGACCTGTTTTGTTGCACAGAGCGCTAAAGTGATGGCTCTCGCTCTTGGGGATCGTAAAGGGTAACTTAGTGCATTGAGGAGACCTAGGAGGATGTAGCTAGGAAAGCGGGGTAGATCGGTATTGAATATCTGGTTGAAATCTGCCCAGTGCCAGTGTACTTTGGGGCCATGCCACAGCAGATGAGATAAAGTACCCGAGTGATTACAGTAGCGCAAGCAATGGTCATCGCCCCCCTCTTCCACCTAGCAATGCACGCAAGTGTATAACACCAATAGTGGGTAACCATAAGAAGAGTCTCCCTTCCTGAAGCACTGCAGGCAGAGGTGTGGGCCCGCTGCAAAATATCCAACCATTCTTTGTCAGAGAACTGTCATTCACACTCCAGTTCCCAGCGTGTGCGAGCAGGTGAGGTGTGGCATGGGAGATGGTGTTTAGGAAAGTGTAAATGTCGTAGAAGATGTGTTGGTGATCACGCCTACAAAGGAGCCACCTCCCAAAGGGTGTGAGCAGTCTACTTGCATGGGGGCGCATCAATGGACGGGTCACCAATTGTCTAACTGCAGTGTAGCGTCAGCGTTCCAAGTCAGGCAATCCAAAGTTCTTTTGCAATTGATGGAAGTCCAGTAGGCCCTGGCGATTGAATAAATCTCCCATTCATTTGCAGTTGGCTTCTTGCCAGCGGGAGAAGGAAGTACCATGGAGGGCTGGAGGGAAATCTGCAATCCCTATGATTGGTGTAAGTGGGTAGATGGAGATGAAAAGATGTTTAGACAGACCAAGATAATCCCATGACCCCACAGTAGCCTTCACCACCAGAGAAATATTCATAACTGGGGGGGCTGTTTCCAAAGGAGCCACAGAATTTTCAAAATATGTATTCCCGCTACAGCCTGGTCTTTGAAACACCAGTGTTTCTCTGACGTTGGGCGCTGCCATTCCACCAAGAACCGCAGATGCGCACCAAGGGGCCGATTCCGATTCGGGCTGGAAATCTCTCCAACCGAGCCGGACCCGGAGAGATTTCCGACCGAATTGGACCCTGGCAGTCCGACCGAACGAGTACGATGCGCACGCATGCAATCGGACTCGAGTCGGTCGGACTCTCATTGAAGTCAATGGGAGCCGGACGTACAACGCGTACGCGGGCTCCCATTGACTCAATGGGTGCGAGGCGAACACGGGTGCCCCCTACAGTGGGTACGCCTCGATGCGACTCGGGCGTACATGCACAGGTAGGGGGGACCCATGGATCCCCCCTGTGTGCGACTTGCGCGGCAACGCTTACAGGGGGGTCCGACACGGACCACCAAAGGTCCGGCTCCGACTGCTCTTTTGAGCCGGACGGCGTGAGTCGGTCAGACTGCTCGAGGCGCGCATCATACTTGCCCGGCCGGGGAACGTCTCCATTGCGCGATGCGAGTCGTGTCCGTGCGAGTCGGTCGGAGCGCTTCGGACCCGCGATTTTGCGTGCGCTCGCATCGTACTCGCTCGGCCGGACGCACGTACGAATCGGTCGGGAAAGAGGGCTCCGAATCGGATCCGGTTAAGCCGAATCCGATTCGGTGCCCTACCGGCCGAGATCGGAATCGGCCCCCAAGTGTGGGATTCCCAGTCCCCCCTCAGCCACTGGCAAGTATGATTGTGCCCTGGCCATCCTAGGGTGCTTGCTTTTCCGAATGAAGGTTTCAATAAGATACTGCAATTTTTGTAAGATGTGGGGCAGGGGTTGGAGCGGTAACGTCAGTATGAGATACAGGATTTTGGAAAGTAGGGACATTTTAATTGCTGATATCCTCTCAAGCCACGAGATAGATCCCCCCTGCCAAGACTGAATCATGAGTGCGACAGTAGGGAAAGTGCTGGATATTGGAGGGGTAAAAATTACTATTCCCACTCCAGTGAGTGTACAGTAGGGAAAGTGTTGGATAGTGGTGGGATAAAATTTACTATTCCCACTCCAATAAGTGCAACAGTAGGGAAAGTGTTGGATTGTGGAGGGGTAAAAATTACTATTCCCACTCCAATAATTGTAACAGTAGGGAAAGTGTTGGATAGCGGAGGGGTAAAAATTACTATTCCCACTCCAATGAGTGCAACAGTAGGGAATGTGTTGGATAGCGGAAGGGTAAAAATTACTATTCCCAATCCAGTGAGTGCAACAGTAGGGAAAGTTTAGGATAGTGGCTGTATAAAATGTACTATTCCCACTCCAATGAGTGTAACAGTAGGGAAAGTGTTGCATTGCGGAGGGGTAACAATTAATATTCTCACTACAGTCAGTTAAAAATTAAAAACAAACAAAATATTAACAACAACAAAAATATTTAAAAAACAAAGTAAATAAAAAATATATAAATATGTTAAAAATTAAAATACAAATATATTTAGTATTAAAAAAATCAAACACATATTATAATGTTAAATACATATGACAAATACCTACAAATATCATATTAAATAAAATAAAAAATAATTTTCAAACAAATAAATATTTTTAATTACAAATTATTTAGAAACAAAAACATTATTAATCACATAAATTTACCTTTTTTATTTCCTACACTATAACACCACACAATTCACATAACACATCTCAATTTAAAATGTACTTCCATAATTAACATAATTAATTACCAATTAAAGAAATATTATGAATTAAAAAACAAAGTAAAACTCATAAAAATTAATTGACTTTACACTTCACCCCTATAAACCCCACAATGCACAGCTAAAATTAAACTGTTAAAAAATTAATTACAAAATTAAAACTTATTTTCAATAAAAAAACTAATAGTATTTAACAACTAATTATAAAGTAAGTAAAATTAATTTACTCCCCTTCCTTTACCCCTATAAAAGTAAAACCCACACACAAATATATACAAATACCCTAATTAAATATCAATTAATTAATTAATAATAGTGATCAACTAATTATTAGTTGATTAAACATAAATCACTTCCCACTGTTTACCCCTATAAGCCCCACAACTCACACCAAAAATTAATTACGCAATTTCCATATTTAATAATTAATTAATGTTAACAACTAATTATTAATTAATTACAAATAAATTACTTCCCACCCTTTACCCCTATAAACCCCACAACTGCACCTAAAATTAATCACACAATTTCCATAATTAATTTGCAATTAATTAATTAACATAAATTAACAACTAATTATTAATTAATCAACAATTACTTCCCACACTTTACCCCATAAACCCCACAACCCGCACCTTAAAAAAATTACACAATTACCATAATTAATTATTTAATATTATTTAACAACCAATTAATAATTAATTACAAATAAATTACTTCCCACAATTAACACTATAAAATCTCAATTAAATAAATAATATTAATTAAAAAATATTAATTAATTTATTATAATTAAGTTACTTCCCACCCTATTCCCCTATAAACCCACAACCTGTTACAGAACTAAAAAACGCAAAATTTAATTAAAATTCAATTGATAACTACTAAAAATTTAACACATATATTAAAAAACATAAACAATACTTATACAAAAAAACATACATCACATACATTTAAAATATAAACTATAATACATAACACTAATTAAAAAATCGATATTTTAAACAACTATGGTTTTGCAAACGATATTAATGACTTCGATATTTTTAAAAACGATATTTCTTATCTTAAATTCGATATTCTTGACCATGATATTCTTGCTGTCGATATTTCCAACTCGATATTTGTGTAGGTCGACATTTCCAACTTGATATTCTGTCTGCATACTTAGTTGAACACCCCGCAAGGGATGCCAGACCACTGTGTCCTGGAGTTTCTGTGTGCAGGGACTTCAGCATCTCGTGTCAGCATGGAAGCTTCTCCTCTGGTTTCCCCAGCGAGGATGTGATGCTCATATACCCAAAAGGTACCCTCAGGGCTCCTACCTAGATGTGTAATGGTACTGTGGGCCTGTCATCCAAGGATGACGATAGCAGTGACTTTTGTACAGAGTTATTATACAGAAGATGGTTATCCTGCTGTGTGATACTAAGAATCCTCATGCATAATAAATTAGGCTAGTTTTCGAAGAAAACCACACGACAGTTATTCGGCACATAACTAGGCAAAAGGTCAGCGCCCGAGCCGTTATGTAGAGCAAGGTAGGACAAATGTAGGTAAAAGTTTGTGCAGCTACCTAGGCCTATATTGGGGTACATTGGGGCTCACAACAATAGGAAATGGGTGGGATAGGAGCCCGTTAATTCCAACCAATACCACCGGATCTGAGTAGCTTGACCATACCCATCAGAGGAAATGAGGGCCCAGGCCTATCGCCTCCAAAACTGGCCTCAAAAAGGGCCAGTGTACCTGATTAAATACTTTCTCAGCACCGATTGATTATTTAGAGGGTGAGCACGCGGGATCGCGTTGTCTTGTCAATAAGGTGTATCAAGCGATTGGCGTTATTGCCGCAACAGTATGAAGCCAGCTTGGTCTGGGTCTATCAGTTCAGGTATATACGGCCCCAGAAAGTTGGCAAGGATGGCAGTAAAGACATTCAACAGTGATATAGGGTGGTAGGAGGTACAGCAAGCAGGGTCTTTCCCTGGCTTAGGCAAAATCGTGATAGTAGCCGATTTCATAGTGCCCGAGAGGGACCCCTGTGTGCTAAAGGAGTTATACCGCCTCGTCAGTACCAGGGCCAAGTACGTGGCAAATTTTTTATAAAAAACAGTGGTGAACCTGTCTTGGCCTAATGCTTTATCAAGTTTGAACCACCCAATGGCTCTGAGTACTTCCTCAACCATGATATCTTTATAGAGAATAGATGCTTCTCTCTCGGGGAGTATCATCAAGGGTGTCCGTGCTATATAGGTGGTAATATCGTCGGGGAGAAGTAATTCGGCTGTGTATAACTCAGCATAGAAACATTTGGATTTTGCTGCAATCCCTACATCGTGTCTCACATCATGGTTAGAAGTACCTCTGATTTCAGGGATCCGCTCTCGGTGTGTCTGCGCATGCAACCGATGAGCAAGAAGCCACCTGGCTTTGTTGCCCCCGGCATAATATTTCTGTTTGGTGCGGAGCAGGGCGCGTTCTGCCGCACCCATATCCAATGTCTTAAGTTACTTCCTAGCTAGTGTAAGCTGCCTACGCACCTTGTGGGAGCCCGTTAGCCTGTGGGATTCTTCCAGAGTCCTCAACTGAGCCTCCAATGTAGAATGCTTGACTTTCTGATCTTTATTATGCTGTGCAGCCGCCGCTTTGTAGGCCCCTCTGACTACCTCCTTAAGTACATCCCAAAGTAATGCTACCAGTGTATGTGGAGTGTCCTGTATGTCGAGGTACCCTTGAATTACCCACTGGGGTACTTTGAATGTGGGTTCATAAGCCAATAACTTAGGGTTGAGGCACCATACTCGTGATTGTGGGCAGTTTGTGGTCAAGTGAAGCATAAGTGTGATTGGAGCTTGGTCTGATAGCGCTGCCACTCCTATATCAGTGTGGGTGACCGCTGGCAGAAGGGGGGTAGCCACTAAAAAGTAGTCTATCCTGGCATACATCTGGTGCGCACCAGAAAAGAAGGATTAGTTCTTTGTAGTGGGATACAGGGACCTCCACACATCTACCAGTTCAGCCTCTTTAAGCCTCTGTAGACCTTGGGAAGTGTATGCCCTCGCCGGGCCAGCCCGCTGGATCAAGCGGTCTAGGAGGGCATCTGGTACCAAATTGAAGTCTCCACTGATCAAGACATTGGCATCCTGGAAGGTGAGTATCTTCCCAATAGCCTGGTGAATAAAAGATTCCTGGTGGTCGCTGGGGGCATATAAACAGGCCACTGTGAGGTTATGGTGATGAAGTGAAAATCGCAAGGAAAGCAAACGACCTGTAATTTCAGAGTGAACTCGGAGTACCTGTCCCTGGAAGTGAGTAGCCAAGAGGATCACCACCCCTGCCTTCTTCCCAGGGCCGGAGGAAAAGTACTGTCTGTCGAACCATTTCGATTTCATATGGCCCCAGTTGCGTCTGAGGAGGTGTGTTTCCTGCAAGAAACAGATATCACACTGGGACGACTTCAGCAGTGTCAGTAGCACCAGACATTTGGCAGGGGCATTGAGCCCCCGAACATTTAAACTAAGTACTTTTGCCATATGCCCAGGACGAGAAGCAAGCCATGGTGGCCACATCCGAGGTCATTTGTTCAAAGTGTCCATTTGCATTTAACTTAGCTGAGCGGCAGAGAAAGGAGCTAAGTGAGTGCATACAGTGTGAGCATCTTAGGCTTCGGGAAGGGAATAAAACAGGAATGTCAACTTCTCCAAGTAGTGTAGAACAAGGTATTGTAGAGATAGGGTCCATGTCACTGGCGAGGTCCATTGCAGAGGAAGAAGGGCAAGAGGGAGCTCCGCCACACCTAGAGAGGACAACGAAAGGTTGCGATAGACAGAGGAGTTCTCTCTCAGGTCCTGAAGAACAGGGACTTTTAATCTGGGCAGTGGATCTCGTAGGTCAGTAGGGTGCACCGCTGGTATTATGGAGTCCAGGGGGGTATGAGAGCGGCCAGCCACCACCTCACTCCTCAGCAGAGCCCAGGGATGGCTCCCTACGATTCAGTTGCTGCAATAGGGCTGATCGCTCCCTGAAGCTCTCCGCACCTGATGGTTTGCTTATCTTCTTGCAGGCTCAGAGTTTGGACTGACGTGCCAGGTGGGGCGGCAAAGGGGGGGCAATGCTGAGACAATGTGGGCTCCAACTCCTCCCGATCGAACCCCAGAATCGAAGGAGCTTCATGAAGACTACGAACTGCATCTGTATCTCCCTCCCACATGAAAATGAGAAGAAATGGGTGTCCCAATTTACATTGAATCCCTTTTTCTCGCAGTAGGGAGGTTGCCATTTCAAAGCTTTGCTGCGTTTTTGTGTGATAAAGGAGAGGTCTTTGTAGAGCCCGATTTTTGCCCTTTCAAAGGTGATAAAGCTTTGATCACGCACTGCATTCATGATCAGTTCCTTTTGGCGGTATCTATGTGGGCAGGTTAGGATATCCCCTGGGGTCTCCAGGGCCCCTAATGGATGACCAGCTCTGTGCGCTCGATCTAAGATGGGATCTTTGTCTGCCAATTCCTGGACAATATGGCAGATAAGACGAAGCACGTAGTCCTTTAACTTGCCCGCTTCCTCTTGTAGGGGGACACATTTTATCCGAATGTTAGATCAACGAGACCTATTCTGCAAATCCTCTGGGTAGTAGTTGAGGTCTGTGTTCCAGTCCTGGAGCTCGAGTATCTGGCTTCAACAGGCTTCCAGCTCTTCCTCCCTAGCGTCATTTCATTGCCTTGTTCTGGTGTGTCTAGCAATTGGCCCAGTTCTCCCATCTCATGGGGAAGTTCTTTGGCATCTTTGGCCACTTCCTGCTTTAAGGCCGATATGTCTTCAAGTAAGGGGCCTCCAGGGTATAGGAGAGAAACCTCAATGCAAGTATTGATTGGTTTTGAAAATGAGGACACATGGGCACAGAAGCGAAAAAACACATTTCCATAATCTTTTCTATAGCTTCTAGGTCTCCATTAAATGCAATGGTTTCTACGCCGGGCAGATATTGTGTTGATTACAATGCAGCAATGCGCATCAACCAATCAAAGCTTTCTGACTGCCACATATATAATTTCATAGTAATTCTAGTATCACTGAAAACGTGATTTGTGAAGCTGTGCTCACTGTAGTTAAGCACTAAAGTATTGGGCTACTTTTAGTATAGAATGAGGTCCCATTTAAGCAACAAGTCCTTGCACAGCATACACCGGCTTCATATTTCTGTGTTGCACCAATAGGTGGGTTTCCATGATGCTAACACTGTACTAAGTGGTTGATGGTCTGTCAGGATAACTGCACCCTGGACCCAGTCACCATATCGGTCTGAGTGAGCTAGATCCCAGCTCTGTGCCAAGTTGGAAGCAAAACATGTTACACTTGTGAACGAGCTTAGTACCAATAGAAAAGCCAGGTTCAACCTTACAGAGCTCCGACACAGCAACACACAGCTTCTGGGGCACTATCTGCCACAGAGAACCATCTACTTGCCTCGATGATATCATCAAGGCAAGTAAATGTGAATAGAAAATTAGTAATTTTACAACGGTTATATATACCTACCTTGACACTATAGTGGTACTTGATGTTCTGGACATGATACTGTAGGTTCATTAAAAAAAATTGATACTTTGGCATACAACTGCTAAATATTGTCTAATAAATGACCCCTGCAAACCACAAAATTAGATGCATGTATAAGCTATTTGGTATTGTCAACACATTCAGGCAGGTTTAGCTACACAATCATACGAGAATGTCTAGAATATCGCATGTAAAGCTTTGTATTCACCTACCACAACATCAATGCACCCCTCCCTTTATGCGCTTTCCATGTAAACAGTCAATATGAGTCCTTGACAAAAAGCATTGGTAGTTATAAAAGGAGCCCTTTTCCATGTTAGGTTACACATAAAGTGAGATTCTAGGGAGCTGCCACTTGATGGCCAGAAACAAGTCATTTTCTCTATCTGCACTCTAATAGGAAAAAGTAACTATTGTCATATTAGATTTACAAGTGCTCGGAGTAAAACGTAAGCCACAGCCTATGCGTATCCTGCATCAAAAAGACTGCAAACACAAGTAAAACATTAAAAATGAACAGAAGATTTCTTGCATTATAACTGTATAATACATGGGAGCATAAAATCACTGTATAAAATCCTGTTCCGAATCTCCTTGCTACAATTGACTTCCGACGTCTCTTTTCACCTGCAATAATTAAATGTTATAGCTGCTCAACTGTAATAACTTATTACAGTTGAGTTTTGACTCATAATGCCCCCTGCCATAACCAGCAGCACAGGAGCAATAGCATAATTGCAGATACAGTTTTAACAAAGAACAAACACGAAAACTGGCATTTCTTTCTTATAGTCTGTTTTTCTGAATCAAACAGTGAAAAGCAGAAAGGAGATATTTTTTGCAACACGTTTATTTTTTGCACACTAAGAGTGACCAGCGAAGAATTGACTCTCTGCCTTTTTCTACACATTCTGAGACTCAGCAATTTTTAATTCGGGCTTACATTAGACTTCTAATATTCTTTTGTAACAAATTGCTAACTGCTTTTGGATGTGCTTAAATTAGTGAACACTACAGTCCACTTTTATTCTTCATGTCTGCAAACATATTTCCTTTTTCATATGAAAGAAAAAGAGAGCAATGATCTATGTCGTTTGCAGGAAAGGTGATGGTATGACCGTGTTTTATTAAGAGTAAAATAACCTCTGCCAAACATTTCAAGGATATCAGAGTTCCATGACTATATAAAGGAACTCATCTTTCGACCTCGTTACTCTATATAGTCAAGGAAATCCCCAGTGACTTGCAAAAGCTTTATAATGTAAGCAGGGAGTACCTTATCCCATAAGTCAGATATACATGTGATGGATATGTACATCACATTGAGCACAACAAAGCAGACACTAGTAACCTAATTAATGATTGTGACCACTTCATTAGATCTAGGAGGTTTACCAGACCTTGGGCACTCAACATAGTAAGATCCCAGCACTTTTTTTGTAAATGTGTTTATTAACATTACAAGGTGCCGGTTATGACACGTGACAGAAGACCTCTCGTAGTACAGCATGCTTGCACGTTTAAACGTATATTTGGCATTGAAATAACCAGGAGCGTCGCCCCACTGCTTTCTCGAAGTGCGATAAGACAAAACATAAAATGGTAATAACTTTTAGTTATTACCATTTTATGTTTGCTTTTGCGGGAGGGCGGGTGTGAGGATTGCTCCTCTCTGCTTACGGAGCAGGGGAGGAGTGGTTTGTCCACTCCTGAGTGCGCAAAGACTGTTTCGTCGGCCCTCTCGGGCCGCCCAAACCCATCATGCGCACTTTGCCCTTCTCCATGCAGGCTGCTTTGCAGCCTGCATGGAGAACATGCACACCCCTCTAGCCCCTGGCTGAGCGCCTTGTCACAGCACTCCAGACCAATCACAATGCTGCATGCAGCATTGTGATAGACTTAGGGGAGGGAGCCTGCCTGCCTGCTTCCTGTTCCTGTCGGAGGCAGGAGAGCAGAAGAGCAGGAGCAGTAAAGACGCGGGACTCGGCGGAAAGGTATTTTTAAAATTTTATTATGACCCCCCTCCCCGCAAGACCCCCCTCCCTGCGTGACCCCCCACACCTGCCCCGGCACCCGCGAGCCATGCCGGCCGCTATTGGAAATAACAGTAACTTTGTGCAACACATAGTAAGGCATATAGGATGTACTTCATGGCCTCCAACAGTAAGCCGTTTACCACTTGCTGGCAGAGCTGACAAGCCAGGGGCTCCATGGCTAGGGCAAAGATAAGAGGGGATCGAGAGCATCCCTGTCTCATGCCTCGGGATATGTTGAACTTGTCCAAAATCACCTGTCCAGTTTTTACTCGCACGTAGGATCCGGTACTTATCCAGCTGAGGAATCCCAGGCCAAGCCCCTTGTTGGTAAGGGCAGAGAATAACTAATCCCAACCCAGGGTGTCAAACGCTTTCTCAATGTCGAGTGACACTGCGACCCAAGCCCGAGCATTCGGTGGGGTGCCGCGCAGCAGACGCAAGAGGCAGCGCACATTCAGGAATGTGTTGCGGTCTGGGACGAACCCAGATTGGTCAAGGTGGACCAAAGATTCTATAATGGGAAGGAGGCTCTTCGCCAAGAATTTGCCCAATATTTTGCAATCCAGGTTGAGCAGGGATAGGGGTCGGTAGGAGCGGACGTCTAGGGGATCCCTAATAGGTTTCGGCAAGACCACTATAAGGGCCTCTCGGAGTGAGTCCGGCATGCATCCCTGCTCCCTGGCCTCGTTGAAAACGTCAATGAGACGTTGAGTGATCTGGGAGGGAAAGGTGACATAGTATTCGATGGGTAAGCCATCGATGTCCAGGGTCTTGCCACGGGCAATCTGTGATATGGCCACCTGCACCTCATCATGTTGTAGCAGTCCATACAGTGAAGCTCGTTGTGTGGCAGTCAAACGCATTAGATGTCGCGTGTCAAAGAAAGCCTGCACATTGTGACGAGTTGGTGCGGCCGGGGCCGAGTAAAGCTCACAGTAGTAGTCCCTGAAAATGTCAATGTCCGATTGCGTGGAAAATATCACGCCATTGACCAAACGTATTGCAAATATGGGGATGTGCTGTTAATCGTCATGTGCCATCTACGCTAACAGTTAACCCGCGCTGCCCCCTTCAGCATGTTGCAGAGCTGAGCGCCTTCTGTAATCATGCGTGCTCCAAATCTGTTCCACCTCGTTACCCTGCTTACGCAGCCATTGTAACTGGTCAGTTGTGGCCGCCTGGTTGGCCGCCCGTTTCTCCAAGGAGCGAAGGTCCCACTCAGCGGACATTAGGTCCTCTAAAAACCATCTGCGGATCCCCCATGAGGTCGATAAACAGTGGCCAATAATCACCACCTTATGGGCATCTCATTCCACAGCCCGAGAGGTCGCAGTGCCAGTGTTGAGCGTGAAATAGTGCTCTATGCACTGGGCAGTTCCGCCCAGAAGGGGGGGTCAGACAATGCATCCGCTTGTAGACGCCAGGTGGGTATAAGAGGACATGGGCACCCCCATTGTACAGTAAGAAATAATAGGCAGTGGTTGGACAAGGTGCACGCCAGGAATTCCACTCCTGCCAGCTGTGCACCGAGGAGGGGTGTACAGAGGAGTAGACCGATTCTGGTGTGGACGTCGTGCACAGGGGAATAAAAGAAATATTCTTGGCCTGTCAGGTGGGTGGTCTGCCATGCGTCTTGAAGGCGCATGTGGGACACCCTTTGGTGAAGGTGTTGAGCGGTGCGCTTGGAAGCTGCAGCACGAAGAGGGAGAGTGGATCAGTCAAGAGCCACGTCCAGGACACAATTGAAGACACAATTGAAGTCTCCACACCAGAAAGCGGGCGAGGATGGATAATTAAGGAGAGCCGGGGGATAAGATGTCGAAGAACTCGCACTCGCAAGTGTTGGGAAATGAAATTGCAGCCAGAGCCAGGGGTGAACTATCTAGCTGACCTTCCAGTAATACATATCTGCCTGCTGGGGCCACTTTCTGCGTGGTCACAACATACGGCACACCAGGCGCGATCCATACCAGGACCCCTCGGGCAAAGGAAGAGGCTGCGGTGCACCAGGCCTCTCCACTTGGTGCATAGATGCGATAGCACCTAGAAGGTGTGGCCATGCCCCCTCACGTTCCAGGTGATGATGTGGTATTGGGGAACGTGTGTGTTAGCATGTGTGACAGCCATGTGTGTCAGGTTGTACAGCAAGGGGAGAGGGTGTATGCTTCTCTATCCCGCCACCGACAAGTCCGGGAGTGTCCGGGCAATGGTGTGTCAGCCTGTGGGACACTGGCAGGTGGCAGGCCTCATCAGTTATGACACTAGCAGAGCTTCTCGGAAAATCATAACAGTAACGGAAAACGGAAACCCCCCCAGGACAGTTGCCCTCCTGGGCCCCATCCAGAAAAACACCCCTGAACCATTCAACAAATGCAACAAGAAATGTAAAAAAGCAAACAAGAAAGCAGTGAAACATGTAGTCCGTATTGGAATTTGTGGGTGGCGTGGCATCCGGATAAGGGGACTAGTGCGGTCCATGTAGTGGAGTAATAATGGCTGGTGAGACCGTGGTGTGGGCCCAGAAGACAAGAGCTCTTCACAGACCCATACCCAGGGGGCCTTTACCAACATGATGGAGGCAGGTGCCATGGAGGGGCCACCCATGGTCCAGGCGCAGCCACAGTCTGAGTCCTGTGCCTACATGTCATCTGCCGACCTTTGGATGACTTTTGGTCCAGGATGAGCCCCGCTTGTGGAGGAGTGTGAGTCACCCGAGTCAGAACCCGACTCCGAGGGGTGTTTGTCCTGGAGAGGGGTGAAGGAGTTCACGCCGTGGAGAGAAGCCTCCGCTACTGCGCGGGCTTGATCCTCCGCTGCTTGATCCTTGGTGGAGTGCAGCCCAGGGGGGCAGTGCCTGCGGCATTGCTGCTTGGGTAGTAGCCAGTCATCCTCAGATCGCTCCGAGTGTGATGACTGCAGAAGGTCCTTTGACTGGAGCCACGTCCTCCGGAGATTGAAAAATATTAGTCTTGTCACCATCAACAACGCGTCACTTTGTGGGGAATGAAAGCGCATATTTAAAGTTCAGTACCCGAAGGCATTGTTTGATGCGGGCAAATGACCCACAGCTTTGCTGCACTTCCATAGTGAAGTCGGAATACGCTGATATCTAAGCGATTTTGTAGGTCCATGGGCCTTTGGTGCTGAAGTTAAGTGCTGCAGGAGCAGGTCGCTGTAGTTGAGGAGATGTACTATGATGGGACACGGGGTAGCCCCGGTGTGCGATGCACCCTTTCGATCGACAAGAAATTAGGTGCTTTGCCATCGAGGACATTCTTCACTAGCCATTCCTCCAGAAACAGCTCTAGGCTGGGGCCCTCTGAGCATTCAGGAATGCTCAGCAGGCATATATTGTTGCGCCTGGACCGGCCATCAGCGTCCTACGCTCTACAGCACCTTCATTTTTGTTAAGCGTTCCTGTAGTTCCTGCATTGAGGGTCGCAGATCAGCTAGCGTGCACTCGGTTTCCTCTACTCGGTCCTTCAGCTTGCGGTGGTCGGCCCGGAGCAGGTTCACCTCCCCTGAGAATGAGTCTACACGGGCCTCCAAGGAGGTCTAGGTGTCCAAAATGGCCTGAGCACCTTATCAAACTGTGCGGAGTGAGCTTGGAGGGTCTTCTCAAGTTGTTGAAGGCTACCGAGGGTCCTGCCCCCGTGTGCCGGGTCCATCTCAGCATCGCCCTCTCCTGATTACTGCGTCTTGGTGCCTTTGGGTTTCCCCATGTCTGTGGGGTGTTGCGGGCCAGCCAGGGAAACTACGGGGGGTAATTGGGCCAAGCGTCGTCCCCCATTGCAGGGTCAGAAAGAGGGCCCAGCCAATAAGTGGGCAAGGATCGGATCAGGCACAGCACAGCAGCCGGACAGGTGAGTGGGCAGGGGCATGGAGGTCCCTCGTCAACAGGTCACAGGGAAGCTTCCATCCATGGCACCCCAGGCCTGTGCAGTGGGTGGGAACTCCGTTGGGACCCCTGTGGGTGAATCAAGGTGGTCGCCCCCTGTGGTCAACTATCGGCAGTGCACTGGTATCATGTCTCCCCAAGCACCAGCAGGGGAGTGAGGATGTTGTGTTCCCCTCGTTGGCACCGGCTGTTTGGCAAAGTCTTCTGTGTGGGATCAGCAGTGGACCATCGGTCAGCCCCCTCCATCAGGCAGGCCCAGTTGTCAAGCGGGCATAGCTGTGCAGGTCGTGGGCTCACCCGGCTCGGATCAAGGATGTCACCTGCGGTTCCGGGTTGCAGTGTTCAAGGGCTGTAGGTCAAGGTGGAAGGAGCCCCCTCTGTGCGTTTCGCACCGAGGTGCTGCAGAACTCCGCACGGGCAGGGACAGGGAGGAGGATGTCTGCGGTCACATCCTCACCACAATGATGCCGTAGGAGGAGGCAGAGGCACTGTTGGGTGACCCCCGTGAGGGTCCAGCCACCAATGGTGCACAATGCTTGCTGGCTACGCCCACATTCAGCACCAGGCTAAGCCAGTCAGGCCCACTCGTATTCACAGGAGATAGTATGTAGATGGGTAATGGGGACCCCGCGTGGCAGCTACTCACTGTGATCCTGGGCGGCAAACACGGTCAGAATAGTTGCGGTATCCAAGGCGCTGCGGCAGACGATTCCTGTAACCACAGACTCCTGCTTCTCTGCAACTGGTCCCGGTCGCGGTGACGATGAGCTTAGGGGAAAGGCCACCAGGTGTCCTACGGCGCCCTGCACTGGGAGCAGACAGCGGGTGCGGGCCTCCACTTCCGTCAGCAGGTCCCGTTCCTCCCGAGCTCCAGTCCGGAGCAATGGGTCAGCGGGCTACCAGATCGTGCGACAGGGGGCGCCAGCAGCCACGGTACTCATAGCCCGCATGCAGGCCTCACCATTCCCTGGCGCCGACCTGGTGCTGGGCGCCTCATGGGTTCCAGTCCTCAGTGCCAGGCGGGGGCAGCGGGCATGGGCCTCAGCATCAAGTGTGTTCCCTTAGCAATCGGACGCTGGCCAGTTCACAATCCGCAGCAGAGCGGCATCTGGAGGTAAGCCGCATGTGGGCCCAACCAGCCCACAGCCCACGACAGGTCACACAGCAATTTCGTACTCGATGTCAGCAGTGTGGACGCAGGCGCCAGGGCAAGGCCACTGGTGACACCCAGGTAGCTCAGCTGTAGGTATTCAGCAGGATGGGCAGCATACACACCGGATTATTGTCAGGCCCACCATGGAGCTCCAGTTTCCACGTCTAGTGTCTCTACCATCTTGGCCATGCCCCCTAAGATCCCAGCAACTTTACACATTTTTAACAAATTCGATATGTTTAAAGCCTGGACAATCTTCAAGTGCATCTCATCTTCAAAAGCTGCACATAGGGTTGTTGCAGTTTTTATCGCTAAGCATCTATCACCCCAGATTCATAATTTGCAAAATGATAAAGGCGGGTGCTGGTGCTGGGTTAACTGTACCATTGCCTACACATGAATTACATTGGTTAGTTACTAGGTTCCCATAGAAGATAACCCCCAGCCATTAAGTGATCTTTTCCAATGTTTTATAGAAGACCCAGGTAAAGTCATAATGGGAGGGGATTTAAATTTCTTTCAAAGCTCTGTAAAAGATACCACTACCCCACATAGCAAGCAAGTTAAACTGCAAACATTGGAAACTTTAGTTCAATATAAGAAAGATTTTATATTTATGGAGATAGCAATTTCCAAGTAAAAGAGAATATACAAGCTTCTCAGCTAGCTTCAGATCAGCGACTCACATAGTTTTTTTTTTACCTCTACATCTATTAAATTAAATTCTATGACAGCTTTACCTAATGTCTTTTCTGATCATGCAGCTCTGATTCTCTCAATACAGTGGTTTTAAAGAACTAGTGTACCTAGGAGATGGCTTTTTAATAAAACCTATCTGAAATCCCAACTCTAGACAGAGGAATTGCAAGAAGAAATCTCACAGTTCTTTGAGATAAATAAGAATTCACAGTTAACAGTCCCAGCAGTCTTGATTTTGAATGATATTGCTATGAATAAAAGCTACAGAGCAGAAAGGTTTAGTCTTCGAATACAATATTGGAGTAGCATATAATGCCTTATTACTATTTGACACCAAGGAGGATATAGTCAATTTCGAGAATGCTTAAAAGTCACTCCAGGAATTTTATTACTCTAGGCGTTTTACGATCAATTCAGTGTATCTATGGAAAGTTTATGAAGAGAGCAATTCCGCAGGTGGAACCTCATTCATTTTGGCCAATTGCCCTATTAAATACCGATAATAAAATCCTAATGAAATTGATGACATCTAGGTGCAGTAAGGAGATAACTAAACTTATACACAAAGATCAGAAGGGATTCAATCCTAGGCATCAACTACACATAAATACAAACTATCCTATTGAAGTATTAGATATTTTCACTACAAAAACGATGCCAGCAGCGATATTTTTTCCTCAACACTGAAGGCTTTCGATTTGGTGTCCTAGGGCACCTTTTTATAACTTTCAGCAAATTCGGATTTCCTTGTCCAATTATAAAGGCTCTAAATCAGCTCTACAAAGGGGCAAAGTGGATTATTAACTCTTCAGAGGCTGGAGGTTTTGAAGTATGCAGAGGTCTAGGCAGTGTTGCCCCTTCTCTCCAATTTTATTTGACTTATTCATAGAATCTATAGCTACTGGAATCCGGATGTGTACTAGAATTCAGCCTCCCATACCTCAAATGGCTCGAATAAGACTATACGCAGACAATATTATGCTATTTGTAAAACCAGATACTAACTAGGATTTTTAAAATGTTTTCATTATTTCAAGCGTTAGAGGAATATAAAATTAATACATCTAAAACCGAAGTACTCCAATGTAATAGTGACCCAGAAGATTTGTTGCAAGATCTACACAGATGTCTTAATGAATACCCTAAACGATATCTGGGTATTAGGTTTTCAAATAGCATTGATGACCTATACAACCTAAGTTATAAATATTATTCATAAAAAATTAAGAGCATGTTATCTTAATGGACATCACCTCCATTTATGATTATAAGGCGGTCAACTGTGATAAAAATGACTATCTTGCCAATATTAAATTTTTACTTCTCAGCTGCCCCTTGTGTTATATATGCATCTTTTCTTTAAAACAAACTAGAGTTAATTGTCTCCTCTTTTTTATGAGAAGATTCACCTCCAAGACTGGCACTTAAGATGTTATATGGTGCTTTAGTGCAGGGAGGTTTAGCAGTACCATAACCTAAATTGTATTATTTCCCCTTTTTTGCCCAATTTGCATCATAGTTCAAAAGAGGACATTAATTTAGGATGCACTATGACAATGAATGAGTGGATATCATTGTGCAGAACAATAATATTAAAGACATGCTTCAATTGACTAAATCAAACAAAAGTGCACAATATAAGGTGATAAATTGGTTTATAATTAGACAAGCACAATTTTTCAAAGATTTTGTGATACCACAACTCAATGCCACAACTAAATTTGCAGATTTGGTTACACAAAATCTTTTAGGCCTAGATCAGGCATTAGTAGCCAGATGGAAGATCAATGGGTATCATAAAATCTCAGACTTTTTATCTAATAACATATGGAAAGCATGAAATCAGTTGGCCGGATCAATCAGAATTGATAAAAAAATGGATTGACTGGTCCTACAATGGGATCCAAGCATTTCTTATAAGGATGCCTCCATCATCTAAGCACGATCAAGAGGAACTAGTGTATAACTATTTTGAAAATACTGCGTATATTGAAGCAGGGAGTTGGAAGGGCTTGTTCGCGGGCATGAAAACCTCTAACATTTTTGTTAAAATCTCAGACAGACAGCTAAAAGAAGATATAAATATCTCCGAAAGCATCAGGAAAAAGTCAGTGAGCTAAATTTTTACACGTTTGTGGTGTTAACTATAACTATAGTAAGATGCAATTTTTGGGTATTTGGGGTTCATTTTTCATGGAACAGATGGTTTATACCCTTAAACCTGAAGTAAGTCATGTATTTTTGCTTCTAGATGGTGTTTGTATATTTTATACTGTTAGACTCAGTTAATAACTGAGTCTGTTGATAATGCACGCTATCAATTCACCTTTCTAAGCACTTTATCTAATATCCAGCACCTTACTAAGCACCGCACTTTTTTAGATTTCGTATTTTTACTACTAGACCCTTTTAACTTGAAACTGATGTTTTGATTCATTAATTCAATGGCAATCGTTTGATCGTTATTATTGTATTAAACTGTATTGCTGAAATCTGTCAGAACCTTGGAAACTGCTGGATTGGATTGATAAATTGATTATGATTTTACAGTATATAGAATTTTCTCTGAAAGTATTTGATTTCCTCCAGCCTTGCGGAAGAACCTGGAGTACGCATGTTGCTTTAGCTTTATTCTTTACCTTGTAAGCTAGATTATGATATGCAATGTAAAGTATTTTTATATTAAAATCTTTTTATTAACTTTTTGGGTACATCAGAAGAGTTGACCGGTCCAAACCCCCATGTGGGGGTGTATTCCAGCACAGATAGAATGCTATAGGCAGTCACATCGAGGCTGACAGAACAATCAAAAAAGGAAGAAAGGTGATGATTTCTCTAGTACCAACTTCCAACCTTTCCCCCCGTACACCCCCACCCAGCACCCTACAAACCCCAGTTTCAGAGGGCAGCCCGCCCCCTATAGTGTCCACCCTAAAACATTAGGCCATCAAGTCCCATCCGAAGTGTATCACAGTTCAGTCTGTACACGGGCACGGATCAGTGATAAGTCTATAAGTGACACTGCCCAAGGTCACAGTAGTCCCATTGCTCTCCAGCGCGGTGCCAGAGTTGTGTTCGAGAGTCCACTGCTTAGGTGGCCATGGATGGACTTCCACTTCAGATCGAACATTATATGTATTCCATTCATGTTACTAGTTAGTCCTTCCATGTTCCATGACACGTAAAGCCCATAATCTATGATACCACTGAGTAACTGCTGGGCATTCCGCTCTCCTCCAGTTATGCGCTATTGCTAATTTCACTGCTCCCAAGCACTGGAGGCCCATATGCAATTCATGAGTGGTCATTGCTCTACAGTTTGTTGGTCGAAACCCCAAGAGCATCACCTCAGGAGTATGGGGTAATGAGTAGGAAAAGTACACAGTGGAGAAGCCGCGACACCCTGTCCCAGAATGGTCGTATGACTGGGCAGTCCCACCATATAAGCAAAACCCTTGTCAGGGCTCTGCAGCCCCTCCAACATCTACGGGAGGCACTATGATACATGTGGTGTAGCTTGTGGGGGGGGGGTATATTATCAGCCATATCAAACTTTACAGTGTACCTCCCTTCCTAAGATGAATGCTGAGGAGTGGATGTCTTTAGGGAGCCTATGCCAGCACTTATGGGTGTCCTGCAATTTGAGGAGCTGCTCCCACTTCCTGTTATGGTGCCAGGTCTGCGGGGTCTGAGCCACCAGCATTTGGGGGCTGAGTTTTCAAACATATCTTAGATCATTTTACATCCTCATCTCTCCAATTGCTGAAGGCCTAGTCTTACATAGCTAGTGTAAATGCTGGAATATAATGGATCGGACTGTAGGAAGAGGGAAGGAAACTAGACCTGCATGTTCTATATATCTGTCCCACGTATGAAGGGTAGTGGAGACCAGGGTGCTGGTGTAAGTGTTAGTGTGGTCTGTGTCATTTGTCCAACCATACTAAGTCCCATAGGGGTCAACGTGTGATCAAGTTATCCATCCCACTGTGTTCTTATCTGATGCCAATGTTGACCAATCCACAACCACCCGCAGCTGCGCTGCTGTGTAATAGTGAGGGATGCTGGGCATTGCCAGGCCCCCATCTCCCGCAGCTTGGACAAAAGTGTTTGGGAGAGTCTAGGCTTCTTGTCCCTCCACACAAAGGACAACAATCATCACTAAATAGTTGTCAGGTAGGCTGCATCCAGCCATATCTCAAGTGCCTGAAAGAGGTAAAGAAGGCGTGGAAGGACATTCACTTTAATTGCATTAATGCGGCCTAGCCAGGAGAGCATCAGAGTGTTACAAGTGTGGAGGTCTTCCATAATACTTGCCACCAGTATGGGCTAATTAGTCTGAAAGAGTTCTCTTACTGTACACGTGAGCTCAGTCCCCAGATAAGAGACAGCAGATTTAGCCTATCGAAATGGGAGCTGTGTGGACAGTATATATAGCCTGATCCTCCACACTGAGTGAAAGGTTGAGGATCTCCTATTAGTTGAAATTAAACTTGTAGCCCGAGGCTGCCTCAAATGCCTTTATTAAGGTCACCACCTAAGGTAGGAAAGTGCTCGGCAAACCTAGAATGAGAAGGACATCGTCTGCATAAAGTTATGTTATGTTAAAATATTTATAGAGTGCATGGCTGTCCCAGCAATGGGACGTTCCAGCGCTAAAAGCTGCAAGGTAGAGTAGGTAGGCGGAGGCAACTAAAGATCAGAGAATAGCCAAGTCTTCACAGCCCTTCTAAAAGCCCAGTGGTTAGAAATACTATGGGTGGGGAAAGGCAGGGAGTTCCAAAGGGCAGGCGAGATCGCCTGGAACGAGCGCCCTCCGGCTCTGGCTCTGCGTACCCGAGGCACACGGGCCAGATGGAGGTCCGCCGAGCGCAAGGCATGGGCAGGTGCGTAAAGGAGGCACAGATCGCTCAGAATCGCAGGGCAGCGGCCCGAAAGAACCTTGTGGGTGATACGGAGAGCTTTAAAGTGGATTCTTTGCTCTGTTGGCAGCCAGTGTAGCCGGCGACGGAGGCCAGAAACAGGGCGGTGCTTGGGGAGCACGAACAAAGTGCGAGCTGCGGCATTCTGGGCGCGCTGGAGCCTTTTGATCACTGACTTATTAGAGCCAAGGAGCAGCGCGTTGCAATAGTCCAGCCTAGCCAAGACAGTGGATTGGACAATCATCAGACGGGTGTGAGAATCAAAAAGTCCTAGAAAGGGCTTTAGGCCCCTTAACAGTCCGAAGCAGGTGCTTGCTACTGATTTGGCGTGGGCGTCAAAGGAGAGGGTGCTATCCACCCAGACACCCAAGTTCTTGACAACAGGTTTAAGCAAGGGTGTGTGCCAAGCTCGGAAGGCCACCAATGGCTACCCCAAAGGTGAAGGTCTCTCCCTAAAAGAAGGATCTCTGATTTAGTGGAGTTCAGTTGAAGACAATTGGCTGCCATCCAATCAGAGATGGCGGTCAGGTCCTCCTGAAATTTCGCAGAGTCCTGGCTAGGATCATTAGAAAAGGAGAGCACCAGCTGCGTGTCATCAGCATACGGCACCAAGGAGATGTTGCGAGCTTTTTCTACCAGAGCCAAAGGCTGGATGTAGACATTAAACAAGGTAGGACTCAGTGCCGAACCCTGGGGGACGCCACAGCGTAGAGGGTGAATGTGGGAATGGAAACAGGGGGAAATGACTTGAAAGGTCCTGTCGGCCAGGAAAGACAAAAACCAGGAGAGGGCTTTGCCATTGATGCTGATATCCCGCAGCCGGTGCAGCAGGATCTTGTGGGAGACTGTGTTGAATGCTGCACTCAGGTCGAACAGAATCAGTGCCAAGGTTCTACCCTCGTCCAGAGAGGCCTGCAACCGCTCAGTGACCACAAGCAGAACAGACTCCGTACTATGCTGAGGCCTGAAACCATTTTGAGAGGGGTCCAGTATCGAATTGAGTTCCAAGTACTGAGTTAAAGTAGTGTTAATATGTGATTCCGTTATTTAACCTAGGAACGGAAGCAGGGAAATCGGGCGAACTTTTTCAGGCCTATAGCCTCCAGTGAGATCTTCTGTTCTCATGGCCCAAACTGTATCCCTGTCAGTGCCCGCAACAGTCAGATCAGGCATGCAGGAGATTCTATGAAAAGTGAAAACAACAGAGGGGAGATTGGACACCCCTGTCTGGTACCCCTCAAGAGGGAAAAGAGCGATGAGAGGTGGCCGTTCAGGGTAATCCTTGCCATGGGGTGAGAAAAACTCACAAAGATGACTTTCATGAACTGGGGTCCCAAACCCATCTGGAGGAGTGTGAGGTGCAGAAAGGTCCAATCCACACTATCAAAGGCCTTCACTATGTCCAAGGAGAGGAAGACCTCAGGGATAGCTTTCAGAGATGTTTTCTCTATCAGGTGCATGGCCACTCAGAGGTTATCATGCACCTGCCGACCCTGAATAAAGCCACCCTGGTCAGGATGGAGCATAGTTGGTAGTACTGTGTTAAGGTGAGTGCAAGAATTTTGTAAACATTCTGGCATCTACATGGAGCAGGGCTATCGGCCGATATGACGCACACTTGCGGGGACCTTGTTTGGTGTGAGAATAACTGTGACAGGTACCCCATCATCCATGTGACCGCTTTGGAGGTCATGCTGCAATTAAACGGGTCTGCCAATTTCAGGGTGAGTTGGGCCACAAACATCTTGTAAAAAATGGGAGTGACGAAATCAAGGCCTGGGGTTTCATTAAGCTTTAGTGATTTGATGGCGAGGCTGATTTCCTCGGGCGTAATGGGGCCTTCCAAAGATTCCTGTTGGATGCTAGAGAGTGTGGGAAGATGGAATAGGGCCAAGAACACCTTCCCATGCATGAGAAACGAAGGCCCGCCCTGGTATATTGCTTCATAAAACCAACATAATTCTTCCACTTTTTTTGAAGCCTGCTTCACAGTCAGCCCTGTATCATCTATGATCTCGTTAACATAGTCTTTTTCCTGTTTATCCTGAAGCATCCGGGCCAGCTGAGTGCCTACTTTGTCTCCAAACATGTACGCTTTTTTGCACAAGTAAAGGTGTGAGAGTTCGCCTTATTTGTATAATACATTTGAAGCTGGTCCCACGTATACAAAAGGGCACTTGAGGTGCACCTCGAAGTGTGTGTAGTCCGTTCCACTGCCAGTCTCACTGTACTTCACTTCCCAATTGCTGAATCTCCAGCTTACGGACCCGAGTTGCCTAGCCACGGCTGCAATAAAGTGATCGCTGATAACCGCCTTAAAGGCCTCTCAGATGCACGGAATCACTACCTCACCTCCCTCGTTTAGCTCAAAATATTCATGAATCTCTGTATTTCACTTTCCAATTGTAGAATCTCCAACTTACAGGCCCTAGCTTGCTCAGCCGCAGCTGTGATAAAGTGGCATCTGATAACAGCCTTAAAGAATCAGTACCTCGTCCCCTTGTTTAGCTCAAAATATTCATCAATCCATTGTACAATATCCTGATGGACAACTGGATCTCTCAGCGGGGAGAGATGTAGCCGCCAATTACCTCAAACCTATGCAGGCCTAGGTCAAACTTTCCATGACCAGGGCATAGTCAGAGACAGTGATGGGTCCAATCTCTGCTTCTTTTAACTAGGGGTGGGCAGTAAACTCCATTCCGCCGGCGGAGTTAACAGCATTGACCGGAAGGGGCAGAGTGCTTGCGCCTGTCCTTAAACGTGGCGGGCAGGCGGCACACCTGCCTGGGGTGTCTGCCTGGGTGTAGCCTTTGTGGAAACGAAGGAAGCAGGTCCGAATCAGGGCAGTGGCCCAACCCTTGGGGGCGGCGCAACTGCCTGGGGGTCTGCCCGCGTGCACCAAGTGGTGGGCGAGGCGGTGGCCTAATGTTAGAGCAGCCGACCTTCGAGCTGAGAAAGCAGGTTCGGGCCTAACGTCCTGTGATTCAAAAAGTATTATGTCCTTGTACAATGTAGCTGGTGCTCATGTAAAACGCTTCAAGTTTTCGCTATATAAAAACTGAAGAAATGCTCTTTAAAGTTACATTGAAAGCAGTGATGTTTTGGCCGCGTTACTTGTGGGGGTGCGTCTCGCCGCACACTCGCGTTCAGTTTTGAGTGCGGGGGGCGCACATTTGAGCATCGGTCAGTTCCACATCATTAAGCAGATTATTGGGAGTAGGTTATATAACATTTCATTGTCAGTAAACATGTCCCCATGTTGGGGAAGTTTATGATAATGGATGCCTTAGGAGGCAACAGAGCTGGAATTCCCCCCCTTCCCAATCGCTGAGTCATAAGAGGCCACGAGCAGGAAAAAACCTTTCAGAGTCAGTCTGATAGCATAGACGAGGCCTACCTGCGATGTACGTAATGTTTCGCTGACAAAGTATGAGTATACAGCCTACTCGACTGCAATGATTTTGTGTATACGAAGCATAAAAGGTAATTCGGTTTCCTGGCCTCCTATTGCGCAGTCTTGGCATTAGTCTATTTTGCATAAGCCAAGACTGGAAGCGTTACTAGTCTGAGCCTTGTATACAATATTGGCGGTGATGGAGTGAGGTTTGTAAAATATATCCTCATGAAATCAAGTAATGCTATAATAATGTATTAAACTGCATGAACTAATCAACTCCGGATACACGCATTTACACAGGGGGCAAACGCAACTTACATAATATACTAAATCATGTTGGCATGAGTACGTATTAACTGTTTGCGCTTTGAAAAACGGTACTAATGCATGTTTATGCTGTGTTGTACATTGCACATTTTGTATGTTGTGCACGAATAATAAGAAGTTTGCTTTAAACTAATAGCTTTTGCTAGGATTTATTTAACACAGGGCATTAGTACGGTGGGAGGTAAACATAATGGGTTTTATTTCAAGAATTAATATTCTTTTGTGTTGGTTTATTTTAGTACGGGATTGGGCCTGCATGAAAATGGCCTCTCGTTCAAGCCCGCATGCGGTTGGCCTGGTTGGTCCGGAGTGCGCATGTGCCGGGAGGGGTTGCCTGCTCGCAGACTGCTGAGTGTACCCGATGATGTAATTCGTGTGAAGGCCATGTTGACCTGTGTCTCATTGTTTATGTGCCAAGATGCGACAGCGACTGTGGGAACAGCCATCACTACGTGCAATACGAATGTGAAAGCGGATATTATAATGAACATTGTAGCCAATTGTATAACTATGAATGTTAGAAATATATGAATGCATTGGTCTTAAATCCTTCCTTTGTTAGAACCGGTATAGGATGGATTTTGTGGGGAGAGCTGGATGAGACGACCCTAGTATGATTTACGACAACCAATCACAGTCCGAGTTTCTACTGATACTGAAACATTGTAAGATAGTGTATTAGGCAGAAAGGTATAACTGATGTCCCAATTGGGGGTGTGGCAGAGTCAGAGTCGGAGTCAGAGAAGCAGAAAGGAGAGAGGAGAGAGGAGAATGCATAGAGAAGATCCAAGACAGAAAGAACAGTCCTGCACAGATTTCAGAGAATCTTTAGGTACAAGAACGTTGCGGGAGTGCTGGGGAGGAGACTGCGACCGAGTAGGTAGATTAAGTGGGAGATAAATTCTCGTTGTTAGTATAGCAAATTCTGCTGCATCTGTCCTGTTTAACTTTGTCCTCCGAGCCTATCTCTGGGGACCTCTGGCCACAACCTCGGCCAAGGAAGTGGTTTCCCTGTTTCTTTGGTGGGTATTGCCCTCCTGGATTGCTTAAAATTGCAAATATATTTTCTGCAAGTATTTATGCTTTCCCCCATCCCTTTGCATGCTTTGATATCGATGCAAATGATTCATTTTGATTACATTGCTTGATAATTTGTTCTCTTATATGCAATCTTGTATGTGCACTGACAATTTCATCACGAGCATTATTAAGATAAAATTATTAACTGAAGAAATGACTTTGTGGTTATTTAGTTAAATGCTAAACTGTTTAGTTAATCATAGTCACCATCAACTCTTCAACTAATGGAGCCTGGAACGCTGTTTTCTCTGCTTGGGGGCACAAACCCTGGACTTTTCCATCTCCTTGGTGGGACCGGTGTCCCAGAGACTGCTTAAATTCGCCTACTTGCGCACTTAGCCCCAGGAGCCATCACCGCATCTCTGCCTCGGGACCACAAAGACCAGGGTGCACAGCGCTGCCACCTGCAGCCGCTACTGAGGGGGAGGCGCGAGGTGCCAGCATGCGCATAAAGCGCTGCCTCTCCCCCTGCGGCGCGGGACGCGCGCGGGCCGTGCCCGGGCAAAGCCCGGGCCAAGGGCGGGCCCGTCCTTGCCCGTCATTGCCAGGAAGAGGCAGGGTAGGGCCACCCCCCTTGAGTTTGAGTCTTGAGGCCAACAAAACTGGTAGGACTTTCTGGGCACTATCTAATTTCACTGGGAGCAGCTGGTGGAACCAGGGCCAACGTACACTGGCGATATACCTGAAACAATTTGTGGCCTTTGATTAACTCCGACATCCAGCTGATCGGTTATTTGTTAATTTTACTTTTGGGACTGTATTTATTTAGTACTGTTTTATGATTGTGTGTCTTGGGGCTGCCTGATCTTTCTGGATTTACCTCTGGGATAATCTGATCCTGGTTTCCTTTTTAATTAATTCTTTTTAATTTTGTTTTCTTTTTTTTTCTTCTTCTTCTGGTCATGGGGAAGCGTGGCTGTGTAGTTAAAAAACATCCCCAGGTGATTATACCGGCCCCACTTCCCCAAACTTCAATTGATAGGATGCTCCAGAGAGCTATAGGGGTAGTCTCGACCGAAATTGAGCTTACGGAGAGGCGGTTATCCCTAACCCCAGATATTTTTCTTCAACCTTCTGAGCCACCATTTTCCGAACCATCTAGCCCCGGATTTACTTTTGGCCCATTAGAATCCCTGTCTGGACCAAGTGAGAGACTGTCACCACCCTTACAACATCACCCAGTAAAACCAACAACCCGTAAAAGCAGAACGACCACTGCTCCACCTAAAGCAGTCAGGCGTAAAACGGGTAACGGGGTTGGATCAAAGAAAATGACTGGCCCAGAAATGAGTCCCAGTAAGGGTGAACCAGTCAGTCTTGGGGGAGTGGTTGCACCACCCCCCAACTCTTACAAAGATCCCAACTGCCCTTCATGGGTGAGGAATTTGATAGTGGAACTAGAGGCACAGATGAGAGCCATTATCAAGGAAGAACAAGCGCTCCACCTTGGGAATATAGCTAGTGCCGAGATGCCTGTCCCGAGCGTACAGGCCAATCCTCTGGTTAATATTTTACCGGCTGTAGTGGAGAAGAAGGACTGTAGCTCACAGACGGATAGAGCAGGGCAATCCCCTTTAGTTAGATGTGGCCCCTCTAGTGCTCCATCTTGTCCAGCTCTAACGAGTGCTGCTAAGCCAGGGGCTCGTAGTGCCGCGCAAGAGGGAAACACTCACTCTCTTTGTGAGGAACCTGGCACCCACCAGGCCCAAGCTCGGAGGGCTACTCCTGGCCCCAGGGGCCTCATCATTGAGAATGTGAGTTCCCATCCTGCTCCTAACAATGAAGGTCCACGTAGAAGCAGACCTGTCCAATCTGACCAGTTGATAGACAGGGAAACGCCTAACCCGGCATAGAGTGAGAACCCCGGCCCAGTCCTACCGGCCATGCCAATAATAGATCTACCCCCAGCCTCACTCCCCTATGTTATAGTCTTAACCGGTGTTCCAGAAATTAAACTAGGCCAGAGAGAAACACAGTTGGAACTGAGGAACAAGTGCCTTTTTTGGCTTACCAGGCATGGACAGTTTCCCTATGACAGGGCAGGTGAGATACTACTAGTTCGAAGAGTGGGCTGGGTTGGCATGGACCCCAAATCAATCAAAGGAGACTGTATAGTTATCAATTTTAGTAATCTACGGACAGTCCAAATCTTGGCTGATCAGTTCTCCGGCTCCTATGCACCGTTTACAGGGATTCAACCACACACCCTGGACTTTTTTATTCTTGTAAATATCCACCACCTTGGACCCCTTGCACTAGAGTCCCAACACATTGGTACCAATCCCACCCAACACTCGGCCAAACCTCTAGAATACAGTATAATGTTGCAGTAGCGAATAGGTTTGGGGCCCTTGAAGAGGTGGATTGACTCATGATACCATCCGATTTCACTCTTAGCCAAGGGTTATGGGGGGCCAATAGAGAGCTTAAAACGAAAATCATTGGGATACAGCCCCAAAGTATTGCTGGTGTGTCAGCAGATGCACCAGGGGAGTCCCATCATGAATCTCATCAGGGACCTCAAGGCTATGATGGTGCTATCTTAGTTGTGTTGAACAATCTATCCCCTCTCACCCCTGAAGTTATAACTCCAAGCATGGCCATGAATAGCTCCATAGTGGAAGTGGGAGCTCCAGACCCCGGGGCTGAGCCAGAAACCACACAAACCCCTAACCCCTCCGGTTTTAAAGTACATGATGTCATCTCGAGCATAGGCCATAAACTGAGGGTCTTGACGTGGAACATTGCTGGTATTAAAAATAAACTCCAAAATCCTGACTGGACACAATTTGTACAAGATTACGATGTGTGTATGTTCCAGGAGACCTGGGCAAGAGAGGACACCGTTATGAGGGGCTATACAACTTTTAATGTGCTAGCAACTATGGGGGGTAGAGGTAGACCATCGGGAGGTTAAGGCACGTGGGTTGCTACACATTTGGACTGTACTGTTGAACAGTTGAACACCTCTTCTGATGATATCCAGTGTACCCTCCTTACTTTCTCTGCTAGGACCAAACTTGCCTTTATTAACATCTATTCACGCCCGGTAACCTTTGCACAGGAATCCCCGACCATAGACATGCTTACCACATGTATAGAGCTAATTCCTCCGAATACTAGGATGGTGATAGGAGGAGATTTTAATTGCCAATTTGAGCCTCTAGCCCTTCCTATTGACTCTTTACTCACTGTCGAGGATTCCCTTTGGTTAATTCCCGAACCGCAAATTCTTCCGGTAAAGGCTTGGACACCCTTGGTACTCCAGATCAGTGCAGTAACACTAACTCATGCACTGAGGGCATGCAATGGTCGCACTAAGTCAGACCAACCAGGGAAGCCTACTTTCAATAGACCAGGCCAATCATCCCTATTGGACTATATCCTAGTGGAAGCAAGCATATGGCACTGGGTAGTCGACTTTGCTGTCTTGCCAAGACACGACAGTGACCATAATGCTTTGGTACTTGACCTCAACCTTCCGGATCTTCTCAGTCCCTCAGTCACTAGCTCCTCCTCTGGCACCAACTTAACACTAGTTAATAACAGAAGGAGAATTAGATGGGAAACCCTGAAGCAGTCACCAGGCAAGGCCGCTGCCCTTTATTCCTCCATTATTTCACCCTTATTGGTAACGGAGAAGGCTGCCCAGACACTCAATTCTCCTGACACCATCGTTCAACTCATGGCCACTCATCTGGATTTGACCACTAGCCTGACTAACATCTTCAATCCCCTGATGCACTCCAAAGGCAAGAGGAGCCCTAAATCCACCTGGTTTAATAACTCCTGCCGAATGGCAAAGGGTGCCCTCATTGATGCTATAAAATCTAAAGACAGATCTCTGATTAAAACAAGGAGGGCCCTATATAGTGATAGTTTAAAGCTAGCCAAAAAGAACTGGGAGTGTGAAAGATGGGATGCGATTAAACAGGCACTCACCAACAGGGATATGAGGGCGTTTTGGATCCTGGTGCGAACAGTCAGCTCCACGGAGAACTCACCTATTGAGCCGAACATCGCTGCAGACGCTTGGAAACTTCATTTCCAATCCCTGTATTCCACTCAGGACACCATAGAGCTCATTGAGGGAATTTTGCCAACTGCTGTAGGGAATCCCCTTGAAGATGATGTAGGGTTCACTCTGACCGAAGTGTTGAGCGCAATTGGGAAGCTTCCCTTTGGAAAGGCCCCCGGACTAGACAAGATCCCCGGGGATTTATTTCGGGAACAACCCAATATCTGGGGCCCCTATCTATGTGTAATATTTAACGCCATATTAAACGGCATGAAAATCCCGGACACCTGGCTAGGGTCAGAAATGTTTCCAGTATACAAGAAGGGCTCACCCCTCCTGCCCATTAATTACAGGCCAATCAGCCTGATTGACGTAACTCAGAAGCTGTTTGCCAGGATTGTCCTGGAGCGTCTCCAGTCCTGGGTGGACGAGCGCGAGATTCTAAGTGCGTATCAGGCTGGTTTCCGTAAAAACATTTCTACTATCGACCAAATCTTTAGGCTCCAATTATTATATTGGAAGACGGTGATAATAGAGGGTGGGAGCCTCTATTTGATCTTCGTTGATCTTAAATCAGCCTTTGATTTGGTACCTCGAGATAAACTTTGGGTGGTTCTAGAGCAAATGGGCATTTCGCCCTATTTGCTGTCTTTGATCAAGCGCCTGCATACTGGAAATTTTGCCCAGCTGAGATACGGGAAACACGGGGAATTAACCCCTCGCTTCCCAGTGAACAGAGGTGTAAGGCAGGGGTGTGTTTTGGCCCCCACACTGTTCTGTCTTTTTATTAACGCTCTGGTGGACCAATTAAATGAGGTAGTTAATATTGATGTCCCAAAGCTGGCCCGTGACAAGGTGCCAGCAATGATGTTTGCGGATGACACCTTGTTACTATCCAAGTCTCCCATGGGCATCCAAAGGATCCTTGACAGCTTCTCTCTATTTTGCAAAGGCAGGGGGCTGGAGATTAATACATTAAAAACCAAGTACATGGTTTTTAACCCCAGCAAAACATCTCGCCCAAACCCCTTCTTAAACGGTACTCAGCTAGAGAGGGTAGCTGTCTTTGACTACTTGGGTGTCACGCTGACAGAAACATTTGGTTGGGGCCCGCAGCAAGAAAAGGCAGGTTTAAGGCTAGCACAGATGGCTGGGGGAATAGTAAAATTATATAGGAACTCATCATTGAGACAACCGGGCCCACTGACTGAGATTTATAAAGTCCAAATCAGGAGTGCTATTATGTATGGAGCAGAACTCTGGGGTCATCTTCCTGTAGGTGGACTGGTTAAATCTGAGAACAAGTTTATGAGGCAGCTCTTGGGTCTACCGCCAAGCACCCCTCTCATCCCCTTACGCATGGACCTCGGGATTAGACCCATAGAGGAGGAGATCGGATTGCGTCCTTTGACTTTTTGGCGTAGACTATGGGCGACCCCCGAATTAACAGCCTACAAGTCCGAACTCAAGGCGATCTTGGGACTCCCAGGGGTGGGAAAACTATCCTGGTTTGTACACATAAAAGACCTGTGCTTTAGATTAGGTCGGCCAAACCTATGGACCCACCCTGAGCAAGTGTCCCCGACAATATCGCGGCTTGAACTAGTTAAAGCCTACAGACTGTTTAAATTGGCTGAAATTCAGGGGAGCATAAAACTAGGACGTCTAACTTCTGACTACCTCAACTTTAAAGATCAGTATTTATTTGAGGCCTTGAATGAATGAATATTAGATTTATAAAGCGCTAACTTAGCCCAAGGGCATCAAGGCGCTGCAAAGGACTAACGTTCAACCGGATAGGATGCTCAAGCTAAAGTCTGTGTAAAAAGCCAGGTTTTCAGGGCCTTGCGAAAAAGAGAGTATGACTCAAGACCCGATAAACCATCCGGAAGAGAATTCCACAGCCTGGCAGCAGCAGTGGAGAAGGCTCTGCCTCCCCATCTAACCTTCTTAAACCTAGGAACCACCAGCAAGTTCTTGCTGGCAGACCTAAGCTGCCTGGTAGGGATATAGCGTTGAAACATTGCCTTGATGGCCTCAGGGCCAGATCCATAATAGGCATTGTGAGTCAAGCACAAAGTCTTGAAAAGGATTCTACGATCCAGAGGTAGCCAATGCAGCGAGATGAGGGAGGCCGAAACAGAGTGATACTTTGGCAACTCCAACACCAGCCTCGCTGCAGCATTCTGCACCATCTGTAACCGTCTGACCTGGCCCTTATTAATGCCCAAATAAAGGGCATTACAATAATCAAGTCTGGACAGTATCAAAGCAATCACTGCCTGCTTTCGTGATGAAAACGACAGGAACTGTGAAATTTTCCTAAGCAGCCTGATTATTCCAAAACAGATAGACACTGTTTTGCTAACCTGTAGGTTCATGGACAGAGAAGTGTCAACCATAACCCCAGATTTTTCCCATGGGAAACAGGAGAGGGACAACTGCCCATGGTGTCAGGCCACCAGTCATTAGACCATATATCGTGTTGGTTGCCAAAAATCAGGATCTCCGTTTTTCCCCATTCAATTTAAGATAATTCTCCACCATCCAAGATGAGACTGCCTGCATACAACTTTTGAAATTTGCGGCAGCTTCACTGATGCTGTTAGTGATGGACACCATGATTTGAGTGTCATCAGCATAAGACAGCACCTCAAATCCAAAGGCTCTCACCACCCTCGCCAGTGGGGCAACATAGATATTAAAAAGGGTGGGGCTTAGAGAGGATCCCTGAGGAACTCCACAAATCAATGGGTTGGGAGAAGAATAAAATTGGCCCAGTTTCACTATTTGTGCCCTATCACTAAGAAAGGAGGAGAGAAGCTCAAGGGCAGAGCCCCCAATCCCTATCTCCTTGAGGCGTTCCACCAGCCTCAATGGAGACAGGGTGTCAAAAGCCGCGGTAAGGTCAAGAAGGACCAGCAGGGTTGTATACCCTGCATCAACCTGAACCCGGATGTTATAAAAAACCACAGTTAGCGCTGATTCAGTGCTATGAAGGCATCTAAAGCCATGCTGAGAACCATCAAGCAACTGGTGATCCGATAAATAGGAACTGAGGTGGGAATTCAGATATTTTTCCAGAATCTTAGCTGGAACCGGAAGCAAGGAAATGGGGCGATAATTTTTAGTTCCATAGGATCCAGAGACGGCTTTTTTAAAAGCGGTTTGACCACCGCGGTTTTCCAAAGAGTGGGATACTGCCCCTCAGTAATAGCTATATTTAGTACTGAGGTGAGAAGGGGAACAATGACTTCCCTTCCAATCTTTAAAACCTTAAGGGGCAAGCATCCAAGGGAGACCCCGAGGTAACTCCTTCCAAAAGATGACCAGTTGTTTCATGAGAAATACAAGGGAAGGTAAGAAACCTCGGTTCATCTACCGTAGTTGCTGGTAAAGCAGGGTTAGTTTTAGAGGAAGCAAATATAACCTTTCCAGCATTACAGTCCTCCAAGATGGAATATATGTCTGTAATCTTAATGCGAAAAAACTCTGCCATTCTGTCACAGAGTTCTTGGGAAAGATCAGATGAATCAGCAACCGGAGGGGAGATAAGAGAGTTAATAACCTTAAAAAGCTCTCTAGAAGATTTAATTAATTCAGTAGCCTTAGAGTAATACAGTCTTTTCTCCTCAATAATCGCCATTTTATAATCCCTCAAGCCCTGTTTATGTAGCTCTCTACCTGCCGGCGCGAGATCAGTACGCCAGATCCTTTCCTGTTTGCGGCAGGACTGTCTCAACTTTCTGAGCCTATCAGAATACCATGGCGCAGAGGGTTTTTTCCTCGCTACATAGTGCTTTTTAACAGGTGCCAAAGTATCTATGGCTCCTGACAACCCTCTAGAAAATTCATCTGCAACCACATTAGCATCCGAATGCTCAGAAAACTGAAAATTCCTAAAATAATTGGCAAGCGCATCATTACTGATTTGTGAAAAAGTTGCAAACAACGGCGGACACAATAACCGCACTTCCTGCTACGTTCCCTTAGTGATTGAAACTATATCCTGATGAGTGTGCACACACAACTCCAGCACCTGCCGTCGGTGGGTGCCTACTGCTGGGCAGAGAGAGAAACCAAAGAAGATTGGAGTGGTGCACTACTTCTAAGTAAAAACAGTCCTTCAATAAGTCATTTAGTCTTGATATCTTTTCTCAGTAGATCCTTTATTTTTCATATACATCCAACAATGAAAGATATACACCAGCCAACGCGTTTCGTTCATAAGGAATGAACTTCTTCAGGGCTGTGAATTACAATATGAGACACACATAAATATATGTACAAACACACAATATATAAAATAATTGGCACAAGACTAATCAAACCAAAATGAAAGAAAAAAGGTAGAGTGAAAAAAATATCATGAAAGTGAGACATGGGAATAGAGGGTAAGAGGACTAGCGAGAGCAAGAGCGAGTAAAAACAAAATATAAAGAGAACGGACATAGAAACTAATATTGCCATGTGTGAACATTGAAAACAGTGTGACAAACAAATACACTAATACGGTGCTATATCGCTACTATATTACATTAGAACTAATTAAAAACATATCTGCACAAAAGATGAAGATTATGTGATTCTACGTGTAGTGGAGAAAGATGATCCGCCTATGTGTATATGACACGGTCGTACCCCATCATGGACACGCACTATGTGATTACAAATTATATGCTTGGTTGAGTGCCCCAGCTTAGGCACAACAGTAGATCCAGGTCCAAAAATGTACTTGGACTGGTGTCCTCAGACACTGCCCCAATCCTAGTGTATTATAAGTGTGGAAATCCTTCTTATTGTGGGTCTCTCGCCTAAGCAGGGCATGGGCCAACAAAATGGAGTATATAACGCAATCCTAGAAAAACCCACACCCACTGACCATGCGAATCCCTATGATAACCGTCACAAAAGGCACTAGGAAAATTAATCAGATAATAATTATGCTTAGAAATAAATAAGCGGTGGCATATACATACCATAAATTGCAGTAGAAAAGTAGGGGGAAGGGCAATACCAAATATCCCCTGTGAAGTGCTAGATGCAAGCTCTAACCGAATCTTGAAGTCATGTCAAACAATAGGTAAAACAGATCTGCACAAAATGATGTGTCTGTGTAGGCCTCCTTGATAAGGGCCAACAATCACACGATCTGCAAAGAAAATAAATACGTTTAAACTCTACATAACGAAGATGTATACACTAATATGAAACATGGAAGTATTAAAAAGACGGAGATGTGGCGAGAGTGGCGGATGCGCGCCACGGTAAGGAGTAACCACTGAAAAAAGGGGGGGCCGGGCTGGGGCGCCATTCGGGCGCAATGAAGGACATATCAAAGGGAAAAAAACACCTTTAACAGGGAATAAAGACATGTCGGGAGCCCCGTAAGTGATCAAAAGAACTGCCGGGCTGGGGCGCCGTTCGGGGCGCAATGAAGGACATATCAAAGAAAAACACCTTTAACAGGGAATAAAGACATGTCGGGAGCCCCGTAAGTAATCAAAAGAACTGCCGGGCTGGGGCGCCGTTCGGGCGCAATGAAAGGCCATATCAAAGGAAAAATACCTTTGACAACCCGCGTTCTAGCCCATAATGGGCCTGAGTAAAAGAAAGGAGTAAGAATTATAAAAGGGTCCCCATTCGAAATCCATGCGGCTATCAGGCGGAGGAGCCGTAATGGCGCAGTGGGTGACATTACACGTAGAAACACAAGATAAGAAAAGATTTAAAAAACGAACCCCCTTGGAGATCCATGCAACTGTCTTACAAGGGCGCCGTGGGAACAGTGAAAAATTAAAAATATAGAATAAGCAAAAAGTAAGTAAAAAGGAAGCCAAAGATGCCATAAGAGCGGCGATAGAGGGGCCGATAAAACTATGTTGGGTGAGACAGTATAGTCTCTGAGGGTAGGATCACTTAAAAGAGCGAATAATACCTGAGAAAGCTGTGAGCTGCCATCGGCTCTGAAAGTGGGTATGAAGATGCCGAAAGTAAACCCGGTAATTATATACTGGATTGCGCGGGAAGCATAATCGGCGTACGTGTCACAGGGGAGCAAGCGATAAATATGGCCGAGCAGTAAGGGCCTATAGTGGCTAAACAGTAACTGATGCATCCATGACCAGGTTGCTTGTCTGCTGGGGTGGCAGCGTCAGTACAAGTCGGGCCTTGGCCAACAGGGTGCTGGAACAGGCAGCGTCGGAAATTGTTTCCACGGGAAAGAGCAAACAAATGACTACACACCCGGTGTAAAAGTAGTGCGAGCCAAATCATCAGAACCAAACGTGTCTAAGGATAGAAAAAGACCCCAAAGTACCACACGTCAACGTATAACGTGCCCTAGGATAAAAGGGCCTAAATATAAGCACTGAGTCTAAAATACTACAGGCTACGGCTAAAACCCAGCCGTTTGTTGTCCATTGTTGTGGAACAATGCCCATGGAGGGTAAAATACATATTGGCGATACAAAAATGCAGCGAAAGATGAAACTCGATAAGGGGAAAGTAAGAATCAGAAAAGAAGGTGAAAGAAAATGAAGGTGAAGGAAAATGAACAGGGCGTGGATCTATATATAAATTCAATCATTAATGTGTCGATATAAACTCAATCATTAATGTCTCCAACCCACAGGGGTCGGTGGCGGGGACCTCTAGCTCAGAAAGTAGTGAAACTCATGGTCAGTGTTGTGTCCCCTCTTGACTGAATCGAGTCTACAAATCCATTTAGCCTCCGCCCTTCTCAATGACAGTTCTCTATTACCACCTCGGTTGTTAGGTGGGATGTGGTCAATGCCAAAGAAACTGAATTTAATAGGACCGGTGTGTGTTAAGCGGTAGTGTTCAGTCATGGGATACCTGTCATCCCCTTTAATAAGCGCCCTCCGATGTTCTTGAATTCTGGTTTTAAGATTGCGAACTGTGCTGCCCACATAAATAATACCACAAGGGCATTCCAATATGTAAATCACAAACTGTGTGTTGCAGTTTATGTGATGTTTGATTTTGTATGTGTGGTTAGAATTGTAACTCAGTTCTTTGCACTTATTTGATCCCAGACAACAAACATTGCAATTGGCGCAGGTGTAAAAACCCGCCGGTGGGCATGGCAGCCATGTATTAGTGGTTGCCTTGCTGGCTGTAATGTAGCTCGGACAAAGGGAGCTCTTCAGGGTCCGCCCTCTTCTAAAAATCAGTGAGGGGTGGTCATTGATAAGGGGACGTAGTGTTGGGATCTCGACCAGTAAGTGCCAATGTTTTCTAAAGGCCTTAAAGATCCGATCACTATGTACCGTGTAGTTAGTATAAAAGGCTATCCTGTCCTTCCAGTGCTCTTTATTGCGCTGTTTCTCTGCCCCTTGTGGGTGCTTATTGATGAGTGTATCTGCTCTGGGGAGGGCCAGGGCTCTTCGCTCTACTCTGTCCAATACCCTTTGGTCATATCCCCTTGTTTTGAAACGTTGTTTAATGTCAGATACGTTCTTTCTGAAGCCCTCATCTTCGCTACATATGCGTCTGGCCCTAACCATTTCCCCATAAGGGATGTTAGAAATGACTGATTTCGCATGGGCACTTTCCGCATGGAGAACGCTGTTGCAGGAGGTAGGTTTGCGATATAATGAACTGTGAACCACCCAGTCCTTCACAAAGAAAAAAATATCCAAAAACTCTATGTGTTCCTGATGGTGTTGCATAGTTAATTGGACATTAAACGTGTTGTCATTAAGGTATTCAAGGTATTCATTAAGGAGTGCCTCCGTACCAGACCATAGACAGATTATATCATCTATGTACCTCCCCCAGTATACAATATGTTTGGTCCAAGGGGAGGCACGTCTGGCCCAAGCATGTTCCTTCTCGTACCAGCCCATGAAGAGCCCCGCGTACGACGGCGCGAATCTCGAACCCATGGCGGTCCCCTGTAGTTGGTGATACCACCTTTCATCATGTTTGAAATAGTTATTGGTGAGGATCAATTCTATCATGTCCATAATCATGTTATTGTAGGCGTAATAATCCGCCCCTTCAGTGTCTAAATAATGCCGTGTGGCCTGCATACCTAAATTCTTATGGATGCATGTGTAAAGTCCCACCACGTCAAAAGTGACAAATCTGAGCTCCTCTGACCACAGGAACCCTTCAAATTTAACCAGAATCTCCTTGCTGTCTTTAATGTACGCTGGTAGGTTAATCACATGTTTCTGTAGCGATAGGTCAACAAACTCAGATAATCGCTCTGTTGGGGACCCTACTCCAGAGATGATTGGTCTACCTGGCGGAAAAAGGCCCCCTTGTGTACCTTAGGTAAAATATAGATACATGGAAAACGTGCATTCTCAACGTATAGATATCTATATTCACTCATAGTAATTAGGCACTCCTCCCTCCATTCCATAAGCCTTGCATTGATGGTAGTTTGTAATGCTTGAATGGGGTTCATTTTCCTTCACCTTCATTTTCTTTCACCTTCTTTCTGATTCTTACTTTCCCCTTATCGAGTTTCATCTTTCGCTGCATTTTTGTATCGCCAATATGTATTTTACCCTCCATGGGCATTGTTCCACAACAATGGACAACAAACGGCTGGGTTTTAGCCGTAGCCTGTAGTATTTTAGACTCGGTGCTTATATTTAGGCCCTTTTTATCCTAGGGCACGTTATACTTTGACGTGTGGTACTTTGGGGTCTTTTTCTATCCTTAGACACGTTTGGTTCTGATGATTTGGCTCGCACTACTTTTACACCGGGTGTGTAGTCATTTGTTTGCTCTTTCCCCGTGGAAACAATTTCCGACGCTGCCTGTTCCAGCACCCTGTTGGCCAAGGCCCGACTTGTACTGACGCTGCCACCCCAGCAGACAAGCAACCTGGTCATGGATGCATCAGTTACTGTTTAGCCACTATAGGCCCTTACTGCTCGGCCATATTTATCGCTTGCTCCCCTGTGACACGTACGCCGATTATGCTTCCCGCGCAATCCAGTATATAATTACCGGGTTTACTTTCGGCATCTTCATACCCACTTTCAGAGCCGACGGCAGCTCACAGCTTTCTCAGGTATTATTCGCTCTTTTAAGTGATCCTACCCTCAGAGACTATACTGTCTCACCCAACATAGTTTTATCGGCCCCTCTATCGCCGCTCTTATGGCATCTTTGGCTTCCTTTTTACTTACTTTTTGCTTATTCTATATTTTTTATTTTTCACTGTTCCCACGGCGCCCTTGTAAGACAGTTGCATGGATCTCCAAGGGGTTCGTTTTTAAATCTTTTCTTATCTTGTGTTTCTACGTGTAATGTCACCCACTGCGCCATTACGGCTCCTCCGCCTGATAGCCGCATGGATTTCGAATGGGGACCCTTTTATAATTCTTACTCCTTTCTTTTACTCAGGACCATTATGGGCTAGAACGCGGGTTGTCAAAGGTATTTTTCCTTTGATATGGCCTTTCATTGCGCCCGAACGGCGCCCCAGCCCGGCAGTTCTTTTGATTACTTACGGGGCTCCCGACATGTCTTTATTCCCTGTTAAAGGTGTTTTTCTTTGATATGTCCTTCATTGCGCCCGAACGGCGCCCCAGCCCGGCAGTTCTTTTGATCACTTACGGGGCTCCCGACATGTCTTTATTCCCTGTTAAAGGTGTTTTTTCCCTTTGATATGTCCTTCATTGCGCCCGAATGGCGCCCCAGCCCGGCCCCCTTTTTTCAGTGGTTACTCCTTACCGTGGCGCGCATCCGCCACTCTCGCCACATCTCCGTCTTTTTAATACTTCCATGTTTCATATTAGTGTATACATCTTCGTTATGTAGAGTTTAAACGTATTTATTTTCTTTGCAGATCGTGTGATTGTTGGCCCTTATCAAGGAGGCCTACACAGACACATCATTTTGTGCAGATCTGTTTTACCTATTGTTTGACATGACTTCAAGATTCGGTTAGAGCTTGCATCTAGCACTTCACAGGGGATATTTGGTATTGCCCTTCCCCTACTTTTCTACTGCAATTTATGGTATGTATATGCCACCGCTTATTTATTTCTAAGCATAATTATTATCTGATTAATTTTCCTAGTGCCTTTTGTGACGGTTATCATAGGGATTCGCATGGTCAGTGGGTGTGGGTTTTTCTAGGATTGCGTTATATACTCCATTTTGTTGGCCCATGCCCTGCTTAGGCGAGAGACCCACAATAAGAAGGATTTCCACACTTATAATACACTAGGATTGGGGCAGTGTCTGAGGACACCAGTCCAAGTACATTTTTGGACCTGGATCTACTGTTGTGCCTAAGCTGGGGCACTCAACCAAGCATATAATTTGTAATCACATAGTGCGTGTCCATGATGGGGTACGACCGTGTCATATACACATAGGCGGATCATCTTTCTCCACTACACGTAGAATCACATAATCTTCATCTTTTGTGCAGATATGTTTTTAATTAGTTCTAATGTAATATAGTAGCGATATAGCACCGTATTAGAGTATTTGTTTGTCACACTGTTTTCAATGTTCACACATGGCAATATTAGTTTCTATGTCCGTTCTCTTTATATTTTGTTTTTACTCGCTCTTGCTCTCGCTAGTCCTCTTACCCTCTATTCCCATGTCTCACTTTCATGATATTTTTTTCACTCTACCTTTTTTCTTTCATTTTGGTTTGATTAGTCTTGTGCCAATTATTTTATATATTGTGTGTTTGTACATATATTTATGTGTGTCTCATATTGTAATTCACAGCCCTGAAGAAGTTCATTCCTTATGAACGAAACGCGTTGGCTGGTGTATATCTTTCATTGTTGGATGTATATGAAAAATAAAGGATCTACTGAGAAAAGATATCAAGACTAAATGACTTATTGAAGGACTGTTTTTACTTAGAAGTAGTGCACCACTCCAATCTTCTTTGGTTTCTCTCTCTGCCCAGCAGTAGGCACCCACCGACGGCAGGTGCTGGAGTTGTGTGTGCACACTCATCAGGATATAGTTTCAATCACTAAGGGAACGTAGCAGGAAGTGCGGTTATTGTGTCCGCCGTTGTTTGCAACTTTTTCACAGTTTTTGGACCAACCAGCACACCTGCGTATTCCGTAAAGAAATGTCTAAACTCATCGATAAAAGAGAAGAGATGGCACAGGACCTTTTTGGGAAAGGGTTTAGTGCGGCGGCTGCTGCACCACCCACAGAACAACGTAAAATTGGACTACGGTCATGTTTTTGGAGATTGGAAAAAGTCAAGAAACAAGAAATGGCTCGCTGGTGGGATGGCATAACCCTCCAGCAATATATGGACAATGACAAGATCCCCCGGGGCCTCAGAATTCTTATTTTTCCAACATTTGAGGACCTAAGTGGGGACCTCTTGGAAGAATGGGAGCACAATCTCAAGGGAGCCTCATTTACAATGATGAAAATTCTGGTAAAACATGCTAGTGAGAAAGGCCAGAAACTACAGGCAGAAATTGATGAAATAGAAAAACAGATAGAATCTATGGATTGTAAGGACCTAGTGGAGAAAAATTATGTAATTCTTAACAGAGTCATTGAGGAATACCAACAATATCTTAGAGATAAAAAGATGGGAAAGATTAAAAGGGATGACCGTGATTACCGGGATGGCAGAATCTATACATTCGCTAGAAATTACGATAATCCTATTAACAATGAAGACAGGAAAAGGGTCAGGGAAGTAAGCTTAGAAGCCAAATCAGTTAGCAGCAGTTCACTGGCCTCAAATGAAAGTACCACATCAAGCACAGCACAGCCGTTAATCCCTTTAGGAGCGGGTACCTCCAATTTCCAAAGGGAACTGGAGAGACTTCGCATAGGCGAGAAACTGGCAAAAAAGAACACAAGAAAACAAGGAGAGGAGGGTGGTCAGGGCGGAAGAACAGACAGTCATGCAATGTCACTCCGTCCCAAAAAGAACAAACAGTGAATACTATGCCAGAGCGGACTGGGGTCCCCACCACGGGGGGTCACTAGTTTAAATATCACGACAGTGCAGAATTCAGATCTACAGATCATCAATCTTTCAAACAGGCTGCTTAATGAACATGAATGTAATGTTTTGAAAAAGGGATTAGGATTCTGTCCCACTCAATATGGGGACTTAGTCGATGTTCATATTGATTTGTATACATTTCTCAGAACACTGAAATTAAAAGAATTTTTTGCACAGCAACCGGTTAAACCTGTCATGAATGTTTTACACACCTCACCCACACACAGTACAATTGGGGACATACGGGGAGTACAAACATTGTTGGCCATTGAGTATGATGAAACACCTGACATGCAGACCATACTAGATGAATTGGACATTAAGGAAAATTACAACAGGGACACGGGTCTCAAATGTAAGTCCAAGTTCGTCCCACCAGGTGGATATCATGCCAACATTGAGAAGTTTGGCGATCTCATTTCACAGGAGCTCAGGAAGCTCGAAGGCTCCAACAAGTACAAGCCCCATCCCACCCCCAATCTATCCCGCCATGAAAGAGAAGCGTTACAGGGATTACAGAATGATACTAATATTGTAATCAGGGAGGCGGACAAAGGAGGGAACGTGGTAATCATGAACCTACAGGACTACATGGGGAAATCTCACGACAACTGAGTGACCCACAATGTTACGAACCCATCCAACATAACCCCATTCAAGCATTACAAACTACCATCAATGCAAGGCTTATGGAATGGAGGGAGGAGTGCCTAATTACTATGAGTGAATATAGATATCTATACGTTGAGAATGCACGTTTTCCATGTATCTATATTTTACCTAAGGTACACAAGGGGGCCTTTTTCCGCCAGGTAGACCAATCATCTCTGGAGTAGGGTCCCCAACAGAGCGATTATCTGAGTTCGTTGACCTATCGCTACAGAAACATGTGATTAACCTACCAGCGTACATTAAAGACAGCAAGGAGATTCTGGTTAAATTTGAAGGGTTCCTGTGGTCAGAGGAGCTCAGATTTGTCACTTTTGACGTGGTGGGACTTTACACATGCATCCATAAGAATTTAGGTATGCAGGCCACACGGCATTATTTAGACACTGAAGGGGCGGATTATTACGCCTACAATAACATGATTATGGACATGATAGAATTGATCCTCACCAATAACTATTTCAAACATGATGAAAGGTGGTATCACCAACTACAGGGGACCGCCATGGGTTCGAGATTCGCGCCGTCGTACGCGGGGCTCTTCATGGGCTGGTACGAGAAGGAACATGCTTGGGCCAGACGTGCCTCCCCTTGGACCAAACATATTGTATACTGGGGGAGGTACATAGACGATATAATCTGTCTATGGTCTGGTACGGAGGCACTCCTTAATGAATACCTTGAATACCTTAATGACAACACGTTTAATGTCCAATTAACTATGCAACACCATCAGGAACACATAGAGTTTTTGGATATTTTTTTCTTTGTGAAGGACTGGGTGGTTCACAGTTCATTATATCGCAAACCTACCTCCTGCAACAGCGTTCTCCATGCGGAAAGTGCCCATGCGAAATCAGTCATTTCTAACATCCCTTATGGGGAAATGGTTAGGGCCAGACGCATATGTAGCGAAGATGAGGGCTTCAGAAAGAACGTATCTGACATTAAACAACGTTTCAAAACAAGGGGATATGACCAAAGGGTATTGGACAGAGTAGAGCGAAGAGCCCTGGCCCTCCCCAGAGCAGATACACTCATCAATAAGCACCCACAAGGGGCAGAGAAACAGCGCAATAAAGAGCACTGGAAGGACAGGATAGCCTTTTATACTAACTACACGGTACATAGTGATCGGATCTTTAAGGCCTTTAGAAAACATTGGCACTTACTGGTCGAGATCCCAACACTACGTCCCCTTATCAATGACCACCCCTCACTGATTTTTAGAAGAGGGCGGACCCTGAAGAGCTCCCTTTGTCCGAGCTACATTACAGCCAGCAAGGCAACCACTAATACATGGCTGCCATGCCCACCGGCGGGTTTTTACACCTGCGCCAATTGCAATGTTTGTTGTCTGGGATCAAATAAGTGCAAAGAACTGAGTTACAATTCTAACCACACATACAAAATCAAACATCACATAAACTGCAACACACAGTTTGTGATTTACATATTGGAATGCCCTTGTGGTATTATTTATGTGGGCAGCACAGTTCGCAATCTTAAAACCAGAATTCAAGAACATCGGAGGGCGCTTATTAAAGGGGATGACAGGTATCCCATGACTGAACACTACCGCTTAACACACACCGGTCCTATTAAATTCAGTTTCTTTGGCATTGACCACATCCCACCTAACAACCGAGGTGGTAATAGAGAACTGTCATTGAGAAGGGCGGAGGCTAAATGGATTTGTAGACTCGATTCAGTCAAGAGGGGACACAACACTGACCATGAGTTTCACTACTTTCTGAGCTAGAGGTCCCCGCCACCGACCCCTGTGGGTTGGAGACATTAATGATTGAGTTTATATCGACACATTAATGATTGAATTTATATATAGATCCACGCCCTGTTCATTTTCCTTCACCTTCATTTTCTTTCACCTTCTTTCTGATTCTTACTTTCCCCTTATCGAGTTTCATCTTTCGCTGCATTTTTGTATCGCCAATATGTATTTTACCCTCCATGGGCATTGTTCCACAACAATGGACAACAAACGGCTGGGTTTTAGCCGTAGCCTGTAGTATTTTAGACTCAGTGCTTATATTTAGGCCCTTTTTATCCTAGGGCACGTTATACTTTGACGTGTGGTACTTTGGGGTCTTTTTCTATCCTTAGACACGTTTGGTTCTGATGATTTGGCTCGCACTACTTTTACACCGAGTGTGTAGTCATTTGTTTGCTCTTTCCCCGTGGAAACAATTTCCGACGCTGCCTGTTCCAGCACCCTGTTGGCCAAGGCCCGACTTGTACTGACGCTGCCACCCCAGCAGACAAGCAACCTGGTCATGGATGCATCAGTTACTGTTTAGCCACTATAGGCCCTTACTGCTCGGCCATATTTATCGCTTGCTCCCCTGTGACACGTACGCCGATTATGCTTACCGCGCAATCCAGTATATAATTACCGGGTTTACTTTCGGCATCTTCATACCCACTTTCAGAGCCGACGGCAGCTCACAGCTTTCTCAGGTATTATTCGCTCTTTTAAGTGATCCTACCCTCAGAGACTATACTGTCTCACCCAACATAGTTTTATCGGCCCCTCTATCGCCGCTCTTATGGCATCTTTGGCTTCCTTTTTACTTCCTTTTTGCTTATTCTATATTTTTAATTTTTCACTGTTCCCACGGCGCCCTTGTAAGACAGTTGCATGGATCTCCAAGGGGGTTCGTTTTTTAAATCTTTTCTTATCTTGTGTTTCTACGTGTAATGTCACCCACTGCGCCATTACGGCTCCTCCGCCTGATAGCCGCATGGATTTCGAATGGGGACCCTTTTATAATTCTTACTCCTTTCTTTTACTCAGGCCCATTATGGGCTAGAACGCGGGTTGTCAAAGGTATTTTTCCTTTGATATGGCCTTTCATTGCGCCCGAACGGCGCCCCAGCCCGGCAGTTCTTTTGATTACTTACGGGGCTCCCGACATGTCTTTATTCCCTGTTAAAGGTGTTTTTTCTTTGATATGTCCTTCATTGCGCCCGAACGGCGCCCCAGCCCGGCAGTTCTTTTGATCACTTACGGGGCTCCCGACATGTCTTTATTCCCTGTTAAAGGTGTTTTTTTCCCTTTGATATGTCCTTCATTGCGCCCGAATGGCGCCCCAGCCCGGCCCCCCTTTTTCAGTGGTTACTCCTTACCGTGGCGCGCATCCGCCACTCTCGCCACATCTCCGTCTTTTTAATACTTCCATGTTTCATATTAGTGTATACATCTTCGTTATGTAGAGTTTAAACGTATTTATTTTCTTTGCAGATCGTGTGATTGTTGGCCCTTATCAAGGAGGCCTACACAGACACATCATTTTGTGCAGATCTGTTTTACCTATTGTTTGACATGACTTCAAGATTCGGTTAGAGCTTGCATCTAGCACTTCACAGGGGATATTTGGTATTGCCCTTCCCCCTACTTTTCTACTGCAATTTATGGTATGTATATGCCACCGCTTATTTATTTCTAAGCATAATTATTATCTGATTAATTTTCCTAGTGCCTTTTGTGACGGTTATCATAGGGATTCGCATGGTCAGTGGGTGTGGGTTTTTCTAGGATTGCGTTATATACTCCATTTTGTTGGCCCATGCCCTGCTTAGGCGAGAGACCCACAATAAGAAGGATTTCCACACTTATAATACACTAGGATTGGGGCAGTGTCTGAGGACACCAGTCCAAGTACATTTTTGGACCTGGATCTACTGTTGTGCCTAAGCTGGGGCACTCAACCAAGCATATAATTTGTAATCACATAGTGCGTGTCCATGATGGGGTACGACCGTGTCATATACACATAGGCGGATCATCTTTCTCCACTACACGTAGAATCACATAATCTTCATCTTTTGTGCAGATATGTTTTTAATTAGTTCTAATGTAATATAGTAGCGATATAGCACCGTATTAGAGTATTTGTTTGTCACACTGTTTTCAATGTTCACACATGGCAATATTAGTTTCTATGTCCGTTCTCTTTATATTTTGTTTTTACTCGCTCTTGCTCTCGCTAGTCCTCTTACCCTCTATTCCCATGTCTCACTTTCATGATAATTTTTTCACTCTACCTTTTTTCTATCATCTTGGTTTGATTAGTCTTGTGCCAATTATTTTATATTTTGTGTGTTTGTACATATATTTATGTGTGTCTCATATTGTAATTCACAGCCCTGAAGAAGTTCATTCCTTATGAACGAAACGCGTTGGCTGGTGTATATCTTTCATTGTTGGATGTATATGAAAAATAAAGGATCTACTGAGAAAAGATATCAAGACTAAATGACTTATTGAAGGACTGTTTTTACTTAGAAGTAGTGCACCACTCCAATCTTCTTTCATTACTGATTTGGCTCAAATTTCTCTTTTCCTCCACTATCCCTTTACCAGCTAAGACAGTACTTAGTGCTGAGGTCGGAAGATTAAAAGGGATAGCAAAGTGGTCCGACCATGAAAGCGGTATGGGCAGTCCCACCTTGATCCTAGGATCGTTAGAGAATATGCCATCCAATATATTTCCTGCAGTATGGGTGGAAGTGGTAACTAGCTGCGAAAAACCACAACAGCCTAAGGTTTCCAGAAGGGTTTGGGTGTCTTTACATTGAAATTTATCTAAATGAAAATTAAAATCACCCAGCAATGTAAAATTAGATCTTAACAAGTAGGGTTCCAAGAGATTACTAAAATCTTGACTGAAAGAAGATCTGGATCCAGGTTGTCGATAAAATAGGACTCCAGAAAAACTTTCAGTAGGAAGAGTCTTTATAGAAAAATATAGTGCCTGGTATCGGTCAGAAAGTGTAGAAAGGGGTTCAGTGCGACAGGTATAAATATCCCTATAAAGAATGCCCAGACCTCCTCCTATTTTACCCACCCTGTCCAGTCTAGCTAAGCTATAACCAGAAGGGATTGCTTCCACAAGATCTGGACCAGAGCAGTCCCTTGCCCAGGTCTCTGTGATAAACATCCAGTCAGGTTTACGAAGTGAAACAAAGTCCCTAAAAGCAATTTTGTTCTTGATCAGGGATCTAGTGTTAACAAGATAACCCACGAGCATCTGCTCATGGGAAAGTGATGTAAGTTTACTTTCCTCCAAAAGGGAGCAACCGCCGCCTGCCTGTACTAAGATAAGACTGAACAAGGGACAGGCAAAGCAATGATTAGTAATTAAGAACTCAGGGTCAACAGAATGGCGGCAAGAACCTCCACCCTGCCGTAGGTCCAGAAGTTCTTCCCTGGAGTACATCACAGTGGCAGTCTGTTCAGGTGCAAGTTCAGCAGCTTCGCTTGCACAAGGCACGGTCTTGGCGTGGACGGGCGCAGACGGGCTTGCCTTCAGCGCGTCTTCGGCGCGCCGGCGGCGCGCCCACTGCGCGCGTCCGCTGCGCGACGTGAAAGGCATCCGGTTTAAATAGTCAAAAGACTAGGATGTCAACCTCCCAACTCCGCCCACAGCAACCGGAAACTCGTTAGGAAAAACGCTCGCACCCTCCACATCAAGCGGGAAAACCCATGGTGGACCGGGGCGCGAGCGAAAAGAAGAGGAAAGTGCAAAATGCCAGGTAAGATAGCAGCAGTCAGGTTAAGAACACAGCAAAGTTAATAACATTTAAAATGGTACAGGCGCGATAAAATAGGGTTATAGCAAGCTACCCACAGCGTAATTAGAATCAGCAGGATAGCCGTAACAGAGCGCGTCCGCTGCGCGACGTGAAAGGCATCCGGTTTAAATAGTCAAAAGACTAGGATGTCAACCTCCCAACTCCGCCCACAGCAACCGGAAACTCGTTAGGAAAACGCTCGCACCCTCCACATCAAGCGGGAAAACCCGTGGTGGACCGGGCGCCAGCGAAAAGAAGAGGAAAGTGCAAAATGCCAGGTAAGATAGCAGCAGTCAGGTTAAGAACACAGCAAAGTTAATAACATTTAAAATGGTACAGGCGCGATAAAATAGGGTTATAGCAAGCTACCCACAGCGTAATTAGAATCAGCAGGATAGCCGTAACAGAGCGCGTCCGCTGCGCGACGTGAAAGGCATCCGGTTTAAATAGTCAAAAGACTAGGATGTCAACCTCCCAACTCCGCCCACAGCAACCGGAAACTCGTTAGGAAAAACGCTCGCACCCTCCACATCAAGCGGGAAAACCCGTGTGGACCGGGACGCGAGCGAAAAGAAGAGGAAAGTGCAAAATGCCAGGTAAGATAGCAGCAGTCAGGTTAAGAACACAGCAAAGTTAATAACATTTAAAATGGTACAGGCGCGATAAAATAGGCTTATAGCAAGCTACCCACAGCGTAATTAGAATCAGCAGGATAGCCGTAACAGAGCCTTCCTTGATGTTGTTCATCCTTCCATGGCGAGGAAACTTTATACCCAGTTCAGATTGGGTTGCCTGCCGGTTCATGCATTTACAAGCAAATGGTCAAAAGCCTCTCCTATTGAATGTCCTGCTTGTAACAGCCAAGAGGAGTCAGTCATTCATGTTTTCTTTTTCTGTCCTGGCTATAATGCAGCCAGGAGGTATTGGCTCCTACCACTATGCAGGAACCTGGGGTATAGGCAGTGCCTGGAGGCCTTTAGAGTTTTGAGAACTGACACTCATCCTCCGATTGTTTTTGCTGTGTCCCGTTTCCTCAACTCTATGTGGCATAGGCGCCGCAAGTTTTTAAATTCCCCCCGCACATGTTAAATGTTCTTCTTCTATTTCTTACTGTTTTTACATTATTACTTCTTGAAATCATTGTTTTAACCTTTTTTAAATTATAATATCTTTTTTAACTGCTATGATATTTGATCAACGCATTTGTATTTTGGTCATATTTTGTAATGTTTACTGATGTTTTTATTGGCTAAATTTAGTGATGTATGTTTTTACCCTCTGCTTTTATGGTCTATAATGACCGAAATAAAGCTTGGAAATGGAATGGCTAAACTGTTTAGTTAATCATAGTCACCATCAACTCTTCAACTAATGGTCCATCGACCAAAAGAAGAAGAAATTGAAATTACTAATAGTTAGAATATATATATATATATATATATATAATTGTTATTGATATGAAGTATAGTAATTAATAAAACTGACAAATTAAACCCCCCAAATCCAGCGCCAGTCCTCAGGGATCATTTATGGGTAATGTGTGATGGGCCCCGTTGTTTGATAAACAATTTATGCATGACGAGATTTTCTTTGGTCCCTGACTCAGGAATTTAGGGGTTGAGCTGGATCAGTTTTTCTTGGTAGCAGAATGATGGTTATTATTGATTAGTTTGGTGATTTATTGATTATTGCTTAAATGTTTAACAGTCTATGTAAAGTGGGTTAGTATTGTGTTTTATGTAGTTTTTGGAACACAGATACAGAAAGGTATCTGGGAAGCCGGCAAAATAGAAGTTAGCCTGAAATAAGGCAGAAGAAAAGTGTGAGAAGTGAAATCACTCGGGAATAAGTGGATTGTCTGTTTAAATTAGTGATACTATTTAGCGTATAGGTGAAGATAAAAGTGATATAGCGAAGGGTCCACCTGTGAAAATTTGGCCTTATCCCTGGAAGAGTAGCGAGACCTCCTTTTTAATAAAAGGTCCTCTTGTGAAATTTTGGCCTTATCCCTAAAGAAGTAACAGGTCCTCTCTTAGCTTGAGTGAAGGGAGAGTGAAAAACTATCTCTTTATTTAGTAAACAGACAGTGTGGTATTTTTTTTATGTTGTGACTAATAAGGTATTGTGAAGAAAACGGACTTAGAAAAGTGCCGATAATTTTTGTAAAGGAAGGGTCAGTAGCAGGAGGAGAGGCTGACATCACAGAAAAGCCGCGCTGGCATTGGTCAGTCTGTAAAAACAGAGTGAGCTCAGATTGGTTGGTTGGTGTGAGCCGCGCTGGCATTGGACAAGATAGCGGAGACGTAGAAAGCTCCGATTGGAGCAGATAGAGTGCGCCGCGCTGGTATTGGTCAGGCGTTTAAGGAAGCAAAGGAGTTCGATTGGTGAATTATAAGTGGATTGTGTTGATAAAGATTTGTATTAAGTGAAATCGTTGACAAAGCGACGAAAATGTATTTTGAACAACCAAAACAGGAGAAATTGACTTTGTTTGGAAAAATTAAAAGATTCTTTAAAAAGAACAAACCAGTAATAACGAGAGAAGGAGTTCCTATTCCTCCACCAAAGACACCAGCGTCTTATATGATGTTAAAATATGGTTATCACACATGTATTTGGCTAGAAAATTGGGTAGGATATACGAAGAATGATGGTATACTAGCTTTCCCAGAGCATGGTTCTTTTAATTTGGCAGTATTACGTAATTTGAGAGAAAAGATGATGATATTAGACCCAAGACCTAGACCTACACAGTTTGAAGCATTAGTGGAGTGGGAAGATGAAATGTACGAAAGAGAAAGACACAGAGGTGGTAGAGTACACAGATTTATGTTTGGAAGATTTCATGATGAAAGACATGAGGACAGAATGAAAAGATGGAGGAATGGAGAGATTACTGAAGGATTATATCCAGTTTTAATGGTAGGAGAGACTGCAGGAACCAAATGCAAGGAGAAAAAGAGACATTAGGAGCAATTTGGTTATGGGTACAACCCGAATGAATCTGATGATGAGCTGCTGGATGATATATTAGTTAAACGACCACCACCGTATCAGGAGAATTCAGCAATGGTGACACCAAATGCACCGTCACTGGAAACCCCAATGACACCTCAAACGACACCTGTTCCAATTGAAAGCGAAGCAGAGCAGGAGGGAGAAGTAGAATTTGCCATACAAACTAAAGAATTAGTTGAAAAATTAAATCAGATGAACATGAAAATAGATGCAATAACTGTGCCAGTGACTATAGGTCCAGCAATACCTGTATTTGAAAATAGACTTATCCATGAACCTTCTTTAACTGTTCCATTAAATTCCGCTATAACATCAGCTAATAGTAGAATTAATACTGTAAGTGTCCAAAATGAACAGCCAAATATAGCTACTAGATCTACACCTCCGACTAATTTAACAATTATTGAAACGCCTAGGGAAATAATGCAGTTACAGCCCCAAAGGATAGAATTGGATGAGATTCACAGAAGCGAAGTTCCAATAGGTCCAACTACTGAAGAATTAGATGATTGGGTGAAAGGGTTACAAAGGAGAAAAACACAGCCCCAACCTATAGATGTATGTAAGTTGAAAGTAGATCTGGAAGAAATGATTATTGGGACCATAAGTCCAGACAGGCTAAAGATGTATCAAGATGATGAATTAATGTATCTGTGTAAGAGTATTACTTGGAAAGCGAAGAATCTACATGAGAGATTAGTGGAAGCTGCAGAAGAGTTGGGAATGGACATAGGTAGATCAAAGGTGTTACAAAAGACATATAGAGTGGATTTTACTGAAAAGGATATAGAAAATATGAATACATCTGGTAGACGATTGCAGATAAAAGAGTTAATGGTTGTTTTGAGAAAATGGGGAGACGTAGAAAGATGGAAGGGTAGATGGATGAGGAAGAAAGAGGAATTGGCTGCTAAAGAAATACATTTGCGTCCAGTAAGAGAAGTAGAAAATGTGGCTTTGGAATGTCCCATGAGAGAAGTTCCAGGAGGAGTTTATGTGCATGTTCCGTGGGCTAGACAGGATATATTGTCTTTTACCAATGAATTTCCTAGATTGAGAGAAAAGCCTGTGGAGTGGTACAAACAAGTTGAGAGATTTGTGAAAGTATCGAAAGTATTGTTGAAAGATTTAGATGGATTATTTGAAATTGTTGTCCCTGCAGATTTATGGACTGAATGTAAGATTACAGTTGATTGGCCAAAGGATGAATATCCTAGGGATGCCAAAACTGGTTCACCTTCAGATGAGGTAATGAAAAAGTATCATCTAGTGATTACTTTCTTGAAAAGCAAAATTTCCCCTAAGGAAACTGATTGGGTAAAAATTGATAGAACAACCCAAGAACCAAATGAATCTGTTCACGCCTATTATGAGAGGTTATTGCAAGTTTTTAAGCAGTATAGTAGGTTTGAGAATATTGGAGATAAAGATATGGGTCATTTTGTGTATAGGTTTGTGTATGGATTAAAACCTGAGATTAGCCAGATGATATAGCAGCATATGTTGTTGTGTTGGCAAGCCAAAACGATAGACAAAATCTTGAGGTATGCGAAGTATTGTAGTGACGACATTGAGTCACGTCATCGTAAGTTAAAAGAAAAGGTGATGTGGGCACAAATAAAAGCAGCAGAGCAGCAAGAAAATCAGTTGAATTCTCAGGGTGTAAACCAAATGGGAGGAGTTAGTCAGAATGCTCAAAAACCAAGTGGAGGGAGAGGACAAATGAGCAGAGAAGAGGCGAAAAAGAAATTTCCATGTCACGGGTGCGGAAAGTATGGACACTGGAAGAATGAGTGTAGATCAGTGCAGAGGACTGATGGAGGAAATCAAATTTTAACCCCACAGGTGCAGAGTGAGATAGTTGTGCAACAGACACCACAGCAACAGATAGTTACTACTCAATATCAGGTCCCACAACCACCGTTACCACATAGTGTAAATGCTCAAAGATACAGTGCGGATACAGGGTTTCACGGAGGAGACCAGGTTGGTAAAAATACTAACACAAATGTGATTCCCCAATTTTGGATGCAATGTGATGGAAGTGATGTTGAATCGAATCAGTGACGGTGCCTGAGGGGGAGGAAGAGTGCGTGCTTGGCGCTACTCTAGAGGTAGATCAGTCAGGTCCATTTGTTGATGGAAAAGTGAAAGGTAATGATATCACCTTTCTTGTGGACACTGGTGCTACCCGTTCTACTGTGAGAGCAGCAGAAATTCCAAACCTACCCCTCTCTGGAGAAACTATCCAGGTAGTAGGAGTCTCAAATAAACAGATAAATACTCCAGTTACTAAACCAATTGAAGTACATATTGGTCCCTTCAAAGACATGCATCGGTTTGTAGTGTGTGACTCGAGTCCAGTAAATTTGTTAGGAAGGAATTTGTTGTGCAAAATGAACTGTACAATTTATTGTACACCGGATGGTATTGCATTTCAGACACCTGATGAGGATGTTGCGTTTAAAATGGTGCTAGCAAAGCAAGGAACCAAAGTGAATGAATTATTTTCACTTCTTACAGACAAAAGTGTGCCTGAAGAATTGATGAAAGTAGTGAATTCCGAGGTATGGGATTTCACAGGACAGGAAATTGGACTGATGAAGAAAGTGGATCCGATTAAAATTACAGTGAAAGATGGTATTGACTATCCAAATACACCACAGTATAAAATGAAGCCAGAAGTCATAGCAGGAATAACTCCTGTGATTGATCAAATGATTGAACAAGGAATTTTAAAAGAAATAATGAGTAGTCCTTGTAATTCACCTATTATGGGATTGAAAAAGCCAAATGGAACCTATAGGATAGTACAAGATTTGAGAAAGGTAAACAAAATTGTTGTGCCTTGTTGTCCAGTGGTGCCAAACCCAGCAGTGATTCTATACCAAATCCCACATGATGCGGAGTGGTATACTGTGATAGATTTGTGTCATGCATTCTTTTCGATTCCGTTGCATCAAGATAGTCAGTACTTGTTTGCTTTCCGGTTTGGAAATCGTGTTTTGGCATGGTGCAGAGTTCCTCAAGGCTATACTGAGAGTCCTTCAATTATTAATCAGATATTGAAAAAGTGTCTGGAAGATCTGAGAATGTCTGAAGAATCTGTTTTGGTTCAGTACATTGATGACCTACTAGTGGCATCAGAGACTCGGGAAGCATGTGTTACAGACACAGTTGCTTTACTGAACCATCTGGCAGAAGGTGGACATAAGGTGTCCCCTGCGAAATTGCAATTCTGCTAACAAGAAGTCCAATATTTAGGTCATAAGATTGAGAAGGGAGTTAGAAAGGTAACATCAGAGCGTATTAGAGTGATTAAGGACATGAAACCGCCAACGACACAGAGAGAAGTGTGAATGTTTTTGGGAGTGGTTGGATATTGCAGACAATGGATCAGTGGATTTTTACTAATGGCAAAACCTCTACAGAGGTTGACGAGGAATGATGTGAAAGATCCAGTTAAATTGGATGAAGAAAGTATGGATGCTTTTGTTAAACTGAAAGATAGTCTGTGTAAGGCTCCAGCATTGGGTATGCCTGATTATTCAAAAGATTTTGCATTATATTGCAGTGAAAGAGATGGATGTGCACTTGCAGTTTTAACTTAAAGGCATGGAATGTCACGACGACCTGTTGCATACTTTTCAGCTACTTTGGATTCAGTGGCTGCTACATTACCTGGATGTCTGAAAGCAGTAGCTGCTACTTGTGTGAGTCTGGAACAGAGTGAAGGGATAATAATGGGTCATCCTGTGAGAGTGTATGTACCACATTCAGTTGAAATCGTTTTAACAAGGACACGAACTCAGCATCTCACCTATAGTCGGCTGACTAGGTATGAGAGAGTGATTCTGGGAGCAGAAAATGTGACAATAGTGAGATGTACAAATGTGAATCCTTCTACTCTATTGCCAGATGTGTGGGATGAAGAAGTGAAGGATGAAGCTGAACATGATTGTTTGGATGTGACTGAGTTTTGTACCAAGCCCCGTCCTGACATCAAGGACGTTCCTCTTGAGGAATCAGATTGTGTGATGTTTGTTGATGGTTCATGTTTGCGAACTGAAAGAGGTGTATTGAGTTCTGCTTATGCTGTCTGTACTGTAGTGGAAATCCTGGAGGCATCCTGTTTAAAAGGGATAAAATCTGCACAAGTGGCTGAATTGATAGCTCTAATTCATGCCTGTAAATTGGGTAAACATCAGAAAGTGACCATAATTACTGATAGTCAATATGGCTTTGGCATTGTGCATGATTTTGGAGAACTATGGATGCAGAGGGGATTCCAGACCTCTTCGGGGTCCCCCATCAGAAATAGTCAATTTGTAAAAGAATTACTGGAAGCATTACAATTGCCAAAACAAATTGCAGTGGTCAATAATCAGGAGATGATTATGTGACTCAAGGCAACAGATTTGCTGATCAAGTAGCACAATATTGTGCAAAGAATGAGACTTCCATAAATCGGGGAAGAGCAAAAGAACATACGGTTTGTCAACTTATGTTTACTAACACTATTGAAACATGGGATGAAGTGAGACAATTGCAGGAAGAGGCAGATGATGAAGAGAGACAGCAATGGGAAAAAGTAGGATGTAGGAGACGGGAAGATGACGATGTATGGGTATACACTGATGGAAGACCAGTCATGCCAGATAATTTACTTTCTCATATGGCAAGGATGTATCATGGAATGACACACATAGGCCGAGACGCCATGGTCAGATCATTTCAACAGACATGGTTTAATCCTAAGTTCAGGACTATTTCAGAGAGCCTTTGTCAAAGATGCCTAACGTGCCAACAGCAAAACCCAGGAAGAAAAACAATAGTTAGTATGGGAACAATAGGGAGAGCAGGTGGTCCTTTTACCAGATTACAGCTTGATTTTATAGAGTTGCCTCCCTGTAACCAGCTCAAATATGTGTTAGTAATTGTGTGTTTGTTTTCTAGATGGGTAGAAGCTTATCCCACAAGGAGGAATGACAGCCTAACAGTGGCCAAACTTTTGTTGAGGGAATACATTCCTAGATATCGTTTCCCAGTCACGATGGAAACAGATAGAGGTACACATTTTGCTAGTGAAACAATCAGACTGATTTGTGAAGCAGTCGCGGTCCGTGTAGGAGTGCCAGCCGGGCGGTGACGTGGGGCGGGGGAGGGGCAGGGTGGGGGTAGCAAAGTACGGATTACGGACCAATACAGGTACGTAAACATTAAAATAAATAAAACGAATTTCGTTGTGAGCGCTGCATCGCCAAATGCGATGCAGTGCGCGCAACGAAATTCGTTTCATTGATTTAAATGTTTACTTACCTGTATTGGTCCGTAATCCGTACTTTGCTACCCCCCACCCTGCCCCTCCCCCGCCCCACGTCACCGCCCAGCTGGCACTCCTACACGGACCGCAACTGTTGTGAAGCATTGAGTATTCAACCAAAACTTCATTGTGCTTATCGTCCAGAGGCTTCTGGAATAGTATAGCAGATAAATGGCACAATAAAGAACAGGTTAGGGAAAGTGTGTAGATCCACAGCACTGAAATGGCCTGACGCTTTACCCCTAGTTTTGATGAGTCTCAGAAGCATTCCTGACAAAAAGACAGGACTAAGTCCTCACGAAATACTGATGGGAAGAGCAATGAGACAAGCATTTGTACCTGCGAACAAATTAATAAATATATCTGATGATCTCATCCTTGAATATTGCAAAGGATTGGCTGATGTAGTACGTTCTGTGTTTCATCAGGTTGGAGCTGACGCGACTACAACACAACAGACTCAAGCGCATGATCTAAGCCCTGGTGAGTGGGTTCAGGTGAAAAGGCATAGAAGAAAAACTTGCCTAGAGCCCCGCTGGGAAGAACCCTACCAGGTCATATTGGTGACGACCACAGCAGTAAAGTGTGCTGGTCTACCGAATTGGATCCATGCCAGCCACACTTATCGAGTCCCAAATCCACTTGAACCACGAGTAGAGCGGCATCTGGAGATCTCAAGCACAAGCTCTGAATCAGAGGCTGAAGCACCAGAAACTGGTGAAGCTGGAGCACTAGACTCTGAAACTGGTGAACATAAACTGAAAGACTCTGAAGAGCAGAATGAGGAGGAGTTGCCTAGCTCAAGTCAAGTAAAGTGGGTACCAGCTGCTGGGACTGAAGAAGCTGCTGTTGAACGAGAGAAAAGAGACAATTTTCTGATAGAAAAGAAAAAGATGAAAGAGAAATAAGTGAAAGAAATATAGAAGAAGAAAAAGAAAAAGAATGCAAACTTAAAGTAGGTGCAAAGAAACGAAAGTACAAATTGAGTAAGGCAGAAGAAGAAGTACAACCAAAAAGGGCAAAGACAGATGATCATTGGCCAAATGGGGTGAAAAGACTGCAATACAGAGTAGTAAAAAGAAGACCAGAGAACAAGTTAGAACAGATAAAGGAAGTTTCAGGTGAAATAGAGCAAGGAGAGTTAGATGATGAATCAGTGCTGCGACCAAAGAGAGTGAGAAAACCAAACAAAAAGTTCAAGTCACCTGACTGGATTTACATAGTGTTGGAAGAGATTGAAGAAGAAGATCTAAACAAAGAAAGAAACAGCACTGACAACGAGCAAGAAGAAAAGAGTGACTTAGATCCACCTTAAGAGACTGTAAACAAATTAAGGTGTCACGTTAACAACTGAAGAAAATTGTCCGAAGACGTCCTGGAGATTTGGATTAGTTAAAATAAAAGAAGGGATAAAGAAGATAGCTTTTGAAGTGTGAGATCACACTACATTTTTATTTTTTGAAAATTTTTGATAGACTTAGAAAATCCATTTAGAATTACATAAGGATTAGTATTACGATGGCAGATATACAAGAAACAAGATCTAGATGTAGATTTATGCGTAGGTGTTGCAAAGTTTGTTTTTGCTTATTTTGTATATTAATAGTATTTTGGATAATATTAACAATTTTAATACCTTTACATTTGATTAAAAAGATACATCTAGTCTTAATTACTTGACAGGTCCAAGGGTAGACACTGACAGTAAACAAATTCCTATTACTCACATGAAACAGATAGACACTAGTAGTTTGCATCATGATAGATCAGTTACTAATATTTCCTCGAATGTTCTCACTAAACTACTCTACGAATATGTAGAAATAATGGAAGTGAGGGACTGTTATGTATGTATACAGTTACCATTGTCTGTTTCAGAAGGTGTGACCTATCATCACCTTCCTTTGACATATGGTGTAACGTGTAGTGTTTTATCAAGTTTATTGTATCGAACAGGAAAATTAGATTACTATTATTCAAATGTAGATACAATCTTTTCTAAAGTTCCTATAGTACCTGAGTTGAATAATATAGCACATGTCATGGGAGATTTTTTCCTGACGACAAAACCTTTAGATATAGCTTATGCTAAGAAAAATAACTTAACATGTAGAATGGAAAAGGACGAGAAAATCTTTTGGAGATGGTAGAAGAAAGAAGGGCTAAGTTTCAGAGAAAAGCTGTTGAAGAGAAATTGAAAACACCACCTTGGTTTTCCAAAGAAGGCAACTATGACAAAAGCGAGACTTATGCTGCAATGGCTCTGGATTGGTCACAGAAGGGAAAATTATGCTTACGTAGGGAGAAGACTAATTATAATTCCTATTTCATTGGTTCCAGTGAATGTGAAGATGCCTATATAATTATTGGGGGTTGGGAATTAAAGGGAGGAACTGGCCCTGTCTTACCAGGTATATATTATGTCTGTGGGAGGAAAGCCTATTATCGGCTGCCAGATCACTGGTATGGGACATGTTACCTTGGGATTGTCTTTCCAAAAGTCTATCATGTAGACAAAAGTACAAATGGAATCGATGAAGTAAGGCAAGGAGTAAATCGTGTGAAAAGGGAAAGTTTCTCAGAAATTGTAGGAGATATATTTGGAGCATTGATACCTGGAGTTGGAGTTACACTAAATGCATATAAAATTCGACAATTATCTACAGTGGTTGATCGTTTATCAACGGATACTGCTGGAGGATTCTTGATGATTGACACTGAAATGATTGCCATGAGATCTATGGTTATGCAAAATCGACTTTCCCTTGATATATTATTGGCAAAAAAGGGTGGAGTCTGTGGAATGCTGAAAGTTCAACATTGTTGTACTTACATTCCAGACAAATGTAAGAATTTGGAAGGATACATTCAGAATATAACTGATTTGCATAAGAAAGTAACCCAACTGGAGGTTGATGGTGTTTGGGAAAGTCTAAGTAAAAGTTTCTCTACTATAAGCAAGTGGTTTTCTTCTATAGGTAGTTCCTTAGTTGCAAAAATAATAATACCAGTAGCTTTTGTAGTCACTATGGTACTCATGATACGAATGACCTATGTTTGCATAAAGAAGAGTCGTAAAGAAAAGAAAGAAAGGAAATTGAGTAAGGAACATAAGGAAAGGGAAAGAGAGATAGAAGAATTAGAGATGGAGAATTTCAAAGAGGAATTGTATGAAAAATGTAAGGAGCAAGGGTCAAAAGACAAAATAACAATCATATAACTTGAAAAACCGTATGTTTTGGGATTTTATGATATTAAAACCATCAAAGGGGGGATTGATGGAGTGAGGTTTGTAAAATATATCCTCATGAAATCAAGTAATTCTATAATAATGTATTAAACTGCATGAACTAATCAACTCCGGATACACGCATTTACACAGGGGGCAAACGCAACTTACATAATATACTAAATCATGTTGGCATGAGTACGTATTAACTGTTTGCGCTTTGAAAAATGGTACTAATGCATGTTTATGCTGTGTTGTACATTGCACATTTTGCATGTTGTGCACGAATAATAAGAAGTTTGCTTTAAACTAATAGCTTTCGCTAGGATTTATTTAACACAGGGCATTAGTACGGTGGGAGGTAAACATAATGGGTTTTATTTCCCAAATTAATATTCTTTTGTGTTTGTTTATTTTAGTACGGGATTGGGCCTGCATGAAAATGACCACTCGCTCACGCCCGCATGCGGTTGGCCTGGTCGGTCCGGAGTGCGCATGTGCCGGGAGGGGTTGCCTGCTCGCAGACTGCTGAGTGTACCCGAGGATGCAATTCGTGTGAAGGCTATGTTGACCTGTGTCTTATTGTTTATGTGCCAAGATGCGACAGCGACTGTGGGAACAGCCATCACTACGTGCAATACGAATGTGAAAGCGGATATTATAATGAACATTGTAGCCAATTGTATAACTATGAATGTTAGAAATATATGAATGCATTGGTCTTTAATCCTTCCTTTGTTAGAACCGGTATAGGATGGATTTTGTGGGGAGAGCTGGATGAGACGACCCTAGTATGATTTATGACAACCAATCACAGTCCGAGTTTCTACTGATACTGCAACATTGTAAGATAGTGTATTAGGCAGAAAGGTATAACTGATGTCCCAATTGGGGGTGTGGCAGAGTCAGAGTCGGAGTCAGAGAAGCAGAGAGGAGAGAGGAGAACGCATAGAGAAGATCCAAGACAGAAAGAGCAGTCCTGCACAGATTTCAGAGAATCTTTAGGTACGAGAACGTTGCGGGAGTGCTGGGGAGGAGACTGCAACCGAGGAGGTAGATTAAGTGGGAGATAAATTCTAGTTGTTAGTATAGCAAATTCTGCTGCATCTGTCCTGTTTAACTTTGTCCTCCGAGCCTATCTCTGGGGACCTCTTGCCACAACCTCGGCCAAGGAAGTGGTTTCCCTGTTTCTTTGGTGGGTATTGCCCTCCTTGATTGCTTAAAATTGCAAATATATTTTCTGCAAGTATTTATGCTGTACCTTCTTTCCCCCATCCCTTTGCATGCTTTGATATCGATGCAAATGATTCATTTTGATTACATTGCTTGATAATTTGTTCTCTTATATGCAATCTTGTATGTGCACTGACAATTTCATCACGAGCATTATTAAGATAAAATTATTAACTGAAGAAATGATTTTGTGGTTATTTAGTTAAATGCTAAACTGTTTAGTTAATCATAGTCACCATCAACTCTTCAACTAATGGTCCATCGACCAAAAGAAGAAGAAATTGAAATTACTAATAGTTAGAATATATATATATAATTGTTATTGATATGAAGTATAGTAATTAATAAAAACTGACAAATTAAACCCCCCAAATCCAGCGCCAGTCCTCAGGGATCATTTATAGGTAATGTGTGATGGGCCCCGTTGTTTGATAAACTATTTATGCATGACGAGATTTTCTTTGGTCCCTGACTCAGGAATTTTGGGGTTGCGCTGGATCAGCGGCATCACAGGATCATATCGTGCCACCTACGCTTACAAATGGCCGGGGTAGTAGTAAATGAGAGCAGCATGGGTCTTCTACTACACCCCTGAACGCCGCCATAAAACAGATGACTTTCTAAGTTACGGTTGGAATGCTGGTTAGGCACACTTCCGGTTCACTGGGTAGTCGGGCGTGGGCTTGCCCGATGCCGCGTGGGGGCTTCCACATGCTTCAGTGGGCACAGCTCATGCTGAGCTGGTGTATCACACTTGTCAGAAAGCGAGCAGGGCATGGATGATTAGCCATTGCTTCCGTTCCAGGCCACAGTGCCCCCGAGACCATTCAACCTCCCCAACCAAAAGGCAAGAGCCTGGGTTCCAGGGCGGAGGTTTGCTAAGGAGGAATGTGGCCTGTCGATTAGAGCAGCCAACTATGGCACTGGGGAAGCTATGTTGGCAATGCACAGCCTTCTTCGGGAAGCGCAGGGGGCTTTGACACTGGAAAATGGCATCTTGATGGTTTGAGGTCAGGAATGTATTCACTTGTAAACAACAGCACATTCTGTAGGATTTATGTATACTATCTTCGACGCTAAAGGTACACCCGAATGTACAGGAGCGCTCCGTTACAGCAGAGTAGATGGCGTAGGGATAAGGCCCCGGGTCAATAGGACATCACTTCACCAGTTCAAATACTGCGGGGGTCACACATACCATTTACTTTAGGTGTGATTATTATGGGTAATCCAGGTTTCTTTAGAAATACAAGTCAGCAAACACACGCAGTGCTGCTTTTCATCGGACACCTAAACTTTTGCGACAGCACCTCTAGATGCATTGGTTGTGAAGTTGTGGCTAGCGCCAGGTAAATAAAGGGTAGTTTTCCGTGGTGACTGTTGAAATAGACATGCGTTAACTAATTATTTCGAACTTAAATGCTTGGCTGCATTGGGACGAAGGGCTCACTCCTCCATCGATCACACATGCGGACTAAAATTAAATGAAATTGTTGTTGCGACATGTTCAGTTACATAAATTCGCAATAATATTATTGGCTACATCAGCTGCCTATACCCAGTGCAGGTTTAAGCTTTCTTTCTGCACCATACGATCACAAAACCCTGTCATATTCCCTGTGTCTTGTTTACAAGTTTTAAGATGGCCCTCACATCAGCAATATCAGGAGGTATTCATGACATTCACCAAAGGTTTTCTAATTACCTTCAAGGTCCCATAGTGTTGATTGTAGTACAGTTTACTATGCACAAGTGTGTTTGCATAGTACAAGGCATGACACATGCATCACAGCCTCATTCACATATTTACACATTTTGTTAAATTCGTTATATGACCACTCACAATGCTAATTTAACAGTACACCAGCTGGGGGTATTCCTTCATATTTGCCCTGGTTGGTCCTTATTAATTATAATGGTGGTTATTAAATTAGTATTCCTGCTACGTTCCTATATGAAATTGTGTTTCATACTTTCTTTGTGGTAGCTTGCATTAATATTCACAACTGCAGCTGGTTGGTCGCATTGCAGGTTGTTTCTTTCTGCCTGTTACCACAGTGAGGCATTATTATTCCATTACACTGTGCCTGTCTGTGTCTTTGGTTTCTCCAGTTTATGGTTGCCCCCATATCAGCAGCAGAGAAGAATAAATACATGGTTATTCTAATTACCCATCTGATTCCTATATCATTTAGGGGACAGTAGATTGTTAGAGTGGTACCCAGACCTGGCGCATTGCACCACATCTTTATCACAAACTGAGGGAAGTCACCTATTCTTTTTATGATTCCACACTTAATTTTGTTACACTTTCAAAAGTAGTGGAACTAGGTTAGCTCATTTTACGGGAGGCATCTAATCAATTTTGCTTTAATGGGGAGCACGTTGCTATTCTCATGGGCAGGAAAGGGTGTCATTCCCATCGACTGCGGTATTAGGACATGCAGACAATGACAATGCAACGAGAAAAGCGCAGCGAAATGTGGGTGAAACTGCATTTGCAATGGGCAACATGGGCTCTTGGGTCGAACCTATGCAGGCAGCAATTAGCAACAGGTACTGTTTGCACTTTGTTGGCATTCAATTATTACACTAGGCAGCTCCGTGACCTACGCATGCATAGTGTTAGATATAACGTCACAGCAAAGCTGGTGCAGAGCATATGGACCGAAACCAGTAAAGGAATCAAGAGCAATTTGCAATGCTGTTAGTTAGATCCCCCCTTTGACCATGGGCATGACGCTAATTTCACTTATGAACAATATACAAAAGTGTGGCTAACGGTACAAGCGGCTAGTTATCCGTACTTCGTTTACCCCATCTCCTTTCTACACAGAAAGAACATCTATCATTGCCACACCAAGTCTGGACCTAAGACACAGTGCCAGCATGGAGGCGTTTATAGGCTAGGGCAAATGCCCTCACACCTCCCAAAAGACCCCATGGAAAAGTGAACTTTTATCTATTTTCATTTCTATTACAGGGAGTCAACATTTACCTTAGAATTCTGGATTGTTTGGCATTATGGGGTTTGAATTGGAAGGAAATGAGTAGAGCATATGAATTGAAACAAGAAAATAAAAACAGAGCAATTTTACAGAGCAATGCTGTGGCTATTATGTGGTAGAAGTGGTTAGTTTCCTTTAGAGCATGGTGCAAATAGTACTTTGTTTGCAAGATCTACTTTCTACACAATAAGGGCATTCTATCATTGCAACACTAATGCAGTCATTAAGACATGCTCCCAGCAAGGATGCGTTTAAAAGCTGGGCAAAGTGGACAACTGCCCATGCCCCCCTCTGCCCCCCATCTTCCAAATGCCCCTTGGAAAAGTGAACTTTATGGTTCACTTCTGTTATGGTGTGTCAACCTTTTACGTAGAATTAAAGATTGTTTGGCATTATGGGGCTTCCATTCAGGGGCCACCTCCGAAGATTGCTTGCCGGGGGTACCCAAAATCATTAGGGAGACACTATAAGTGAAGAGCAAGGTAGCATCACTTGGACAAGGAAGTACTGTGCAATGTCATGGGGGCAGAATAGCTACCATGAATATCAGTAGTGACTGATGCCAACGAGCAGCACAAGGGCAATTAACATTTAATACAAGACTGAGATGAATAAATAGGCCAAATGAGCCAGATGATTAATTGATCTATTTAGCATTCATGGATCTGTCTTCCGCGTTTGATCGCATGAATAGGGTCAGACTCTGGCAGTCCATGTTAGATATTGGTGTAGATGGCAGTATTGTTTACTTTTAGAAGATCTTCACCGTGCAACTAAGGCCCATGTTAGATTCTCGCAGGATTTAAGAGTCTTGCGTAATTTCGATATAAGGAGAGGAGTACGCCAAGGGTGTATTTTAGCCCCTTTTTTGTTTAATTTATACATTAATGATTTGGATAAAGCCCTATTGACGACAGGGGTAGATTACCTGCAGGTAGGCCAACGTGGTCTGCCAGTTCTATTATATGCGGATGACGCAGTTCTTATATCCAGGACCGCTAGGGGGCTACAAACTCTGCTGGATGCTTTCTCCGCTTTTATGTCGGATCGGGACCTATCTATAAATGATTCTAAATCATATGTTATGCAAGTGGGTCTTCGTCCAAAAAGTCTTTTCAATTTAGGGTAGGATCTGCTCAGGTTCCCTGCACCGATGTTTTCTTGTATCTGGGGGTCATAATGGACGAGCAGATGAAATGGGGCCCTCTTAAACAGAGAAAGAGAGGAGACCTGGTGAGGGTGAATGCTGTTATTTTTAATTTTGCCTTAAAATTAGGTAAGAGACCAATCGCGGCGCTTTTAAAGATCTACCAGGCCAAGAGTGTCGCAACGGCCTCTTATGGTAGCGAAATATGGGGGCATGTTACTATAGATGGCTTACAAGTAGCTGAGAATGCATTCCTGAAGCGCTTGTTAGGCGTCCCTCGTGGTACGTCTAATATAGTGGTACATGAAGAACTGGGGGTGCCTTACCTAAGTGACATATTGGCCCTCCACCCTCTAACTTTCTGGATGAAAATCTGGCTGAGCGAAGGATCATCATTGAGTCAGCTGATATTGAAAGAGTGTATGACCCTTGACCATACCCTCCACATACCTTGGCTCAGATATATTAAGAGCAGCTTTGAAAGCTTAGGAAGGGCTGAATTGTACATCAATCCCGAATTGGTAACTAAAAAGGATGTGGGGATGATAAGGGAATCTTTTAGCAGCTTAAGGAAACTAGAGAGGGAAGAGCTGGAACTGAGGAAACCTCGTGTTCGTAAATTTTTAATGTTGAAAACGACACTATCATCCGAGCCATATCTTCTGGGGTCTTTTAGCACATATGAACGTTTTTTATTGACCAGATTTCGCCTGGACCTCTTTCATTTTTTTTGGGCTATGCCAAGGGGGAGTAGAAACGGACAGTTGTTAGCACCCTGTGGCTGCGACGATGAGTCTCCACAGGATCTGCTACACTTCATGTTATTTTGTAAACTTTATGAGGTCCCCCGGAAAACTTTTATTGTCCCTATTTTAAAGAGGATGAATTTTAAGCAGGCCCGTCCAGCTCTTATCTATCTACAATTGTTGCTTGAAGAATGAATTATTTTTGTTCTTAGTTTCCTGAAATCTGCAGTGAAAGCCAGGGCCTGCCTCGATTAAATGTTAGTATTGGACGATATATACACATTAGATAAGGCCTTGGGACCCTCCTTTTTAATTGTTCTAATTTTTATCTGAGGGTCTTGGAAAAGTGTATTTAATTTTGTATCTCTGGCTTTGAATTATTTTAAGTCCCTTGTGGAATTTAGTCAATTGTATGATGAAATGTGTTACTATTTTATGAACTTTTTATGTATTGATAACTTTTATAGTTTATAAGCTGAAACCGAATAAAGTTGATTGATTGATTGATTGATTGATTGATTGATATCCAGGTCTCATGATTAGTGAGGAAACAGACCTGTCGTATCATACGCATACCAACAGCATTCTGACTTCAATCAGCTCAGGATCTACACTTTGAGACTAGGGTGTTGAAGGCCTTCCGAATACATGGAGCTTAAGGGGCAACAAGTCAGATGAGTTTACTTGTTAATGTGGGTAGGTCAAGATCTGAGGACTATAGCATTGGCCAAGGGCCTTAGTGACTTTGAGTTTGAACTACATGCACCAATGAGAAGGTAGTCACCCTAATGTAGACAGCATGGAAATATCTGTTGGCAGAGCCCTCCTGCTATTCATGCGGTGCATGTTTCAACAACAACGGTCATTAGGTTCCTTCAAACAAAAAAGCAGAAATAAAGCAAAGTAAGCATACTGGAGCACAATAGGCCAGCACAAAACGACGGCAATTCCAAAACAGGTAGGCATTTGCTACTTATAAACCTCAGCAGGGGAACAGGGGAATGTGTGCACCTACTGTCAAATGTAGGTGTAGTCTTGGGGACTCGTAGGCCCCAACAGTATTTAAAAAAAAAAAAAATCCACATGTGGCAAGAGAGCGAGTGAACAATTGCTGCCACACATTGTTGGTCTGTCGTGAGTTAATTTTCAAAAGATCGATGAAGAGGGTCACAGTATCATTTTATAACCTAGCTCCTCAATTCTGGAACCAGCTCTCTGTACACCTCTAGGCCTGTACAGACCACAGAATTTTCAAAAAGGACTAAAAACATGGATGTTCCAAATGCTCCTGACTCCGTCACCTATATCTGTTGGAACCCTCGCAGCAGCGCCATCAGACACTCACAGGGTGAAATGCTCGTGCTTAATAAGATCCAATAATAAACATTTGAAAAAAATAATAATAATAATAAGAGTATCACATATGTAGTCAAGTAGTGGAACTCTAAATATTGCCATGTTGCAATGGCATCTGCTCATTGAGCCATGGCCATGCGTTGCAAGATTCTACAGTGCAATTAGTGGGATACAAGTAATGTAGTGCTAAACCACGTTGGGACAGTGTATGCTTTGCCCCATACACGCAGCTTACAAACATATTGTCGGTCAATGTGCATCTAGTCAGTCCAACCGCAACTCAGTAAGACGGGTGCATTTGTGGCTATGATCCCTTAAGCTGAATACACAGTGCCAGAGAGGTACCAACCCCCTGCTGGTATACACATTGCCATTTGGTTCATAACCCGAGAGTGGAAATCTGTTCTCAAGGAGATGCACTATTCTCGTTTATGACCTGATTCAAACCTTCTTCAAAAGGAGTACGTCCAGAGGCATGACAGGGATTGCTAAACCCGACCTGCGAACAGAACCAGAGTGATTAGCACCTAAGATACAGAAATTGATCAATGAAAAGATACGCGACCATAACTGTAGGGCATGCAGATTGGTGATCTATGAATATCATTTAGCCAGGTCCACATGGCAGGCCACGCAGGATTCATGGTCTCGGAATGAAAGCCAGCAGTAGCACTCCATAAGTTTAGACAAGCGTAGGCAAGCAACCACAGAATTTCACACTCCAGATTTGGCAGTCACACCTTTCTATTTTATTTATTTAGTGTTTTATAGAGCGCGAACGTGACCCGTCAGGGTATTAGAGCGCTTTACAGGGATAACACGTTGTATACAAGTATGAAATAGTCAAAGGAAAAAAAAAAACATAACTAGGAGTAGAAGGAGGTGAAACATTTGGGAAATAACAGGGTGTATACAATGTTCAGATCATAATGCAGAGAAATCCAGCAAATACATTTGTGGGAGTACAAGGTCAGTACAAGATGGATAGCAGCTAGTCAGTCCAAACTCTAGCGGCAACAAAAATAAGCAAAGCCACTGAGCGGTGTGTGTGCAATGCATGATTTATCAGAGAAACTTGCCCATTAGGAAGGTTTTGGCTTCCTTTTTAAATATTGACAGAGTGGGAATTTTTCTGATGAAAGACGGCAGCAAGTTCCAGATTCTTGGTGTGGCCCCAGAAAAAGCACAATTGTAAGTTTTTTCCTTTCGGAAGCGTGGTGGCTTGAGCACAAAGTCTCTGGCGGACCTGGAGTTTCTGGCTCCTCCAGAAACCATGATTTTCTGGGCAAGATATGCTGGGGATTTCGTGTGTAGTGCATTGTGGGTGATACATGCCAGTTTGAGTTGGATTCTGGCTTCAAGAGGAAGCCAGTTCAGCGCCTTCAGATGCGGTGAGATGTGGTCGAATTTATTTGAGCCTGTTAAGAGTCTGGCGGCGGCGTTGAGGCAAGCTTTTAGGAGGGCCGTGGAGATCTTGGGCAGGCCTGAAAGGGTTGAGCATCCGTATTCGATTCTGGAGATAACTAATGCCTGGACTGCCATTTTTAGGTCTGAGGCATCAAGGAAAGGTTTTAGTTTCCTCAGGTAGCTCAGGTGAAACCTGGCAGTTTTGGCCATCGAGTTGATGTGGTCTCACATATTCAGGTTGCTGTCCAGGGTTATGCCGAGAGATTTGGCAGATTCCACTATGGTCGGTGTGCAGTTTAGTGCTGTGATCGACTTGGTCCATTCCCGGATGTCAGTGTTACTTTTAGGGGGGGAGATTAGAAGGAACTCCGTTTTTTGTACATTTAGTTTGAGCTGGTTGCAGGCGAGCCATTGAACAGTCAGCTTTAGGGCCTCATTCAAAGAGTAGATCTCCTCTAGAGATCAGATTTTGATGTAGATCTGGGTATCATCGGCATACATGTGGAAGGAGATGTTGGCGGTACGTAGTAATTCAGCTAATGGTTCAAGGTAGAGATTGAAGAGGGTTGGGGAAAGAGTTGATCCTTGGGGGACTCTGATCGTTATCGGGGAAGGAACAGATAGATTACTGTTGATTAAGAATCTCTGGGTGCAGTTCCGGGGGAAGGATCTAAACCATTCGAGAACAGTTCCCCTTACTCCCATCCTGAATTCGAGGTGTTGAAGTAGTTTCTCCTGGTTGACTGTGTTGAATGCCGAGGATAAATCCAGTAGAATTAGGAGACGTGTTTTGCCTTGGTCAAGGGCTTGGAGAGCATCATCCACAATATGGAGAATAGTAGTTTCTGTGCTGGGCCCAGGCCTGAACCCGGATTGGAATTCGTCTAGCACATTAAAGTTGGTGATATGTTGGCTCAGTTGAAGTTGCACACATTTCTCCAGAGCTTTCGCTAGAAGTGGGATATTGGATATTGGTCTGAAATTGTCTGGAGTAGTAAGATTCAAGGTGGGTTTTTTTAAGATGGGGACGACTTGACCGGCTTTTAGAGAGTCAGGTATGGACCCTTGTAGTAGGGAAGCGTTGATTATTGTAGTCCAAATGGGAATGATAAATTGGGAGGTCGCGGTCACGCAGCTGCAGGAGAGTGGGTCATTAAAGTGGTTATTCGGATTTAAGGAGGATAGAATTTTCGAGATGGAATGGTCGTCATATAACTTGAAGTTGGACAAGCGCGCTTGGTTCTTGGGAGTTGTCTGGGGGGGGGGGAAGAGAGGAGAGATGGGAGATGGGACCCGGCAGGAAGAGGTCGGATGTTGGTGGCGGAATTAAGTTATTTTCCTAGGGAGGTAAATTTGGCTGTAAAGAAGGAGGAGAACTCCTCACAGGTTATTAGGGATTTTTAGGTTTCTTTGGAAGTTTTAGCCAGTTTGTTAGATTGGTGTTTGACCATTTCAAAGAGCTTACGAGGTCTGTTCTTAGCGTTTTTCAGTTCCTATCTAAAGAACTATTTTTTTGATTTGAGGATGTTCCTGATTAGGCTTCAATAGTCCGGAGCCCATAAATTAACAATGGACACTGCTGTACCCCCCCATGAACCCATCATCCAACCCCACAAGGGCACCATGCTGACAGGCAAAAAAGGAAAAAAAAAAAAATGGTTGTATCTGCAGCCAAGTGATAAATAGCAACACACAAAGGCTTGTTTAGGGCGGTGACAAGAAACAATCCCAGAAGAGATGATAACTGACAATAAGTAAAAAAAAATTAAAATAACCTGAGGAAGCGTGATTATGGGCGAAGGAAGAGGGTCAACTTATTAGCGCAACGTATAAGCTAGGGGTAATCAATGTCCCTGCAGGGTCCCCCTCCTACACTTTGGAATGCCCAACGCAGGCCGGGTTATGGGGCCTAGTCACAGAGGAGGAAGAACAGAATTGCAAGTGGCATGCACAGATTGACACACAACACAAGCCACATAGGGAAGGTCTCAGCCATACAAGAGGGTGCCCCATCTTTGAAATCAGGAGCTTTATCTGTAGAGTAAAGGGCCTAATTTTGGGTTGTAGTTGCTTCAAGCGGGCTAAACAGAAAAGAAAAAGGAGCAACTCAGAGCCACCATGCCACCCCAGTGGATGGAACAGACATGCTGCTATGCTAAGCTGGAATTGGCATCAATTTAACTACATGAGGGCAATAGAAGGTGATAAGAGTCTAGGCCGCAAGGTCACGGCTCCACTAGTGGCCCCAAAAGGTGTGCAAAGGATCTCCAACAGACATTGTACAGGTACAGAGTACCAGCTATAACACAAGTGGGCAGACGGTAACATAGAAGGAAGGTCTAATACAGTAGCTTGCTAACAGCCCGCACAGATAGTGAGACGTTCAACTCTCATATTGTTCTTTGGTATCTGCTCGACTCTAGGATGGCAGTACTTCAGAAGCCTAATGCGGCAGCTACCCGTAGGCAATAATTAAAAAAAAAAAAGGGGGGGTGGTCAGTTACATGGGTTACTATCGCATCCTTGCAGCAAATTATAACAACATGCAAATTACTTTGCTGAAATGACAGCTGGTGGATGAGTATGCAATTATGACTGAAGGGACGACATTACCAAAATGGCAAAGGCCATCCACGTTATTACCTATCTATTGTAAGGCCATTTAGTGGTGACGAATGAACCCTAGAGCTACACAGGTGGTAGACTCAGGGTCACGGTAGGCCACCCTGAGCCATGGCGGATCTTACGGGCGATCCTAATGCAAAAAGCGATGAATACCCCATCAGGTGGAGATGGGGCTGATAAATATGAGATCCTCAGGCCATAGGGGGCCATGAGTAGAACGTGACCCCTTCATCCGGTAAGGGAAAGTTGGTATCCTGACAGCTGGGGGTTGGCCTAATCTCGCTCTGTGGTGGCACGGGTGCAGCAACCAGTAAAATCATTGGGCCGCAGCCTCAATGCAAAATATACAGCACCGGATGAATAATAAGATGGCAATGTAATGCCCGGTGTCTGGCAACTGTTTCAGGATGGGTGTCAGCGGTTAGTCCTAAACGGCGCTGCACTCGTAAGATCACCCGTAAGTTAACCATGCCTGTGTAACGCACAACAGAATAAAAATAAACTTGCAAGTTTTCCCACAAAAAGATGTGTGGTCTGTTTTGTTGAAGATGCAATTGTATCTTGTCACAAAAGTATGCGTAGGCATGTCAGATGACAGAAGGGCTAGGGGTGGAAATGCTAGATGGATGGCCATGTCACCCACAGGGGGACACTAGAGGAGACAGCCCCTTAGTGTTTCCTCACTGCCCAGTGGTAGTTTTTTTTCTGTGTCCACCTGGCCTTGAAGCAGGCCACGGCGAGTGCGAGAGCTCGCCTCCCCCATAACTCCCAGCATGATGTCACTTCCGGGAGGCCAGTGGGGTATTTAGGTGGGCGCCACACCTGGATATTCCTCTTTTTGGTGGCCAGCAGCAGAGGAATTTTCCACCCACAAACCCAGCAAGAAAATGAGAAATGAGAAGAGCAGCCAATCGCTGTACAGCATTGCAAGCGGAGTTACAGGGTGATCCTAATGCAAAATGCGATGAATACCTCATCAGGTGGAGATGGGGCAGCTTAATATAAGATCCTCAGGCCATAGGGGGCCATGAGTAGAACGCGACGTCGACCCATTCATCCCGTAAGGGACAGTTGGTATCCTGACAGCTGGGGGTTGGCCTTATCTCGCTCCGTGGTGGCGCAGGTGCAGCAACCAGTAAAATCATTGGGCCGCAGCCCTAATGCAAAATATACAGCACTGGATGAATAATAAGACGGCAATGTAATGTCCGGTGACTAGGGACTGTTTCAGGATGGGTGTCAGCAGTTAGTCCTAAACGGCGCTGCACTCGTATGATCACCCGTAAGTTAACCCTACCTGTGTACTGCATAACAGAATAAGAATAAACTTGCGACCGTTTTCCCACAAAAAGGTGTGTGGTCTGTTTTGTTGATGATGCAATTGTATTTTGTCACAAAAGTATGTGTAGACATGTCAGATGACAGAAGGGCTAGGGGTGGAAATGCTAAGCATGTTTTCTCATCTTGAACTAGGAAATGCCCTAGTGATTATGTTACAGATAATATGCACATGCGCCCAATAGTTGAGGATATGGCTGTAGAGATGAAATGGTAAAGTGATCAAGATCCCCTGATAAATACAGGCAAATTGCAAATTGGTGCATGCCCAGAAGGGTTCTTTACCAATTGTTCTGAAACCTGAATCAATTTAAAATTCCAAGCTTTAAAATGATCAGGGATAAATATTGCAAGTTTAAAGCAAAAACTGACATCCACAATACCCCTTTTATGGAGATATGAATGCAATCGGGAAATTGATATAAGTGAATGACTAAAGAATACATGACCTGCTGGAAGAGCTAGATTCGAGGCTATTATAAAGCCACGAAGAGAGACAAGAAGACTTGCATCACAAAAGAAATATGAGAGGCCACAACCAAACAAGTGAGATTTTCAATACCTAACAGTAACAATCTGATTCGACTGCCCAAAAAAAACAAGCACTTTTTATCCCAAGACACTGAAAAGACGTACTGAAATTATTCGGGTTCAAAAGTTCAAAAATCCTTACCTATGTCAAGAACAGCACAGAGTCACCTTCAACCTCCTGCTGCTACAATCTGGTCCAAACGCTATCGAAAACTTTGAGAATGATGAGGTGCTGGAAATGTCTGGTAAAACCAACACATCTAACTTGGCTCTGGAACCGTGGCCAGCTTATTAAATGAAACAATGCTTTCCTACTCTAGCAGTAGACCTCACATCAATTATCAATGTCTCCCTTCTAAGTGGAATCATTCCCATACCCTGAAGCGTGTTTTTGATTAAATCTTCCTCAGAAGCAAATCTCCTGGTTAGCAACTAACTGATCCAACCCCCACCCAGCAGAAATCATGGAAAGAGCTTACAAGACAACTTCAAGCACAGATGGAGCCAAACGATGTTCTTTACAATCATCAATCAGATTTTTGGCCCAAGATGGGCACAGAAACGTCCATGCCTTGAATGAAGTATAGAAAACACCTTTGATTGACTATGACCGCTCAGTTTCATACAAATGCATTAGACCACGGTATTTACTGCTGGAAAAGAAATGTATGGGTGTATCAGGAATTGAGATGGAGTCGATCCAATCCTTTCTCCTCGTCTGCCGCCAACAAACAGCGATTAGGTCAGTAGAGCCTAACTACAATTGAAGACTTATGGCATGCAATAACAGTCATGCCTCTCTTGGCTACTGATCAACATCTATGTGTGCAACCTACATAGCTTTTATAACCGTAAAAGGTGAACTTCCAAAGTTATGCAGGTGTATGGGGTTATTGCAACCAATAATTACTGGGTGCCATAAACTCTGTATATTTTATAATTCTACTTGTTGTTTTGAGCAAGGATCAGAATTTTCTGGGCTCACTCATAATCAGTACCTTTGTTTACAAAAGACGGTAGGGTTGCAGTGTGAGAAAACGGAACATTGTGAAAAGGTGAGCGTGCAGCTGTCCAAGGAAACATGGGGGCAGATTTACAAGAACTGGCGCATCTCTGCATATTTGCAGAGATGCGCCAGTTTACTTGCGTGACGGAAAAATAGCCTTGCGCCACCATGGATGCGCCGCATTTACAATGCGGCGCACCGTGGCGCAAGGACAGACAGATGCGTGACGCATCTTATGTCGGAAAGGCAACGCATTGCTGGAGTTGTGTCGTAAGCACGACGCAACTCCAGCAATGGTCAGGAATGCCTATTCTGACCATGCTGCGTCACTCCTTACGCCTGCTTCAAGCAGGCGCAAGGTTTTGACGCAGTGGCATCGTAAAAGTCACTCAGTGAAATCTTGTAGATTTCACTGAGTCACTTTTACGAGGCTTCCTTGCGACGGAACACCCACCCTACATACATTATACTTGACGCAGGTATAATGTAGCGCAGGGCTTTACAACGTGACGCATCTCCCTAGATGCGTCACGTTGTAAATATGTCGCATCATGGCGCATTGTTTACGATGCCACTGCGTCACCGAAGTGACGCAACGGCGGCGTAAAGTTGGCGCAAGGGGCTTGTAAATCTGCCCCATGATGCGCTCGCCCCGATTCCCACAAATGTCAGGCACACAGTAGAAGCGGAGACTCATAGCTTCCACAGTGTGAATGGTTACCAAACGACCAGATGAGTGTGACTTTTCAATGATTTGTAACTACTCTGGCAGTCAGAAATCATTGTTATATTGCAATGTGATTTACCCAAAAATAGGAAATGGTTCTTACCCACACTGGTCAGGACTCCGCTGCCTTCTGAAAACGTTTTTCTACACACGTTTGTGCTCTAAAAATTGCAAAATTTCATGCACATATTTTTATAAAATTACAAGATAAATCAGTGGTTGGTTCTGCAACCCTCTCTACACCCAAAGAACTCAAACAGACAAAATATAAAACAGATTTGAATCTGAGGCTGTTTGCAGTTCTAGCGACAATAAAAGTTCTTTGAATACACATCAGAGTCATAGCTGAAATCTCCAAACACTCACTTCATTGTTTTCTCACAGAAATGAAGTTGCCTGTTCCATATTAACAGGCGTTTCAGGGGTCCAAAAATCACCACACTTCATCTATCGCAGTTGATGTTCAGCCTTTTTAAAGGAACCCCACTAACTATGTACCGGCCATGCAATGAGCGTGCTGGTGTTATTGACAGATCTGCAATAGGTACATGAATTCTTTGGAGAACCATAGAATGATATATACTCTCCATACGAAGTGATATTGTTTCATGATTAAAAACTATATCTATTTACTTCGGAGAAGTCGAACTTGGTACCTTCCTTCCACATGGAGTTTTGTCTCCAATAATTATGGCAACTGTCTCAAAGATAAACATTTATTTACCATTCATGGGCACTGTATACATTCCAGATAACATAAAACGTGCTTTTGTCCCTAGTTTGTCTATTGTTCCTTTTGGAGCAGCATACTTTACGTTAGAGGTCATTTTTTATCTGAATTCTTAAATAAGATTGATAGAAGCATGCTACCATCGATTTCATAAGTTGCCAATTCAAACCATCTGTATTTTAAATTGAATGTGTAAAAGACAAGGAACTCGTTTATCTGTACATGCGATCTTTTTTTTAATACTTCTAAAGTGATTTATTGACCTAATTTTGTAGTTTGATTTTCCCATAATTCAGTTGAGATAGTCTTATTAAGATACAAACACGATCTTCTAAATTAAACACAACGGTTGACAAGCTCCTGTTTATATTGGTTCTTCGCCACTGTCTCAAACAGCTCTAGTCAACTGAATAGAGTCGTTTGGTGCCAGGCCCTTCTGTGGGCTCTGTGGCCTAGGCAAAGAGCGTTCTGACATCCAATTATAGTTACATGTGAAATACGTCATGTTGACAGTTCCCACAATACTAAATTTACCAGATCCAGAAATTGAATGAACCCCAGCCATGCACATAACAATATTTTTAAAGAGTAAAACATGTTGTGCACTCTGAAGGTCAATTTGCAAAACATGACTGTAACCAGGTCGTATATAGCGCCAAGACACCAGGGCCCATATTTACTAAAATATCATGTGCTGCGCTAAACTGTTCTAAATAAAGGGGCAGGAAAGTGCCATATCTGCTAAGAATCGGGCTGTTTTCCTCTCTCCTTGTGCTGACGCACTTTAGGCTGCCATGTGCCAATGCAGACACCCTTGCGCTAAAGTGAATGGGTGTGTCCGTTCTGTCAGTAATATTTTTTATACTGGAAGGAAATCATTCAAGTACAAAAACTATCCTTTAGCAATTTTCCTGCTTTCTATGTCTTCTGTAAAATGCAGCATGCATTCAAAGTAAGAAAAAAAACAAGGAGACATTTAAATATTTCTTCTTATTAAGCCTGCCTCAAAGAGTTATAAGAATTTGGTGCAAATCCTTGCCTACGAATGTTTGTAGTATGGATTTGTGTCCCCTGGGTTGTTGCCTGGGAATGCCAATGTACCACCCAGGACCTGTTGACGTAAAGTAATGCAAAGCAGCGGATAGTGCAACTTTGCATTACTTTGGAGAATTATCCAATGTAAAGTCTGTGGGGCATATTATCAAGGGCTGGCGATAACATTATCGCCGCTTTAGCGTCCGTTTTCGGGCGAAAAGCGGCGATAATTGTATCGCTTTATTAACAAGGACACGCTAGCGCGTGTTTCCCTGCCTTAGCGCCCGGTTTCCTATCGCCTCGCCTCGCATCGCTATTGAGATGCAAGGTAGGCGTGCCCCTTACAACTACATTATAAAATATCGCTAACGGTGCTTTGCTGTATTTACAACGAAGCCCCGTCCGGTTTAGCGCTGATTTTTTTCGCGCTAACTGGCCGTAACGCTGGAATTTAACGTCTGTTAAATTCCAGACTAAGGCATACCTAATATGGGAGGTGGATTGTGTGGCTAAGACCACAGGCCCTATCATCAAGGATATCGCCGTTTTCCATGGAACATCGCTAGAAAACCAGCGTTGTTCCATGGAAAACGGCGATATCCCTGCTATCGCTGGAATATTTATCGCCATAGCGCTAAGTATTGTTAATACAGCGCTAACATGGCGATAAGTTCCGGCGATAGGAAAATGCGCGCTAAGCGCGGTCAGCGATAATTATCGCTGCCGCTTGATAATATGCCCCTGTGTTAGATAGTAAATTCCGATATTACACTTTGTGTTGGATTTGTGTTACATAAGAAACCTTAGACAGTCATGGTTTATTAACAGTCAAACATTGATAAACCATGATTTAACATTTTTTTGTCAGCACATTTAGCTTCTCACTTAAGAGTCGTTCACTCCTAAAATTACAGTTAAATTTACTCCCAAAATAGGGATTCTATGCATCCCAATGTGCTGTGCCTGATGCCTGCAAGGTCTTCTTTGTTTTTCTTATATCTATTGAGAGCCAGAGAAAGAGTGCTGACAAACCACTTTCTTCAATTTAATGAGCACAAGGCCTAATTCTGCTGTTCTTGCTGCTTGAAATATGAAGGGTGAAAGATCAAAATGTCTCGAGGATGAGTCGCATGGCTTCATGTGCTAAGGCCCAGCACTGTAGTCATTTTCGTCAACCACAATATTTCCAGATGGATTGTGATAACATCAATTGAAATTCAAATATTTTATTCAGATGTATTGGTTACTACACATATTAACACACTCTGCCAAAAACTGGTTCTTGGTGGAGTTGGGCCAGATTTTTGTACATATGATGAAGTGATTGCAATTATAATTTTTTGATTTATGACTCGTTCGTTAGTATTTATTTTTCAACAATAATATACCATTGCATGATGTGTGATTACCTGGCTTTCGAATATCATGCTGCTTTGGAAAGGACACATATGTTTTGAAGACTCGTGTTCTCATTTCACAGCATGGAGGAAAAGAGAAGAGGCACCTCTAGAGGTGCTTACATTGCACTAAACAGACTTGTGACAGATTTACTAATCAATCTAGTAAGTACAAATTAAATTTGGAAATGCAGAAACGTCATTCATGCAAATTGTTTATCATTTGCAAGGGCATTACTGCATCATAACATGTATTTGCTAAATTGTACAAAATGGTTAGTAAAATGCCATTGCATATACTTTTGGGGGGGAATTCTATTGACACGTAAAATTATTGGTGTAATAAAACACAGATTTCAGAACAATGAAAGGGATCCACAATGTAAGCAGCGAAACCTTGAAGATAAATTGATTAAATGTTTAGAAATAAATGGTTCCTTGTGCCCTTTCTTTATGACTCTTCTGCCATTAAAAGCCAAATGAAGTCGAAAAAGGTTGTTTAGAGATGCCCAACAATAGAACATTCTGAACGCCATCTAGAATTTTTAAACTCAATCTCTCGCAGAGCCCGATTTGCTGGAACTGCAAGCCACATGAAGGGGATTTAGCCCATATGCTCTTCCATTGTCCCACTATACAAAACTACTGGCACAAAATATTTAGCTGTATAAAAAACCCCTTCATGATTGAGCCCTCCAGAGAATTTTCCTATATCCTCTTAGGCTATCTGGACCCTTATCTGCACGATGAGGGTGACCGCTTTCTTTTGGTTTTAATGCCTACACTTGCATGCAAATTAATTCTTAACAATAGGAAAAATGCCAAGGCGGTCACCTTTAGGATGTGGCAAGAATGGCTCTCCTCTCTTAGAGGTGCTTATAATATATCTCTACAACTAGCGCCATGGCGATCACCAATTTGAAAGATGTGGGATTCACTTGATGCACTTTCCTTTAGCTATGATCCGCCCTGAATATGACTGCCTTTTCATTTTCTAAAAACAGCCATTGCCTAATTATATACTGGCTTGTCATCGCTATGTACCATGGTATACCGCAAAGGTACTGCAGTATACTGTGGCCCAAAATATAACTAAGGCCTAGCTGTATTATTGTATTGCTGCACACTTGCATCAAAGATGGTGTCACGCAATATGGGTAACACAATACATGAGTCAGATTTGGAAATCAACGCACAGCCACCATCAGTGGTCCTGCGTTGATTGGTAAATCTGGAGAAAAACCAGGCAGCATAATTCACTGTTTTGCGTTACTCTGCCTACCATAATCTGCATTGCCTTTAAATTTCATATGCATCCATACGCCACTCCACTGTACACCACTACTCTATCCACTACTCCACTTTACGGTATTCCGGTATACACCACTTCAGTGTACACCCCTCCACTCTACGCCACTCCACTCAATGTCACGCCACTGTATGCCACTCCACTATATGCTATTCCACTCTATGCCACTCCACTCTATTCTTCTCCACTGTATGAGGCTCCACTCTTCGGCACTCCACTCTACGCTATTACACTGTAGGCAACTCCATTGTATTGATTTACGCTGTCCTATGCACACGCTTTTATTTTATATTTCTGCTTGTGATAAGTACACAGTAGGTAATGCAGTTACAGTTTTCAAGAGATACAGTAGATAGAGCTCTTTTCAATGATTGCAGTCGTTTGGTGTTCTTGTGTTCTTTTATTCAATGGATTGCCCAGCCAACACGTGTTTCGTCGTGGGGAATTGCCCACTCAACTTCTTCAGGGCTGTCTAGTAAGAGACGAAGTCACCTCTGAACTCGTGGAGCGGCTGGAATCTTCGGCGTACTCGCGAAGAAACCCTTACTGGGGCACCGGTCGGGAGCCAAAACCACACATGGTTTAAATATATTGGAACAGGAGTCTACTACAGACGCGAGTCCACAGAGGAAGGTCATTGATAAACCAAAGAAACATATACGCAGAACACTAAGAAGCGATCGACAGACAGCCGGGACGGAAGTAGAACTGGCGGGGAGAACGAGAAGCAGAAATATAAAATAATAGCGTGTGCATAGGACAGCGTAAATCAATATACTCGGACCATTCTATGGTCCATTGAGAGGGCTCAGGGTGTTTTCCCTCACCTTTTTGCACCGCTCAGATTTATCTATACCCTGAATCATGCACACTCTGGAGGCGCCATCACCTCACACAGAAGAACACCCCACCTTTCTTTTCAAACTCCATTGTATCCACTACACTTTACAACACTCCACTGCACACTATTCCACTGTAAGCCACTCGACTCTATAACACTCCACTATACTCTATTCCACTGTATGCCACTCCACTTATTGTTATTCCAATCTGCTCCTCTCCATTGTATGGCACTCCACTCTATTCCATTTAATTCTGCGCTATTCCATTGGACCCCACTCCAATGTACACCATTCCACTGTATGCTATTACACTCTACCTACTCCACTGTATGCCACTCCAGTCTACATCACTCCACTGTACACCACTCCAGTGAATGCTACTCCACCATATGCTATTACACTGTACAACACTCCACTATGCCACTCCACTCTATGCTATTACACTGTATACAACTCCACTCTACGCTATTAAACTGTACACAACTCCACTCCACGGCACTTCAATGTACACCCTACCCCTGTATGCCACTCCACTACACACCACTCCACTATATGCTATTCCACACAATGCCATTCCATTGTATGCCACTCCACTCTATGCTATTCCACCGAACACCACTGAACTGTACAACATTCCACTGTATGCTATTTCACTGTATGCCACTACATTGTATGCTACTCCATTCTACGCCACTCCAGTGTATGCCCTCCACTCTACGCCACTCCATTCTACTCTGTTCCATTGAACGCCACTCCACTCTATGCCACTCCAATGTATGCTATTACACTCTACCCCACTCCAATGTTTGCCACTGCAGTCTACACCACTTCACTGTACACCACCGCACTGTAAGCTACTCCACTATATGCTATTCCACTCAATGCCACTCCACTGTACGCTATTCCACCATATGCCACTCCATTGTACGCTATTCCACTCTACGCCACTCCAATGTACACCACTCCACTCTACCCCACTCCATTCTACGCTACTCCATTGGATACCACTCCACTGTATGCTACTCCACTCTGCGCCACGCCAGTGTACTCTCCTCCACTTTGTATAACTCCTCTCTGCAAAACTCTACTGCACTCTATGCCATACTATTATACACTACCCCCACTCTATCCCAGTACACTCCACTGACCAAATTTGTACTTGAATCTATGCCTGTACCCTCTCGTGTACAACACTCTACGACAGTTTTCAACACTTCACGACACAGCACTCCACTTTACTTTATGAGTTGCCACTCCAATTTATAATAGTTTCCTCGACTGTATGCTCTGCCACTTCAATGTATGCCACTCCACTCTACTCTAATCCATTCTACCCTACTCCACTCTACACCACTCCACTGTACATCATTTCGCTCTATGCTAATCCACTCTATGCAGCTCCACTCTTCTATACTCCGCTGTACGAGACTTGACCTCACTCTACGCTACTATACAGCAGTCCATTCTATGCAGCTCCACTGTTTGGCACACTACTGTACTCTATACAACTCCACTCTACACGCTACAACACAGCACTCCACTGTACTCTACGAGACCCACTCCAATTTTTAATAGTTTACTTCCTATGCTATGCCACAACACTCCATTCCACGCTACTCTACGACATGTCAATACACTCTCCACACTACCTTACACCACTCCACTTGACTCTACTCTAGCGTATGAGACTTTACCTCACTATGCCACTGTACAACAATCCACTCTCCGCAGCTCCACTGTATATCTATACCCCTGCACAGCACTGTACAACACTGTACTATACTGTATGCCACTGTACAACACTCTACTCCAGTCTATGCCACTCTGTGATACTCTAGTCCAGTACATGACTCTGATCGCAACTTTTTGTGTGCCACTTGTATCCCACTTCACTCCACTCTACTCTATGACACAGTACCCCACTCTTCTCCACTACTCCACAGTACGCCATGCCACTCTATGCTACTCTATGCAATTGAACTCTATAACACTCTACAACACTGTACTGTTTTGCAGACCACTCCACTCGTCAAAACACAACTAGACTGTATGCCACTCTACTCTACTGTAGTCTACAGCACTTTCCAATATACTCTACGCCACTTCACTCGATGATATTCCACTCTACGACATTTTACTTCACCCTACTCCACTCTAATACACTCTAATCTGCTCCATGACAATATACAATACCCTACTCTACTGTACAGCACGTCAGTCCACTGTACAACTCAACGCTCCCCTCTACGATACTTGACTCCACTATATGAGAGAAAATGCTACTACACTATATAACACTTAACTACACAGTGCGATATGCCACTCCACTCTACTCTACTTCACTCTATTCCACTCTACGACAATAGACTTTACTACACTCTCCTCCACTGTACTGTACAACACTTCACATAGCAACACACCACTCGAAGACACAACTCTACGATTTGAAACACATTTGTATTAAAAGGTTAAAAACCATTGAAAATGTCAGTTAAACATACTGTTTATTCTTAACAGGCGTCCACTGTTTCAGAACTGAAAATAGTGCAGGAAGGCTCTGGTTATTCTCTCCTTTATTTAAAGTTTTTTTCTTTCATTTTGAGTTCTGTTGCATCTTTTTTTAAAACTCTGTGTGGGGTGTTTTAGCATTCAGATAATCAGTAATTAATGATTATTTACTTTCATTTATTTACTAGGCACGTGAAAAAGTGTGAAGTGCTGATTTAGGTTCAAATATGTGTATTTTATTTTCTGGATTATCTTTTTGTTGTTTTTGTTTGCTATTTATTGTGCCTTTGTGATTTTATAAGTTTGTTATTGTTTGTGATTCCAGTTGCTAGGATTTTAAGTTAGATTTTCCTGGATTGGACAGGACTTATGTTTCCCTATTATTTACCCCATGTATTTTTTTTATCATTTGATGCTTTTAAAATAGACTAAGGATACGGAGGCTTCCCTCAATACTCCATTGCTGTGCATCTCTTTTTTTTATTTCAGGTAATTTTTATTAAGCGTATCGAAATGAGAAACAAAGTATAAACATATAAAATTATAAATATCACAACAAAGAATAAACAAAGCTCCATTAAGAAGAGATGCTTATGAGAGGGAGATACAAGATTAAAGAATAGGGTGGTGGACACTTATGAGTAGGCATACATAAGACTCAAATACGCCTTGATGAAGTATCATACAGCAGGGGTTGTAGCATGCATAACATTGTATATCATCGCGACACTGAGTTTCTATGTCTATCCTAAGGTGTAATAAAGTGATGTAAATAAAGTGGAGCAGAGTTAGCACATCTAATATATAGCATATATAACATATCACATATATTGCACCTATGGTCATATTAATGGTAAACATCGTTTACCACAAAACCGGAACACCGCATGCCATTACAACACGGTTGTTACAACAACCGCGTTGTTACAACGCATGCCATTACTCCGCAAGTTGGAACAACGACTTGCTCTACGGGTCAAAAGGTGTTGGATTTAAAATCCAACACCTTCCCTACTGTTGCACAGACTGGAGTAGGAATAGAAAAATTATACTAATCCAACATCTAGCGCCCCCCCCTAGAACAAGTTGTTGTTCCAACTTGCAAAGTAATGGCATGCGCTGTTACAACGCGGTAATGACTGCGTTGTAATGGCATGCGTAAAAAAAGAATGCGAGGTAACGTGGCATATTCCATATCAATACATATTAATACATCAATTCAGTAGACACATCTAGAACAGGGTTTAAAGCATGTCAGAGCTAAGTATATGGCAAAGGTAGTGGAACTTAAAAAAGGAGAAGAAAATATAAACTTAAGCTAGAGGAGAAAATTTAAGGGAGAAAAATTTGCCAGCATTAATTGAGTTATATGAGTATGACCCGACTTTAGACCTTATTAAAGTGGTAATAGGTAGGGAAATGTATTTACATATTTTTTTTTAATATATTTTCAAATAAGTTTACAAAGTACTGCACCAGTACCTAGTAAGTACTGTACTTTTAGGAAATGTTTCTTTTTTACATTCTTTTAAGTTGCATGGTAATTGCACAGTATTTTTAGGTATTTCTGCAGTACTCCGTACACTTTTTTTTAACAGAATTAAATATATTTAAAAAGTGTACATACACTGTATTACACTATAGTTGAGAAATATATTGTATTGCAGTGTTTTTTCAATTTTTTACAATATTTATTTCTTTATTATAAGTACTGTGGTACTCCGTAATATTTTAAAAAATATACAGAAACATATAATTATTTTTCCCTACCTATTCTTATTTTGCTAAAGTGGAAATAGGTAGGGGAAACAAAACCTAATACTTACGTATATCTAAGGCCCTGAACTAATAGACTGGCAAAGTGGCCTTAAAACAACATGGCTGCCTTAAACTTTTGTAAAGGAAGTCATTATCCAATCAGATAATTTCTTGTCTTCGCCATGTACTGCAGTAGCTTAACCAAAATTTGCCAAATTCCGCTAAAATACAGAGGTCACTGATAAGTTGAAATGCCTTATAACTTAAAAAATACTCACCTTACTTACCTGTAATACCCAAAAATGGATCATCTGCACAACATAATGTACAATCCTGCTAAATTTCTTTTAAATCTGTTCAGCCATTTTCGGGCTACGTCAAATACAATAGTCTATAGAAAAACTGTTTTTGGACCTCCTCTTTTATCTTTGCACCCCTTAAGGATTCACCACAAAAATTGACCTCATCAAAAAATGTAAAAAATGCTATAGGTCTGGAAAGTTTTGTGGTGATTTATCAAACAAGTGGAAAGTTATTAGGGAGCAAAAATCTGAGGAATTCCTATCTCTGGGAATCGTAACTATAACTACAGAGTGGCAATCAGCTTAATGTGATTTCTTTGTTTTTATCTATTGTATTTGTTATATATTCGTTTATTAGTTTACATAATCATGTGACCATAAATGTGTCTTTTAGTTGTTCATGTAGAAATTCTGAAACTTTACATATGCAGTCTTCCATATTTTTTGGGCTTCCTTGCTACTTTTAGTAGGATTGTGCTACAAATAAAGGCAAAAGTGTATGAAAGGCAATCATTTTTGTTGTCATGTCAATTGAGATTATTATTTTCTTCCTAGTTGGTCAATTGTCCTGTCCAGATAGTAGTTAGTGTAGCTCTTTGCTGGGTCACTTTTCCATTTTGTTACCCAGGAGTGCATTAGGAAGATGGTTTTTGCTTGGCTTGTTGGGCACAGTTTTAATGTGTGAGCCTGAGAACATACAAAGAAAATGTATGTAGATTAGGATGTATTCTATTTGTTATGTATTTGTTTATTGGTTTCCATTAGCAAATGAACATAAATGGATCTTTCAGTTGTTCATGTAGTAAAGATGAAACTTTACATATGCAGTCTAGTGTATTTTTGGGCGTCCTTGCTACATTCAGTAGGATTGTGCTACAGAGATATCACTATGTTTTGGCCCCTATAACTTCAAAACCACTTCATAACATTACTTTCAATAGCAAAAGGATAATCTACATAGTGTAATGTACATTGCGGTGAAATTTCATTACATTCTGTTAAGTTGTTTTGCTACTATGTCCAATACAAAAAGTCTATGTAAAAAGCATTAGGGTCAAAACCTGTTTTGGGACACCCCTTTTTTCTTTCGCTTCCATCGTTGACCAAATGCCGTGACACTATCCCTCCTCCACAAATGTAATAGGGGAAATCGGTTTGGAAAGTTTTATTGGAATTCATCCAAACGGTGCAAAGTCATTAAGGGGCAAAAATCGGAGGAATTCCTATATCTGGTAACCCTAAATATAACGGCAGAGTGGCTACCATCACCCTGTAGTATATATATGTGTGTGTGTGTGTTTATATATATATCCACAAGATCCGAAGACCCGGGTCTGCGTGTTGCGGCAGTCCTGGTCGAGCTACGGAGGCCCACTCTATTCACACCTCGTCTCCACCAATACGGAAACACCAGGATGACAACAGGGGATGCTTGAATTTACTGCTGACTCACGTAATATGTATATACTGAAAAAAACAAAGGTTACAGGGACATTATAGTTAGAAAATGGAATTTAAAAAAACTTTAGAAATTCACTAAAAAAACTAAGTTTACAGGGACATTATAGTTAGGGTCAGATTTCACTCGTACAAAACCAGTGAAATGTGGCTGTTATAGTTAGTGAGGTAACTATAACTCACACCCCTGAAATGCACTGCTTATGACCTCACATATTACATCACTCATGACATGGTCAGTGACATCACTGATGACATCTCAAGTGACCCCTGGGGCCTGGCCACATCGTTGGGGACCACGGGGGGAGCCTGAAGGCCCCCTGCGGTCCCCATTGCTTCTTACACACACAGAGCTGCTGACATGCAGCACCCTGTGTGTGAAAAGCAAAGTTGCTCCGCTTTGAGCAAGCATGAGCAAAATGATCTTGCTTGCTCAAAGAGGAGCACACTGTTTGCTATGGCATGTCAGGAACAGTGCTCCCGCCATGCCATAGCAAACAGCAATGTCCCGGGGTGGGCACCCCGAAACATTGCTGGAGCCGGCCCTGGGGTGTGGCTGTCCCCAGGGCCATATAGAGCTCCTAGAGGGGAGGCGCACACCCCCCTTCGTTTTTCAAATTTGTCCCGGGGGTGGAAGTTCCCTGGGCTGCGTGGGAGGGCCAGAGCCCCACACACATAATAATTTATTTTAGCCCCCAGGGAAGAAGCGGTCCAGTTCCATACGGCCAGGTTTCTGCACATATAGCACAAGTATAGCGCCTGGCTGCCTGACCTGAACATGAAGAGTGTCCGTCAGGCTAACCTTTGCTCAGCCTGACAGACACTCTTCATGTCTCAAAAAGGTGGGGGGCCTTCTACCCTTAATGACGGTGACGGGCCACCGCTATATCCTTGTATCACACACCAATGCCCATTCTTAGGTTTCTGAGATCAAGGACAACTCCTCTGAGTAAAGGCAGTTGAGTATTCATGGGAGACAAGCCATAGGCCGTTATGAAGGAGCAAATTTTTAAACTTACTGAATTTGTGAAACTCATTTTCTAGACCAATGTGTAACAGAAGAAAGGTTCACAGGGAGGAATCATTATCATGAAAGGATATTCAACAATAGTTGCGGGACATCAGCTCATTAGAAATGCAGTCTTTGTCGAATTTCTGATTTCAGTGATGCAGGACTGCACAGGTTGCATTTTTCAACTGTTACATTCTAATCTAAGTGCACACAACATGCCAAGCTGTCTGATTATAGTTTATTTTTATTTTTATGTGCAGCCTTCATGTTTTGTTGGCAAACTTTGTCTGAGAACCATTTGTTGTTGTTCTGGGTATTATGGCAGGTGAAGGGAGCTATCAACTCAAGGGTAGAGGGTACTGGCATTCAAAGGATGTCAGGAGGAGATTCTAGATGTGGATCAGGACTGTCAAGAAGCAATCGGGAGAACTCCTTGGGTTTTTTTTTGTTCAAATTCCCCATGAGGTGAATGCAATTCAAAACGCAATAGGGGCCTTTGCGGCACTCACTTTCAATGTAGAAGTAGAAAAATAAGTGGTCTGTTTGGGGAAGCCACTGACATGGAGTTTAGGAAGCTAGCGAAACAAGAGATCAAGACTGTGATCACCAAAATACACTGGTTCTTTAGCCGGTTGAGTAAAGCTGATTATGTCAATGTCTTCACTGATCTTAAGGGCTGTATCCTTTAGAAGGGTTATCTGGCCAAACATTTAAGCCTACAAGAATAAAAGCTCTATTAGAGTTTGGAAGTAAATGCTGTGGTAGGTCAAGGGGGTTTAATGGGAGATGGGAGTAATGTTTATGGAGGATACCAGATAATATAAGCCAAAAAGGAGGATTTTTTGGTTATTCCCTTGTTTAGAAGATAGTTAGATTAACTATAGAATGCAAAATGTATGATCTTCATAGAATATGAGCAGTGGTAAATCACAGCAACTCCACTTTAAGTACCACATTTCCTGTAATCAGGATATTATAGAAAGGCAAGACGAGATTCAATATCTCTGGAGCCATGAATAGGGTGATCCATGTCTTGGTACTGGCTATGGTGTAATAGTCATGGTTTTGGATGACATTATAGATCTCAGAAGCATTTTTGGCCACAGACCTGACCTTGAGGAATGTACCCATGAAGGCATATTCAGGAGTAGGAATAAAGTTTAGGTGCTGGTGTATTTCACTAGTAGGGCAGCCTCTGATTCCTTTGGTATGGAATCTAATAAGATGGTCTACGCATGTGTGAGCCAGTACGCATGTGGGAGCCAGTGTTCAGAAACAGGGTGGAGGTATCAGTGGAGAAGAAAGAGATTGAGTTTCATTCCAAGGGAAGAGAAAGAGTGACATGTCCATTAGCTGGAGCAGAGATTGAGGCTGTGTTGCTGCTAATCAAGGGGGACCATATATTTGCAGAATGTGCTCCAGGTTTGCTGAATTAATGCTCGATGACTTGGAGATTAGTCTGAATAGCCTGTGTTATTTTTTTTGTGCAGCTGTAAATGTTAAAGGTAAGAAGGTTATTTTGTGCTTTTGTCCAAGTCACATTAACATTCCAATCACCAGAAGCTGCCAACTGTAAGCAGGAAGGACATGAAAGGATAAAGGTCTTTTTCCAAGTGAGTATCCAAGGTGTATAACTACAGGTCAGTAGTGGTACAGCATAAGGAATTAGATGAAGGGGCAAAAGTTGGCTTTCTTTTTGGCTATGTGGGTCTCTATAATTGCCTGTATTGTGAGGGGGAGTCACTGATGTTATAGAAGACCCTTTCTGGTGGTTGGGGAAGTTTGCATAGCATGCCAAATGGTACTGCAGTCCATCAACAAATTGTCATAGTGCCTTGAAGTCAGATGTTCGTGGGATGATAACTGTAACACTCTGTATCGATCCATTGGCATAGCTGCATCCTACAGAGAATAGCCTGGCCATGGCATGAAACATGCCCTTGTTGAATGCGAGCTGTTGAGTGATGGGGTGTTTTAGGACACTAATGATGCCCTTGTTTAGAACAACTGTTAGAATCTATTCTCTGTCAGTGTAGTCTCTAAGAGTAGTCATTTAAAGGACCTACCGTTTCATGTAGGCTCTTTTTCTCTTTCTGAGGTTTCATATGGGTATACCAGACACATACAGCTTCATGTATCTGAGGTTGATGTCTTCTCATAGATTCCTTAATAAGCTTAGTCAAATTCACATAGCTTCAATTGTACCTGTAGGGTCTGATGGTGTTTGTTATTCGTTTGTAGCTATTGAAAATGTATGTCCTCAGTTGCTTGCTAGTCTTTTATCAATTGTGCATTGCTGGTTCTTTGACAGGTAACCTTAACTGTAACTTTCTTGTTTGCAAAGCATGTATGTTCCATGTTTTGGTTTTCTGTTTTAGCTTAAATTGCAGTATAACAAACATTTTGCACCATGGCCTTTTGCTTTCATGAAAGTGTCTTTGTAAATGAGATTGTGTTTGTTTGTTACTTTTGGTTCATGGGTGGGTGTTAAAATGTGCATTTTGAAATAGCTGTATTTATTTTGCAGTTGTCTTTCTGTACGTGTGGTTATGCAATTCTAGAATGAGTGCACTTTAGTCCACTTTTTTTCTTTAACAATTATGGTGTTTGTTTTTTGCAGTGGGGACGTCATGTAAGTATAATGGTAATTGCACTACTTGATCTCATGTTGGTGTTGCTATGATTTTAGCTCCTAGGCTGCTTGCTTTTGGTTTGCGAAAATGGAAACATTTCTGGCTATGTCTGGCATGTCTGCTCCATATTTGCTAATCTTGGCTTTGACTTTGCTTTGATTAATTGGGCCCTACAATGGCCTTGATTGCGAATTTAATATTACAAACCGCCAAACAAGCACATTTGGTAAATATCAATTCTGTGGCTTTTGGTAAATGGCATGTATGTTAAATAACATTGATTATGAGTTTTTACTGTTAAATACCAAATGCATGCTATTAACCGAATGTGGTAAATACTGCACCCAATACATATCACATGCATAAAACATAGGGAATTTCCCATTTTCAGATATTGGAAGTCCCTGGGGCGCAAAAATGAATCCCTAGCGAGCAAAAACAGCTAGAGCAACACACAGAGGGAGCTCAGAACACCACCAAAGTACACTAACAACTCCTTCTTTCACTGGAGCGTGCAGGCATTAATTTTGTGTGGACAAAGCACCTTGAAATAAGGCAAACAGAACCCTCTGATATCGCTCAGACATCACATGCAGAAACCTGCCAAACTCTTCCTATATGGACCCCAGCCAAGGAATGAAGTACAAGTATACAGATCCTGAGCTGGGGTCCTGGCCAAGGATGTGGTAAGGCACCATGTCCGTCTAAAGTGCCATCTCCTGCCGAAGATGCCACCAAAAACAAACAAGGACATGCCTATGGAAGGAGCAAATTGCCAAATTAATACCATACTACCCTATCTATATATCCACAGAATGGCTCCAAACTTTGAAATGCAAGGTACTTAAGCGAACTACAAAGCACAATGACTAAATCATGGCAATTGGTAGTAGTTCTGTACCTCAGCTCTATCTCAAGGCGTGGGAAGAAAGAATTATGATAATTTGCTTGTCTGGAGTGGAAGACATGAAAGAAGGTCTGGAAGTCAGAGTAATCCTAGATAAGAGACATGAAATATGTAATGGAAGCACATGTGGTTGTTAAAAAGTTGACGTGGCTAAGCAACATCGTCATGTGAATAATGACAGATGTAATTTGTTACACGTATTCACAATGACCATGTATGTGCTGCCTTAGGAAACAAATAACTGCTGACATAGTCAGATTGGACTACAACATTCACAATGGATTGTAATCTTGATGATGAAGAATTGTGTTGTATGCCCAGTATATTGAGGGCGATGTGTCACCATAGTATGACTAATGTTGCATCTACACAGGACCATGCACTGCGTCTTGCTCCAGGACATCTAGCACAGCAGCTCAGAATACACAGGCCAACATCACACAGCATTTGCACATTATTAGTGTGCTTCATTTTACAGTTGCAGCAAACTTGTTCCTGTCTACGTGAAGTCATGAGGTGTTTATGGGTTCAGTTAATTCACCCTAGATGTCAGGTAAACCTGTTGTAGCACAGATGTTTGTTTTGCTGTCACTGGCTATATGGGTATCCAAGCGGAACTGTATATGCTGCCCAGTCACTTGCTGCAAAACCCTCCATAACGTAGCAGAGTATTTTACTGAAGGGTGGATGAGAATTGCCATGCACAATCCTGTTGTCCAGTGTGTGGTACTGCTACCATATTTAGGAAGGAGGAATGGCAGCTTATCCCCTTGTTGGGCTCCAGGGTATCCATAATGATTAAAACATTTTTCATATGGTGGCCATATCGAGCCTGTATGTCCTCAGGATCTCAAGCTGACTCATGTTTACGGGTTCAAGTCTTACTCTGCAAGCCCTGACTCTCATCCTGTGCAGCTGCACCACTGGAGGTCATTAATTGGTGGTCTGGTTTCCATTCTCATAATACATGATTTATTGTAGCAGAACATTGAGCTGGCATAGCATGAGGTAATGGCCTAGCAATGCTACAACCATGGTGGTGTATTGAGTAGTGGAAGTGTGAGTTGCAGCAATCAGCCCGCAAGTGCCTCAACTATACATTGCTGTTTGTGTATGTCTGGCCATGTGTGCTGGGGTGTGTGTGTGTGACCGGATCGGTCCTCATAGCATGGGTTAACACTATCTTTGTGAAGACCGGTGCATTATGAAGACCGGTCCCCATAGTGTGTTTAGGTACTTTAGAGCGAGTGTATCAAAAACCGAAAAGTGCCGTTATGTTTGCCTTTGTCCGCGTTATAACCTAAACCTACCCTACTGTTAAAGCGTGCATGGAGTTAGAATAATAATTACACACTTCATTACGGTCAATGACTGGTCCTCATAATAATAGGTATGTTTTGTTGTGTGTTTGTGTGAGATTATCTTTTCAGCTCGCACAGTACACGTGCTGTGGTTTCTGGATTTTTGTATCAGTCTTAGTTTTTTGTATTGTTGTATAGCTCTATTTTGATTCTCTACATTAACTATAAGGAGCTTTAACACCTGCTTTTGACTGGAGGTAGTTTAATGTGGTATTTGCCATTGGGTTTCAATGACTTATTACATTTCCTCACTACAAGTTAAGGGCTAAATTCCAATCACAGTGCAAGCATTTATTTTTAAAGAGATTTGAAGTGATTTGTGTGACATTTATCACACCCTCCCAATTTTCCCTGGATAAATTCTGGCAAGTCAATCCCGGGCGAAAAGACCAAGAAAAAAGTCAAAACATACAGAATTTGGTGTGGCAGAAACCCATTCTGCTTTTTATGCCCTATTTTCCTTTAAAAAAAATGTAGAGCAGTTTTTCGGGGTAACTGCATTTACCACTTGTGGTACATGCCCCAGCCTAATCTGACAAACTTGTAATGAGGGCCATATTTGTAACTGGATTTTATTTACCACATGTGTTATTTTTCACATGCGGTAGTTATCACATGGGGTAAATAGCACATGCAATAAACAGCACATGTGGACCACAGACATGCAGAAATTAGAACATGTGATAAATACTGCATGTCTTCTTTAAATTTTGATTAGACAAATCAGTAAATTTATACGCTATTTACCCTGGCTTGCAATAATTACCACCACGCCTAACTCATAATCAGGTATAGTGCAGGAAAAAAGTGCATGGGGTTCTTAGAAAACAAAACAGTTGCACTCCCAGAAATTGTTTAGCAAGTAGAACCCTTGGTTGAAAATATAATTCTATGGCAGGACCGGAGGCGAGGATTATGCTTTCATTTCTTTATTTCCAGAACTCCAGCAGTGTTTAACTTCAATATAAAAACTATTATTCCCATGAGAACCAGGGAAAGGTCAACAGTAAAGGTGAACCAATCGGCAGTCCTGAGCTCCCTGAAAGGCACTGGGCTTCTGGGATACTTCCTCTTTCTTTCCTGCTCTCCGGCAGTTAAGCCATGCATTCCTCGTTATTCTCTTTTATTGTCTAATGTTTGTTCATTGCCTAACTGTGTCACTGTGGACTGTTGCCTAATTGGGCTTATCTAGCGGCGCGGTTATCCGCCGCGGTGTTGCCGTGTCGCGGGAGCGTCTCTCATCACTCCTTTCGTGACATTTGGTAAGTCTCGGGGCGCGGTGGCGGCCGAAGACCGCTAGAGGGCGCGCGAGAGCAGCGCGAGCCACGACTTGTTGCTCCGAGGGGGTCGCGCATTTCCTGTCAGTTTCGGTAGATCTGACAGCTGTGCGCCCCCGCAGAGCCTCCTTCCCCTAGCCGCCTGCAAGCCAAAAACGGACGTATTAACAGGTCAGTATTGTTAAAGGCAGCCGACGGCCTCAAGAAGGGTCTGTAGTTGTGGCATAGTAGGAGCGCGAGGCTCCTCACACGTGAGTGCTTGCATCCGTTAGGCTGCCTGTGGGGCCCGGCCCAGGTGTAGTGGATACCCCCTCAGGGTGAGTCCGCCCCACGGGAGCCCCACTTACTTTGCGCTTGCGCGTCCAAAAGTGCAGGCTTGCCCAGCCGCCAAATTCGAAGAGCCTAGGGCTTGCAAAAATTGTTGGGGTAGTGAGGACATTTGGTGAGCCCACACCGGTCATTTGAAAGCCCCCCCCCTTTTTTCTCCTTTTAGTTCATGATGGACGGGGAGTATGTGGAGGAGGAGTCACTTCCAGTGCTCCCCCTAGATGATGAATTCTGCGAGGCAGTAGATGCTTCCATCCATCAGGCGGTCGCGGCGGCCATGGGCCCCTTTGAGCGGCGCCTTATGGATATTGTGTATGCCTACGCTGACAACCCCCTCCAAGGAGCACCCCCCCATACACACGCCCCCAAGCGCAAATCAGAGTCTGCCATAGATCTTGGCTCCTTCGAACGCCTTAAAAAGGCCTTCCTCGCACGCCCCTCCTTAGACCCCCCCGGGGCCTTGAGCGAGGTTCCCCCCTTGTCCCCGCAGGGCGGAGGGGACGACGCCGACGACTCACCCAGCGAGTCCTTGGATGAAGCGGGCCCCTCTCGGCCCTGGCGTCCCCCAGCGAGTGGCGCAGATCCTCCCTCGGACATGCTAGTCCCGGGGGACCTCTTGCACCCCTGTTCCACTGAATGGGCCCCTGGGGACAAGGTTGCCCAATTTGTGGCCAGCCGCTCAAGGAAACCCTTGGAAAAGGAGGTCAGAGCCTGCCTTAAGGCGGAATTCCCCCGCCCAGCCCTGGTTGGCAAGGTGGCGGTCACACCAGAGATAGATTCGAGGATGGCCACCTTCCTCCAAAAGTACATTTGTGACCCTAAAAAGGGGATAGATAGGTCCTGGAGGGGGTGCCAGGATAAACTCCTGGACACCTGTGGCCCGCTTACTAAGATCCTAGATCTTGCCGAGGAGGCTAAGGCCTCCAACTACTCCCTTTCTCCGGAGTCGGTGTCCGGCTGGGCTCAGCGTGCCATAGTATTTCTGGGCAACGCTAATTGCGCCCTCTCCACGGAGAGGCATCGCTCCCTCCTGTTAAGGTTGACCCCAAGCTTGGAGATCTCGCTTCCTCAGTGGCTCAAGGGGGGCTCTTCGGGGAGCCGTTTTTCAAGGAGCTGAGTAAGTTTGTGGCAACGTTTACCACTCTGGACAAGGCGCAGGCCTCAATCAAGAGGGTTTTCCACCCGAAGGTTTTCGTTGGGGCCGGATGTGGCAGGGGGAACTCAGCCGGCCGCTTCTACACTGAAGCCCCTGCCAGGAACTTCAAGAAGGTGCAAGAGCAGCCCAAGCAGGGAGAATTCTTCCAATCAAGGAGAAACTTCAGGGGTCGAGGCTCCAGAGGCAACGCCAGAGGCCACTTTCAGGCCCAAGCAGGTAAGACTCTGCCTCTTCCCCCAGTTGCGGGTAGGGGGCAGGCTGGAGTTTTTCGCACACAAGTGGGAACTTATTACCTCAGATTCTTGTTTCTTCCAGACCATCCGGGGATTTTATATAGAATTCTATGGGCACCCGGTTCAGGAGGTTCGTCCTCGCCCCCTCGTCTTTCCCAAAGCCCAAGCTGCAAAGAGGTCTCCGACCTACTACGCAAAGGGGCGATAGCCAGCGCCTCCCTCCACCCTCGTGGTTTCCTAAGCAACATTTTTCTGGTGGACAAGACAGATGGGGGTCAGCGCCCAGTCATAAACTTGAAGGAGTTCAACAGCTGGTTGGTCTACCGCCATTTCAAAATGGAGGGAATCCACCTGCTGCACGACCTCCTACGCCCAGACGATTGGATGGTGCGTTTTGACCTGAAGGACGCGTACCTAGCGCTACCGATTTTTTCCCCCCACCGCCGTTTCCTTCAGTTTATGTGGAACGGTCAGGTCTATGAGTTCGCTACTCTCCCCTTCGGGCTTTCCTCCGCACCTTGGTGCTTCACCAAGGTGCTGAAGCCAGTGGTGGAGTACATCCGCGCTCGGGGGTTCTGCCTTATCATCTACCTCGACGACCTGCTCCTCCTAGCCCAGTCTCCGACATTGCTGACGGAGCAGTTGCGGACGGCGGTGGCCTTGCTGTAAGGCCTGGGGTTCGTCATCAACGAAAAGAAGTCTCTCCTTACACCAGCAAAGCAAACAACCTTCCTTGGTTTTGTCGTAGATTCTGTCAACAAGACTTTGAGCTTACCTGCCAGTAAGATCTCAAAGATCCGACCTGAGCTCAGAAGAACCCTTGTCAGGCCTACTACGTCTCTCCGGTAGGTTGCCAGATTAGTGGGGCTCCTGTCGTCCTCTATCCAGGCGATATTTCCCGGCCCATTACACTACAGGGCCCTTCAACGCCTCAAGGCTTCCCACCTGCAGAGAGGCCTTCGGTACGCGGAGCAGGTTCCCCTCACAGAGGAGGTGAAGCTAGAAATGCGGTGGTGGTTAGACCACATGGAGGCTTGGAACGGGAGAGCCATTTTTGGCTCCGCTCCGGATTTGGTTATAGAGTTGGATGCCAGCAATTCAGGCTGGGGGGGCTCGCTGCGGGGACTCCTTTACAGGAGGAAAGTGGTCCACAGTCGAGCAACTTCTCCACATCAATTGCCTGGAGCTGTTAGCTGGCTCCTTTGCCATCAAATGCTGGACCAAGGACAAGGTCAGTTGCAATGTACTCCTCAAGATGGACAATATCTCTGCGGTCAGGTATATAAACCACTTGGGCGGCACCAAATTCAAGGCTCTAGCAGACATGGCCAAGGAATTTTGGACATTCTGTCTAGACCGCAATGTCTCAGTGTCAGCGGAGTACCTTCCCGGTGCGTCCAACGTGATCGCGGATTGGTGCTCCAGGGCATGGAAGGATATGAGCCTCTGGCAGCTGGACCCGCAGGTCTTTCACAGGTTGCAGGCCCTGCGGGGCCCGTTCTCGGTGGACCTCTTTGCCTCTCGCCTGGACCATCAACTTCCAAAGTTCTTCAGCTGGAAGCCAGACCTTAGTATGGTTTCCGGTTCTACTGGAACTTTCTTGGGATTCTCCAATCCTTCTACCCCAAGATCAGAATATTCTCCGGGATCCCCAGGGAGGTCCCCATCCCCTAATCCTCCAGAACCGGATGCCTCTCATGGCCTGGCGGATTTCCGGCAACGTTGGAGACTCCGTGGCCTATCGCGAGAGGCTCAACGAATTTTGGCAGCAGCCTTGGGCTGATGGCACCAACAAATGCTACAGATCAGCCTGGTCCAAGTGGGTGGGTTGGTGCCTTGGGAGAGATCAGGATCCCGTGGGGTGCGAAGTGGTCTACGTCTTAAATTTCCTCGCCTCCCTGGCTTTGGACGGATTGGCTTACCGCACTATTAATTCCTACAGGTCAGCAATTTCAGCGGGTCATGCCCCGGTTCAAGGGGAAGCCGTGGGTGAGCATCCTTTTGTTTGTAAGCTCATGAGAGGTATCCGCTTATCACTTCCGCCGCAGCCCAGATATTCTAAGCTGTGGGATGTCAACAAGGTGTTATCCCTCTTCAAGTCGTGGCAGGCGAATAAATACCTGTCAAGGAAGGAGTTATCGGCAAAACTTGCCATGCTTTTGTGGCTTGTTTCGTGCAGGAGAGTTTCCGATGTGAGGGCCCTGGACCTCTCCGGTAGGTGTTTTAACCCCGGGGGGTCACCTTCCATATTTCATGGCGCACGAAGACAGGATCCAGGATGATTTCGTACCCTGCTTTTGATAGACACCCCAAATTGTGTGTGGTACGCTGTCTGAAAGCTTACGAAAGTATGACAGATGAGCATTGCTCCCATGGGGAGACCCAGTTATTGATTTCCCTCAGGAAACCTTTCAAAGCGGTGTCTTCTCCCACCATAGCTAGATGGATCAGATGGGTCATGCAGGAAGCAGGCATTGACACCTCGCACTTTGACGCTCATTCTGTAAGAGGAGCGACGGCCTCTAAGGCGTTTTCACTGGGGGCCCGCCTTGAGGACATAATCAATGCCGCGGACTGGTCTTCAGATTCTATGTTCAAGAAATTCTATTTAAAACCAGTCGTGGACTTGGCCTCCCTGGTGGTGGACAAGCTTTGAACAAGCATAATCCTCGCCTCCGGTCCTGCCATAGAATGAAAAATTTCCTAGTACACATGACGGAAAGTTTCAATTCTATTAAGGACTCGGAGGCGAGGATTATTCCTGCCCGGAATTCCTGAGGGTATCAGTCACCTTCTCTTTTTTCCCACCCAGTATACAAGAAATAAGGGTGACGGTGTTCCAGATCGACGTATTGGTTGAGTATGCTTTAAGGTGTCTTACAATGCTTGAGTCAATGTGAAATTGCTAATGCTGCACTGCAAATAATTGTTTACCTTTTGGTGCTGTTTGAATTGCCTCGCTGTAGCTAAACTAGTTTCAGGAGTTGCAAGTTCAGGTTCATCTCTAGTTTCCCCTGGCTTCTTGTAGGAATTGGATGACAGTCAGAAGGTCGAAGTCAAGAAAGAGAAAGTATCCCAGAAGCCCAGTGCCTTTCAGGGAGCTCGGGACTGCCGATTGGTTCACCTTTACTGTTGACCTTTCCCTGGTTCTCATGGGAAAGATAGTTTTTATATTGAAGTTAAACACTGCTGGAGTTCTGGAAATAAAGAAATGAGAGCCTAATCCTCGCCTCCGAGTCCTTAATAGAATTGAAACTTTCCGTCATGTGTACTGGGAAACTTTTCATTCATAGCCACAGGTTGTTGACCTGGGATTTACCATTGCTGTGTCCAAGGGTCTTGTTCTGATTTTCCATCCCTTTGCCTTTCAAGAACAAAAGTTGGTTAAACAGAATAATAAACGCTACAGTACAATGACTTCACAAACTGGTGTCTTCTCTGGCACTGGTGAGAGTGAGAGGTAGCGTTGACCTCTGTAACAGTGAATGCTGAGTCAGTCTCACAGGACCAAACAGCACAATCTAAGTTTTAGGACAGAGACTTCTATATAAAAGCCGAAGATTGTGCATGGATCCACTGAAATTGAAGCCTAAATGCAAACAAAGCATCCAAGGAAAGGCAAATCAGTCCCGCCTTTTCAAAGCAATGTAGACTTATTGGCTATTCCAGTGCTTTTAACCAATGCTGTGCCACATCACCAAAAAGAAAAAAATGCTTGTTTGGTGATGCTGAACAACACAGGCAAAAAAAAGAAAAAAAACCTCAGTGATGTGTACACCTGCATGCGTCATCATCCACACACGTGTGCATCATGAAGCTATGGAGGTTCAGTTGTCTTGTGGTTTGTGGCCTCCTGGCCTGCCTGGATATGTTGGCATGGGCCTGGCTGCCATGATGACTTTTGCGCACGTTACTCTAAGCCGTTGTTCTGTCGCCCTCTGCTTCTGCCAAGTTATTTTACAACTGTCTGCATTTTCTGTTTCTCACCTTTTCTCCTGTTCCCTTTGGGCTCAGTCTGAACAACAGTTACAAGGTCGAATAACACGTCCCTGGTTCTTACTGAGTTGGCCCGTCCCTCGCACCTAGACATAACACCATGTACAGCTGCCATGGAGAAATTAGTGTGCTTTTAATAATGCGGTTCGCCCGCTCTAGGGCACTTGGAGGCGATCTTTCCAGAGAGAAGAGCTGTGATTGTCTGCTGATGTAGTTGTGCAGCTAGAGACTGAGGTATGGGGGTTCGCTAGTCAAAGCCCAAAGGTCTTCTATTTGTATAATATACTAGCTTCCAGCACGGGGAGGGTGGTAATGTTAGTTAGACATATATCCACTGCTTTATGAGATGCTTTCCCCGTTCGTATTCTATGGAGTTGTAACTATGCTGATTATATTATTCATATGTATTATGCTAGTAGTACTGACACGTGTACTGTATCTTAGAGCACGTAAGTTGAAATAAACATTTTAACCTATACAGTGTCTCTTCTTACGCATGTTGTGGACAGGTACGAGTGTGACGAAAGAGTGTTCTTGCTTTTGCGAGTCCTGAGTGAGAGAGAGATACCGTGTTCTGGGTTGTCTAATCATTGGTACATTAGTGCTAATGGGACGCTAAGGCTAGTTGGGTTGGGGTTTTGGGTGCTAAGGTCTATGGTCGGCTCACCACTATATTCCGAGGTCCTATTATCCTGTGCATAGCTCTGTATGTGCAGAAACCCTAAGACATGGCGCAACCAACGAGTGGGGCGGCTTATCTGCGGGACGCTTGAGTAGTACTTGTGCTTGTCCACAATACCCTCACGTACGCTTCCGGAAGTGTGTGTGACGGCGATACCGCCTATATTGTAGACTTTGTAGGTTCTTTCAAGCTTGATGTTATTAAAAAAGGTTTCTTAAACATACCTCTTTTTGTGCTGCCTCGTGTAAGATTGTTGAATAAACCCGTTAGTAATGGCGGGTATAGACATAGCGGCGCATAGCCGCACAGCACTCCGGGATCACTTACGGGTGTATGGAGTGCCAGACGCGGGAGTTGAACTAGTCTTTGTGGTTCAAGCCGATCCGGCTTTCCACTTTGAGGTGTTCTACTCTTGGATCACTTTTCCAGCGGTGGACGCGAACGATAATCTGTTCCATGAATATGAACCCACTAATGTTCCCGCTGTCTATCGACCGTATACTACTCTTGAAGTACCGCTCACGGCTTGGCAACACCGTGTTTGGTTTAATGGCGCCCTCCCACAACCGACTACCACGGTTCGTTTAGGCCCCTTATCTATTGAGGGGGCCACTTGGCCTGTTTTGGCCGGGTACACCCCACATCCGCGTTATATGACTATACCAGTCGCGGAACTGCGCACTATGTATGCGGCCTTGGTGCAGGTGCATCGAGCTTTAGTGCGATATGTTACAGGCAGCATCCATGGAGCCGCTCCTGGAGTTGCCGGCCAACCAGCTGCTGCAGGCGGAGTGACCATAAGTCCTGTCATGGTGAATTCGGTGATGGGCAAACGTCCACAAAATAAGGATGATTTTCCTTATTGGCTTGCAGAAAAATTTGATCAGTTGGAGGCAGTTTTTCCACATACAACCCCAGTGGATAAACATCGTATTTTAACGATTAGTTTGCCAAAAGACTTAATTCCCGAGTTGACAGCATGTGACAACTGGGGTAAGGTATTCGCAGCAGTATATTCTAAATGTTTTGGTACTCCTTCCATGACGGTTCTCCCCTCTGTAATTAAAAAAGTACAGGATGAACATGGCCCTGAAGCGGCTGTGGAATTAGGGATGAGACTGGTGGGAGTGTTTGAAGTAGTAGCTGAGCTGATCCTTGCGAATGTCAAGGGCGATGCAGTGAACTTTCAAGTAGCTAACGCTTTGGCTCTGGTCCCAGAATTGGACAGGCCTCGCGAATTACCGAAAATTATTACCCAGGCTTACAAAACTATTGGTAGAAATAGCCTGGGTAACAAGCCTTTTGCAAAACAGCAAACACAATCGCAACAACAACAACAACAAACCAAATCTCAATCTGAGAAAGATGAGAAACCAGTCTTCACTAAAAAGAGCTGGAGGCTGAAAAAACAGGGTAAGCAACAAAAAAAGCCGGGGTCGAGAGGAGCATCCCCGGTTTCAGTTTCTTCTGAGCGTACTTATGATTTACGCGATAGAGCGAGAATTAAATCACCGGATAGGTTTCAGATCCCTGATGCGCGTTCTCCTCGTTCTTCACAGGCACAGACATCGGCACAGGCCGGTGGAGGAGACCGCCAGGATAGAGGAAGGGACCGAGAGGCTCCCCAGGGACGAGACCAACCTCGACAACAAGTCAGAGGAAAAGCGGAAGACGCTCAACGTTTTCGACCACAATTTCAGAAGAAGAAAGTTGCCGCTGTAACAGCGAAATATGCCACAGACGGTGAGAACGAGGCTCCTGAATTGGACGTGGGCAGTAACCCTCCTAGACAGCGCCGCGGAAGTTACCATAGTGCGGGAGGCGCTACGTCCTCATATGGAGGCGACAGCAACTGAAACATTCATTACTGTTGAAACAGCAGACACCAGAGTGGCACCCCCTGACAGACTATTTAATATTGTAATCCAAATTGAAGGTGATGTACAGCGTGTAATTAAAGGGATTTTTTGGGAAAATCTGACCTCTTCATATGACATTTTGTTAGCAGAGGCGGATTGGCCACCCCCATTCGTTCTTGCTGCGCGTCAAGGGGAGGAGGTAATCCTTCCGAGCTTTTCTCGACATGTCCCAAAGGACAAAGCGGAGGCTCTTGCAGCAGAGTGGGCTGTGTCCCTGGCTCCAGCGTTATTCCGCAATCACGTGGGTTGGGATGAAGATTCTCCCCCCCATGAAATACCTTTGCGGTCACTACCGCAGCCACAACCCCAATATCCCATAAAACGTGAAGCCAAAGGCCCCGTTTCCGAAATTCTGACTCAGTTGGAATATCAGGGAGTAATTGAACCCTGTGTATCACCTATGAACAATCCCCTTTTCGCGGTTTCTAAACCCGATGGATCGTACCGCTTAGTTTTGGATTACCGGCATTTGAACTCTCATTGTCGGACCTTTGCGGTGCAAAACACCCATAGTTCTGCGCTTGTAGACAGTCTTGTTCGTAAAAAATACAAAACGACCCTTGACCTTTCAAATGGATTCTACACGCACAACTTAGCCCGGAGAGTGGCCAATGGTGCGCTTTTACATCCGGTGGTAAAATGTTCAAATTCAGGCGTCTTCCTATGGGCTACAAAAATAGTCCAGGCGTATTCGCCGCTCGTGTTGTCTCTTTGTTGGACGGCATTGATCCAGACGCCTGTTCGTACGTGGATGACATTTATCTGACGGACGACGAATTGTTTCCGCATCTAACCCGAGTGGACCGCATTATTCTTGAATTTGCGGTTCAAGGTTACAAAATTAACTTTGCCAAATCTCATATTGCTGAATTTACCGTTTTGTTCTTGGGCTATGAGCTCAACAATGAAGGTAAGGGCTTAGCCCCCCATTTTCTGGAGAAATGTGCACTTCTGTGCCCTCCTACTAATCTGAAGAAACTTCAGTCATTACTGGGCTTTCTGAACTTCGGACGTACATACATTCCCGAATACGCCCAGCGTATCAAGCCACTGTATGCCTTGATACAACCTACTTATTCGAAGTCTTGCTGGCTTCCAGATCATACCTCCATTCTGCAGTCTTTGCAGACAGACCTTCTTGAGTCCAAATATCTTTTGACACGTGATAACCACACAAACCTGGTGATTAGAATCATTCCAGGGGCAGTGGGTTTCACGTACTTAACCTTTAATGAAGGTGATACAGTACCCATCGCATACAAATCACATCTGTACACCTCCGCAGAAATGCGGTTTTCATCTGTGGAGAAAGTTCTGACAGCAGTGCAAATGGCGATTCTGAAGGAGCGCGCACTGGCACAGGGAAAACGCATTCTGGTGGTAACACCATATCCTGCTCTAGAGGCAGTGACCAAAGCAAGTGTACCGAACTCTAAAGCTTTGCACCCCCGTTGGATACAATGGGCAACCTCGTTGACGTCTCCGGATGTCACTTTCATATTCGATTCTTCTCTTCAGACTCAGGAGTACTTACAGTATGAATTCGTTCATCCTCCTCCTCTGTCTTTATTGCCGCTTGAGGATTACGACTGTGTGATCTACACCGATGGTTCGGCACAACCGGCCACGGGGTCCAAGCATGCTTATTCAGCCGCATGTGCTATTGTTGCAGGTACGTTTGTGAACGGAAAGTTCAAATCCACTGTGGTGCACACTCAGACACTCGGGGACAGTACCGCACAATTGGCCGAGTTGCGTGCATTGGTGCTTGCGCTTGAGTTCGTCAATCCTGATGTGACCACTTTAATAGTGTGCGATTCTTACTACTGTGTTCAATCATACAATGACAATCTGTTCTTTTGGTCGCAAAACGACTATAGAGACGCTAAAGGCAACACAATCAAGCATAAAACGCTTTGGGTTCGAGTGGCAGAATTACAACGACGTCTGCCGCTCACACAGGTGGTTCACACCCTGGGCCATCAGCGGGTGGGCGCACACGCTGTTGGTAACGGTCTGGCAGACGAAGCAGCCAGATCAGCAGTAGTCACGTGTTCAGTAGCAGCAGTTACTAGATCCATGTCTAAAATAGACACTGATATCTTGGCAGCTATTGCTGCAACAAAGGAAGGAACGAATTACCCTAGGGGTTTCCCTTCCAAATATTCTTACCAGTTAGGTCCCGATCAGGCTCCTTATGTAACAATACCTGACGTTGGTGATCGGCTGATCCCCAACGCGGACCGCAGACTTTCCTTGATAACGGCAGCACACGAAGGCATGGCTTCGGCTCATGCTGGTGTGTCTGCGACAATTTCCATTTTGCAGCAGCGTTACTGGTGGCGTGGTTTATATAAAGATACCCGTACTTATGTGCTTTCCTGTGACGTTTGTCAACAGATCAAGCCTTCCACGGTCACACGACCACCTCAGACCTCGCTCGGAATTTCAAACAGACCCTTTGGGTGTGTTTACTTGGATCACTGCGGTCCATTTTCATCGGACACTGCCTATAAATATATCTTAGTGGCAGTGGACTCGTGCACACGGTTCATCTGGGTCTGGCCACAACGGAGTGCTGACGCTCGAAATGTCATCAGGGATTTGCGTGTCTTTGTGGGAATTTTTGCATGCGGCACCTTCCATTCTGACCAAGGTCCGGCGTTTGCCTCTAAGGCTTACAAGGACGCAATGGGCTCCTTGGGGGTGCGGGTGAAATTTTCGTCTCCGTATAGGCCTGAGGGCAACTCTATCGTTGAACGAATGAACCGTGACTTAAAGCAATCCTTGACAGCTAGAGTTATAGGTACTGGCAGGAACTGGCTGGCCCACTTGTATACCGTTCAGCGTGCACTTAATAATCTCCCTAGAAGACCTCTGGGTGGGCGGACCCCTTACGAAATGCTCTTTGGCATACGAATGTTTGTGCCTGACCTTGATGGTCTAGACATGGTGGCGCAATCCGCCAAGTTTGATGTAGATAACCATTCTACTATGTTACAGGACTTACAAGAAGCCCGAGACAAACTTGCAATTGCACATTTGCCTTCAGCCACAGACCCTGCTCTGCAGACTCCGGTTGCCGGCTGGCTTGCGAAGATTGGCGACCTGGTTCGAGAGAAGGTGGAGAACAAAAAAGAATTCGGCCCCTCTTTTCGTGCACCGGTTCCAGTCCTGGGCTTGAAGGGAACACGTACAGTAATCTTACCACCGCTTCCTGGTCGCAAGGAGAACAGATACATCTCAGTGGAAAATGTCAAGCTACAACATCTGGCCGATCCTGAATAGTGTCACACCAGCGGTCTCTTGTCCTGCCATTTATCGGACATGTGTTCGAGGCACTCCTGCCCGAACGGTCACTGATGTTACCATGGAGATGGTTGATTTGCCTGAAAACATATTCGAACCCCCTGTCTCCCCCTGCATCGACGAGGACGAATATACCTATCCCGCCACAGAGTCGGTGGCACACCAACCAACAACGCCACTGAGCCCGACACATTATTCCTTTGACTCGGATTCCACCTCATCAACGGTCCCGTCCAAGTTTAGTCTTTTTGTATCCTGGTTTAGAGACAATATTTTGATTCCACCTTGGACATATATCTGGATGGTGCTTTTCTTGATTTTTTTGTTCATGTCCATTGGCTTTGTCACAGTGTTTTTTCTACTCATCAATGGTCACTATTTACCTGAACGCTCTGCTGTGAACAGTGTTGCTGGAACTTTGGCTCCACATTCCTCTTCACACATCATGAAGCGTGACCACACATTTGTGAACATTTCAGCGTTTCCAGTTGCTGATGGCATCGTATGGGATGCGGTAAACTTTCAGATCCATGGCCCGACAGAAATTATTAATGTACCAAATGTCCTTCGAGTCTCTATGGGTGATGTAGTAAAAAGTAATATTCATTCTGATGACTGGGATGTGCATGCCGTTGAAGCATTGTTTGCTGATTTAAAATATTATGCTTCCTTTAATGCTGAGGATTTGTATATGAATTCTGCGAATTATGCCGATCTGTATTGCTACCAGCATTGGGGCAACCATTTTCTCCACAAACCGAGTGCACTACGCAGCCCTGTTACTTACACCCAATGGGAACATTGCCCAAACCCCATACCAGGTAGCTCCCAGACTCTTCGAAATAAATTCACCTATTTCACTGATTTTAATCGATCGAACCCTGGGTCCTATTTAAAAACCCATTGACACAAAAAATAATGTTGACCCACACCAAATTACTGTACTCGGGTTCCTTTTTGAGTGCCTTGGCGGTGGGTGGTTATGAGTATTGGAAAGACACAGTGGATTTAAAATCAATCTGGGGTTCAAAGCCATGGCAGGTGCAAGGCACCGAGGCCTTGCACCGCGCTTGCCTTATCCCGGCCCAAATTGTATTTCTGAATGCTTCCATTCATCAAACCACGTGTTGGGGGTTGGCTACAATTAAACAACTAAATGCGCCAGCCATCCCATCCTTGTCGAGTTCTCTAAATGATAGCTTGCGTTTTAATATGTCCCTTATGAAGTTGCAGGCCCAGTTTCAAAACAACTCCTTTAACGTTTCTGCACTGATACAGTCACCCTGGTTGGCATGGCCCATATCATCGAATGCATGCCAACTGCGTTTTCATGGCACAGTTCCTGGCTACATACAGGACAAGCCTGATCCAAGATTTGCTGAAACTCGTACTGTCACCACGTATTCAGTTGGTAAATTATGTAAACAATGGCTACAACATTCGTCCTTAGACTCTGTTAAGAAACATTTGTCCCTCCTATCAGGCACTATTGATTTGTCCGACTTTATCTTGGGACCTCGTGGTCCCCGACCGAAGAGATTCATTTATGAAGCGTATAATGAACTATGGAAGCTGTCACAAATGGAAGCTGCTTCCCGTCTTCGGGAAATAGACCGAACAAATTTGGAAAAGGTGCTTGCTGTTGTTGACAATAGTATAAATACCCTGTCTTCCCGCATTTACACATTAGAGAATATTGTGTCCTCTGTTGTTGATATAGTACAAGATGATGTTTCTGTTTTGTATCATGGTCAGAATCAATTGCGTTCAGTGATGCAGTTTGCGTGGACTTTGCAAACCCTTAAGTTAGGTAAAGTTCCTTGGAATTTTTTGAATACCACTGCCCTTTTTCTGCCTTTTAATTTGACTGACAAACAGCAGTTCATGTCCATGAAAGATGCATCTTACACTTTGTTACATATCGAGAAAGTGGATCCTTTACCATTCTCTGTAGCGGAACTAGATTCTGCTGTGTGGTTAGTTCATGGGGTTATCGCTTTACCTTTTTCCTTGTTTGAATTTAGCTCGTGCATGAAACATTATCCTGTGGGCCGTTTCCAGCCTTTGGGTAGTGCTTTCCTGCATGAACTCTGGTCTGTGCCATTCATGTATAAATGCCTTAGAGACGGCAAGGAAGTGTTTCTCACGGGGGAGTCTTGTGATTCAACTGTGGGTCATTCACTTATTTGTAAACATATTAAATTGCACGGGGCTTGTAGCGTTTCAGTTCCGAATCTTGCATGTGTGCTAAAGGGTATTCCTGCTCCTGCTATTTCTCCTACTTTTACTTTGCTTACTAACGGTAGCTATTTGCTTTTAAATAACGAAGACTGTTGTGGCCTACAGGCTGGCATTCCGTATATTGTTACGGTCTCACACAGAGTTGTCTGCTGCAAGAATGTGCTTTTTCCTCCCCCTCATGACATCGTTGATAACTCTATTTGGCCTTCCATTCCTACCATGGAAGCAGATTTCAATAAGTTGAGCAGAATAAAGGCCCTTTTATTGAACGAGGAGGTTACGCTCACGTCCGCCCGGGAGACATTCGTTCTCCAGGTGGCGAGTACCCACAGTGAAATACAGGCCCTTTTGAACACCAACCTCCCCCAACATTTTGGGGAGTTAATTCATCGTATTTTTAACGCATCCAACACTGAGGGTCTAGTGCATTTTTTTAAGATTGTAGGGTCCGGCTTGGTGTCCACCTCCCAAACTATTTTCGGTGTGATACCGGCGTTCATACATTCTATTTTTTCTAGCGTCTTTGGTGGTTTCCCATTAATCCTCGCTTTGGCGGCTGGTGTCTTGCTGTTGGTCTGTTTTCTGCGCAATGGCTGCTCACCACTGGGCCCTTCTCGATCCCGAACGCCTCCAGCTGCTCCGTGAGCGACTTCTGGTTGGCTTCGATGTTCTGCCCTTGGCGACTATCAGTGTGTCCTACACCCTTTCTTTTCGCTTTGCGTATTTCACTTGCGTGCAACCTGTGATGTCTTGCATCCGCTGTCCTTTCACATGGACCATGGATTATTGCCTCTCCAATTCGTCATTGTCTGTTCCGGATTTTGTTCAGTTGGTGGGTCCCTTAGAGGCCCATGAACGGGACTGTTCCGTTGCTGGCTTTATGATGCGTGCGGCTGCACTGGGGATTTTGGCGCAATGGGATATCTGGGCGGCTGCTCAGAATCTCCTACAACAAAGTTATATTGAATATCACGCAAGCTGTCCCGCATTGCTTTTGGATGCTCCATCCTCTGAGGAACATTCCTGCAGCTTTGACCTGTTGGACTGGATGGCGTCTACGTTTTTTGACGATTCCAATGATGTCCTCTTGGACGGTATAGCATTTTTCTGCACTTCCACATTTTTGGATTGATCTGCCGTTCACTGTCAGTGGACTGCCACGCTGACTGTCCTTTGCTACCTTACCCCGTTCCACTTCTTCCACCGTGGACGCCTTTGTTCTGCTCAGGTGTTTGGAACTCTGTCTTCGTTTTTTGTCTTGGCCGATGGACTGTCCAGGGGAGGGTGTCTTGTGGTTTGTGGCCTCCGGGCCTGCCTGGATACGTTGGCACGGGCCTGGCTGCCATGATGACTTTTGCGCACGTTACTCTTAGCCGTTGTTCTGTCGCCCTCTGCTTCTGCCAAGTTATTTTACAACTGTCTGCATTTTCTGTTTCTCACCTTTTCTCCTGTTCCCTTTGGGCTCAGTCTGAACAACAGTTACAAGGTCGAATAACACGTCCCTGGTTCTTACTGAGTTGGCCCGTCCCTCGCACCTAGACATAACACCATGTACAGCTGCCATGGAGAAATTAGTGTGCTTTTAATAATGCGGTTGGCCCGCTCTAGGGCACTTGGAGGCGATCTTTCCAGAGAGAAGAGCTGTGATTGTCTGCTGATGTAGTTGTGCAGCTAGAGACTGAGGTATGGGGGTTCGCTAGTCAAAGCCCGAAGGTCTTCTATTTGTATAATATACTAGCTTCCAGCACGGGGAGGGTGGTAATGTTAGTTAGACATATATCCACTGCTTTATGAGATGCTTTCCCCGTTCGTATTCTATGGAGTTGTAACTATGCTGATTATATTATTCATATGTATTATGCTAGTAGTACTGACACGTGTACTGTATCTTAGAGCACGTAAGTTGAAATAAACATTTTAACCTATACAGTGACTCTTCTTACGCATGTTGTGGACAGGTACGAGTGTGATGAAAGAGTGTTCTTGCTTTTGCGAGTCCTGAGTGAGAGAGAGATACCGTGTTCTGGGTTGTCTAATCATTGGTACATTAGTGCTAATGGGACGCTAAGGCTAGTTGGGTTGGGGTTTTGGGTGCTAAGGTCTATGGTCGGCTCACCACTATATTCCGAGGTCCTATTATCCTGTGCATAGCTCTGTATGTGCAGAAACCCTATGACACAGTGTGATGAAGTGTATCCGTCTTTAGAAGGATGGATATATCTACCAATGAAATATGATGTACAATACATCATAAATACTAGTTATAATAACCGATCAATGCAATGTAGGTTATTCCACATGTGGATGACACCAATGGCAGAGCAGGGATGACCTTTTGTCCCTCTCTCGGGGCCCATTCAGAAGCATTTTTGTAAATTTATACTACCAAATTAACCCTCTTACTTGAGTAGTTAGTAAGAATATTAGGAATTCACAAAGCTTTCCTAGCATAATCCTGAAAACCTGCCACAGTCACGTTTCCAGTGCTACTCCTGGAAACATTCTGAGAATTCTCAATTGTTTATGCGAAGGGCTTTAGTTTCCGCATGCATTAATGTACATAACATTCCACTGAGTATGAAATATTTCCATCACTTTGCTTAGTGCAGTACTTTTACTTTTATTTTCTAATGGAATTTTTCCCTGTGGAATAACCTCTTCTGTTACCACCCTGGGCATTTCGGGATTTTCCCATTACTGCCATTACTCCTGCCTTTTGTAATAGTAAATCTCTGAACATTTTCTGGATGTGAATGGTTTGGAATACTTTGTAGATATTCACAATCATGAGAGTTCACGGGTGTTCTCTAACTTTTCTGGACACCCCCTGAAATACCTACCTCATGTCTCTGGAACAGGATTTACTTATGCATAAAAAATGAACAATTGTGAGGTAATATTGCCTATGCCTTCTCTGCATTGATGGTATGAATTCTGTGAGCTGCCTCTGGCCATATTAAAACGAGAAAGCGAAATGGTGTGTCAGATTGGCACCAGACAAAAGATATTCTTCAATTAAAAACTTCAATCTGCAAATCAAAGTCACGTTAAAATAGCTATGGATTGCTGGTGTTGCAAAACGCTTAAAAGTCTGTGTGGAAATGAACACTGTTCTTGTTATTTTTCATTTTTTCTTGACCTTTCGCTGTTTCACGGCATTACCCAAACGAGTGAAAAATTACAAAGAACATATAGACACGCAAAAAAACAAAATACATTTTGACCAAAAAATGCAGCTTTTTTAAACGGAGAGGGAAACGCCTCCCACCGTCGACCTGCACTGGTCCTGCATGAATCGTCACAAACGATGACTGGGGGTCTTGTAATAATATTCTCACCTTGTGTAATTAATTGCAAGTGGTCAAATGGTAATGACTAGTGGTAGTCCTTGGCTAGATAAGCAGTATTAAGGAAGAGAAAATGATACAGTTGGGAATAATCTCAGAAGACAGGGTGGTTTCTTTAAAAAGCAATTACTACATTTTTTTAACCGTATTGGTACACCTTGGATACTTAATGATGTTTTAAAAAGATGGTCGAGCTCAGGTGATCTAACCTCAGACAGCATTATTTCCATCAATGCTCACCAGCGCCCCCGCATCTCCACTAATACACCATCAATGACTTCACTTGGTGTGCAGTAAATTGCATTAATGGACCCCTAGACACCTATTATTGCTTTATGACTGATTTAAAGACTCCGAGAAACTATGACATGTTGCCCAGGTGTATAATTTGCCTCTGATCCATTATTGTACATCCTTTGAAATAGTTTTACTTCACTGTAGGGGAATCTTGATCAGACTCTATTACCCTGCACCTGTCAAATGTATTTCCAATTTCAAGGTTATCAGCCCGATCAGTTAATATTGCGAATGGTTGATAAAGGTTTCAAAACCCACAGTGCCAAATGCCCTCGACTCCCTCGAAAATGAACACTCCCATTGATAAAAACACTTTTACACAGCCACAAAATCTCTACCAACTGTATTTTAACTGAAGTGCAACACTGAGCATTTTATACAATTTAACCTTTCTTTTGAGTGTTTTTGTAATTTATGCATTTGCTTTTCCTGAGACATCAAGTGTTTTTTTTTCAGGTGCCCAGGGGGACCAAAGATCAGAGATTGGTCTCTTTCGGGGCTGCTTCGGGAGTGTGGCTTAGCAGGGGGGAACACAGGATAGGTCAGAGATAGGGGAGGCGTTGTTGTAAGGTGGGAGGCTATTTGCGGACATGGGGTCAAGTGTTCAGCCTTTTCACTCACTTTATAACCCATGTTTAGGCAGAGAAAGATGTAGTGGTATGAAATGAAAGGTTGGAACAGCTGGATTAGGTAAGGTGTTGAGGTGAGTGCCGGTGAGGGTTGGTTGGTAAAGTAATGTAGAGAAAATAGTGTGAGGAGGAAAATGGAACAAAGTGAAGCTGTGAGGGAGGCGTTGAGGATCTCTCCTCCCCTCTCCCTAGCGCTGGTGCTGATTTTAGCTGCCGAGCACCACGCACACACCTTAGCGCCATAGCACTAGGGTGTGTGTGTGAGTCTAGCATAGGTTTTGTACAGGAAGTGTATCCTTCTTGTACAAAATACTATGCTTAGACAAATGAAAAATCTTTTCCTACTTTGTATGTGTGCTGCACAGGGCAGCACGTGTGCAAAGTCAGAAAAGCAAACGAGAAAATAAATAATTTCTCCGTTTAACACCTGCTTTTTGGGCGCTAAACTCTTTCTACTGATGTTTGAGAATAGGATTTAGCATCAAAAAGCATTGGTGGTAGCACGGGTATAACCATGTACCACCCATGTAACGCCCCATTGACCCAAAGTAGTTCAAAGCAGCGTTTCACGCTATTTGTGTTACTTTTTCACACAAACCAACGCAAATACCAATTCGTGTTGGTTTGTGAATCCCTAAAAATCTTTAGCCTCGGTTTAGCATTACAAAAGTAATGCTAACCCAACACTAAACCTTTGAGAATCTGGGCCCAGATGTGCCCAGGTAGGGAGGATCTCCGGAAGCAGGGAGTCCTTGGGCAGACGTGGGTTGGGATAAAGTCCACAGACGTAGGCAACCAGGGGGGTCCCAGCAGTGGTAGCCACTTGTTCTGACAACCACAGGGTAGAAATAAGGACCACAGTGTCGGGGGTAGTGAAAAATGAAAAAGCAGAATGGTAGCTGCTGTCTATATCTTCTCCTGATATAAATTGTGGCTTACCTAGGAAGACAGGATGTTCAGCTGGGAGAGGTTTGTCACTCAGATCGAGCAGAGTCTGAGGCCAAGATTCACAAAGGTTTAGCGTTGGATTGGTGTTATTTTTTTAATGTTAAACCACTGCTAAACTTTTTTGAGAATTACCAAACCAACACAAATTGGTACTTTCGTTGCTTTGTATGGAAAACTAACGCAAAGCAGGGCAAAACGCTGGTTTGCATTACTTTGCGTCAAAAGGGCATTACATGGGTGGTACATGTGAGTTCCCATGCAACCCCCCATGCTTTTAGACGCTAAACCCTATCTACTAACATTAATATACAGGGTATAGCGCCAAAAATTAACACCACTGAAAAGCAGCCGTTAAAAGAAGGAATGCTTTCATTTCTCCTTGCTTTTCTGACTTTGCATGTGTGCTGCACACAACAAAGTATGAAAAGGTATTAAACTTGTCTAACCATAGTATTTTGTACAGGAAGGGTACCCTTCCTGTACAAAACCTATGGTAGACTCAGGCACTCACCCTAGCACTATGGCGCTAAGGTGTGTGCCTAGCGCACAGCAGCTTAAAGCTGCACTGACGCTAGGGAGAGGGGAGAAGAGAGCCATACCTCTCTGTAAATATGGCGCTCTCCTGGTCCCTCCCTGCCAAGGAACGCAGCACAGCATTTTAGGCTGCTGCATTGCATTCCGTGATTTTTTTGAGAAACTTGGCCTTTGTGTTTGGTAGGATGGGGGCACAGCAATATAGTCTGACAGGGTATCTATTGAATTGTCAAATGAGTTAAAGGATGGGCGTGGAGGAGAAGCCAGGGAAGATGTGAATTCCAACAAAACATCTCCACCTATTAGCCCAGTGAGTGCGGTGCCTGCAGCGGGTTGGCAGAGGGAACTGGACTGGAAGTGCCAGTCAGGCTACATAGAGGAAAGAGGGGCACAGTAGATCACAATGGGAAATGAAGTCCCATCGACCACACAGATAACAAGGAGCAGTGGAGGACATTACTGAAGAATGCAAGAAACCAACAAAAGAGGACAATCCACAAAGAATGAGGGAGGAAATGAACTTATCTGGTGGTGATAAGGTAGACAGCACAGACTGGCAGCAGGTATGGAAACAATTACTGAAAGGAGAAAACAGGATGCACATTTTACAAATTAAAAAAGGGTTTCCAGGCAGAGGAAGGTGACTTGGGCAAAACAAGAAACAGAGAGGAAGCAGTGGCCTCAGAGTTATGGAGCATGAATGGTGGGTGGGATGGGTGCCTAGTGCAGAGTTGTGGAAGGAGAGTGATAGAAGAGCTGGAGTGGTATGGGGCTCACAGATGTGGAGTATCTCCAGGCAAGAGTGGTGTAGAGGCAGGAGGGCTTACAATCCATGCAGGGCCGGACTGGGAACCAAAACCGGCCCTGGCAAACTGCTTGGCAGCCCCCCCCCCCCCTGTGGGGCAGAGAGGGTGCGGCCGAGCTGTTTGGTAGGGCCTGTTTTGACTGATTTTGTTACAGGTGGCCGATATTGCCGGCTCCCGGTAACAAAAACAGCCCCCAGGGGCCCAAAACCAGCCCCCACCCTGGCGGCCCACCGGGGAAATGCCCAGTGCCTACTACTGCCAGTCAGGCCCTGAGCTCATGAACGCTAGTCAGAAGTGAGGAGGAGGTTTACGGCCGGCCCCTCTGAAATCGAGGGAGCAAGATCTATCACCAAAGGTTTGCTGGCAACAAATGTAGGGTGTTGGGGATGGTGAACAGGCTGGGAAGAGAGTTTGGAGAGGATTTGATCTGGAGAATGAGTTGGTTTTGGATTATAAGAATGATAGTGAAGAATTGGAAGAGGATAAAGTGCGCAAAAGTGGTGGGTCAAACATGGGAGTTCAGAATGAAAAATGACTTGAAAGAGACAGGTTAACAAGTGTGGAGACTAAAGGAGAGAGGAGTATTGGTGCTATTCAGGTGTCAAGCACAAATACGGGAATGGATACCAAAGAACACAGATCAGTCTGGAGAAATGTGTCGGAGAATAAAGGAGAGAGGAGCAGCGACGAAAGACAAAGGCGGAGGAAAATGGCGGTTGGTTTAGGAATGCAAATCAGAGAGTTGAGATGAAGCGCAAATCTATTTGGGTGAGGGTGAACCGGCAATCGAGGGCAGTGGTGAATCAGAGACACTGAAGAGGGCAGAAAAGACAGTAGGTACTGAGAACCCTATAGAGATGGAAGTGGGTAACAAAACAGTTTATGATAAAGAGTTTCTGATAGTTGAAGAAAGACGTACAACTGCTAAAGAGGACAAAGGAAAAATTGGGGAAGGCAAAGCAAAAGCAGATGATAAGAAGGAAATGCCATACACAGGGATTACAATGCCATTGGGGACACATTTATTGGCTAATGTGAAGATCAACACATGCAAAAGTTAAATTTATTGACATTTACAAACTACTGCATAGAGAAATATAGCATAAAGAAGGGTCAAAAGAAGAGGAATGGGGGCTGGCCAGGTATCCTAGGATACTGGTAAACATAGAAACATGGACATCTTAATTTTAAGCCATTGTGTATTGTGAGAAATATGCTGACAGCGCAGTAGCTTTATTTAAGTAGATAGATGTGATAAGGAAGGCCCAGTTAGACTTTGGGGGGCTGGCATGCTCAAGATATGAAAAGGAGTTTAAGGTCAGGTTGATTGTTAGCCTTTGGTGGGAGGTAGATGGGGAATTGCTGTATTTAATGACTCTTATTCGCCCAGCACCAGTAGCCCATATGGCTAGCGGGCTTCCAATACAGTACTGGATCCTTCTTAAACACCCTCCTCGATTTGAGGTGAGTTCAATAGGGGATTTTGTGCCAGGCAGTTGTGCTGCTATAAGCATGAATGCTCTATGCTCTTAGAAAATATTTTGAGCTTGATTCTGCTGGGCAGCAAAAGAGATCCATAAGCGAAAGGGGATAGCAGGTTCACCGTTATCCAAGTCCCTACACTGGTTAGAGGGGACAGGTTGTGTTAGTGACTGGCACAGTATTCAGACAAGGAAATTGTAGTGGGGATTTCAGGAGGGGCTTCTTTTGGGGTACCAGGGACCTAGGGAACAGCTGTGGGAAGACAACTTGAAGTCAGCAAAGAAACTGAAACATATCCAGTGGAGAATTTGTAGAAGGAAGTGTAGAAGGACACAATACCTGCCCCATTCTTTGAGTAACCAGTGCAGGGCTTGATAATTTCCTATGTGAATGATATCACTGACACAATATCATGGTAAATAATATCTTTGAAAAAATATTGTGCCAAAAATATTTCACCACAATATCGTGTCACCATACTTATAATGGTAAGCACCAAAATAGCAGATTTTGTTTTGTTAACACTAATGTTGTCCAAAAACATACAAAATATCAATTTTGTTTAATATAAATAGCTTTAATTTAATAAATGTTACCTATTTTATTATAGAAATTTAATATAATGTACATTAAATAAATCCCACTAATATTCAATACTACATATAAATATATACTAATATAAACACACACACATATATATATATATATATATATATATATATATATATATATATATATATATATATATATATATATATAAATATACTCCATATGCAAATGCTCGCATTTTGAAGACGCCTACACACAACGTTGTACTTGACCCTCCGTTGTTTGGCAGACAACAGCGGACTGGAAGCGAGTCTTTGCAGTGTAATCTTGCGCCAACTCTTGCCATACGCGTTTCGAGAAAACTTCTCTTCTTCATTGGCTTGGCGTCTTGGGGGAAAGGAGCAGCGGACACAGTTCTTGCAGGTATTTAAATTCTTAATTGCCTCAGTGGGCGTGTCATCGCTAGGAATGCTGGATGTCGTGGTCCAGGTAAGTGTATCAATTCTCTAGTAGAGACCGCTTTGCCTTCACCTCCAAAATTGCACATCCATCGGGTCACTGACAAGGACAGGGTCAGCCCGCTGTTCTGCTTGCGCCTCACCAAACGGGTTCATTGTTCCACTCGGTGCCTAAGGATCACGGCACATGGACCTGCTTGTTCAGCAGTGGGGCTATCTTCGTGACCTGAGCGGGCCACAATATACTCCATATGCAAATGCTCGCATTTTGAAGACGCCACACACAACGTTGTACTTGACACTCCATTGTTTGGCAGACAACAGCGGACTGGAAGCGAGTCTTTGCAGTGTAATCTTGCGCCAACTCTTGCCAATCGCGTTTCGAGAAAACTTCTCTTCTTCATTGGCTTGGCGTCTTGGGGGAAAGGAGCAGCGGACACAGTTCTTGCAGGTATTTAAATTCTTAATTGCCTCAGTGGGCGTGTCATCGCTAGGAATGCTGGATGTCGTGGTCCAGGTAAGTGTATCAATTCTCTAGTAGAGACCGCTTTGCCTTCACCTCCATAATTGCACATCCATCGGGTCACTGACAAGGACAGGGTCAGCCCGCTGTTTTGCTTGCGCCTCACCAAACGGGTTCGTTGTTCCACTCGGTGCCTAAGGATCACGGCACATGGACCTGCTTGTTCAGCAGTGGGGCTATCTTCGTGACCTGAGCGGGCCACAATATACTCCATTTGCAAATGCTCGCATCTTGAAGACGCCACACACAACGTTGTACTTGACCCTCCGTTGTTTGGCAGACAACAGCGGACTGGAAGTGAGTCTTTGCAGTGTAATCTTGCGCCAACTCTTGCCATACGCATTTCGAGAAAACTTCTCTTCTTCATTGGCTTGGCGTCTTGGGGGAAAGGAGCAGCGGACACAGTTCTTGCAGGTTTTTAAATTCTTAATTGCCTCAGTGGGCGTGTCATCGCTAGGAATGCTGGATGTCGTGGTCCAGGTAAGTGTATCAATTCTCTAGTAGAGACCGCTTTGCCTTCACCTCCATAATTGCACATCCATCGGGTCACTGACAAGGACAGGGTCAGCCCGCTGTTCTGCTTGCGCCTCACCAAACGGGTTCGTTGTTCCACTCGGTGCCTAAGGATCACGGCACATGGACCTGCTTGTTCAGCAGTGGGGCTATCTTCGTGACCTGAGCGGGCCACAATATACTCCATATGCAAATGCTCGCATTTTGAAGACGCCACACACAACGTTGTACTTGACCCTCGGTTGTTTGGCAGACAACAGCGGACTGGAAGCGAGTCTTTGCAGTGTAATCTTGCGCCAACTCTTGCCATACGCATTTCGAGAAAACTTCTCTTCTTCATTGGCTTGGCGTCTTGGGGGAAAGGAGCAGCGGACACAGTTCTTGCAGGTATTTAAATTCTTAATTGCCTCAGTGGGCGTGTCATCGCTAGGAATGCTGGATGTCGTGGTCCAGGTAAGTGTATCAATTCTCTAGTAGAGACCGCTTTGCCTTCACCTCCAAAATTGCACATCCATCGGGTCACTGACAAGGACAGGGTCAGCCTGCTGTTCTGCTTGCGCCTCACCAAACGGGTTCATTGTTGCACTCGGTGCCTAAGGATCACGGCACATGGTTCTGCTTGTTCAGCAGTGGGGCTATCTTTGTGACCTGAGCGGGCCACAATATACTCCATATGCAAATGCTCGCATTTTGAAGACGCCACACACAACGTTGTACTTGACCCTCCGTTGTTTGGCAGACAACAGCAGACTGGAAGCGAGTCTTTGCAGTGTAATCTTGCACCAACTCTTGCCATACGCGTTTCGAGAAAACTTCTCTTCTTCATTGGCTTGGCGTCTTGGGGGAAAGGAGCAGCGGACACAGTTCTTGCAGGTATTTAAATTCTTAATTGCCTCAGTGGGCGTGTCATCGCTAGGAATGCTGGATGTCGTGGTCCAGGTAAGTGTATCAATTCTCTAGTAGAGACCGCTTTGCCTTCACCTCCAAAATTGCACATCCATCGGGTCACTGACAAGGACAGGGTCAGCCCGCTGTTCTGCTTGCGCCTCACCAAACGGGTTCATTGTTCCACTCGGTGCCTAAGGATCACGGCACATGGACCTGCTTGTTCAGCAGTGGGGCTATCTTCGTGACCTGAGCGGGCCACAATATACTCCATATGCAAATGCTCGCATTTTGAAGACGCCACACACAACGTTGTACTTGACACTCCATTGTTTGGCAGACAACAGCGGACTGGAAGCGAGTCTTTGCAATGTAATCTTGCGCCAACTCTTGCCAATCGCGTTTCGAGAAAACTTCTCTTCTTCATTGGCTTGGCGTCTTGGGGGAAAGGAGCAGCGGACACAGTTCTTGCAGGTATTTAAATTCTTAATTGCCTCAGTGGGCGTGTCATCGCTAGGAATGCTGGATGTCGAGGTCCAGGTAAGTGTATCAATTCTCTAGTAGAGACCGCTTTGCCTTCACCTCCATAATTGCACATCCATCGGGTCACTGACAAGGACAGGGTCAGCCCGCTGTTTTGCTTGCGCCTCACCAAACGGGTTCGTTGTTCCACTCGGTGCCTAAGGATCACGGCACATGGACCTGCTTGTTCAGCAGTGGGGCTATCTTCGTGACCTGAGCGGGCCACAATATACTCCATATGCAAATGCTCGCATCTTGAAGACGCCACACACAACGTTGTACTTGACCCTCCGTTGTTTGGCAGACAACAGCGGACTGGAAGCGAGTCTTTGCAGTGTAATCTTGCGCCAACTCTTGCCATACGCATTTCGAGAAAACTTCTCTTCTTCATTGGCTTGGCGTCTTGGGGGAAAGGAGCAGCGGACACAGTTCTTGCAGGTTTTTAAATTCTTAATTGCCTCAGTGGGCGTGTCATCGCTAGGAATGCTGGATGTCGTGGTCCAGGTAAGTGTATCAATTCTCTAGTAGAGACCGCTTTGCCTTCACCTCCATAATTGCACATCCATCGGGTCACTGACAAGGACAGGGTCAGCCCGCTGTTCTGCTTGCGCCTCACCAAACGGGTTCGTTGTTCCACTCGGTGCCTAAGGATCACGGCACATGGACCTGCTTGTTCAGCAGTGGGGCTATCTTCGTGACCTGAGCGGGCCACAATATACTCCATATGCAAATGCTCGCATTTTGAAGACGCCACACACAACGTTGTACTTGACCCTCGGTTGTTTGGCAGACAACAGCGGGCTGGAAGCGAGTCTTTGCAGTGTAATCTTGCGCCAACTCTTGCCATACGCATTTCGAGAAAACTTCTCTTCTTCATTGGCTTGGCGTCTTGGGGGAAAGGAGCAGCGGACACAGTTCTTGCAGGTATTTAAATTCTTAATTGCCTCAGTGGGCGTGTCATCGCTAGGAATGCTGGATGTCGTGGTCCAGGTAAGTGTATCAATTCTCTAGTAGAGACCGCTTTGCCTTCACCTCCAAAATTGCACATCCATCGGGTCACTGACAAGGACAGGGTCAGCCTGCTGTTCTGCTTGCGCCTCACCAAATGGGTTCATTGTTGCACTCGGTGCCTAAGGATCACGGCACATGGTTCTGCTTGTTCAGCAGTGGGGCTATCTTTGTGACCTGAGCGGGCCACAATATACTCCATATGCAAATGCTCGCATTTTGAAGACGCCACACACAACGTTGTACTTGACCCTCCGTTGTTTGGCAGACAACAGCGGACTGGAAGCGAGTCTTTGCAGTGTAATCTTGCACCAACTCTTGCCATACGCGTTTCGAGAAAACTTCTCTTCTTCATTGGCTTGGCGTCTTGGGGGAAAGGAGCAACGGACACAGTTCTTGCAGGTATTTAAATTCTTAATTGCCTCAGTGGGCGTGTCATCGCTAGGAATGCTGGATGTCGTGGTCCAGGTAAGTGTATTAATTCTCTAGTAGAGACCGCTATGCCTTCACCTCCATAATTGCACATCCATCGGGTCACTGACAAGGACAGGGTCAGCCCGCTGTTCTGCTTGCGCCTCACCAAACGGGTTCGTTGTTCCACTCGGTGCCTAAGGATCACGTCACATGGACCTGCTTGTTCAGCAGTGGGGCTATCTTCGTGACCTGAGCGGGCCACAATATACTCCATATGCAAATGCTCGCATTTTGAAGACGCCACACACAACGTTGTACTTGACCCTCCATTGTTTGGCAGACAACAGCGGACTGGAAGCGAGTCTTTGCAGTGTAATCTTGCGCCAACTCTTGCCATACGCGTTTCGAGAAAACTTCTCTTCTTCATTGGCTTGGCGTCTTGGGGGAAAGGAGCAGCGGACACAGTTCTTGCAGGTATTTAAATTCTTAATTGCCTCAGTGGGCGTGTCATCGCTAGGAATGCTGGATGTCGTGGTCCAGGTAAGTGTATCAATTCTCTAGTAGAGACCCCTTTGCCTTCACCTCCATAATTGCACATCCATCGGGTCACTGACAAGGACAGGGTCAGCCCGCTGTTCTGCTTGCGCCTCACCAAACGGGTTCGTTGTTCCACTCGGTGCCTAAGGATCACGGCACATGGACCTGCTTGTTCAGCAGTGGGGCTATCTTCGTGACCTGAGCGGGCCACAATATACTCCATATGCAAATGCTCGCATTTTGAAGACGCCACACACAACGTTGTACTTGACCCTCCGTTGTTTGGCAGACAACAGCGGACTGGAAGACGCCAAGCCAATGAAGAAGAGAAGTTTTCTCGAAACGGGTATGGCAAGAGTTGGCGCAAGATTACACTGCAAAGACTCGCTTTCAGTCCGCTGTTGTCTGCCAAACAACGGAGGGTCAAGTACAACGTTGTGTGTTGCGTCTTCAAAATGCGAGCATTTGCATATGGAATATATATATATATATATATATATATATATATATATTCACTGAAAAAACCACAGGTTTTAGGGATGTTATAGTTAGTTGGACATTTCACTCGTACTAACTATAACTCGCGCCCCCGCAATGCACTGCTGATGACGTCACATATTACATCATTCATGACATGGTCAGTGACATCACTGATGATATCACTGATGACATCTCAAATGACATCACTGATGACATCATCCACGTGATCATCTGATGCACCTCCTCACATCCTAATATAACATTTGATACACTCACTCTAAAATACAGACTACCATTTTCGAAACCATAGACACACCAATACCAGTTACTACATACCCACTCACTGATTCCTAGGTCTACACACACATCCAGTCATTCACCCATGCAGTCACACATACATGCAGTCACTCATACATGCAGTCACTCATCAATACAGCGCTATCATTGGCATTATACACCTATACAGACACTCACACACTGCCACTCATCCATAGAGTTACTCACACACCTAGTCAGTCATGCAAAGAATCAATCACACTCCCATTTACTCACCTATACAGTTATATACACACCACTTCACTTATTCATACAGATACTAACACATACTTACTCTCTTCTACAATCACTGACACAAGCACACACTCATCCATACAGCCACTCTCACAATCACTCACTCTCACATATAGTCCTTTATATACTACAACGCACACATATACTGCCTTTCACATATGTAGTTACTCACACATGTACCACTGAGATATACATTCAATCACTAACACACCCATACACACACTCGTGTTCGTGCAGTGTAGGGGGTGGTGTTTCAGGGTTTAGGGCAGTGGTGTTCAGACACTACATACACTAGGGAACACTATGCGTTGGGGTACCCCTGTGATTAGCATGACCTCCTCTGCAAGTCCCTAGTACATAATAGGGCAGGGGGATTAAAACTACCTCTTAAAACGCGCTACAGGGCGCGTTTGCACAGTGGTGAAGGGAGGGGGGGCCTGAGGTGACATGTGTGCAAATGCACCCCGTGGCGCGTTTTAAGTTGCGGGATTAAGTCCCCTTGATTTCTGAGGGTCCCTGGGGCCCAACTAGCCCCCAGGTACCTACAGTTAGGACCACAGAGCTGAGTTGCAGAGAGGCGTTCCGAGGCCACGCACCTTTTTCACCTCTCTGCAACGCAACTCTGTTGTGCTTACTGAAGGTACCTGGTGGGCTAGTTGGCCCCAGGGTCCCTCAGGATTCAAAGGGAATTAATTCCCCAACTTAAAACGCACCACAGGGCGTGTTTGCGCACATGTCACCTGAGGCCCCGCCCCTCCCTTCACCACTGTGCAAACGCGCCCCGTGGTGCGTTTTAAGTTGGGGGATTAGGTCATCTTGAATCCTGAGGGTCCCTGGGGCCCAACTAGCCCACTAGGTACTTCCAGTAAGCACCACAGGCCTGCGTTGCAACGCCTGTAACAAATTGTGCAGTTGTGTTTAGGTAGTGAAGCGGGTCGTGCTGGGGGTAGTGTTTTAGGGTTTAGGGTAGTGCAGTGGTGTTTGTGTAGTGTAGGGGGTCATGCTGGGGGTAGATTTAGGGTTTAGGGTAGTGCAGTGGTGTTTGGGTAGTGTAGGGGGTCGTGCTGGGGGTAGTGTTTTAGGGTTTAGGGTAGTGCAGTGGTGTTTGGGTAGTGTAGGGGGTCATGCTGGGGGTAGTGTTTTAGGGTTTAGGGTAGTGCAGTGGTGTTTGGGTAGTGAAGGGGGTCGTGCTGGGGGTAGTGATTTAGGGTAGTGCAGTGGTGTTTGGGTAGTGTAGGGGGTACTGCTGGGGGTAGTGTTTTAGGGTTTAGGTTAGTGCAGTGGTGTTTGGGTAGTGTAGGGGTACTGCTGGGGGTAGTGTTTTAGGGTTTAGGGTAGTGCCGTGGTGTTTGTGTAGTGTAGGGGATAGTGTTTTAGGGTTTAGGGTAGTGCAGTGGTGTTTGTGTAGTGTAGGAGGTTGTGTTTTAGGGTTTAGGGTAGTGCAGTGGTCTTTGGGTAGTGTAGGGAGTCGTGCGGGGTAGTGTTTTAGGGTTTAGGGTAGTGTAGGGGGTCATGCGGGGGGTAGTGTTTTAGGGATTGGGGTTGTGCATTGGTGTTTGGGTAGTGTAGGGGGTCATGCGGGGGTAGTGTTTTAGGGTTTAGGGCAGTGCAGTGGTGTTTGGGTAGTGTAGGGGGTCGTGCTGGGGGAGTGTTTTAGGGTTTAGGGCAGTGCAGTGGTGTTCGGGTAGTGTAGGGGGTCGTGCTGGGGGAGTGTTTTAGGGTTTAGGGCAGTGCAGTGGTGTTCGGGTAGTGTAGGGGGTCGTGCTGGGGGAGTGTTTGAGGGTTTAGGGCAGTGCAGTCGTGTTCGGGTAGTGTAGGGGGTTGTGCTGGGGGTAGTATTTTAGGGTTTAGGGTAGTGCAGTGGTGTTCGGGTAGTGTAGGGGGTCATGCTGGGGGTAGTGTTCTAGGGTTTAGGGCAGTGCAGTGGTGTTTGGGCAGTGTAGGGGGTAATGCTGGGGGTGGTGTTTTAGGGTTTAGGGCAGTGCAGTGGTGTTCGGGCAGTGTAGGGGGTCGTGCTGGGGGTGGTGTTTCAGGGTTTAGGGCAGTGCAGTGGTGTTCGGGCAGTGTAGGGTGTGGTGTTTCAGGGTTTAGGGCAGTGCAGTGGTGTTCGGGCAGTGTAGGGGGTTGTGCAGGGGGTGGTGTTTCAGGGTTTAGGGCAGTGGTGTTCGGGCAGTGTAGGGGGTGGTGCTGGGGGTGGTGTTTCAGGGTTTAGGGCAGTGCAGTGGTGTTCGGGCAGGGTAGGGGGCGGTGCAGGGGGTGGTGTTTCAGGGTTTAGGGCAGTGCAGTGGTGTTCGGGCAGTGTAGGGGGTGCTGCAGGGGGTGGTGTTTCAGGGTTTAGGGTAGTGCAGTGGTGTTCGGGCAGTGTAGGGGGTCGTGCAGGGGTTGGTGTTTCAGGGTTTAGGGCAGTGCAGTGGTGTTCGGGCAGTGTAGGGGGTCGTGCTGGGGCTGGTGTTTCAGGGTTTAGGGCAGTACAGTGGTGTTTGGGCAGTGTAGGGGGTCGTGCTGGGGCTGGTGTTTTAGGGTTTAGGGCAGTGCAGTGGTGTTCGGGCAGAGTAGGGGGTCGTGCTGGGGCTGGTGTTTCAGGGTTTAGGGCAGTGCAGTGGTGTTCGGGCAGTGTAGGGGTCGTGCTGGGGGTGGTGTTTCAGGGTTTAGGGCAGTGCAGTGATGTTTGGGCAGTGTAGGGGTCATGCTGGGGCTAGTGTTTCAGGATTTAGGGCAGAACAATGGTGTTCAGGCAGTGTAGGGGGTTTTGCTGGAGGTGGTGTTTCAGGATTTAGGGCAGTGCAGTGGTGTTCGTGCAGTGTAGGGGGTGGTGTTTCAGGGTTTAGGGCAGTGGTGTTCAGACAGTGTAGGGGGTCTTGCTGGGGTTGATGTTTCAGGGTTTAAGGCAGTGCAGTGGTGTTCGGGCAGTGTAGGGGGTCGTGCTGGGGGTGGTGTTTCAGGGTTTAGGGCAGTGCAGTGGTGTTTGGGCAGTGTAGGGAGTCGTGCTGAGGGGTGGTGTTTCAGGGTTTAGGGCAGTGCAGTGGTGTTCGGGCAGTGTAGGGAGTCGTGCAGGGGGTGGTGTTTCAGGGTTTAGGGCAGTGCAGTGGTGTTTGGGCAGTGTAGGGGGTCGTGCAGGAGGTGGTGTTTCAGGGTTTAGGGCAGTGCAGTGGTGTTCGGGCAGTGTAGGTGGTCTTGCTGGGGGTGGTGTTTCAGGCTTTAGTGCAGTGTTGTTCGGGCAGTGTAGGGGGTCTTGCTGGGGGTGGTGTTTCAGGGTTTAGGGCAGTGCAGTGGTGTTCGGGCAGTGTAGGGGGTCTTGCTGGGGCTGGTGTTTCAGGGTTTAGGGCAGTGCAGTGGTGTTCGGGCAGTGTAGGGGGTGGTGCTGGGGCTGGTGTTTGAGGGTTTAGGGTAGTGCAGTGGTGTTTGGGCAGTGTAGGGGGTCGTGCTGGGGCTGGTGTTTCAGGGTTTAGGGCAGTGCAGTGGTTTTTGGGCAGTGTAGGCGGTCGTGCTGGGTCTGGTGTTTCAGAGTTTAGGCCAGTGCAGTGGTGTTCGGGCAGTGTACGGGGTTGTGCTGGGGCTGGTGTTTCAGGGTTTAGGGCAGTGCAGTGCTGTTCGGGCAGTGTAGGGGGTCGTGCTGGGGGTGGGGTTTCAGGGTTTAAAGCAGTGCAGTGGTGTTCGGGGAGTGTAGGGGGTCGTGCTGGGGCTGGTGTTTCATGGTTTAGGGCAGTGCAGTGGTGTTTGGGCAGTGTAGGGGGTCGTGCTGGGGGCGGTGTTTCAGGGTTTAGGGCAGTGCAGTGGTGTTCGGGCAGTGTAGGGGGTCATGCTGGGGGTGGTGTTTCAGGGTTTAGGGCAGTGCAGTGGTGTACAGGCAGTGTAGGGGGTCTTGCTGGGGGTGGTGTTTCAGGGTTTAGGGCAGTGGTGTTCGGGCAGTGTAGGGGGTCTTGCTGGGGGTACTGTTTCAGGGTTTAGGGCAGTGCAGTGGTGTTCGTGCAGTGTAGGGGGTCGTGCTGGGGGTGGTGTTTCAGGGTTTAGGGCAGTGCAGTAGTGTTCGGGCAGTGTAGGGGATCGTGCAGGGGGTGGTGTTTCAGGGTTTAGGGCAGTGCAGTGGTGTTCGGGCAGTGTAGGGGTCGTGCTGGGGGTGGTGTTTCAGGGTTTAGGGCAGTGCAGTGGTGTTCGGGCAGTGTAGGGGGTCGTGCAGGGGGTGGTGTTTCAGGGTTTAGGGCAGTGCAGTGGTGTTCGGGCAGTGTAGGGGTCGTGCTGGGGCTGGTGTTTCAGGGTTTAGGGCAGTGCAGTGGTGTTTGGGCAGTGTAGGGGGTCTTGATGGGGGTGGTGTTTCAGGGTTTAGGGCAGTGGTGTTCGGGCAGTGTAGGGGGTCTTGCTGGGGGTGGTGTTTCAGGGTTTAGGGCAGTGCAGTGGTGTTCAGGCAGTGTAGGGGGTCATGCTGGGGGTGGTGTTTCAGGGTTTAGGGCAGTGCAGTGGTGTTCGGGCAGTGTAGTGGGTGGTGTTTCAGGGTTTAGGGCAGTGCAGTGGTGTTCGGGCAGTGTAGGGGGTCGTGCAGGGGGTGGTGTTTCAGGGTTTAGGGCAGTGGTGTTCGGGCAGTGTAGGGGGTCGTGCTGGGGGTGGTGATTCAGGGTTTAGGGCAGTGCAGTGGTGTTCGGGCAGTGTAGGGGGCGGTGCAGGGGTGGTGTTTCAGGGTTTAGGGCAGTGCAGTGGTGTTCGGGCAGTGTAGGGGGTGCTGCAGGGGGTGGTGTTTCAGGGTTTAGGGCAGTGCAGTGGTGTTCGGGCAGTGTAGGGGGTCATGCAGGGGTTGGTGTTTCAGGGTTTAGGGCAGTGCAGTGGTGTTCGGGCAGTGTAGGGGGTCGTGCTGGGGCTGGTGTTTCAGGGTTTAGGGCAGTACAGTGGTGTTTGGGCAGTGTAGGGGGTCGTGCTGGGGCTGGTGTTTCAGGGTTTAGGGCAGTGCAGTGGTGTTCGGGCAGTGTAGGGGGTCGTGCTGGGGCTGGTGTTTCAGGGTTTAGGGCAGTGCAGTGGTGTTCGGGCAGTGTAGGGGGTCGTGCTGAGGGGTGGTGTTTCAGGGTTTAGGGCAGTGCAGTGGTGTTCAGGCAGTGTAGGGGGTCGTGCAGGGGGTGGTGTTTCAGGGTTTAGGCAGTGCAGTGGTGTTTGGGCAGTGTAGGGGGTCGTGCAGGGGGTGGTGTTTCAGGGTTTAGGGCAGTGCAGTGGTGTTCGGCCAGTGTAGGTGGTCTTGCTGGGGGTGGTGTTTCAGGCTTTAGTGCAGTGTTGTTCGGGCAGTGTAGGGGGTCTTGCTGGGGGTGGTGTTTCAGGGTTTAGGGCAGTGCAGTGGTGTTCGAGCAGTGTAGGGGTGTTGCTGGGGTTGGTGTTTCAGGGTTTAGGGCAGTGCAGTGGTGTTCGGGCAGTGTAGGGGGTCGTGCTGGGGCTGGTGTTTGAGGGTTTAGGGTAGTGCAGTGGTGTTTGGGCAGTGTAGGGGGTCGTGCTGGGGCTGGTGTTTCAGGGTTTAGGGCAGTGCAGTGGTTTTCGGGCAGTGTAGGAGGTCATGCTGGGTTTGGTGTTTCAGGGTTTAGGGCAGTGCAGTGGTGTTCGGGCAGTGTACGGGGTTGTGCTGGGGCTGGTGTTTCAGGGTTTAGGGCAGTGCAGTGCTGTTCGGGCAGTGTAGGGGGTCATGCTGGGGGTGGTGTTTCAGGGTTTAAAGCAGTGCAGTGGTGTTCGGGGAGTGTAGGGGGTCGTGCTGGGGCTGGTGTTTCATGGTTTAGGGCAGTGCAGTGGTGTTCGGGCAGTGTAGGGGGTCGTGCTGGGGGTGGTGTTTCAGGGTTTAGGGCAGTGCAGTGGTGTTCGGGCAGTGTAGGGGGTCATGCTGGGGGTGGTGTTTCAGGGTTTAGGGCAGTGCAGTGGTGTATGGGCAGTGTAGGGGGTCTTGCTGGGGGTGCTGTTTCAGGGTTTAGGGTAGTGGTGTTCGGGCAGTGTAGGGGTCTTGCTGGGGGTAGTGTTTCGGGGTTTAGGGCAGTGCAGTGGTGTTCGGGCAGTGTAGGGGTCGTGCAGGGGGTGGTGTTTCAGGGTTTAGGGCAGTGCAGTGGTGTTCGGGCAGTGTAGGGGGTCGTGCAGGGGGTGGTGTTTCAGGGTTTAGGGCAGTGCAGTGGTGTTCGGGCAGTGTAGGGGTCGTGCTGGGGCTGGTGTTTCAGGGTTTAGGGCAGTGCAGTGGTGTTCGTGCAGTGTAGGGGGTCGTGCTGGGGATGGTGTTTCAGGGTTTAGGGCAGTGCAGTAGTGTTCGGGCAGTGTAGGGGGTCGTGCAGGGGGTGGTGTTTCAGGGTTTATGGCAGTGCAGTGGTGTTCGGGCAGTGTAGGGGGTCGTGCAGGGGGTGGTGTTTCAGGGTTTAGGGCAGTGCAGTGGTGTTCGGGCAGTGTAGGGGTCGAGCTGGGGCTGGTGTTTCAGGGTTTAGGGCAGTGCAGTGGTGTTCGTGCAGTGTAGGGGGTCGTGCTGGGGATGGTGTTTCAGGGTTTAGGGCAGTGCAGTAGTGTTCGGGCAGTGTAGGGGGTCGTGCAGGGGGTGGTGTTTCAGGGTTTATGGCAGTGCAGTGGTGTTCGGGCAGTGTAGGGGGTCGTGCTGGGGGTGGTGTTTCAGGGTTTAGGGCAGTGCAGTGGTGTTCGGGCAGTGTAGGGGGTCGTGCTGGGGGTGGTGTTTCAGGGTTTAGGGAAGTGGTGTTCGGGCAGTGTAGGGGGTCTTGCTGGGGGTGATGTTTCAGGGTTTAGGGCAGTGCAGTGGTGTTCGGGCAGTGTAGGAGGTCTTGCTGGGGGTAGTGTTTCAGGGTTTAGGGCAGTGCAGTGGTGTTCGGGCAGTGTAGGGGGTCGTGAAGGGGGTGGTGTTTCAGGGTTTAGGGCAGTGCAGTGGTGTTCGGGCAGTGTAGGGGTCGTGCTAGGGTATGTGTTTCAGGGTTTAGGGCAGTGCAGTGGTGTTCGGGCACTGTAGGGGGTCGTGCAGGGGCTGGTGTTTCAGGGTTTAGGGCAGTGCAGTGGTGTTCGGGCAGTGTAGGGGGTCGTGCTGGGGGTAGTGTTTTAGGGTTTAGGGTAGTGCAGTGGTGCTTGTGTAGTGTAGGGGTCGTGCTGGGGGTAGTGTTTTAGGGTTTAGGGTAGTGCAGTGGTGTTTGTGTAGTGTAGGGGGTCATGTTTTAGGGTAGTGCAGTGGTGTTTGGGTAGCGTAGGGGGTCGTGCTGGGGGTAGTGTTTTAGGATTTAAGTTAGTGCAGTGGTGTTGGGGTAGTGTTTTAGGGTTTAGGGTAGTGCAGTGGTGTTTGTGTAGTGTAGGGGGTCATGCTGGGGGTAGTGTTTTAGGGTTTAGGATAGGGCAGTGGTGCTTGTGTAGTGTAGGGGGTCGTGCTGGGGTAGTGTTTTAGGGTTTAGGGTAGTGCAGTGGTGTTTTTGTAGTGTAGGGGGTCATGTTTTAAGATGCAACGCTCCAATACCTGACCAGTCTGCACTACATAAAACTGCAAAAACTAAAAATAAAAAGTGTTTTGCACACTTTTGTCATTGGGCTATATGTGGGCTACATCTGGGTAATATTTGTGCTACATTTGGGCTCTTTTTTCACTGGTGGCCATCTTGGAAGACTTCTTTGTTATGAAGTTTCCTAATTTCCTCATTTACTGCAGTCTCCTCAGTAGGAAATGCTTTCAGTTTTTTACTTTGATTCCATCAAGAAGGCATTCAGATGTGTCACACATTTGCCATAAATTCAGAATGTTATTACTCTAGTTGTTCATTACATCACTGTAGTTAAGCTACTGCTCACCAAGGAGTTAACTGGAAGTCTACTGCTGGTATTGAAAGTGATTGTTTCAGTCTACATGTCAGAATTTTCTAATGAAATAGAAGAGGATTTGAGAAACAAAGGCATCAACTGACAGGCTGCTCCTGTTGAAATATAACAGGAAGATATTTGAGATCTCACTTAAAACATGTCCTAATTTTTCTTTCTACAGCACTAACCATAATTTCTATGGCAAAATGAACCCCCTCATTTTGTTCCTTTTTAAATTAAATGTTTTAAGTGTTACCAGTTTATTCCAATCAAGATGGCTTCAGGTGTGCCATACTTTTGTCATAAGTAAGACTGTTAGCGCTCTAGTTGTTCTTTAGAACACTCTGGGAAGCTGCAGTAGAACACAAAGGCATCAACTGACAGGCTGCTCCTGTTGAAATATAACAGGAAGATATTTGAGATCACACTTGAAACATGTCCTAATTTTTCTTTCTACAGCACTAACCATAATTTCTATGACAAAATGAACCCCATCATTTTGTTCCTTTTTAAATTAAATGTTTTAAGTGTTACCAGTTTATTCCAATCAAGATGGCTTCAGGTGTGCCATACTTTTGTCATAAGTAAGGCTGTTAGCACTCTAGTTGTTCTTTAGAACACTCTGGGAAGCTGCAGTAGAACACAAAGGAATCAACTGACAGTCTCTGCCCTTGTTGGATGTACATGTTTTACTGAGAATGTCAGACTTCATTCTCATATGACTGAGAAAGATAATGTGAATTTACAGAAAATATGCTCTCATTTTAGCTTCTGGGGCACCTTCCAAAACTGTATGGGACAAGCATGTGAAAATAGTTTTCTCTCAAACATGATTCATGATATCCCAGCAGAAGGTTTTTCACAGGGTAAAATCACCTTAGAACACACCACAATTCCTGAAATTAGTATGGTACCATCAACAAATGAATTCTAATGTAACTAAAGTCTGTTATCACCCTTTATAGTTCTCCTTTGGTAACCCTCAAAATCTTCGATTCACTACAATGCATTTCAAAGGGGTACTATCATTTATATTGGTCCCAAGATGGCTGCCAGCAATTCCAGGATGAAGTGCTGACAGCTAATCAGATCTCACGATGACATGTGTGGTTAGGCTCCGCCCAGATATATATGTGTTTTTACTTTTTTGATTTTCTCAGCAACTACTGAACGGATTTACACCATTTAACAAAAAGGGTTCTTTTTGAACCAAGAACTACCTCTTTGCCAAATTTGGTGTAATTCCGTTCAGCAGTTCGGGCTGTAGCCTTGCATAAAGTTTCCTATGGGAAATTGATTTTTTGACTCTTATTTTTAATTTCTCCGCAACTACTGAACGGATTTACACCATTTAACAAAAAGGGTTCTTTCTGAACCAAGAACTACCTCTTTGCCAAATTTGGTGTAATTCCGTTCAGCAGTTCGGGCTGTAGCCATGTCTAAAGTTTCCTATGGGAAAATGAATGGGGAAAACACGTTTTGGGACCCCCTTTTTCTCGGCCCCCGCTTGACGAATCAACCTGAGACTTTCAGGGTAGGAGCGGACCGGAGCGGGCCATAAAGTTTGAAAATTTCGCGAAGATTCGTCAACCGACGCAAGAGTTATTTCAAATAGAATGTCGCGGAAAATAGGTCCTAACTATAACTATCTACTGGCGACCGCCAGTAGATAATATATATATAGGAAACCTGCTCTTGCTTCAACGAAGCAAAGCAGAATTGCTTTTGGGCAAGGGGAGCTGTATGTCAGCAGCTTCCCTTGCCCAAAAGCAATGCCGGCTCCCACAGGAGGCGGGGAGCAGGCAGGGACCGTGGGGGCATTGGGGATCCCCCCACGGTCCCCAACTTGAGGGCCAGCCCCAGGGGATGCGGTCCCAGGGGCCTGAAGTGGCCCGGGGGGGGCCACTCGGCCCCCCTCCCCTTTAATTTTTTTTTTTTTTTTTTTTAAACTGAAGGCCGGCCCCGGGGTATGGGGGTCCCCGGGGCCATAACTGGCCTTAGGAGGAGGGCCACGTGGCCAAAATTCCAGGCTGGCTAGTCCCCGAGGGATGGGGTCCCCGGGGCCAGAAGTGGCCCAGGGGAGGGGGCCACGTGGCCCCCTCCTGGCAGAAATTTTAAAAACGAGGCCAGGCCCCGGGGAATGGTGTCCCCGGGGCCAGAAGAGGCCCAGGGGAGGGGGCCACGTGGCCCCCCCGGCAAAAATAAATTTAAAAACGAGGCCAGGCCCCTGGGGATGGGGTCTCTGGGGCCAATAGTGGCCCAGGGAACACGGCCCACGAGGCCCCCTTCCCGATTTTGTTTTTAAATAAAAAAATGCTCAGGCCCTGGGGGATGGGGTCCCAAGGGCCCAAAAAAATGTTAAGAGAAGGGGGACCACACAGCCCCCTTCTAACAAACGAAAAAGAAAACAGAAGCCCGCATCTTGCTGGAGGCCCCGCCAACCTTGCCTGCACCACTCTGCAAATGCGCCTCCTGGTGCGTTTTGGGTTGGGGGATGAAGTCCCCGAGCATCTTATGGGTCCTTAGGGGCCAACTAGCCCACCAGGCACCTACAGTAAGCCCCACACAGTGGGATTGCTGAGAGGTGGTCAGAGGCCAAGCCCCTTTTTACACCACTCTGCAAACGCGCCTCTTGGCGCATTGCTGGTGGGGTGATGAGGTCCTCTTGTGTCCTGAGGACCTCAGGACTAAAGTGGACTTCATCCCCCGAGCAGCAGTGCGCCAGGAGTCGCGTTTGCAGAGTGGTGTAAAAAGGGGGCGTGACCTTTGAGCACTCTCAGAAATCCAGCTGTATGGGGCTTACTGGAGGTAACAGGAGGGCTAGTTGGCCCACAGGGACCCTCAGGTAAGGGTGGGCGTAGTTCACGGAGTTGTGCTACGCGACGCTACGTGAAGCGGTAAAACAACTCTGCCGCGCTACGCGGAGCTACGCGAGCAGCGTAGTGCGAATGGAAAATGCTGTTCGCAGTGATTGCACAGTGCCGGATGCTTGTCCACACTGTGCAATCATTCCAAACGGCATCATGCACAGTGCAAGCGGTCGTTTTCTGCTGCTCGAGTAGATTTTTACTCGAGCGGCAGCGTTCTCAACGAAAACGGGCTGTTTCTCATCACAAGCGGTTGCGAGCATACGCGACCACTCGCAATGAAAAACCTGACCCCCCGCGTTGAGAAATCTCGCCGGGAGGTTTATTTTCCACGCTCGCCAACTTAATGTTGCCGATCGCGAACGAGGAAAAATCTCGCCGGGATGTTGATTTTGCTCACTCGCGGTCGCAAACTTGACGTTGAGGAACGCGAGCGAGCAAAAATGTCCACTACGCGTAGCGGATTTTCTCTGCACTCCGCGAGATCCACGTAACGCAGAGTGCAGCAAACTCCGCAAACTCCGCGAGCGGAGCGTAGTTCACCACCCAGAGTTACCCTCAGGAGGCAAGAGGACTTCACCCCCAACCAAGAGCATGCCAGGAGGCGCTTTTGCAGAGTGGTCGACAAAGGGGGCATGGCCTGTGTCCACCTCTCAGCAATCCCACTGTGTGGGGCTTACTGGAGGTAACAGGTAGGTTAGTTGGCCTCTAAGGACCCCCAGCAGTGATGTGGACTTTAATCCCCATGCAAGAGCATGCCAGGGAGCACGTTTGCAGAGTGGTGGGGAAAGGGGGCGTGGCCTGCTATGAGAACATATCAATGCTGCTGTGTGGGACTTACTGGAGGTAATAGGACGGGTAGTTGGCCCCCAAGGTTGTCCTTGGGGGCCAACTACCTCTCCTGTTACCTCCACTAAGTCCCACACAGTGGGATTGCTAAGAGGTCTTCGGAGGCCACGCCCCCACTTTCTCCACCACTCTGCAAACGCACCTCCTGGCACAGTACTGGTTGGGGGATGAAGTCCACTTTACTCCTGAGGGACTTTGGGGGCCAAGAAGCCCTCCTGGTACCTCCTGTAAGTCCTACGCAGTGGAATTCCTGACCGCTGGTTGGAGGCCCAGCCCCCTTTCTCCACCACTCTGCAAAAGCGACTACCAGTTAAAGAAGCATTTGTAATGTAATAGGTCTCGCATTTGCAAGAGTTAGAGCTATTGGCGTTGTAAATCTAAAAGTTTTTTACTAATGTTTTTTGGAGTGGAGTGGATGTACTTTGTGTATAGTGGAATTATGTGGTATGTTGTGCAGTGAAATTATGTGGATAGAAAGTATGTGGTATTTAGTGTATAGGAATTATGTAGAGTGGGATTATGTGTTATGGAGAGTAATTATGTGGTATAGTAGTCTGTGTTGTGGAGTGGTAACCTCAGGTTTAGTCTTCCTCGTTTCCATTGAAGCTAAATTATGAACTCAATGGGACAAAAAAAAGAAGGAATCACTGAGGAGCACTTCTGGACCTAGTCAGAGGTATGAGCAGGGCCACCGGAATTATGCGACTGTTTGACTGCACCAACTTTTGCACAATTATACATTTTCCGCATTAGCCACATAATCCATCATCTGCTGCCTATTCTGCAGATTTGAACAAAAAAGCCTTGTTTCTAACGCAAACGGCTCAAACGTTACCAAAAATGCAGCAACAAGTGTTACAGCGTGGTGGAAGACCCTTTGCAAACCTAGAATGGTCACCTGTTACTTATTGCTAAATGTGGGTGTTAAATTGGTACTAATGGTGTGCAAACCACTCTTGCTTCTTTCTGCACCTTTCTTGCCACTTTCTGCATTTCTGTTGCTTCTTTCTGCAACTTTCTTTTTTTTTGTACTTCTTTTGCCTCTTTCTGCTCATCTCTTCCACTTTCTGCACCTCTCTTGCCTCTTTCTGGACCTCTCTTGGCTCTTTCTGCACCTCTGTTGCCTCTTTCTCCAAATCACTTGCTTCTTCCTGTACCCCTCTTGCCTCTTTCTGCACCCTGTTCCCTCTTTCTGCAACTCTCCTGCCTGTTTCTGCACCTCTCTTGCCTCTTTCTACACTTCTCTTGCCTCTTTCTGCACCTCTGTTTTTTATTTCTGCACTTCTATTGCCTCTTTCTGCACCCCTCTTGCCTCTTTGTGCACCTATGTTGCTTCTTTCTGCACTTCTCTTGCTTCCTTCTGCACCTCTGTTGCCTCTTTCTGTACCCCTCTTTGTGCACCACTCCTAACCCTTTCTGCACCCCTCTTGCCTCTTTTTGCACCTCTATTGGTTCTTTCTGCACCTCTTTTGCTTCGTTCTGCACTTCACTTGTCTCTTTCTGTACCCCTCTTGCCTCTTTCTGCACGTCTCTTGGCTCTTTCTGCACGTCTCTTGCCTCTTTCTGTACCCCTTTTGCCTCTTTCTGCACCTCTTTTGCTTCTTTCTGCACTTCTCTTGCCTCTTTCTGCACCCCTCTTGCCTCTTTCTGCACCTCTGTTGGTTCTTTCGGCACTGCTCTTGCTTCTTTCTGCACCTCTGTTTTCTTTCTGCACTTCTCTTGCTTCTTTCTACACCTCTCTTGCTTCTTTCTGCACCCCACTTGCCTCTTTCTGCACCCTTCTTCCTTCTTTGTGCACCTCTCTTCCCTCTTTGTGCACCTCTCTTGCCTCTTTCTGGACCCCTCTAGCCTCTTTCCGCATCTCTTTTGCTTGTTTCTGCTCTTCTTTTGCCTCTTTCTGTACCCCTCTTGCCTCCTTCTGCACCTCTGTTGTTTCTTACTGCACTGCTCTTGCTTCTTTCTGCACCTCTCTTGCAAATTTCTGCATCCCTCTTGCCCCTTTCCACACCCCTCTTCTCTCTTTCTGCACCTCTTCTGCCTCTTTCTGCACCTCTTCTGCCTGTTTCTGCACCTCTGCTGCCTTTTTCTGAACTTCTCTTGCCTCTTTCTGCACCTCTGTTGCTTCTTTCTGCACTTCTCTTGCTTCCTTCTGTACCCTTCTTCCCTATTTATACATCTCTCTTCCCTCTTTCTGCACCTCTCTGGGTTGTTTCTGTACTGCTCTTGTTTCTTTCTGCACCTGTCTTGCAAATTTCTGCACCCCTCTTGCCTCTTTCTAAACCCCTCTTACCTGTTTCTGCACCTCTCTTGCCTCTGTCTGCACCCCGTTCCCTTTTTCTGGACCTCTTTTGCCTGTTTCTGTAACTCTCTTGCCTCTTTCTGCTGTTCTCTTGCCTCCTTCTGCACGTCTGTTGCTTCTTTCTGCACTTCTCTTGCCTCTTTCTGCACCCCTGTTGCTTCATTCTGCACTTCCCATGCATCTATCTGCACCTGTCTTGCTTCTTTCTGCACCCCTGTTGTCTCTTTCTGCACTCGTCTTCCCTCTTTCTGTACCTCTCTTGCCTCTTTCTGAATCTCACTTGCCTCTCTCTGCACTTCTCTTGCCTCCTGCACCTCTGTTGCTTCTTTTTTGCACTTCTCTTCCTCTTTCTCCACCCCTCTTGCCTCTTTCTGCACCTCTGTTGCTTCTTTTGCTTCTTTCTGCACTTCTCTTGCTTCTTTCTGCACTTCTCTTGCTTCTTTCTGTACCCCTCTTGCCTCTTTCTGTACCCTTCTTCCCTCTTTCTACAACTCTCTTCCCTCTTTCTGCACCTCTCTTGCCTGTTTCTGTAACTCTCTTGCCTCTTTCTACAGTTCTCTTGTCTCTGTCGGCAACCCTGTTGCTTCTTTCTGCACTTCTCTTGCCTCTTTCTTCACCCCTCTTGCCTCTTTCTGCACCTCTCTTGGTTGTTTCTGTACTGCTCTTGTTTCTTTCTGCACCTGTCTTGCAAATTTCTGCACCCCTCTTGCTGCACCCCTCTTCCCTCTTTCTGCACCTCTCCTGCATCTGTCTGTACCCCTCTTGTGTCTTTCTAAACCTCTGTTCCTTCTTTCTTTCTGCACTTCTCTTGCTTCTTTCTGCACCCCTCTTGCCTCTTTCTGCACCTCTATTGCTTCTTTCTACACTTCTCTTGCTTCTTTCTGCACCTCTCTTGCAAATTTCTCTTGCAGATTTTTACACCCCTCGTGCCTCTGTGTGCACCTCTCTTGCCTCTTTTGGCTCCTCTCTTGCTTCTTTCTGCACTTCTCTTGCCTCTTTCTGCACTCCTCGTCCTCTTTCTGCACCTCTGTTGGTTCTTTCTGCACTGTTCTTGCTTCTATCTGCTACTCTCTTGCACATTTCTGCACCCCTCTTACCTCTTTCTGCACCTGTGTTGGTTCCTTCTGTACCTCTCCTGCCTCTGTGTGCACCCCTGTTCTCTCTTTGTGCACCTCTTTTGCCTGTTTCTGCAACTCTCTTGCCTCTTTCTACACTTTTCTTGCCTCTTTCTGCACGTCTGTTGCTTCTTTCTGCACTTCTCTTGCCTCTTTCTGCACCCCTGTTGCTTCATTCTGCACTTCCCATGCTTCTATCTGCACCTGTCTTGCTTCTTTCTGCACCCCTGTTGTCTCTTTCTGCACTCGTCTTCCCTCTTTCTGTACCTCTCTTGCCTCTTTCTGAATCTCACTTGCCTCTCTCTGCACTTCTCTTGCCTCCTGCACCTCTGTTGCTTCTTTCTGCACTTCTCTTGCCTCTTTCTGCACCTCTGTTGCTTCATTCTGCATTTCTCTTGCTTCTTTCTGCACTTCTCTTGCTTCTTTCTGAACTTCTGTTGCTTCTTTCTGCACCCCTCTTGCCTCTTTCTGTACCCTTCTTCCCTCTTTCTACAACTCTCTTCCCTCTTTCTGCACCTCTCTTGCCTGTTTCTGTAACTCTCTTGCCTCTTTCTACAGTTCTCTTGTCTCTGTCGGCAACCCTGTTGCTTCTTTCTGCACTTCTCTTGCCTCTTTCCTCACCCCTCTTGCCTCTTTCTGCACCTCTCTTGGTTGTTTCTGTACTGCTCTTGTTTCTTTCTGCACCTGTCTTGCAAATTTCTGCACCCCTCTTGCTGCACCCCTCTTCCCTCTTTCTGCACCTCTCTTGCATCTGTCTGTACCCCTCTTGTGTCTTTCTAAACCTCTGTTCCTTCTTTCTTTCTGCACTTCTCTTGCTTCTTTCTGCACCCCTCATGCCTCTTTCTGCACCTCTATTGCTTCTTTCTACACTTCTCTTGCTTCTTTCTGCACCTCTCTTGCAAATTTCTCTTGCAGATTTTTACACCCCTCGTGCCTCTGTGTGCACCTCTCTTGCCTCTTTTGGCTCCTCTCTTGCTTCTTTCTGCACTTCTCTTGCCTCTTTCTGCACTCCTCGTCCTCTTTCTGCACCTCTGTTGGTTCTTTCTGCACTGTTCTTGCTTCTATCTGCTACTCTCTTGCACATTTCTGCACCCCTCTTACCTCTTTCTGCACCTGTGTTGGTTCTTTCTGTACTTCTCCTGCCTCTGTGTGCACCCCTGTTCTCTCTTTGTGCACCTCTTTTGCCTGTTTCTGCAACTCTCTCGCCTCTTTCTACACTTTTCTTGCCTCTTTCTGCACCTCTGTTGCTTCTTTCTGCACCCCTCTTGCCTCTTTATGCACCTCTGTTGCTTCTTTCTGCACTTCTCTTGCTTCTTTCTGCACTTCTCTTGCTTCTTTCTATACCTCTCTTGCTTCTTTCTGTACTCCTCGTGCCTCTTTCTGCACGCTTCTTCCCTTTTCCTGCTCGTCTCTTGGCTCTTTCTGCACGTCTCTTACCCCTTTCTGCACCCCTCTTGCCTCTTTCTGCACCTCTTTTGCTTCTTTCTGCACTTCTCTTGCCTCTTTCTGCACCCCTCTTCCCTCTTTCTGCACCTCTGTTGCTTCTTTCTGCACTTCTCTTGCTTTTTTCTGCACCTCTCTTGCCTCTTTCTGCACCCTTCTTCCCTCTTTCTGCACCTCTCTTGCCTCTTTCTGCACACACAGGGCTACTTTTAAACTGACCTCGGACTCAGCAGTGCACACATGCAAGTGCAGAAAAGGGCTGCTGGCATCTAAACTGCCATGCCCTATTATATGCTAGGGACTTAGAGGTAGTTTTAATCCCCCTGCCCTATTATGTACTAGGGCCTTACAGGGGAGGTCATGCCAATCACAAGGGTACCCCAACCCATAGTGTACCCTAGTGTATGTAGATGTTTTCACTGTATTCTAAGTGTCTTTCAGCATAGCATTGGCTCCGGGCCTGGTTACGCAGAGCCCAGAGTCAGTCAGAGTCAGTTACCACCAGTACCAGTCACCAAAAAGTTGGGGGGTGCCCAGGGCACAGGATGACTTTGCAACAAGGCCTCTGTCTGCACCTCTGTTGGTTCTTTATGCACATCTCTTGCTTCCTTCTGCACCTTTCTTCCTCTTTCTGGACTTCTGTTGGCTCTCTGCATTTCTCTTGCTTCTTTCTGCACCTTTCTTCCTCTTTCTGCACATGTCCTACCTATGTAGGCATAGTTAGAAATTAGCATTTAAAAAACCTTTGAAATTCACTGAAAAAACCATAGGTTTCAGGGACGTTTTAGTTAGAAATATGCATTTAAAAAACCTTAGAAATTCATAGAAAAAACACAGGTTTCAGGGACGTTATAGTTAGTTGGACACTTCACTCGTACAAAACCAGAGAAATTCGGCCGTTATAGTTAGTTGAGCTAACTAAAACTTGCGCCCCCGCAATGCACTGCTGATGACGTCACATATTACATCATTGGTGACATGGTCAGGGACATCACTGATGACATCACTATGACATCTCAAACGACATTGTGCAATACTAATCACACTCGGATGAAATCACTTACAATCACTGTAAAGAAATACATTAATCTATACAACCGAAAAAGCATACTGTGCGGTAAAAGTCATCGGCTAATTGTGCCAAATAATAACGGCACCAAGAACCAAGTTGACACGCACTCCCACGTCCAGGAACAAGGGATAAGTGTATAAGTGGCCTGAATACAAGGATATTTCATGATTTTGAAATAAGAATAAAGTGGAATATAAACGCACAATCCATTGAACACCACAACGAACTTACAATTAAGACAGCAGCAGCTGGCAAATCTAAACGAAAGTCATGGAGGCAAGAGTTACTAAAAGACAACTCAAAGCGGAATCACTGTTTATAAGCAACAGGAATGTGTCATTTGAAAACAAAACAACAGGCATGACAGATCAACAACCGGATAAGAGGAATTTAAAGAAACTATTCTTCCAACTTGAAAAAACCATGAAAAGAGAAATTAACAAGGGTGGGAAATCATAACAATCAAGAAATATTTGGAGGTGAACAGAGTGCCAAGAGGCTTGAGGATCTTTACCTTACCCAATCACCCGGATACCAAACCAGAAATGATAGAGGAATGGGGCCGGAATAACATGCTATGTTCACGCAACATGATGCAAATCATTATAAAATACGATAAGAAAGACCTGAATGAGATTCACAAAACAATTGAGGATCTTATTACCCAAATACAATCCCTAAAAAAGGAAGAGGAAAGCATTCAACATAGAAAAGATATGGAAATCAAGCTAGATAAATATGAAAAAGAAATAGAGGAAAGGAAACAAAGGAAATTTAGACGAGATGAAAGGGATTACGAAATTGGCACAATATTTACCTTCGCGAGAAGATTCACTAATCTGAAAAAACAATTAACGGATAAACAAACAAAAGGAAATGAATCCGATGTGGCAATAAGCGAGTCAGACGCTGAACTGAGTGAAGGAGAGAATGCTGTAACAACCATTAAAAAAACGTCTTTTTTAGAGGAAATTAGACTTTTGTATATAGATCAGAGACCAGGCAATACGAGAGGAAGAGGAAGAGGACAAACATCAATACAAAAACGAGGACGAGGAAAAGCAATGGAGCAATCAAACGCAGAAAAACAAGGAGAAGCCTCAGGAAGCACAAACCAATACCCCTTACGCAGCAAACAGAGGAAATGAGCCCAACCGAAAAATCCAGTACCAAAAATAACTTGATCATCAATCTAGCCAATCAAACTCTAACTGATACCCAATGCAGAGTCCTAAACAAAGAACTAACCTTTTGCCCAGAAATACATCATGACTTTGTAGAACCCAAAATTGACACATACAAATTTGTTCGTAAACTGAAACTGGCCAAATTCTTTGCAAAACACAAAAAGGTACCCACACCGAGTACAGAGGAGGTCCCTGCACCCACGAGTATATCCATTGACCAAATATCTGATGTGAAAACAATATATGATCTAGCTCATAACTTACAAGATGAGGACATACATGAATCAGACATCCTAAGAGAATTAGAATTAAACACCACTGGCAGAGAAAAAACCAACTTCAAACCGAAATCCAAATTCTGCCCGATGTTGAACCCAGGCAACAAAATTGATCTCTACTACGAATTGGTAACATCAGATTTAGAAAAGTTGAAAAACAAAACAAGAAAGAGAATCTAACGAATGCCGAAAGACAACCCTTACATGAATTAATGAACAACGAGAATTTAGAGATCAAACCAGCAGACAAAGGCAGGAACATCGTCCTAATGGAAAAAACACAATACAAAAAAGAGGCACTTCGACAACTCAATGTGTCAACAAACTATAAAAAATTTAAAACAAATCCGATCAATGAACTGACATTGAACTTGCAATCGAAAATAAATGGATGGTTTGAGAAAGAGCTACTGACCAATGATGAAGTAAAATTCCTCAGGAAAGACAATCCAACAATTCCAACAATCTACTTCCTACCTAAAATACACAAAACACTCATCATCCCACCAGGGAGACCCATAATTTCAAGTTGTGACACCCTGTATGAACCTATATCGGAATATGTTGACTTCTTCCTGGCACCAATAGTAACCACATTAAACTCATATATAAAAGAAACTGGTGATTTCTTGAGAATCCTTGATAACACACAGTGGCAGAACGGATATCTCTTGGCAACCATCGATATGGTATCCCTCTACACATCCATCAACCATGTCAAAGAGACATCAAATACTTGGAACACTCCAGAATGATCAAAGATATGGCAGAACTGTGTCTAAGAAACAATATTTTCACTTTCGATCAACAACTGTACTGCCTAGTCTGTGGCATAGCCATGGGAGTGTCATTTTCACCGAGCTACGAGAACCTCACCATGGGATGGTGGGAAAAGACAGTAGCCTGGGGGGAAGACATGGATTAATTTACTGATAAGATCATGTTATGGTTATGATTCATCAACGACCTTTTCATTATATGGAATGGCACATCTGAGGAATTCATACAGTACGTGAATCTATTGAACAACAATGAGACGGGCCTACGATTCACCCACAACATAAGCACTACAACTATACAATTCCAAGACATACAGGTATATGTAGATGAGGGTGAAATAAAAACCACCACATATTGTAAACCCACTGCAACCAATAGTATCCTGCATGGCTCAAGTTTCCATCCGAAATCACTGATTAAAAGTATACCATACGGCGAATTCCTCAGAATGAAACATAACTGTTCAGACATAAAGGAACTAGAATCCAAAACAGAAGAAACAAGTCGTAAATTCTTGGAAAGAGGATACAAACCAGCCTATGTGAGAGCTGGCAGAACAAAAGCAGAACAAATCTCTTGAGACCTTACCTTACAAAACACAAAAGAAAAACAAAACTGTACCAAAAAAAATGAAAACCCAGATATAAGGCTACTACTGACTTACAGCAAAGAAGATCATGAAATTGAGAAAATCATGAATAAACACTGGAATGTACTACTGAAAGACCCTGATATGAAGAAAATCCTCAATGAGAGACCTAGCATAACATACAGACGTGCACCATCGATTAAAGACAAACTGGTGCATAGCCATTACACCAGACCTCAAATCAAGTCCTGGATTACTGAATTCCAAACTGGATTCAGGAAATGTGATAAATGTAAAGCATGTCGCATAGGGAAGAACACAAAAGGAATTACAGACTTCAAAGGTAAAACTTTCAGTATCAAGGAGAAAATCAACTGCGAAAGCACCTATGTGGTATACATGCTAGAATGTAACTGCGCCAGCAGATACATTGGAAGTACAATTTGTCAACTAAAGAAAAGGATCTTGGAGCACATCCGTGCCATTCAGAATGGGGACAACAACTATGCCATGACAAAACATGTGCATACACATTCGAATTACAGCTGGCAACAAATGAGCTATTGGGGCCTAGCAATGATCCCGGCTAGTGAGAGAGGCGGGGACCGCGTGACAAAATTGAGACGTTTGGAGTCGCCATTAATAATTTGTTTCCACACCAAGCAACCAGATGGATTGAATGGGGACTAAGAACTGCATGTTCACCTATAATCTCGAAAATCAACTAATCTACAATTCGAACCAACTTGAGACAAAACCCATACCACTGAGGTTTAATCAAAATCATAAAATGGCAACCTGGAGGCAACCCAAAGCGAATATGAATAATAATAAAATTAGGGCACTGAGCCATGATTTAATAAAACATTGGAACAATGGATGTGACAAAATTGATCATAATCTGGACTGTAAACTGTGAGAAAGAACAATCGGTTGTATAATAATGTGGACACAATCTTTAAAAAATAATAATGTGATTAATCAATACTATGCTTTGGTTTTCCAAGAAAATGCACTTGCCAGTAAGTGAACTGCATCTCCCATAATGCCTCAATATAGGCTGCATGGGTATATGTGTATAAATAGACACAACAGGTGGATCATCGCTAACCGTGATCAAGACCAATGTGGTCGAAACGCGTTGGTTTGTGAACTGGTGATGGTGATGGCTGTAATACTAATGGATTAAACAAATCTTGTTAGAGAATCTCCTGGAGTGCAAGTGAATACTTTCCTGGTGGTCGTAATAACTGCAGATCTTGATTCCTTTGCAGCATCACTCGCACCGATCGCGAGCGCGCTGTTACAAGGAATCATTTGGTGGCAATATATATATATATTATATTCACCAAAATCCAACAGGACAACGGAACACTCACCGGTGGCTTTCATTTTATTCCTCAGACATTAGCAGACACGTTTTGGCAAAGATTGCCTTTCTCAATGCTATTAATGCGTGTAACATCACGTGCTGGATTTTAAATGGTTCACAATCCTCCCATTCGCTACTCCATCCTCGATAGGAAAGATGGACTGTTCTTTCTCTTTTCCATGGACACAAGCCACCAACACAGCTTGTGTCTTAAAGTGCTAATGCATTTTATGTAACCTTGGTAGTTTTTTCCTCCTCAATGGATATGCCCAGCACAGCACCTCAAGTTTGTGTCAGGTTAGCTGTGGAAACACGAATGGGAGTCTTTTAAAATCCAATAAAAGCAACACCCCTCGCTGCCGCGCTGTTATCATGCCATACGCACATACCAGAAGGCAGTCTTGGTAGCTTGAGCCTTTCCATTTAGTAATGTCCCATCTAGGCGGGTATGCCATATCTCTGTGGCTTGTGGTGGTTCTGGCATTTATAATTGCAATCCAAATCCCAAATGCCACGAACACTGCCGAACTCCTTATAGCGGGTGCCTCTTGCTTGATACTCTTTTCTCCCAAGGAGATCAAGAACCTCTCCAACTGTATTTTTCTTTTTGTTGGTTAAGTAGTGAAGCGTAGTTTAAATTTGTGGTTGAAATATCTGCTCACGTTTGCAGGATCTAAAGAACATAAACTGCAGGTGTTTTGGTGTCAATGTCTGCAGTACTAGCATTAGATTCTAGTAGAAATTGATACAATTAATTCCATGCATATTCAGCACAGCTTAAAGTAAAAAGCCAAGAATGTGGTCCTAAATTTCTAAGCATACATTTTAATTCTCCATCTCTTATAAACAAATATTCATTTGTCTCTCGCTGATATGTCATAATATATAAGTTATATTCGAAATCCTCATCTTTGTCGTGCTCCTTTTCAACAAAATCCTGTGCTGTTATATTGGTAAACCCAGTTCCAGTTCACATAACATGTGCAGCAGCATAAGAAGTGACCGAAAGTTCATTTTTATACAGGAGTATGAATATGTAAGGAATGTCTTGATGAAAGTGTGGATCCTCTGAATATAATCTTGTTGCTTGGTACTCTGATGCCGATATTTGGACAGGACGATCACCATATCGTCCACCTTTCCCAGTGGGGAATAAACGTGGATAAAATCTGGCTTCTAGAGTTTTTTCCAGATGCTAATTGGCTCTCCTCTAACTTCCCTCATCTGATAAAGTTCTAAAGTATCACCCATCATTACTCTTATGTATAGTAGGTGAATATTATATAATAATATATTTCTTCAGCTTATTCCTGATTAATGGGTTCAAATTGTTCAGTTTAATTTTCTTTCTCAAACTATAAGTATGTAGGAGAGATGAAGCAAAGTCCAAATATTTATAGTGTATGTTGTTTTTTCTGAAGGTAATATAGCTTTCTGAGCTTTGTCTATGCTTATTAATTGTTGCTAGTTTGTTTTGTCTTTTGGAGGCACTCCATTGACTAAAACCAGTAAAGGTTCCTCTATTTGCTGTTGTATCCTAAGAGTGCTTACGTTTTTGGTGAAATCTAATGGAAGGAAATCAACTTTTCCTTTGAACACATACTAATCCATGTGGATGAAATCTTCCAGATTTTGGTTGCATTCTAACAAGAGTTTGAAAAGGATGTACAGTTTGAATTAAAATGCTTTCATATAAATTAAGTCACATTAGTTTGGATGGAATTAGATACATTGCCAAATTGATGTGAATCCAACGCAAAGGCATGAAGTTATGGTCTAGTTTTCCTAGACAGTGATTGCAGATTACCTGATATTTAGAAACATCATATTTTTCTTCCATAAATAAAAAAAAGAGTTACATTCCTCAGGATATTTTTTACATTTTCTGTTTTCTCAAGGAGATCAATCATTTTAACTTGATTCTTATAATGTTCATCTGCAACAAATGTGAATCTGATTTGGTATTTACAAAATGTTGTCTTGGAATTCCAGAGGAACTACGTCATAGTTTGTGAAGTCCATTAAAGCATTTTCTGCTTCAACCTGAGTGAAAACAACATTGGGGCACATATTGGTGTCAGAAAGTGTCAGAAAGTGTATTAAAGTATTTAGATTGTATATAGTCGGCAATACTGTGCTGCATTTGAGTGCGGTAGAGCATAGTTTAATTGTTCTAACTGCAATGATGGTGTTTTAACAAAGAATAGTGTCCACACAATTTGTCTTACTGTAAAACAGGGTTCGCTAAAGTCCGTACTGGAGGGCCGGATCAATGCCATATTTTTAAGATAACTCAATTTATTTAAATAAGGATATACAAAAAATCTGGCATGGATCTGTCCCTCCAGGACCGACTTTGGAGAACCCTTAATAGAATGATGTGTGGAGAGCATCTTAATATGATAGAATGTGGTGTCACATGTGATTTCTGAGGCAAGATAAGGAATGTCCTCACAGGTTAGTAATCTTCCGAAATTGGCAGAAGTCTATTTTTTGCAGTGTTTCAATTTTTTGATGTTATGATGATTTTTACATGTCATCAGAAATGTTCTTAGATTCTGAATGGATGTATCTTGAATTTTGCAAATAAAAGTGCAATTCCATTCATATATGGCTTTTTTTGTTTTTTTCTCATGCAAATTGTTATTAGATAACAATTTCTCTTTTTTTTTTTTTTTTTGGTGCCTACTACATTCCAATGTAGAACTTCATAATACAGGCCTTCATTTGGACACAATTATTCTGTCAATTGTAACTCTCCTCGTGAAACAATGGTTCAGTGCTTGGATGGAATTAGATACATTGCCAAATTGATGTGAATCCAACGCAAAGGCATGAAGTTATGGTCTAGTTTTCCTAGACAGTGATTGCAGATTACCTGATATTCAGAAACATCATATTTTTCTTCCATAAATAAAAAAAAGAGTTACATTCCTCAGGATATTTTTTACATTTTCTGTTTTCTCAAGGAGATCAATCATTTTAACTTGATTCTTATAATGTGTTCATCTGCAACAAATGTGAATCTGATTTGGTATTTACAAAATGTTGTCTTGGAATTCCAGAGGAACTACGTCATAGTTTGTGAAGTCCATTAAAGCATTTTCTGCTTCAACCTGAGTGAAAACAACATTGGGGCACATATTGGTGTCAGAAAGTGTCAGAAAGTGTATTAAAGTATTTAGATTGTATGTAGTCGGCAATACTGTGCTGCATTTGAGTGCGGTAGAGCATAGTTTAATTGTTCTAACTGCAATGATGGTGTTTTAACAAAGAATAGTGTCCACACAATTTGTCTTACTGTAAAACAGGGTTCGCTAAAGTCCGTACTGGAGGGCCGGATCAATGCCATATTTTTAAGATAACTCAATTTATTTAAATAAGGATATACAAAAAATCTGGCATGGATCTGTCCCTCCAGGACCGACTTTGGAGAACCCTTAATAGAAAGATGTGTGGAGGGCATCTTAATATGATAGAATGTGGTGTCACATGTGATTTCTGAGGCAAGATAAGGAATGTCCTCACAGGTTAGTAATCTTCCGAAATTGGCAGAAGTCTATTTTTTGCAGTGTTTCAATTTTTTGATGTTATGATGATTTTTTACATGTCATCAGAAATGTTCTTAGATTCTGAATGGATGTATCTTGAATTTTGCAAATAAAAGTGCAATTCCATTCATATATGGCTTTTTTTGTTTTTTCCTCATACAAATTGTTATTAGATAACAATTTCTCTTTTTTTATTTTTTATTTTGGTGCCTACTACATTCCAATGTAGAACTTCATAATACAGGCCTTCATTTGTCACTGAAAGGACACAATTATTCTGTCAATTGTAACTCTCCTCGTGAAACAATGGTTCAGTGCTTAAGGTATGTTTCCAAGTGCCTTGGAAAATCTTACAGAAGTTGAGTCTGGTTAGTTTTGCTTTACGTAATTTATTATCTTATAAGTTAATTTATCAATTAAATAGTCCAGGGTATTGATGCAATTCATTATGAAAATAAAGTCTTTTTACAACAAATGCTTTGTTCGCAATATGTTGAACATATAGGGCCCGATTCACAAAGGTGAACTTACACTTTTGTGTAAGTTAACTACTTTTCGGTATTCAAAAAGGCAAACTTAGACCAAAAGTCTAAGTTTACTACTTTTCAGTATTCACAAAGGTAAACTTAGACCAAAAGTCTAACATTACTACTTTCAGTATTCACAAAGGTAAGTTACTACTAGTAAAGTAGGCTTTTGGTCCAAGTTTACCTTTGTGAATACGGAAAAGTAGTAAAGTTGGGTCATTGTTTGAATGGGGGAGTGACCCAGGTTGCAGGAAAAGCCACAATCCCTGTCACGTAGGCCATAAAAGTCACTAAATTAATCTGTGCTTACCCCCTGCTAGCTTGGCACAAAAAGGAGTCAGGCTTAGCTTAGTGGTAAAGTGTAAAGTATTTATGCAGCACACAAAGAGTAATAACGTGAAAACACAACACAAGAAAATTCTCACACCAATTTAGAAAAATTGAGAAGATTTCAATAAATTATTCAACACAAAGACAACAAAAATCCAAACAGTAGAACCAAAGCTATATACATTTTAAAATTTTAAGTAAAATGTAGCGCCAAAAAGATCATAGCACCAACCACGGACATCTAATTGTGCGAGATGGTACAAACTAAAAAAATATGGCTGACTGCGGTGGAGGGTGGTTTGGATACAAGGAGTGGATTGGACCCAGTCAATGCTTACCTTCCGACTTGGAAGAAATTCTGTAAAAAATGTTCTGGGACTCTAAAGTTTAACAAGGCAAGGCTGCAGGCAGTGTCTGGGAAGGAGACATTGTCACTGGGGAGCCGCTGAACAAAGTCGCAGTGAAAATCTTAACATTCAAACGTAGTCTCTTTTTTAGAAGTCGGAAATATTCAGCTATATGAAGCTGGAGGATGCAGCCAATGAGAATTCCAGGAGGCTGAATAACCCTTCACCAAGGAGCTGATGGAAAGGATTAGCTGCTGCAGAGAAGAATGTAGCAGGAGCTGCTGCAAAGTCAGGCCAACAGGAGATGCTCTTTGGATGGCTAGAAAAGCAAGACTCCACTCTACGACACTCCACTCTACGCTATTCCACTGTACACTACTCCACTTTGCGCTATTCCACTTTACGCCACTCCACTGTACTCCATTCTATGTTATTTCAATGTACACCACTCCACTGCACCCCAAGCTATGCTATTCCACTGTACGCCACTTCACTCTACCCTATTGCACTGTACGCAACTCAACTCATCGCCACTCCACTGTATGGTATTCCACTCTACCCACTCCACTGTCAGTTGCACCAATGTACGCTGTTCCACTGTCTGCCACTCCACTGTATGCGACCCCACTCTACACCACTCAAGTGTACACCACTCCACCCTACGCCACTCCATTCTATGCTATTCCGTTGGATGCCACTCAACTCTATGCCACTCCATTGTATGCTATTCCAGTCTACCCCACCCACTATATGCTACTTTACTGTATGCCACTCCACTGTCCATCTGTCTATGCTATTCCACTGTACTCCATTAAATTCCACTCCACTCCGCTCTACGCTATTACACTGTATGGAATAGCATACCTTGGAGTGCCGTAGAGTGTAGTGGTGTCCAATGGAGTGGTGTGCACTGAAGTGTTGAAGATTTGAGTAACGTACAGTGGAATGACATACAGTGGAATAGTGAACAGTGTAGTCTCGTAGAATGGAGTGGTATACAGTGGAATAGCGTACAGTGCAGTGGCATACAATGGAGTGGTGTAGAGTGGAATAGCATATAGTAGAGTGAGGTAGAGTGGAATGTCATATAGTGGAGTGGCATAGACTGGAGTTGCGTACAGTGTAGAGTGGAATGGTGGGGAGTTGTGTACAGTGGAGTGTTGCACACTGGAGTGGCATACAGTGGAGTGTATTGTACAGTGGAATAGCATACAGTGGAGTGTCATATAGTGGAGTGGGGTAGAGTGGAATACCATACAGTGGAGTGGCGTAGAGTTGAGTTGCGTACAGTGTAATGGGGTAGAGTGGAGTAGTGTAGAGTGGAGTAGCATACAGTGGAATAATGTAGCATGGAGTAGAGTGGAGTGGCTTACATTGGAATAGCACATATTGGAGTACAGTGGCATGGTGTACAGTGGAATAATGCTGAGTGAAGTTGCATAATGTGCAGTGGTGTACATTGGAATAGCATAAAGTGCAGTAGCGTACAGTGGAGGTGGGTAGAGTGGAATAGCATTTAGTGGAGATACGTAAAGTGCAGTGGTGTGCAGTGGTATACAGTGGAGTGATGTAGACTGGAGTGCCATACAGTGGAGTTGGGTAGAGTGGAATAGCATACAGTGGAGTGCCGTAGAGTGAAGTGGCATCCAATGGAGTAGCGTATAACAGAGTGGCACAGAGTGGAGTGGCTTCAGTGATGTAGAGTGGAGTAGCATACAGTGCAGTGGCATACAGTGGAATAGCATTGAGGTGAGTGGCGTACAGCGGAGTGCCATAGACTAGTGTGGCATACAATGAAGTTGGGTACAGAGGAATAGCATACAGTGGAGGGCTGTAGAGTGCAGTGGTGTCCAATGGAGTGGTGTAGAGTGGAGTGACATGCACTGAAGTGTCGTCGAGTTGAGTAGCGTACATTGAAGTGGCCTACAGTGGAACAGCTTCAGTGGATTCTCAGGGAGTCAATTGGTAGGCAGTGGAATAGCGTACAGTGTAGTGGCATACAGTGGAGTAGTTTAGAGAGGAAAAGTGTATATTGGAGTAATGTACAGCGAAGTGGCATATAGTGGAGTGGGGTAGAATGGAATATGATATAGTAGATGGGCATAGAGTGGAGTAGTGTACAGGGTAGTAGCGTTGCATAAAGGGGAGTGCCATCCAAAGGAATAGCATAGAAGGCAGTGGGGTTGAATGGAGTGGAGTAGACTGGAGTGGAGCAGAGTGGATTAGCATACAGTGGACTCACATACAGTGGAATAGTGTACAGTGGAGTCTCATACAGTGGATTGGCATACAGTGGGATTGTTTAGAGTGAAGTGGCATACAGTGGAGTGGTGTGAAGCGGAATATCATATAGAGGACCAGTATAGAGTGGAGTAGTGTAGGCTGGAGTGGCTTACAGTGGAGTGGGGTAGAGTGGAATACGATATAGCGGAGTGGCGTACAGTGGAGTGATGTAGACTGGAGTGGTGTACAGTGGAGTGGAGTAGAGTGGAATACCATACAGTGTAGTGGCATAGAGTGGAGTTAGGTACAGGGTAATAGTGTGTAGTAGAGTGGTTTAGAGTGGAGTGGCTTACAGTAAAGTGGTGTAGAGTGTAGTGGCATAGAGTAGAGTGCGGCACAGAGAAGTGGCATATAGTGGAGTGGCATGCAGGGTGAATAGCATATAGTGGAGTGGCGTAGAGTGGAGTGGAGTGGCATAGAGTGGAGTGGCGTAGAGTGGAGTAGTGTACACTGGAGTGGTGTACAGTGGAAGACCTCAGAGTGGAGTGGTGTGTAGTGGAGTGGCATAATTTAGCAGGAATGTAGATTATGGTGTGCATAGTAAAGCAAAACAGCGCATTGCATTGCGTTGCCCATGCGACACCATGCGTGACACAAGGGTAACGTAATTCAATAATGCAGTTAGACCTAAGTTATATATATATTTTTTGTTTTTATGGATATTTTGGGAGGCAATATATGTTTTTTCATTGTTTTGATGGTATTTCATTGGTTCAGTATGTCATCAATATTGAAGATATCTTTATTTTTGTTCTTGATAATATTTACAACAATATTTTATAGTCGATATTATAATATTTTATGTTCAATTTGTGGAAATTTGATATTAAGTTTCTTGATATTCTTTTCAAATATCATTTTGGATCTCTATATTTCTATATTCAACAATTCAATATTGTGTCATAGTGATTCTATGCAATAGTTTGTGAGGGAGTTGGTTAAAGGTATTTTCTCTGTTTTTGTGTAATGGATTTAAGACCTTCAGAACTGGTGTGAATGTGAATGTTTTTTTGTGTCTTATCCATGTCTTGGATGGTAATGGTGGGTTTTAATTTGGGAGGCTGTTAAGAGTGTTAAGAATCGGATAGTGCGGTGGTCAGTCCTGTCGTTGCTTGTATCCATTTGTTCTTTATGATTATGAGGAACCTTTTCTATACATATGATACTGAGTAAGTATGGTTGTTCAAGCTGGGTTGTTCTGTTATCATTGTATCTAGTGGCTCATTATTTGAGCCTGGTGTATAACCCATACATATATTTTGTTGATATTCCAGATAACCGTGATTTAGATGTGGAACGACATATAGGCTATTGATCCGGTTATTTATTGGCTTTCTTTTTGCGGAGACTGACCTACTCGAACTTTCAGTGGTGGGTATTTTATCGTGTCTATTTGCACTATTTTAGCCAGCATGGTCCTTTTGGCTTAATGGTTCGGTTACACATTTTCCTTAAGCAGTTTCTGATCAGTAACCTGAGACATTGCTTTTGAATATTTAAAGCTCCCCCTTCTCTTAATTATATAGCATGATCATCATATTATTGGTTTTTGCTTTTCTCACTTGTAATATCTCTTTATCTCTTTTTCTTTTTCTATTTCTTCTACCTCTTAGTATTTTTAGGTAGCTTGTTTTTTCGTGTAGTTTACATAAGTTTGGTGAAGAAGTATGGTTTTTTTATACGTTTTTTGATATGTTTTATATATAAGAAAATTTTGTAAAAATGTTGTTCGTTTGTATGGAGAATAATATTGTAAATAAGCAAAAAAAAGTCAGTCTGTCTTTGTCCTTTGTCGTTTTTCTTTGTTTTGCTTTCTGTATTGCACTTTTAATGTAGTTAAGTGGCTAAAAGATTAGCATTTTAAATGTTTGTATAGTATGGGATGTATTATATCTGTTCTTGGTTTTTGTCTATTGATGTGTATTTTTTGTTTGTTTAAATTAACAGCCCTGAAGAAGTCCTTTAAAAGGACGAAACGCGTTGGCTGTATCGTTGTGAAAATTGATGTTTATGACCACGTTTTAAAAAAACATTAGAAATTGGAATAAAAGGAAAATTTTGAAGAAATTTTGTGTTGCATATAGATTACACAATTGTCTTTTCTGTTTTTGAAATTGACGTGTGGTGCACCTGTGCTTATATTTTAAATTGTTATGTTCCTATGGGGACTTGCATTGTGACGGTGGGTGCGTTTCAGTGTGCACACAGACCCCAATAAGTATAGAGGGGCTAGAATAATAGAGGGATAGCAGTTCAGGTGCTGTGGATTTAAGGGTTCCACTGTCAGGCTTGTTTGTTTATGTATTTTGACCCCTTGTTTAGCACTGACCTGCCCTGTGAATTATAATTAAAATCATTGCCTTAAAAACATTTTTGACAATTTTAAAATAATGCCAGGCTTTAACGACAGACGACAGGAACTTGCTCTGGACTTATTTGCCTCCAGTTCCAAACCAGGATGCATGACTGGTAATGTCCTAAAAATAGAGGGCCTAAAAGTCAAATTCCAAAAGTTGGAAAAATTAAAAAAACATGAGATGTCCAGATGGTGGGACGGCACCACTCTGGAAAAATATATTGAAAATGAGAAAATTCCAAGAGGCCTTAGAATTTTAATTTTCCCCACTTTTGAGGACCTTGATAAGGAATCTCTTGAGGATTGGGAGGGAAATCTCCGCAATGCCTCATTTAATATGATGCGCATTTTAATCAAGAATGCGGAGAAAAAGGGTATCAAACTGCAACAAGAAATAGAGGAACTAGAAAAAGAAATTGCGATGTCTGAATTAAAGGAGGTAGTGAGGAAAAATTATGCTATTTTGGACGAGATTCTTGAGGACCATCAAATTTATTTGAGGGATAAAAAAGTCAAAAAAATCAAAAGAGATGACAAGGATTATAAGGATGCGAGAGTTTATACCTTCTCCCATAAATATGACAAATGTCAAAATCCCTGGAGAAGGTAAAAGACCACGTGAGGACACTCTAGAATTAACCTCTGCGAGTAGTATAACTTCTCTTTCCTCCGTGGCTAGTTCGGTTCCTACAGAAGAATCGACAGGTATAACTGAGACTGACAACAGGTCAAATTTTTTATTAGAAATGGAGAGACTCAGGTTGGGGGCAAGATCAATACCCAAAGATCAAAAACTAGAAGGGGGGGGGGAGATGGCAGGAGTACAAACAGAAACAACAAAAAAGCAAAACAAGAATCTGTTGGCAGGATGACCAGATCCAAAAAACGGAGAACCAGAGGGATTAGATGGGAATGGAGATAATGTTGCCCAGGAATTAATGATTGTTAATCTTTCTGAAAAAGTTTTGTCAGAAGATGATGTCTCTGTGTTAAGCAAAGGACTTGGTTTTTGCCCCAATCAGATGGGTAATGATGTTGACATTTTTGTGGAGTTGTTTAAATTCATAAGATTATTAAAATTGAAGGATCATTTCCTGCGCAATCCGTCCATTTGTATTAAACCTTTGGAGGAACGTGTCCCTCCCTCATACAGTGTAACTGATGTAAATGTTATTCAAATAATGATGTCTGTTGAGTATGAAACACCGATTGATGTAGATTTGGTTAGAAACGAATTGGAAATTGCTGAGGATGTGTCATTGGACAGTGGTTTAAAACCAAAATCAAAATATATCCCGATTGGTACACATCCTAACATAGATCTCTTCAGAGACAGGGTCACACAAGGCTTTTACAAGCTTTTGGAACATTCCACTCCCCTAATTTGAAAAATTACAATCTTACAGCAGGCGAGAACAAGGCACTTAAGGGACTAAAATCTGACCCCTTGATTGTTATTCGTGAAGCAGATAAAGGGGGGAATGTAGTGATTATGGAGAGGACAAGTTACATGAGGGAGATAGATCGCCAATTGGCGGATACATCTTGTTATATTAAGCTCCCAGGGAATCCTACTAAGACATTGGGCACACACATTAACATGAGACTTGTAGAATGGCGGGAGAGTGGTTTATTAAGTGAGGAGGAGTGTAGATACCTGACGGTTTCGGAACCCACGTTTCCATGTATTTATATTTTACTAAAAATACATAAGGGAGGCCCATTTCCACCAGGTCGTCCGATTATCTCCGGGGTAAATTCCCCCACGGAAAAACTCTCAGAGTATGTGGATCATTATATACAGCCCATGGTACAAAATTTGCCAGCTTACATTAAGGATACTAAAGATATCCTGGTTAAGTTTGAAGGTTTGGCTTGGTCGGAGAGCCTCATTTTTGTCACCTTGGACGTGACAAGCTTGTATACATGTATTAAAAAGAGTTTGGAGTAAAGGCGTTACAATTCTTCCTGGGACAAAGGACAGCAGATCATTACTCACATAATGAGGTTCTGCTGGAAATGACTGACATTATTTTGTCAAAAAATTATTTCCTCCATGATTCCCAATGGTTTCACCAGATTCAGGGCACGGCAATGGGCTCCAGGTTTTCTCCCGCTTATGCTGGGCTCTTTATGGGCTGGTATGAGCGGGAGCATGTCTGGGGTCGCCGTGCTGCTGGGTGGATGGAATATGTTATCTTCTGGGGCAGGTACATAGATGATGTTATTATGCTCTGGGATGGACCTGCCCCAGAACTCCTGGAGTATTATGCTTATTTAAATGATAACCCGTACAATGTTAGGTTTACTATTAATTACAGTATTAAATCAATTGACTTTCTTGATGTCACCTTCTTTGTGCAGGATAATTACATTCAGAGCTGCACCCATAGGAAAAGCACGGCATGTAATAGTACACTACATTTTCAAAGTGCCCATCCTCATCATGTGATTGATAATATCCCCTATGGGGAGATGATTAGGATGAGACGTAATTGCAGTATGGAGGAAACCTTCCTTTCTAACATCAGGAGACTGAGCAGCGCTTCCTGGCTAGAGGGTATCCACGCGAGACTTTGAATAAAGCACATAGGAGAATCATGAATGTCCCTAGGGCAAGCACATTGATATCAAACCCAGCAAAAAAGATCAAAAAGGTGCCGATCTCTTTTAACACCCAGTATAACAATTGCAGCAGCAGGGTATACAATGTGCTGCGGAAACACTGGCATCTGTTGACAGATATACCAAGCCTTCAAGGAACATTGGCCACTAAACCCAAGGTGACATATAGAAGGGGACAGAATCTACGGAATGTGTTATGTCCCAGTCATGTCACCACACCCAAACCCCAGACCTGGCTCTCATCATCTACTACGGGCTTTTACACGTGTAGTGAATGCAGTGTGTGTAGATTGGGGAGGAATAAGACCAAAACTTTTAGTTTTAACACCAAACGGAGATATAATATTAATCATCTGATTAATTGTAAATCGAAATACGTGACATATATACTGGGCTGCCCTTGTGATAAGATCTACGTGGGCAGTACCAAGACAGCATTAAAGATAAGAATTCAGGAGCACCTTCGTGCTCTTCGTAATGGGGACCTCAGATACCCGCTCACATACCACATGCAGGAGAATCATGGAGGCAATGATGACTTTTGGTTTATGGGAATTGACCACATCCCAGTCCACCCAAGGGAGGGGATAGGGAACTATCTCTGAGAAAAAATGAAGCTGGGTGGATTTGTAGACTTCGATGTATAGAACTGGGGCATAATAGTGACGATGAAATGCACTATTTTTTGTAGAAAAATCGTACTGGTTAGTAGTTATCTGATCACATGATGGAATGTCCTATTTTTATAGAAAAATCACATGCGATTATGTGTTATTAGCTATTTCGCATGGAGAAGTAAGAAGTGTGACAGGCTATGTTAATGAATTTACTTTGCCTGTATAAGAACTGTAGGCTTTCTGTACATTTCTGCCCCTCTTTCGAACAGACATGGGTTCCATCGATGTCTACTTTTGTGATGTTGCGAGCTTTCCTCTCTGAGGACCCCTGCTTACTTTGTTTATTTAGTTCTGTCCGTTTGGGTTTAGACATCAGTAAATTACCCATGATTAGTTTTTCTTTTCGTGGACTACTTTATACTGTATTTATGACTTTGTCTTTGTAATCCTTCATCTCACCTTTTTTATTCTTATTTCTATTTTTATTTTTATTTTATTTTTTCAGTTTCTTTTTACATTTTTCTCCAGTCATCTTATTGAATTTTTTGTTGGGACCCATGCCTCGATTTGGATAACTGGAGGTAATGGAGTGGAGCCTAGTTATATAGAGTTGTTATCTTTGCATCTTTTTAAAGTCTGGAGTCATACTGGGTTTGTTATCCTAATATGTTGACTTTTGTCCCACCCCATATTTTCTCATTTCTGGTATTTTCTACGTTCCAAACGATTCAGAAATAGGATCCAATTACGATTACGATTACGATTTCCTCTCAGAATAGCCTATTAGAAGATGGCCGCCATTAAAGCTTATCGGATAAACATAGCATATGCTGTATTGGTCGACATACATGTCTGCCCACTTTGGAAAGTATTGTGGAACACGCTTCATGCTCGAAAATATGTCTTTTACATTACGGCCGGTTGTGTCATAAATTGGGGAGAGTATATTCTGGGGGTGTGTTTATTTCTTTCTTTCGATTAGACCGTTTTTATGCCTTCTAATTGTTGTCGGGCATGTTTGCAATCTTTAGTTTATAAGGGGAACTTCAGGTTTGACTTATGTATAAGCCATACCGATCTCAGGACGTTTTTGCTATTCACGTCAGTGCTAGTTAAAGATGGCCGCCATGAGGTGCAGTCGCGTCAGAACGTCTGACGGACGCTCCTCCCTATGACACGCAGCTGCTTTCAATGTATGCCGTTTGCCGCGAGTATTTAAATCGGCTCTTGGAAGCTATTCACTTCCCGTCCACTTCGCCGTGACGCTTGGCCGTTGGAGACATGATGACAGCTTAATACCGGTAAGGCTATTCTGGGGGCACGCCGTATCGGCCCCTTCCCTCCCCGCGTTATAATGAATGAAAGCGTCTGTTTTCTTCTTTACTGAACTGCTAGCTTATTTAGATATACTATAGGGGATACGTTTTAGATTACCTTTTGGGACATTATTCAGTCTTTGTCTCGATGGGGAAACATGATGATGAGCACAGTGTGGTCATTTGTATGGACATTATTATCTCTGTGCAGGCACTGTGTTTTTACCGATTAGGGGATACGTTTTAGATTACTTTTTGGGACATTATTCAGTGATTATCTCTATGGGGGGAAACATGAGGATGCGCACAGTGGGGCTAGTTTTAAGGACATTATTATTTCTGTGCAGGCAATGTGTTTTTACCTATTAAAAGCTCGGGTAACCAGTATACTTGCTCATTATATTTCCTTTCGTTTTATTCATAGGCTGCTGGCATTGATTTTGAGCATATAGGATGCAATTGAATTGACACAGATTGGGTGTGCTTCTTACTTTGATGAGGATAATTAGAGGGTGTTTTATGTAAGTATTGGAGCCTGTTGCTTTGGTATATTGATAGTTGTTGACTTTAGCTATAATGAGATGATATACTGTAGATTTAAGCACAGCTATATGTTGGACTTACCCAAACATACTAGTGTTAGGCAGCATTTGCGCAACTTGCCGATAAAAGCTAGGGTCATGTTCAAAGCTCTGGTTACGGCCCATGCAGCGCTCTACGAGTATGGCCCGGCATATTTGAGGAACCGTTTTTCGTTTTATGTCCCTGGCAGACTCTTGCATTCCTCGAACATGTGCCTGGCTTCCACACCCAGAATTCGTCTGAAAAGAAAGGGGGGCAGTTGCCTGGCCTATTTGGCTGTAAAGTCTTGGAACTCTCTTCCCCCGGATCTCCATAGTCTTCAAAACCCTACTCAGTTTAGGAAAAAACTCAAAACTTTCCTATTCAATTAAGCTGGTTTTTCTTTTGCCACTACTTCTGTACTCTGTTTCTGCTTTCTTTTGGGCTCGCGCCGGGACACTCTTCCGAGTAGCCGCGCGCGTTATAAATCACTGCTAACATATATGAATATTTTTTCTTATTTTGTTATATTATGTTTTACTTGTAAAATCCCTTTGAACTTAAGGGAAAAGTTTAGAGCTGACATTTGATTGATTCAGACTCAAATCAACATAGTTAGTTCAAGTTGTTTCTACTCCTTATACATACTGCGTTACATTAAACCTCTCCTGCCATTGGAACAACACAAAACTGTAGATCAGGCATTAATCATGTCCACACTAGACTACTTTAATTCTTTATAGATTGAATTTCCTGCCACATTAATGAATAGACATCAACTTATTCAGAACATTGTCACCAGACTTCCTTTAGGTATCTCCTGTTGCAAATTAGTTTCTAAAGATTTGCGTGGTCTACATTGGCTTTCAGTGCACAGTAAAGTGAATTATAAAGCACTGCGTATCTGCTATAAGGCCTGTTCAGGTGAAGGGCCGTCAAGCATCAGGACTCACATTGCACCTTATGGTCCTTCCTGGACTCTCTGTTGTTCTCCAGGGTCCCTCCTCTTTGTTCCCAAAATGTAAAGTACAACAAAAAAAGAATTGGGCTTTCTTTTACCGCTCTGCTAAACTCTGGAATGATCTCTCAATTAATGTCAGGGCTTAATTGAACTATCTTGCCTACAGGGAAGAAATACAAAAATAACTAGGCATCCAATTCTTTCAGTCAGGCTTTTTCTCCTTTAGCACAAGAACACCCATGTATTAGTCACCCTTTATACATGTATAACTTATTCATTCACTCATTTACTTATTGTTTGTCCATAGGAAAGTCTATGCACTGAATGAGCTTGTGCCAGATACAGATTTAATTGTGTTTCTGATTTGTTGCTTCCGTTTGATGTTCCATGATAGGTTGAAGTCTAGTTAGTTAGTGTGGTATAGGTACATATAAGAGACATTTAACAGAGAAGTTCTTTGATTTGATTGTGAAGCTGGGGTTGATTCTAGGAGAATAGTAAATGATGTGGAATCACCAACACCCTGATTTATACTTGACCTGCAGTTCTGCCTGTTTTTTCCACATTAACATCTCATGCAGTCTTTCTGTCGTAGAATAATCACATGCCATACCACCAACTGAAGCGTAAACGACCTTTCAGTAGGACATTGTTGCAAAAACAGTTAATCAAACTCAAAACAACAATAACATAACATCAAAACATCATTGATCCGTCATCCCCTTCTTCACCCAGCAATTCTCACTTCTCACCAAGCTTTCACCCCAAAGCCCCATACCTTGCATCATTCTTTCCCCTTTCACTCGCTGACCTCCTTCCATTCCCCAATCACTCTCTCTCACTTCCCCTACCAAAACCTTCCTCCAATGAAACCTCTTTGTCCTGATCCAAGAATCCTGCACACTGTTTTCATTCACCTGTGCTTCCTTCATACCCCCCAAGGGGGGGATACCCCCGCATTTGCTTCTCCACCCAACCCAACTACCGCCTATCCCCCGCAACCTGTCCTATTATGGCACTCGCTGATCCAAACAGTCCCTCCACTGCCCTCAAGAATGTGTAGGGTGGGTGGTCTTCACTAAACCTTCCCCTCTAGCTGGTGGTGCACAGGAGCCAGGAAGAGGCTAAACCCGCCTCTCCTGGCTCCTTAAATTTTGACCCTAAACCCCACCCCCTCCCCTGTCCCTACCTATCCCCGTTCTGGCCTTTCCCATCCCACATAGTTTCCCAGGGGAAGACTAGGCTGCACCTTTCACTTCCCCTGGTTCCCTCCATTTCCACATGAGTGCATAATGTACGTAATAGTTGTAGAAAACTGCTTTGCTTCCTAAAGGTGCGGTTCTCTGGCAGAAGAGGCAGCCCTTCCTTGGTGCGGTAAACTGGCAGATGCATTATGTCACTGGTGCTGACAGTATGAAGCATGCGCTTGCTTATCCTCCTGCTTTTGATTTTTGGCGCTGCCACCAAAGGAAGGAGTGATGCTTTTCATCCTTGCTTTCCTGACGCATGCAGGCATCTTGATTTACTTCAGAACTTAAAGGTATATATTGTTGAACGCTATTTCACTGATAAAATTTGATGAAATCATAACGGTATCAAGATTGTTAACGTGTACCCATCATAATGAGCTTCCATGATAGCTTAAGCTCAAGGACTTCAATGTGTTTGTTAAAAGAAAGGTTCTTTCAATCATGGGTTCCATTCTCAAGCTAATAACTACGGTAATCCAACTTTTCCTTTATAAACCGCCAGCTAAGAGCAGGCAGTTTATAAACCCGTTTTCTAACATACGTGGAATACATTTCAACTTCCATAAATATGCAGAAGAGAAAAATGTGCAGAGAAACAGTGGTGTAAAGAACCACACTTTCCCCTCACATTTTTCCCACAATCTCAGCGTATTAAGGGCTCATTTCATCGCCTTTTAGCTGCCACTGCGGACATGGTAAGAATTTGAGAAAAAAATGCGAAGATCAAACACATTTTTTCCTCATATTTCACTCATTTATACAGCAACTCCAGCCAGTTTAAATGAGGCTGCAAGTGTTTTACAATTAGGTTTACATGAGAATGAAAGGAGAGCTGAAGTTGGGATGAGCTTGTTTTGAAACAGTTTCATATGCTTTTATGGTTGATAGTACACTACTTCCATTTTTGTGAAGTAGGTCCTTGTGGATAATGGTGTTGTCTTGGATTAGGATTTCAAGGATGGCCCTGATACTAGGAAGAATCAAGTGTCCATGATATATAACATGTTTAAAAGATCTCTGATTAGTAGATCCGCAAATCCACAAGTGTGTGGCATAGCGCATAATATATAAACTCAATAACCAACAGCACACTTTTGATTCAATCTGGAGCCCCTTTGATATGAACTAGGAATTCTTGTGACTGACAGCCCTTTTCAGGGCTACAGACCTACATTGTGGTAGGCTGGGAAATTGAGGAAATTCTGATTTACTGCTGCTGATGGCTAATGATTTTGTAATGACTCTGAGATATCCATTTTGAACTTCGCAATATATTTGTTTGCATACTATTAATCCTTGTTGGCTGCTTACCAAAATCCTCAAATTCTCACTTCCTTTTTCCCTGTTCCCTTCCCTATTCCATACATTTCTGCCCTCTCTTACTTTCTCCAACTTGCCCCAAGTAGAAACGTTTTCACTGCTAGAGAATTAGCATGAATGTGTATTTATTTTGTTACTTTACTACAGGAGAGCATAGTGGATTTGTTTCTTCTGACCTTTATAATTTGGTTTTATGTTTGAAAACGTTAATGAAGGTAGGTAGAAAACAAGTTTATTTAGACAATTGTCCATAAAACATTCTAAAAACTCATTGAGCAATTAAAATCAATAAAAGGGCCACATCTTAACTACCCAACACTCCTTCCCACAATAATTCATCATTAAAATTCTGTTTAACAGACCGTAAAATCGAGCAATTCCAACTGCCACATCTAAATAACGCATTTCCTATAACAGCTCCACAGCTTTCCTCCTATGGAGAGTATCATATTGAAAAACAAAGGTCCTAAAAACTTAATTTGATTTGCGAGATAAAAGATGCAGTCCATAAGTATATGCAGTATGGAACATTTAGCATTCAAGGGGCAGGGGCAGAGACCACTATTATCCTGAACCCTGGCCCAGTATGGGCGGGATGAATAGATTGGATTACATCCCACCCTGACCCTTAATAGTTCATTTCGCAACCCTGGATCTGGTAACTGTAGCAAGTAGGGAAAAAGAGTGTCCTGGCCCAGAGTAGAGATTGAGAGACTGATAGATGGTTTCTTGCTCAGGTAAAATAGGTCATTAGATTCAGACACCATGGCAACAGACTCTTTCAATGCATGCTTGCCTGGGAAGGGGGACAAAAGATGTAATTGTACCTATGTCTGAATATAGGTTCCTAAGACCAATAAATCTAGTTCTTACGTCCTTTGCCCACCTTCTTTCACTACCTTGAATCTCTTCCCAACACAATTTAGAGACTTTAGACACCTCGTGGGAGATTTACTAAATCTCCACGCAAAGCAGTGCAGTCTCCCGCAAGGCTGCGCTGCCGACAGGGAAGGAGCAAGAGAATGCCATATTTTCAAATATATGGCTCTCTCCTCCCCTTTCTCTTGCGCTGGCACTGATTACAGCTGCTGTGCGCCACGCACCACTTTAGCGCCATAGCGCTAGGGAGTGTGTGTGAGTCTAGCATAGGTTTTGTACAGGAAGGGTACCCTTCCTGTACAAAATACTGTGCCTAGACATGAGGGAAAGCTTTTCCCATTTTGTATGCGTGCTGCACAGTGCAGCACGCATGCAAAGTCAGAAAAGGAAGGAGAAAGGAAAGCATTTCTCCTTCCTTGCGCCTAGTTTAAAAGGGCGCAGTGTTCTCACGCTAAACCCAATCTACTGTATTTAGTAAATTGGGTTTAGCGTGAGAAACCTTGGGTGGATGCATGGGAACGCCCATGCACCACCCTTGGTACGCCCCCATGGCGCAAAGTAATAGCGCTGCTTCGCATTATTTTATGTTATTTCCTACGCTAAATAAGTTTATCGCTGGAAAGTAAATTAGGAAAAAAAGATTTTGTACCATTTGGTGTCACTTTTGTGATGCAAACACGGTGCAAAATCTTAGTAAATCTCCGCCCTCATATCCTCCGAGAGTGTATTAAAATATCTTAGGGCCCGAGTGAAGGCCATCAGGTTCCAGGAGACCAGCTTGCACTCTCTCCTTATGGCCTAAACCATAGTGCCTTGGGGGAGTGATAAAAGCCTTCTAATCATTGCCCCTTCTAATCTGTCCCATTCATGTGTCGAATCAAGGGAAAACAACCTCTCCTCTATACAGACCCAATGGAGGAATCTTCCCTTTGTAAGCCTTTAGTAGTGAAGTATGGGAAAGCCCCCCAAATCTACTATTAAATCTTGATAGACAACTGGCCTGCAATAGGGCCCTCTGCTTGATGCCATCCCAATGCGTGCTCCAGTTCAGGTTCCTCCTAAAGGTCAAACCCAAGTATTTATATTGGTCGACTTGCTCCACCTCCTGTGTGTCTAAATACCAGCTGAATTTCTTTACTTTTTTCCCAAAAACCTAAATCTTGGTCTTCTCCAGGTTAATGTAAAGCTGGTTCTGCTTACTATAAGTTGCTAGAGCATTTATTTTCCTCTGCAGACCAATTGGGGTACAATCCAGTAGTACCAGATCGTCTGCATAAAGCAGACAGTCAATGTGATGTTTCCTGACTTCAGGGGAAAAAGACTTAGATTGGGAAATAAAGGTGGGAAGGTCAGCTAAAAATAGACTAAAAAGCAGGGGTGCTAAAACGCACCCTTGCCGGATGCCATTCTCAATGGAGATTCTTTGAGATAATCGACCCGACTTGTCTAACTCCACCTGAGCCCAGTTACCAGAATGCAAGGATTGAAGTACACTAAGGAGGTTTAACAGAAGCTCCCAGGCAACAAGTTTCCCCTATAGGGTATCCCTATCCACAGAATCAAAGACTGTCCTGAAGTCTACAAAACAACAGCACAGCCTTTGATTTACCTCCAGGGCCTTCTGAATAATGGCCCATAATGCAAAACAATGATCTATAGTGGAATTACTCTCCTGAAAGCCCCCCCGTTCTATTGGTATTTTCTTGGTTTCAATAGCCCAGTCTTCAAGTTTGGATAAAATAATCTTAGAAAATATCTTTAGTGAGATATCAAGAAGGCTAATAAGCCTATAATGTTTGGGGTCTGTACCACTCCCTTTTTTTAAAATAGGCTTTACTATAGACCCTTTCCAAGAAAACAGATAAAGGCCGGACATAGCAATCCAATTAAACAAGGAGGAATAAACCATGGACCACCAAACACTATTCGTCTTAATTATTAGTGCTGGGATGTTGTCGCGGCCAGCGGCTCGGGAGAGCTTTACTCTCTCGATGACAGCTTTTACTTCCTTTATTAAAAACAAAGTAATGGGGAGTTTTCGTCCAAGAATTCTCTGGGGTCTATCTGAGCCAGAAGGTCCCCTATATAGGTCTGTCAAATAAGTAGCCCACTGCTCTTCTGGGATCATACAAACTAGAGTACCCCTATTTAGAGCATTAAACTCGTTGACTTTTGCCCAAAACTATTGCTGATCCTTGAAGAGGATAATCTCCTGCATCTCACCCCACTTACTGTGGTAGAAGGCGGCATTTTTTTGTCTGCACTACAGATTTTTATTGGAATTTAAGCTTAGTCAGTTCCTGGGAGGCTAGAGAGCCTGGATGGTGTTTGGCGCTCCTGGCTCTCCGTCTCACCAATTGCTTTAACTCTTGGCAGGCAGAATCAAACCAGCCTCCCCCTTGAGACGAGGATCTGCTCACACACCCTTCTCACTTATGTTTACTGTGATACAACCCAAAACTTGATGTACAACTTTATTGTAACACACAATAAAATCATCAACATAGATAGGGAGGATATCAATCTTCTCCTATAATTGAAAGGCAGCTAACTGTTGGAGATGAATAGAATCCAAGCGTGTTGAAAGCCTACGCGGATAGTACATTCCTAGAGGCAATACCCTCTCAGGGGACACTGGCTCGCACAGGTTGAGGACTGCTGTAGTTGCCCAGTGATCACTACCCTCATATTTTGCCACCTCAAAATTCTTAAAAAGGTTGAATTACCAAAACAACGTAAATATATATTCAATAGGGCCTGAAGACAGGCCCTGCCGGGTAGTTGCTGCTGCTGACAAATCATTTTTATATCGAACGTTTAAATAAATCAGACCATGATTCGCCAACCATTGACTCAGCACTTTAGCCTCATTTTTAATGACACCAGAAGGAAACTGCACTGGGGGAATATTATAGAAATTCCAGGACTTCCTCCAGCTGCACGTCCAACTGTACAGGGAAGAGACGAGCATTAACATCTCCAGACATTATTATGACGGGCTTCCGGATATTTAGCTAAAAGATGCTGGAAAGGAGATTCAAATAATTCCAGCCAGCCTTTCATTTGTCGATGATCTTCTTTATGAATGTAGACATTTATAAGTAGGAAGTATCTAAGAATGTTATTGCTCAAGCTCATTTCAACCACTGAAAACTGCAGGCCACTTGACAAATGTATAACCTCCAATGATCTCTCAATCACCTTGGTAGATACTAGTGTTAGGACACCTGCAGATGCTCTCCCCTTACCCCGGCTCCGGCCTTTACTATTCAGTGCCATAAAGCCTTCTACTGTCTGGTCCTCTCTCAGCCAGGACTACTGAAGGAATACCAACTGAAAGGGCTTCAAACTTTCTTCCAATTCACCACTGTTTCTCAAGCGTTTAAACCCATGGATATTCCAACTCAAGATTCTCAGGTTTGGAGAGGACCTCTCATTCTAGGGGGAGCTGGGCCTAGTATTCCATTCGCCATCCTCCAAAAAGTGCTGTAAGGGAGAGAACCTATTACCCTGACCCCATACTAATTCCTCAGGCTGCATGGGTGGTCTTTCATTTACTATAACCACTCTAAGGGCCAGATGTATGAAGATAGCATTTTGCGATTCCCTAATTGCGAATCACAAGGATTCGCAATTATGAAATCGCAAAATGAAATGTATGAAGGTGTATAGTACACCTTTTGCGAGTTCCTAGGGGTCGCAAATGACCTACCTCATGAATATTAATGAGGTAGGTTGCAATTTGCAACCCCCTAGGAATCGCAAAAATCACAGGGATGGTGGCCTGCTGGGTTCAGCAGACCACCATGTCTGTGACTGCTTTTAAATAAAGCAATCATTTTTTTGGGGAAAAGCAGCCGGAGATGCTTTACAAAAGAAAAATGAAAGTTTTCTTTTCACTTTTTAAGAGCAGGCAGTGGTCCGTGGGACCACTGCCTGCTCTTAAAAATGGTTTGCAAACATTCACAAGGGAAGGGGTCCTTGAGGACCCTTCCCATTCTGCAATGGGTTACCACCTACTTGAAGTAGGTGGTAAAATGCAAATGTTTTGCGACCGCAATTGCGGTCACAAAACATTCCTATGCGATTCGGTATTAGGGAGGGACGCCCTAAACACGCCCCTTCCTAATACCGAATCGCAAACCCATTTTGCAATTCGGTAACAGGTTACCGAATTGCAAAATTGGGTTTGCTACATCGGAAAAGCAATTTTTGCATTCGCAAATGAGCAAATTCTGTGAATCTGCCCGTTTGCTAACGCAAAAAGGCTTGATACATTTGGCCCTTAGATCTTTGGGTGGCTGGCTACTTTGCCCTATACAATATGGCCTTACGGGCGGTTTACAAGGTATAAACCGCTCTCATTGGGTGGCAGATAATCCGCTGTGTATATTTAAGATAGCAGGAGGAATAGGGCCCGACTGAGGGACTAATTGGGGGGGGGGCTCTTTTTTAAAGGGCAGAATGCTTGTAGTCCTCCCTTAGCTAGGTCCTCCTTTGCCTTAAGCACTAGCTGCGCAATACAGGATGAAATAAAAGAGACTCTAGAAACTTCTCTACCTTGTTCACCATGTTGAAACCAAACTGAAGTTAGGTCCAACAAAGATATCCCTGAAAGGGAGGGAATTTGATGAAATATATGGAGAATTTTTGAGCGGTTCAAAGGTCGAAGTTCTTTGCTTTTTCCCTTGTCGGGTAATATCCAACAATAGCTCTGAAGACACCTGCTGTGAGCTGGGGGAAGAGTCTAAAGCAAAAGGGAGTTTTTAATAAGATTTATTCAGAATCTGAGACTTAGACACCTTGCTACGCGCTAATGTTGGGCCTTGATTATATAAGGTGGGGCGAACAATCAGGGCTGGAAGAATGGGATCTGGGCTAATTTTAAAACGAGGTTTTACATTTGGTTTTGCCTTATTATATGAGAACACATCTACAAATCTACCACCAGGGGGCCTTGAGTATTGACCTTGGGGGCAAGCACTGTTACTGGCTTTTCCCTTCGTACCCGGGGCCTTCTTTTTGCCTGCACCTGGGGCATGAGACCCAAACAATCTATTCCGAGTACTTGCCCTCTGTGTACAGCAAGACCTTGAGGTAAATTTAAAAGGATTTAAACAATTATGATTTTTCCTCAGAAGCATAGGGCATTTCGAAATATAAACAGATCCTTCCAAATTTAATTGACCTGCAATTTCCACTGAAATAACACTGTGGACCCCCCGAGGCTCTGCGACTGTTACTGCAGCGGGTGGCTGGGTGATCATGGTTTCGTCTACATTATTTTTAAAATGCTGAAGTTCAGGTGGAATGTCTTTCAGCAATTTTGATTGGTCCACCTGATTTGTCCTTATCGACACCAGCGCTTCCAAGATGCCATGTAAAGTGGTTTGCAGAAGCAGCATTACATCCAACAAAAATGACGAGGTGGTAGACTGAATTGTTATGGGCCTTCCCTGGGATCCAAAGGTTGAGTTTGGTTCCCCAACCAAGGGGGCCTTATAGGGTGATAAAATAGGTAGATTCAGATGGTCTTCGCGACAATTCCACTGTGAATGTTCAGGATCATTGGAGCGGGGAGATGATAAGGAGATATCTAAACAGAGTGAAGAAGACAGTCTTGGGCTCCTGCTTGTAGTCACACTTGTAGCCTGTGAAGAAGACACCGAAAGGTTGGCTATTTGTACTTCATCCATTGCTGAGCACAGTACGTCTGTTGCTAAATCTGATGCACTTGTTGGCTCATGGGGTATTTTAATCCCCACCTTCGAAGACAAATGGGCTCCATTATTAAAATGTTTGAGAACGAAGTTCTTTATTGAGGTAACAAGAGGTGAGCGTGGAGCTTCCCCATTTGATAGAGCACTTTGATCAGGTTCAACCGACACCTTCTTCCCTCCTGTTTGCCTCCTTTTGCAAACTCTCCCCTGAGATCTACCCTTTGGAGCACTGAGAAGGGCTCTCTTACAGCGAAGCACTGGAGGTGATGTACGAGAGGAGGTATTCATTACTGAACCAACGGACAATAGATGAAATTATCATCAGAGAAAACAAAGATTGCACTTATCTCCTTCTTGGACATGCCCCCAATTGCCACCGCCTCATCCACTTATTTCAAAGTCTCTTTACACTCCTTCAAATACCGTTTTAGACCCCCTTCCTATTCACGGGGGTAAGGGCTTAGTTATCTTCATCCACAACATGGGTATGAAGACCAAGAAATAGATGACCGGGTCTGGAAGGGAAATTACAACTCTGGTCCCAGGGCACCTTGGGCTCCCTGAGCCTTCCTAGGATCTAATTGGTAAGTAGGTCGGCAGCTGGCCAGCTAAAGCCTAGAAGCCACCTCTCCCCCCGTCGAACCGCCAAACCGAAAAGGGGATAAGACGCAGTGGGGAGAGAAGCCCCTGGAGGCTGACCAACAACAGCTGCCCCAACCACGTGTCACCTGGCCTGGCACGTTAAGCTCTGCGTGTATCTTCGGGCTGCGCGGGATTAGGACGAAAAACTCCTCATTGTCCCAATCGCGGTCCCAGTCCAGAACCACCAGCCGCACCATACATTCACTCGGAGCGCCACTCGGAACGCCACCAGGCCGGGCAAAAAGTCTCCGCCAGCTGGGTCACCGTCCAAATGCCTGCGCAGCCGCACTGCAGGACACGGATATCGGGAGAACCTGGCCCGGAAGCAGAAGCAAAAGCAGCAGAGTCACGGTCCAGATGGGCAGAGCGACAGCAGGCAAGAAGGAGGTGTTAATGAAGAATTGTTACACAAAAAATGAATAAAGAAGAAAAGTTGCTAAGACTTCTCCTATACCGCTGCAACTTTCTGAAACACTTTTAGAAAAATCCTATGAATGAGAAGGGACAGACACATTAGATGAGAGAGCCAATTCATTCTGGTGCATGTAGACAATGACTTCAGGTATGTTCACAATTATTATTTCTGGTGTCAAACTGACCTAATGGTCACCAGGGTTTGGACTGGTGTCATAAGGAGAACTATATTTGATGTTTACAAGAATCCCAAGTTGGATGAGTGTTTAGTGCCTTAAACTTTCTTCACCTTTTAACCTCATTCCAATGGTTTTGTTACAATATTCAATAAGGCATCCGTATGGCACCGTCTGTAAGTACCCATGAAGAAAAAGTCAGATAACATTCTTTCATACTATGTTTTATCTCTAAGGACACACCACAGAAGGCTACCTAGAATCTAGAAACATGCCAGAAAATTATCAAACAGTGGTCCAATCAGAAAGTTATGCTAACAAAGTAAACATCTGGCTAACAGCATGTGAAGTCCAGCGCTCACAAAGACAAGTGTACTAGACTACCCATAGTCCTGAATATGATTATTGAAGCAGTTTTCTGACCTGTACTCTCTGTCATCAAGACTGATAAGTTGGTGACTTTGGCAAAAAATAACTGTAAAGAATTGGTCTACTGGATGTGAGATGAAGTTAGAGACAGCATCAATGGCAAAGTACCCTAGATAATAGTTCTAGGAGCCATTCAGCCCTATAATAGTGTAATGGTTCACAGTCCTGAGGCTGGCACCACCAAACAGAGGTTCTCTGTGCACTTTTTCCCTTCAATGTTAAGGATGCTGAGGTAAGGTATAATCTTCTGCAATATGATCTGAGTGCTAGGAATTTGGCTTCAGTTTCGCAGCATCTGCCTGGGAGATAAGCACTGCTGTGAGCACCGCTGGTGTTCCAAAATTCTCTCAAACCCTTGGCTAGCAATGCAGTTGCTTGAGCTACTGAGGCCACACATTGATACCTTCCACCCGGATGTTGTCATTACCTGACTGGACCTAGGACCACCAGAAATATTCAATGCCAGCAGCAATAAAGATATGCCCATATTTGGAGCTGTAGCTCAGCTCTTGGTTGCTCCACATAGGTGGCAAAGGCAGCCTTGAAATGATGCACTGTTGGAAGCATTATTACTCAGCGATTGTGGAAGGACCATGATCCTTAAGCAGGTATCCCTACCACTAGACATCAGGATTAAAATTGGTTAAACAACAACCTGTTACATGGTTTGTTTGGCCCCAACAATAGCCCTACTGTCAGCTCTTCATCTCTCCATCTCTCCTTGGGTCAGAGCATACAAATATTTCCACAGGAACATATCTGCTTTTGGCAGCTCTTGGCACACCAAGGACCATGGATGTTTTACATATACTAGAAGAAACGGAATGGGGGCCAGAACGCATTTGGCACCCTATGAGAATTAGAAAGTGCTTGGGTCATGTGTGTCTGCAAAGGCGAGATTAATACACTTATTAAACCCCTATTGAGAACTCTTCTCTTCAAAACCAGAACAGAAATGATAAATGATGGACAACTTCCTGTGTAACTGGAGATGATTGTGCAACACTGGAGGACTGCCTCCAAAACCATCTGGAATTTATGCTCCAAGACTTGTTTCAGAGAAAAGTGGAGCCAATCTCCTGCAGACCCATTGTTTTACTGGCGGTCAAGTTTCTGCAAGAGAAGCCCTTTCATCCCTCTGGAACTTCCCTTGCCTAGCTTTGTGTACAGAGGGTCCGATAACACAGGGAGCTGTTGCCTGCCTAGCGGAATTACAGTTGGCAAGTGAGTTCTTCAAACTGGTGACCTGGAGTCAGTAGATCCAGAATTGTAGAGTAGTACAGCTACAGAAACTGCTGTTGAAGTATGGGATTTTGAAATCTTTTACACTGAAAGAATGGCAGCAACCTGTGGGCACTGTCTTAAAACGATGCAACCATGGTAGGCCGAACAATACTACTTCCTCATTGTGAGACTTTTGAGGGCTAAGTCGAGTCACAGCAGTACCACCTGAGAAGTAAATACGAGCTACTCAGACTTTTTGGGACCGAATTTAAGGTTTCTCCAGGAATACCTAGTCCACATATCTGACTGCATAAAGCTCTCAAAGATTTTCAGGCTTACTCCATGAAAAGTGCTACATATAAATGTAAACTCTCTAACAAGGCCAAACCACAAAGTTCAGACTAACTGCAGGTTATTAATTAAAAAGGAGCCTTAGCAGAGGCATTTTAAGACATTGGTAATTGTCCAAGGCCCCACCTTCTCTAACTTACTTTTGTCTATTTCTCCATCTCAGCATTTGACATATAGTTCAATATTGTTTGAAATCAACGGGCTTCCACGAGCATAAAATGGGCCATTAAATTAAAAGTTGTTCTGAACAAGGGCCCCAAAATATCTCTTGCCCGGGCCCCCCAAAAACCTTAAGATGACACTGAGCCACAGGTCTCTTTTAACAGACGGACTTGAATTGAAATCAAATTCCCATTGGTTTCTGATGCTCGGTGCTGTGCTCTAACTTTGGCTTCCAACATTGAATTGCCTTAATGTTCATGTAATTTTACTTCTTAACTTTTTATGTGCTTATTTCTATTGTTTGAACCTTTGGGTTCCTTATTTCATTAAATGTAATATTGATTGGGTTAGTTTGTTACATACAACTTCTCACACATTTACTTTGAAAACTATCTTCTCAGGTTGCTCCTACCAGGGTTACCTTAACTGAAAGTTGTTAACTGTTTGAGGGCTTTGTGTTTCAGCAGTGTAGGTGCTCAGCAACAGCTCAGATCTAGATTTTGGCCTCTCTCTCCCTCATACTTGTATATATGCCAATTCACAATAAGGAGAATGGTGAAGACAACAAAAGTATACTCTACCAAGTGAGTAATCCTCAGTCCACGAGCTTATGTGGTTGAATTCCCCACCATATGTTAATTGTAATTTTGGTCCTTATAAACTGGTTTGTATGAGGAATAGTTTCCACATTTGCTAAATATTTGTAACAATTTCGCCTTAGCAAAATCATGGTCTTCATAACTTATCATCTGTACTAAAGTATGTAGTTATTTATATATCAATAATCTATTTATTTTTTGATTATTTCTTCATTCATTTCTTGGTACACTTTCAGAAATGGGAATCAAAATGCAAAAAGACAACAACATTATAGTTTGGAAATACACGATTGCCAAGAAAGACTTGCTATACCTCGCCTTTATGGATCTCAGCAGCGCATTTAACAAAGTCAACCAATTCAAACTATAGTCTATTCTTTCGCAGATTGGCATCTGTAGACTTTTTATGTGCACTGCACTATGAGGTTTCAGCAAACGTGAGGTATGGCAAAGATGGGGAATGCACTTCTCTCTTCCCTCTGAAGCGAGGTGTCCATCAAGGGTGGGTTCTGTCACCGATCCTATTCCTCCAGTACATCAACGATTTGAACCCCTTCCTTATTAGCAACTGTAACGACCTAGCTAGAATAAAATGAAACCCAGTGCCAGCCTTATTATATGCCGATGATGCAGTCCTGCTCTCCTGCACTCCTAATGGGCTATGGGCCCTGGTTGACAACAATGTATCCTTTATGGATAACCTGGACCTAGACACTAACATTGCCAAGTCACATTTTATGGTATATGGGTCACGGCGTAGTAAGGTCAGACCTATTTCCATCAAGGGAGATAATATAACAAGGGTGAGAGAATTTGATACTATTAACAGCTTTTTGCTTTGTCTGTCCGATAGCTGCTCACACATCAACCGGGCGGTTGGGGCTCTGTTTAATGTATCTACCAAAGGGGGAAGCAAAACCATAATAGTAATACCCTTTTTGGAAATTTACAAATTAAAGTGCTTACCTGTTCTCACTTATGGTGCTGGCATATGGGAGTTTGGAGATTGCAGTAGCCTTCAGAGGGAAGAAAATCACTTTTGTAGGTGACTACTTGGACTGGTCCGGGAAGCTCACAGTACTTTATTCATGAAGAATTGGATTTGACCCACATGACTGATGTAGTGAGGCTTGCCCTACTTATTCTCTGGGCCTCCATCTGGTGTAACCTTGTGGTCTCTTTTAATCAGGAAATCATTGAGGACTGCCTGTCCTGTGATCATGGCTTACAAATCCCTTGGTTGAATTATATATGGAAAACAGCAGAATCTATTGGAATACCAGAGTTATTTTCAAAACCACATAATATTTCAATGGGGGACATAGGCCATATTAAAGACTTGTTTATGTGCAAGGCAGTGTGTGACAGGGAGGGCAGAGAGGCCATGAAGCCCAGTGTGAGAGACCTGATCAGCTTACAAACAGTCAAAGGTGCTGAGCCATATCTCCGGTATGTTGACAATACAAGGGAAAGGGCATTGCTAATGAAAGTTCGCCTAGGTATAATTAGATGCTACCTAAGTGTCCCTGTTGGCCAATTTGACCCTAAGTCGATTTTGCGCTGTCCTTGTGATGAATCGTCCCCCCAAACTCTGGATCATTTTTTTTGTCAATTTTATAAAGAAGCCAGGAGAAAATGTTTATTACCAAAGTTAAAGATCCTTGGTTTTAATCAGTACAGGCCCACTCCTTATTGTCTTCCCTTGCTCCCTAATCACGATGTGTGCTATTCCATGGGAGTCTTTTCGAAAAATGCACTTTATTGGCGTGAGTCCATTGCCCTCTAGTTACAAAACGCTGACACTTCTCTGTTCCGTTGTGCAGCTTATTAAATTCTATTTGTTTGCTATCGACTGTTGTGTCACCCTAATGAGAAGGGAATGCATTCTATGGGGAGTTACTGTGTTGTATGATTTTTAAATATTGTGCATTATTTTCTATTCTGTTTTTTTAAAAGTATTTTATATGAAATTGCTGTTGACATTGTTGATGCAACTGTTTTTAAGTTTCTTTTTAGATCTGCCTGTTCTTAAATGATTAGATATTTATAATCGAATAAAGATACTTGATGATGATACTGATGATGATGAACAACATTTTAGAACAAATTTAAAAGAATGTAGAATCCAAACATAAACATATGTGTGAAATCCCCTCTGGTAATTCTGAATTAACATTATGCATTCATTTATGAAATTGAGAATATTGATAAAGAAATAACCACTTTGAACATACTGCATCCATATCTCTATTTAAGTGTGCCCTGAAATGGATCACCATTACGTCTGAGTGAAATTTCAATTATGCCTGCAAAATTTATGAATTTTTTAAATTTAGTATTGTGCCTCTTATGTGAAATTCCCAAAATGACATTATGATAAAACTTAACATAATTTCATGCCATTTGCATACAAAATAATCTGGAAGGATGCAATTTGCGGTTATAATTTACTGCAAACACATGGGAATAACAGAACTCGAGTGGCTGTTTGTTTTTAGTGCTTTTGTGTTTTTGCACTTTTGTAGCACAAAATGCATCCTCGTGTCAAAAATTAACAAGAGGATGCATTTTGCACTAAAATATAGCACTAAATGACAGATTTGCAGTTCATCTCATTACGCGTGGTTTAGCATATTTTTGCTGATATGTCATATAATCATGCAAAAGCAAATTAAGCAAATTTGGTACACCACTAATCATTATAAGTGCAGTATCATTGTCAAACTACAGGTACTTTAATTATGACAGTATGCAATCACTGTTACCAACCAGAAAAATCACAAAACTACCTTTACAAAGATAAACATATCGAGGAAGAATATATATATATAGGCTCAAAATCAATGGTTTAAACAAATCATTTACCTCAAAACTAAATTAGCTAGAAAGTGATTCTTCAGATTTTATTATTCATTGAAGTTGGACGAAGCAAGTTGATTGACAAAGTACTTTATGAGGTTTCTTTAAAAAAGGAGCTGAATAAGCAATTTCAAGTGCCATGCCAAAGTCATTGACCATAAATAACATTGCCAATTTTGCTGATGCTTTTAAAATTCAATAAATGATGCTGAAGGTGACCTGGGAGTTGAAACAATATATTTTAGCATAAGCAAGGGGATGGAGAATTACTATTTTATGTAAAAATAAAGGCTCCTTCAAGCCAAAATCCTCCTTTTACTATGGCGGAGTTTTATCGATAGCTGGGCTAAATTGTCTAAACATTGCAGTGGTGATAAAATGCAGCAAATATTATGTTGCACCATTTTTGCTGTTTGCACAATGTGTAAAGGAACACACACATTTTGATTCCTCAATAAATAATTTTTTTGCAAAAAGGAGCTATCAGATTGTAATTTTGAATTAACATTATGCATTATTGTAAAACTGTTGTAACACCTACATGACGCATATTTTACTAATACATCACTTTACTTCTGCAATACATTTTCTACAAATAATGCTCTGATCAATTAATAGCTTTTCTTTAAATAAAAATAAAGTAAACACGTTTTGTAGTATTTATGCCGGCTATGTCACGAACCGATTACTTGGGAATCCTCATTGAACCAATTACCCATTGCTTCACCAATCTCTCCTTCATGAATCAAAAACATCTCCAAACCCTCTCTACCTTTGCTTGCTTCAATGTCTGAATTTCCAACCATTATCCTTCACTGTGCTACCCCTCTGAGAAGTGGATATGCCCGCACTTCACTCACCAGCCTCCTAAACTACCGCCAACTAGGAAAACCCTGAAAGGTGTTTTCTTGCCCCTCTCAACTAAATCCCTGCGACACTTCACTCACCTCAGCCCATAACTTCTCGTGCCACCGCCGCATGATTGTGTGCCCCTCTCTATATACTTCTAGGAACAAACTCAGTCTACACAACACATGTTCCTGCCTATTCCTGCTTCAGGAGAATCAATTCGTCTTTCATCTGCTTCAGCATGTCAGGCCTCACTGCTGTACTAAATTGTTCTCTCCCAAATTAAGTATCAATAAGTCAGAGTATCTTCCTCCCAGAAAAACCCTGCTAGGAACGGAAATAACCCCCCTCCCCCCTTATGCTGCTTTTTCTCCACCACATCACCTCATGTCTGTTGCTAGGCAGCTGAGAGAGCAGCCATAGGCCTTTGTGTATTTTGCGGCCGATCTCACCGCAGAATGTTCCACTATCCAAGTTACCATTTTATTCATCAATGGACTCTTAACAGAACCTGCAAAAATAAATCACAAAGAACAATGCATTCAAATTCAGATTTATTGCTGAATGTAATCATGAAAACAATATGATTTCTAGCTATTATGATATCCTCTTTGTGGAAACCCAGCCTTACTGCGTCAAAGCAACCCCAATCCTGAACGAATGCATACCAGAATTTTCTATTCTAAAGCCCATTAAAGATAATGCCTTCTGTACAACTCAGAGCAAGTAGAATGCTATCTTCCTGGACCCCTCAGCGTGACAGAAACACAGCCACAACTGGGCACACTCTTCTCTCTGTTCAACAACACCAACCAAGCGTTAGTCACGGTGCTGCCCGAGCATTTCACTTTATTTTAATTACTGTCACGCTCATGTGCTAACTTGATTTTCAACTGCGCCCCTTTCTTTGGGGCATATTCTCAAGAACGTGTGATAACCATCGCAAAAGTTACTTAACGCAACCTCCAACATCGCAGTCTATAACGGGAAATTTACGCCTTGTTAACCAAGTATTCACAACACGGCTGTACCATGCGATAGTCCCCAGATAACGCGTCAAATGGCCGCATAAAAATAAACGCCACGCCGCAGAAATGCGAAACACGAGCGCAAAAAAAGCTGCGATGAGGCCAATCGCGATACAAAAAGCAGCGAAAACCAGCGGCAGGCCTGCAAATCCCAAGCGTCTGGCGGGAAAATGCACTATGAAAGCAACAAAAACAACACACCAGAAACAATCCAAAGTGCGTAGCAACATGGATGCACCCTGACCGACGCTAGAGGCCAACGCGAACCCCACAAGCCCCACAGACCACCAGCAAGGACCAACCGGGTCGGGGAAGGCCAAGGAGAAGAGGGAGAGGAAGACGGGGTGCAGTCCGTAGGAAAACAAGACCAGCGTCACGGATGTGACAGAACACTACCAGCAACTGACCCACAATCAGACTACCTTGAATGCAGCCGGAGTGTCGAGGAGGCCAATGGAGGAGGCCAAAGGCGCTGGCATGACGTGAAAACCTAAACCAGGCCCCAAGCCGCTGCCAATAGGAAGGCGACAGGAGGTGAGAGTCCTGCGCCACAGGAGGAGCCGGAGGAAACGGAGGCCAGTCATCAGTGTGGAGACGGTGCAAGGAGGTGGGAGTACGGACACAGCTCGAGAGGACCTGACACAACAACAAAAGGGTGAGTAACCAACAGGGACTGGGGGGACGGGGGGAGATGGGCACAATGGCACACATGCACAACGATGTGTAGCACACTGCACACCCACAATTACCCAGGGTCATGTCCCCCATCCCTGTGGCACACTGCAGCACACACACATGGCAATCACAGCACATCCCATGACAATGTGGCACAAGGTGCAACACCGACACTGCAGAACAGGAGACACAACTGGGTCCGCCCATGCGCAGAAACAGGCCAATCACATCTGACAGAGCAGGGAACTGTGAGATTCATATGTACGGGTACAACCTCACATCAGTCATGTAGTCCAAATGTCCACTGTCCCCCCTCAAATTGCCAGCACCGCCCAAACAGTCACAATGTACATTGTCACACAGTCTGCATGTCTACAAGAACAATGCGCCAACATAAATGTCAACACAATGTCAACATGCATCTCCCCTTCACATTGCAGAGGGACAAACAACACCTCCAGCAGGTCAGACCAGACAACCTATCAGTGATGCAGGAGACGACCAACACACCTTCGACACCGACGCCCTACAACAGCCCATGGACATCCCACGCAACCCACCACCAGGACCAGGGCAGACAAGCTACTCAGAGGAGAACCCAGCCCCTGCAACATACCACACAGCATGAAGCACCCGCAAGCACGGCTGGCTCACAACACTTCACCTACCCACACATGGCACCCCAATGCCAGGTGTCAGAACGCCAAAAGGAGGTGGCAGAACAGGTGCGTGTGTGGTCCGAACCCATGGAAGGCGAACTAGATCACATACGTGGGTGTTAATTACCCTTCAGGGACCACCTACACCCCACATAGGAGACCCACACTGCCATAGAGACACATGCAGATGTACATTCCCAGTACAGGACCACGCCCAGGGGCACGCACATATCAGTCACACACCCACGTTGGCTCTGCGTACGACGGCACAGTCCACTCCCCTTACGAATTGAGTGGGTGACGACAAAGCCACATGTCCAAGCTCTAACCCGCTGCCTGCGGAGACATGTCTGTGTCTGCTGTACACAGCACAATGTAATGTCGTAGGGCCCAGGGCCCTGATGCATACAACAAGACCACAGGGACACACGCAGATATTATGTTGAACTGGCTACGGGCATGTGCGCCCGGGCCCTTTATTGGCAGGGCCACATGTACAGTGACGCCTGTGCTGGATGTGTGTAGGGTGAGTATAAGCCAGTCCGCACGGAGTGCTTGGTGCTGGCAACAACTTGAACAGTGGACACCAGTGCAATGGAAACAGAAAACACCTGCATTACAGAGTCAACCGCTGAACAACATGGAGGGAGCCGGAGCAAGTACAGAGGTCACCCAACATACAAACAGAAGTGTCCGTGAGTTGCAGTGCACTGAGGTTGGGGCACTAGAGCTGAGTGCGCTCATGTGATGAAAATGACTAGGATTCTATCCATTCGGGATATTCCTGATGCAGATGCAGTGGGGTGTGTTAGACCTGCATCAACTTCCCCATCAACGTCCCAGGTCCCCCACACTGCCTGAGGTGACATTGCTGCGCAACCTCTCCACAGCACAAAACTCAATCATTAACGGTGCATGGGTTGCGGTGCACTGAGTCAGTGGCACCTGGAGTGCTGAGCAGGGAATCAGACAGATGATGGCATCCACGACAGGTCTGAGCAACTCCGTTAGTCTGCCAGTACCACTGTTTCGACTCTGGCAGATGGTGGTTGGAGTTGGCCCTGGCGTGGTGGCGTGTGCCTCCTGCGGTGATGCGACGTCCGGGCCGGTCAGGACTGGATTTGATGTGTGAGCCCTGGTGGGCCGCAGTTGAGGCCGGAGGCAGCGGACAGCGCAGGGCCACATGCACATGGTGTCGATGACCCCAAGACCACCGTCACAGAGGTCATCCAATATTCATTCAGACAGGGTCCCTGACCTGAGCTGCACAGAGTTGGTGGCCCCGGATGCACAGCGGCAGGCACAGGCACACCGCCACGGAACGGTGACTTGCGGTCCACTGAGGTAGGGCCACGCAGACTGAGCGGGTCCTCATCCATGTCGAAGGTGAATGTGGCGGAGGGTTGCGGGGGACAGTGGAAGGTGTCCTCCAGGGCATGATGCAGAGGGCAGAAGCTATCCGGAAGCAGCAAATGGAGGAGTGGAAAGCGACTGCCTCGTTACCACCACCAATTCGGTATCAGCTGCATGAGGATGAAAACTACCCCCTAGTCCATAGACTCAGACGCCACCAATGTACGACCAGAGAGTGTCCATGAATGTCCGGGAGCAGACTTAGTGGCACCGGGGCTGAGAGGGGATGCAGTCTGCAATGATGCCGGTACACTGATATGTACTCCGGCATTGCCGAATCAAGACTCTGTGACCTACTGGACCGCAGTGTAGGCCGGAGGCAGCCGTCAGCAGTGGGCCACAGCCACGTGTCGTAGGCTCGCGATGCACAGAGTTAGTGACATCAGGGCAGTTGTCGGTAGTGTTCGATCACCTCCGTAACGATGATCCTTTTTTCCTCCCAAATGCAATGCGTCATCCTCTTATGCCTCTCCTTGCGTGCAATGATTCGTACTCTGCCTTTGAATAATCGATGTTCAGTTCCAATACTGTAACGTACTCGAGCGCAGCGTAGGCCGAGAGCAGTAGTCCGCGTGGCCCCACAGAATCTTGCGGCTGTGATGTAACACTAAGACCTGTTGGCACCACATCGAAGGGTGTATAGTGACATACACTCAGCCATGATTTATGTGCTCTGCCATGGTGTAATCAAGACTCAGTTCCAAATGTGTGACCTACTTGTCCCCTGTGCATGCCGGTGGAGTACGTCAACGTGAATGGAGTACTGCGGGCCTGTGTTGCAGAGGCCCTGATGGTCTGAGGAGGCTGCCAAGGTCACAGGCCTCGGGCTTGGAGATTGCACCGGCACGTGGTGGGCCCTCTTCGACACACGCCGGTGTCGGGAGGTGGGCATTGTGGCCTGGGTGCGCAGGGGCGGGCAGGACTGGTTCAGGGACCAGCGTCCCGGGGTGCAGCAGGTGCACAGGATCGCTGGCAACACCGCTCACGGTGTCGGCCTCGTGGCGGGGTGAGAGGCGCCGCCCTGGCAGAGACGTTGGGCATTCGGGAAGAGGACCAAGCCCAGAGTTACGTGCCTTTTATTCACACCCCTATGCTGGCCTGGCGTACGCTGGGCCAGCCCACTCCGCTCACGCTTATGGGGGGGACGTCACAAGCTACATTTCCGCGATCTTCCCCACTGGCTGGGGTGACATGGTTGCGTCCACTACACTCCAAACACCAGCGGTGTGTGTCAACATGGATATGTGTGTGGTCTGCATACTGCAGTTTGGCCAGCACATCCACGCCAAACTTGGCATTGTGTACATTCTCATTCATCGGTCCCTTGCCTCCTTCGCACATGCCTGGTCCCCACCTCTTCCGACATTCTGCTATTGTGTGTCCGAGGTGCCATGCCGTTGATGGCTCATGTACATGGCTGGCCCAGGTTCCCACAGTGAGTTGTGCTGTCGTGTCTGGTGGGTGTGCATGTTGTAGGTGAGCTTGTGACGTGTGCATTTCCTGTGTTGTGTGTTGCATGATTGTGGAGTTGAGGTGTGTGGTGTGTGCATTTGGTATTGGCCAACAAGCAGTGCATTTACGTGGGTGCCATCCTGGTGGCGCAAGTTGATGATGGACTGTCGGGAGGTGCAGGTATCATGCACACTGCCTGGGTGGTTGGCGGCGGCGTTGGCGGGGATTCCACGGTGGTCCACTATTGCCTGCACATTGGTGGGATACGTGCGCTTTCTGTTGCGCTTAATGTGTGCAGTGTCGCCAGGGGCCACTAGTAGGACATGTGTGCAGTCAATTGCCCCCTGACACGTGCGGGAAGCCAGCTGTGGTGTACACACCTTGTTTGGTCTCCGGCTGTTCCTGCGCAGTGTGTGTGAAGTATAGATAGTGGGGTACCAAGCTGATGGTGTCATCCATGACCGTTGTGGGGGACTTGGATTGGCCTGGCTGTGTGACTCCTCCGTCTCAGGCGGATGTTGGTTGGAGGGTACCAGAGGCCAACACGTGCAGCACGGCCAGCAGCTTTGTCTGCGGTGGGATATTGGTTGTCCGCTGTGTTGGTCAGGATGGGGAGGAGGGTTGTCCCTTTGGGCATATAGTGGGCAATGACATTCTCTGGTGTTGGGTCTGTGAGGTTGGTGCATTTTAGGCGGGTCGCTGTCTTTGTCTGCACTGCCTCAGTGTTGGTCCGGGTGGGGGGGCGGTGGGTGCCTGGGGGGGTGGGGGTGGTCCTGGGGGTGGTGGGTGTTGGGGCACTCCTGGGTGTCCGGCCCGCATGTTCAGTGGCTCCATGGCATCTGTTGTTCTTCAGGTGTGGCTGTGGGCTGGGCTCCCTTTTGTGGTGCAGGCTGCCGTCTGACTTTACACCAGGTCAGAGCAGGTGTTAATTTCCTGCTGCTAACGCGCCTTATTGCATGTTTTGTGATCTTATCGCGGATCTGGCTGGTCGTTGAGAATGTTGAGGAGTGGTGTTGTCGCAGCTTTTTGCACGGGAACGCCTACTCTGCATCTCATTAGTGATAGTTGCCGGGGTCATCTGTGGCGATGTTTTTTGCGGATGCTATCGCGGGTAAACTGGTGTTATGGGCTGTTAACACCAGCTTGTGAATGGTGCGATAAATTTATCGCCACTTTGGCTGCGATAAAGTGCCGCTAACTCAGCGATAAGTCCTTGAGAATATGCCCCTTTGTGTATTGCACAGTTTCCCCAGTCAACCGCGATTTACTAGGGATCGTTTGCTACGGAGGGAAGTTGCCTGCTGCCCACTTCCTTGTTGATTGAGGGGGCCATTTTCTGAGTTAGCGCTCTAGTGGTTTAGAGACGCTATATAAAGGGCATGTGTTCGCGGATGCGTGCAGCGGGCGTGCCTCTGGTGCACCAAAGGTAAACCTGTCTACACCATTGTTGGACTTGGCCCTTTTTCCTTGAATTTTTCGCTTTTCCCCCTAGCCTTTTTACTGACATGGTGTGTCTGAACTGAAAATAATAAATGCTGTGCAATGGTGTACGCACCTTTATTTCCACCATTGTAGAAATGCACCTTTGTAAAATGTCACTTTTAAAATGGACGCCATTTCTGTCTGCACATGTGCCGCCTGTCTGAGGTGAGTTGGCGGTCTAGTTGTCTGTTTCCCAGCACCCCCAGCTTTTGGAGGGAAGCCTGGCACCCAGGGTGCTCTACACCTCCCCTAAACCAGTTGGGACCGGTTTCCCAGGGAACCTTCCAGAAGCTTCCAGCCCTTTCTGGTAGGTGGGGTGAGGGGCTGTGCCTCCATGTGCTCAGACTGAGCGTGGACTAGATTGAGAGGGGACACTCTGCCAGGAGGTACCGCCACATTGGGCCTGTGTGCTGGCCCCTGTGCCCATCTGCACCCCTCCGCTGTCCACAGGGCCAGTGAGAGCCCTTTACTGGAGTGAAGGCTGCTGTGTCAGGAGGAGTGCCACTTTATGGGAGATGACTGCTTCTAGGAGCTGCTGTCCTGTTCTGATGAGTACCCACTGCCTGCTGATCTTGCCCAGTATTGCCTGCCTGCTCTCCTGCCGTCCTAAGCCCAGCACCTGGTGAGCACTATATCTTACTGCCAGCTGCCAGCTGCCTAGCACCCTGTGAGCACGTGGTCTGCCCAGGAGAAGAGAGGAGCTGATGCCTGCAGCGCTGTGCTGCTAAAGCGCTATAACTGTGCCACAGGGGAAGAGGAGCGCTGCAACTTTATTTTGTGGGACTTAGCGCTACAACCTTATTCCTGCACCAGGAGAGCGCTGCCTCCAGCCCTGCCCAGGAGAAGAAGGTGCGTGGGTCCTGCAGCGCTGTGCTGCCAGAGTGCCATATTCGCATTGACTGTGCTCTGCTTGCTGCCAAGGCGCTACAACTGTGCCCAGGAGAAGGGGAGCTGACGTCTGCAGCGCTGTGCTGCCAAGGCGCTACAACTGTGCCCAGGAGAAGAGGAGCTGACGTCTGCAGCGCCGAGATTCTAAAGCGCTACGAGGGAATCCCGGCGTGTGGGATTCCCCCCTGCCTGCTTGTTTGACTGAAGGAGCCCTGAAGCAACCCAAGAGGACTGCCGGTGAGTGGGGCTCATTGGGGAGCTGGGAGTGGAGTGGGCATCGGGGCACATTGTCGGTGCCCGCCTCCCCTTTTCGGTCCCTCTGAGGGGACCCTAGTTCTGTGTTGGTCTCCCCTTACAGCTGCACCGCGGCGGCGGGCAGCTGCGACGTAAGAGGCATTTTGTGTTTAGGGGTCCCAGAGTGGGGCCCCAGAGGCACCGTAAGTGCCAGTGTTCTTGTGGGCAGATTCCTGTTAGAGCCTGGAGTGGGGCTCCCATCGCTGCATTGTTGGCGCCAGTGCTGGTTGGGTTTACCCAGCTACCCCGCAGGACAGGGGGCAGCTGCCACGCATTGGGGGCATTGGATTACCCAGAAGGGAAAGAGAGAGGAGTGAGGGACCCTCCTACCCTAGCGCTTTGCGCACCTTTGTTTTCGCTGCCCTTGCAGCCAGCCCTGACTTTGTGGGACATAGAGCTTCTGAGCCCCTGAGAGAGGCCAGTTGGCCTGGGCCCAGTTTCAGAGTATTGTGCCCCCGATTGGGACGACTGGGGCTCATGCTTGTGAGGCCTAGCGCCTCATATGATTTATGTACAGGTGATTTATGCTAAGGCTATGCCTGCGCTAAGGGGTCTACGCTAATGCATTTATGCTGGTAATGTTTTCCCCCAAATTGCTAATGTGTTGTTCATGCTTTCACCCTAATGGTGTCGCCTCCATGCCCACATGTTGGTGCCTAATGCTCTTTTCTAATGTTCCAATGCTGTTTATGCTAATGGGTTCTTTCCCCCCTGGTGGTGTTTCTAGGGTGCACTGTTAAGGTTATGTATAATATGCCCACACTACTGATGTTTGGGCATAATGTGTTTCCTGCACCATGTTGGCCTGCCTCATGTTTCATGTATGCTGATAAAATGCCTAATGTGCTTTTACGCCTACGGAAATGCCCCATGCACCTGTTTGGGCCTACTGTTTCCATGACTACGGTGATGTGAAGGGAGTATGTCTAATGTTCACAGGTTTATGCCCACTCTGATCGAGGCTCATGTGAGGATGCTAAGTTCATTATTCTACCAGGGGGTACGCACTGATTACATTTATTAATACTTATGAACTTTCATTTATCTTTTGCAACCTGTGCTTGTGGTGATTCCGGCAACGGCCCGATTGGCCCTGCCTTGTAAATAGTCCCCGTGCAAATTGCTACCCAGTGCCGGTTGGCACCATGTATATGCAACTGTGATTACTTTCTGACGTGTTTATGTCACAATACACAAGTTATTTTCACATCACCTGGTGTGGTCTCTTTTTGTAGTGTGCCTGGTGTGTCGCCTGTGAGTGTGCTGCGCAGATGTTTTACACATTTCCTCCGGAGTTTGGCCCGCCCGCTCTGCACCACGCTACCCGTTTCTAACAACCAGGCACCCGGCCCCCCTGGATCTCACAACTGTGTCTTGCCCCCAGTCATTAGGTAGTCCAGAGATAACCTGAGATTATGTGGGAAGGTTGAGTCTGCCCTCTGTGCATCCTTCTCCTTTCTCGATATGTATGAGCTGCCTCATTGTAGCTGTAGGACCTGCGGTTTTAAGACTCGGTATCCACATGCCATTATCTCTTCTTACTCAATGAGCAACATAATAATTTCACCTAGCATCGATAAAGTAGGGGTTGTAAAGCTCATGTACCAGGAAGCAAACTTAAAGGTATTCTTATTAATGCTTTCGTTAAACATAAAGTGGAGTTCGCTGATTTTCTCGTATCACAAGACCCAGATTGGGTCTTTGTCACAGAATCATGGACCAACAAAGCCTCTGGTCCAGACCTATCCCGCCGGACTTCTCTATCCTTAGATTAGATAGAGTAGGTAGGAAAGGAGGGGGTCTGGCAGTGGTTTTTAAAGCTGACTATCAGTGTCACCTGGTTTCTGATCTTAGCACTAACTCTTGTGAAGCCTTTTATCTCAAGCTTAAAGTATCTGATACTAGCTCTTTGCTGGCATGTTGGTTTATAGGCCTCCTGGCTCTAGAACTACCTTTCCAAATGAAATTGCAAACCTCATAGAACCCTATTTAGTAAAGAGTGGGCTAACTATCCCCCACTGAGGGGCACAGCGGTGGCCACAGGGGCCATGCTGCTAAAAAACTGGGCTAGCGGCTGGGGATTAATAGATATTTGGAGGCATCGCAACCCTGATACACGCACATATTCTTTCTACTCTGCCCCACACACTTTATATGTTCGCATTGACAGACTGATGTACATATGGTAGCAGATTAGAAGTGCACAACAGGCGGATTACCTGGGTCGCACACATTTGGATCACAATCCACAGAGTGTGTCCCAGGCGTGGGATGTCGGGCTTCCTCCAATCCCATTGTGGAGATTGCAACCTACTATGCTAGAGGACTTGACCTTCCGTGATTCCCTGTGCACCTCGGCTGAGCAATACTTCGAGAAGAATACGGACACGGCGTCCTCCAAGGCAATAGAATGAGAAGCATTTAAGGTAACACTCAGGGGTAGCTGCCTGGGGTTAGGGAGCGGGATGTGACGGCAAGTGGAGATGGAGGTCTTAAAACTAGAACATGAGCTACTGCCACTAGAAACAAGTCTGTCCTTGGGGACATCCTGCTCTGCGGAACTGTTAAAGGCAAAGGCGACTCACTGAACTGTTATTGAAAGGCTCAGATGCCTTGATTATGCAGCACATTCAACTAAGGTTCACACGCAAGCAGACTGGTCTGGTCACTTGCTCACCGGATTAATTAGACAGGAACAACCGAGCAACACCATCACTGCTCTACAGTCCCCCACTGGACTGATGAAATACACCCAACATGAGATACATGAGGAGCTGATCCTTCACTTTACATCCTCTACCAGCCAGCAGCGGAGGCCTCTGAATTAGAACTAAACAGTTTCTTAGATGACCTTCCGTTTCCCACACTTTCACCCGATCAATGCTGGACCTCAATGAGCCTATTACATTGGAGGAAATACATGGAGCGGTTCGCTCCCTGGCCTCGGGGAGGATGCCGGGTCCGGATTACTACCATGCGGAAATATATAAAACCTATGCAGACTTACTGGCGCCAATGCTGTTGGGTGTCTATGACGAGGCTATACATTTATCAAGCTTGCTGAATTCTATGTGCGAAGCCCTATTAATTACACTATTGAAGCTGGATCGGGACCCCACGCTGCTTGGCTCTTATTGCCTGCTGGCAATAATAAACGTTAATTATAAGACCTTAGCCAGTATTCTTGCTGGGCTACTGGTGCCGCTGGTCGTCCATCTAGTCCATGAGGATCAGAACAGGTTTGTCCTGCATAGATCCACTACCCTCAATCTACGCCGTTTATTTTGCATAATGAGATATGCCCTCCAGGTTGCACCCCGCTCTGGGTGCATGGTGCTTGACCTGGAGAAAGCATTTGACACCGTAGAATGGTCGTTTATTTTTAATGTCTTGCCTCGCTATGGGTTAGGAACTTCCTTCATTTCATTGGTGAAATGGCTGTATAATAACCCGACTTTGAGAGTCCGAACTGGGAGACTGGTGTCAGCACCTATATCTGTGATGAGGGGCACTAGACAGGGCTGCCCCCTTTCTCCTCTTCTCTTTGCGCTAGCCATTGAGACGCTAGCTATAGCCATGCGAGCGTCGACGAACAGTTGGGGTGTCTGCCTGGGAGAAGAGAATAACGCAATCTCCCTATATGCCGATGACCTGTTATTATACAAACAAGATGTAGTGGACATTCCAGACTCCATATTCAACATGTTGGCTCTGTTTGCTCGACTTTCAGGACTGCGGGTCAATTGGGAAAAGTACTGCTTGTTCCCATTTGACCCTCGCATGATTGACCCATCATTCTCCATAGGTGGGCTCACGTTCACATGGCAACCGAACATGTTCCGATATCTGGGCATTAGGGTGTATCATGACGATCGTGACCTTCTAGATGGCAACCTCACTTGTTCCCTTACATCATTAACATCACAAATGGCGTTCTGAAAGAAGCTTGCTCTCTCAGTGGCGGGTAGAGTGGCACTTATTAAGATGGTGGTACTTCCCCGTCTTTTATATTACTTTGCTAATCTACCACTATACTTGCCGCCCTCATTCTTCTGATCCATAGAGCAAATGCTTCGAGACTTAATATGGAACAAATCACGATGCAGAGTAGCGCTTACGAAGCTGTATTTATGATCAGATGGGGGGGGACTAGCTATGCCGAATTTTGAACACTATTACCTAGCATCTCAGCTACAGTGGGTGGCCCGATGGATGGCGGACCACCACCTACCAGATACAGCGGGCAGTGATGCGCCACTCATGCTCAGTAAGGTTTTTTCCTTGTGTCACCCCTGTAGTGGAACTGCTGGCGCTCTTCCTCTGCTATTGCAAGTGGCTTATCGCTGCCTTCAGAGATCGTTATTTCTCATAAAAAATACCAGACCTTACACTCCAGCTATCCCGCTACTCAGGACACCCAGGTGGGACAGAACAACGACACTACCTGAGCTCACAGCCTGGCACGAAGCGGGGTTACACACATTGGGAGATCTTTATGTAGACAGAACACTTATGACGTACAACGATCTTACGCAGGAAGAGGAATTACCTTCTGGACACTTCCTTATACATGCCTCATGGATTAGTCTATTATGCCAACACTGGGGAGATATCACCCAGGAACCACGTACAAATCTTGTACTCCAATACATCCATGTTATGGGAGAGGGTAAACATTTTCTCAATGGTTTGCAGATGCATTCCGCTCTCACAGCACACAAGAGTTGTCTTCGCCGCTTGCTAAATGGGAATCCGACCTTGGGCGCCCATGCACAGGTGTGGAGTGGGGCACAGTCCTGGTGAGGCCCACATACATCCCACGGATTGCTTGATTCAAACTAATTCAGTACTATATAGTACAAAGGGCATATCTCTCCCGGAGAAATCGAATCGCTATTTTCACAGACAAGACATGACTTGCCCTAGATGTGGTTGCTTGGATGTGGATCTATTGCATATGTTGTGGATATGCCCTGATTTGCGGCGGTACTGGGAAGGGGTGACACAACAACTAGCTAGCTGCACCAACAGACAGGTGCCCAATACTTGTGAGGTATGCATACTGGGTCTGTACAAGAGAGACAAAAAACAGAGCCATGAGCCGCTTTATAGATCTAGGACTGGTGGTGGCCAAACGATTAATAACAAGGCGTTGTAAATCTAGGGACCCACCACATCTACAGGCCAGACTGCGGTCTGTTCTAATCTGGGCCAGAGTGGAGGGAGAGTCCCTTCGCAGGGAAGATGCATTGGGATTACATCACTTCACCATCTCAGACTGTTGGGAGGCGATCGTCGTGGCTCTTCAGATGGCTACACACCCTGATTTGATAGTAAAGGATTCATATCCTAGGATAATCTCCCTCAATGAAAGGATGTAGAAGCACACTCCTTAACCAGAGGTGGTCGTAGTGGTATGCCATAGGGAGACTTTTTGTAAAGAAATTGGTCATTTTAAGAGTTTAGATGTGGGTCTGATCCATTTGCTGTACCTTTAATATTGGGGAGGAGGTGCTGGGGTAGGATAGCCTGTGGTTTATTGGTTTAAGATTTAAGAATACGTGTTTATTTGATCTAATAATGCAACTTGAAGTTTAACAACAGAGTCCATATTCTGAGACAAAGGGATTGCTCAATGTATTACAAAAATTGGGTAACAGTGATGAACAGCCTTATGTAACTGTAGATTGTAATGTGTATATTCATCAACCCTCAAATTGATTGTCCTTGATGCAAACATTGTTCTCATGCATGTTTTTCTACGCTATAAAACTTAATAAAAAGAACAAACAAAAAAATAAAGAGTGGGCTGACTATTGTGGGTGATTTTAATTTCCACCTTGAAAGAGATTTCCAATAAGGACTCTGTGGCTTTGAAGGAGACCCTTAGTGGTATGGGGCTGTCCCAGTTGGTTACAGCACACACCCATGAGGCAGGACATACCCAAGACGGTATATTTACAAATGATCTTCGAGCAACATTCCAGTCCGTGTCCCTTCTTAGTTGGTCAGACCATGGAGCAGTGCTATATTCATATACATTTCCGCATTCGCATTTGAAACTTCTCTCAGCCAATGCCAAGGTTGGTAGGAAAAACTGGAAGGGGGTACCTGCAGAAGCTTTGTCTAATGCCTTAGATAATTTGCCCTTGGAGACACACTACAATGTAGATAAGGGTGTAGAGGCCTTTGCGAACTGGCTGGAAACAGCCGCGGATAGGGTGGCCCCTATTTGGGAAAATAAGTTAAGGAGGTATTCGCCCACGGCACAATGGTTTAACGAGAACTCTTAGACAGGCCTGTCGCCTTCAGAAGCGAGTATGGAGGAAGACTAATGATGCTCAAGAAAAAGTTTTGCATAGGAGTAGGATTAGGGAATACAAAAACAGCTCTTAAAAAGAAAAAATCCTAATTTTGTACCAACACAATTAACTCAGAAACATCCTCCAAAGAGCTCTTTTGGGTGACGCAACAGCTCTCCTTCCCCCCGTCAGTCGGAGGGGTTGAAGGATTGCAAGACTTCTGCAATCAGCTGGCTGGTTACTTTCAGTCTAAAATTTGCAACATTTATGATGAACGTGATTCGTCAAAAAGAGCATATGACAGGTTGGGATCTCTTGGTAGTGAGCATCAGATAGAACCATGTAACACCCCGCTGTCTATCTACCAAGAGACTAACTTGCTCACTGTCTTTCCGCTGTTTACCCCCGAAATGGTGGAACAGAATCTTGCTAACACTAAATCAGGTTCGCCTTTGGAGGCATGCGGACCTGCAAAGCTGCACATGGTGACTGGCAATGTGGTACACCCTCTTCCTTCACTAATGAATGAGGTGATTTCCTCTGGCTGCTAACCATGGCTATGGAATGAGGCGGTGGTCAGGCAGCTTCTAAAAAAGTCCAATCTTGATAGCAAAGATTGCAAAAACTACTGCCCAACCTCGCTCCTTCCTTCACCTGCCAAGATTCTGGAGAGACACTTAAATGTCCATTTGATGAAGTTCGTGGAAGATCAGGGATGGTTGGACAGATCACAGTTCGGTTTCCGGTAATATCATGGAACTGAATTTGCATTAGTGTTGGCCACCGACTGCATTAGGCAGCTAGTGGATAAAGGGTAAAGTGTGGCCTTTATTCTAATGGATTTATTGGCAGCCTTTGACACCATCTCCCCTTCTCTACTAATAGAACACCTACAAGTGATGGGCATTGCAGATAGGGCCTTGGCACTGGTGTCCTCATTCCTTAAAGATCGCTCTCAAAGGGTCATGGTGAATCAATAACATTCTGATGTTTTCTCCCTCCCTTGTGGTGTACCCCAGGGCTCATTCTTGAGCCTTACGTTATTTCATTTTTATGTTTCTCCACTTGCCACCATTATCCGTTCCAATGGGCTACATGCAATATCATACGCTGACAACACCCAAATCATTGTGTCAGTCCATAAGAATTCTGCAGCCACAGCAGTTAATTTCTTACATTGTGTGTCTGCGGTTGCAGAATGGATGGGAAGAAACTTCCTTAAACTCAAAAGTGAGAAAAAGGAGGTGTTGCTTTTTGAAATGCATACCTCGATCTGGAATAATGCTCGGTGGCCGGACTCCCTTGGCACTTTTCCCATGCCAGCTGATAAAGCTAAAAAGTGATTCTTGGTACTGAGCTCTAACGTAATGGACAGGCCAATCACACAGTTGCAACATTGTTAGAAATGGTTGTCTCTAGTTGGTGATGGTTTGCAACTTTGTCCAAGTAGGGACCCTTCTTCCTAGTCAGGGTAAGGGGGATACACTTCTTAAATAACCCCTGCTCACCCCCTTGGTAGCTTGGCATGAGCAGACAGGCTTATCTCAGAGGCAGTGTGTAAAGCACTTCTGCACACATACAGTAATACAGTGAAAAAACTACAAATGGACACCACACCAGTTAAGAAAAATAAGTAATCTTTATCTAAACCAAAGAAGACCAAAACGACAAAAAAATCCAACATACAATAATCCAAATATGACTTTTAGAAGGTAAAACAGTTCTGGCCATAGCAAACTATAGATGTGACACTTTCAACACAAAGTACCTTGAATGCGTCACAATCATAAACAAAAACAGCTGCAGGGAAGGTGATGCGTTGGTTCCTTACGCCCAGGGAAGATGATGCATCGGTTCCTTACTGCCACACAGGGGAGGTGATGCGTCGGCTCCTTACTGAAGGGGAGGTGATGTGTCGGTTTCTTACAGTGCGGGGAGGTCATGCGTCGGTTTTTTACCGCGGGCCTGGCGGTCTTGTAGACTTGGCACCCTTTGCGATGCATGGGGATCGGGGATGTGTCAGTTCTCAATGCGGCAGCGCTGGCAACGGTGCTCCGTTGGTCTCTCCAGCCGCAGTCTCACGATGCATTGGTTCTTGCAGTCGCACTGCAGGGCCTGCGTCAGAATCAGTGTGGTGATATACGACTTCAGAGAACATGCACGGGATTCGGCGTGCAGCAGTTTCTCCAGTTGCGGGCAGGCTCTGAATAGGTTTCTTCATTGGCACAGCGGCAATGCGCCGAAAACGGGTGTGAATGCGTCGCGCTACTCTTAGTTGCATCTCTTTTCCAGCTCCCAATAGCAAGAACAACCTCCAGAGGCCCAACACAGCAACAGGCACCTCTTGGCAGATCAGAACTCCCAGCAAGGAAGTTCAGGGGAGCTGGTGGTGAAGTCTTTGTGTCCCTGAGACTTCAGAACGGGAGGCATGCTCTACTTCAAGCCCTTGGAGATCTTCTTCAAGCAGAAGACAAAGCACACAGCAAAGTCTTTATCCTCTCCTAGGCTGAAACAGCCACTGCAGGCCAACCCTAGACAGCACACAGCAAAGGGGCAGTACTTCTCCTTCAGCTTTCCCAGCTCTTCTCCTTGGCAGAGGTTCCTCTTGAGTCTAGAAGTAATCTAAAGCTCTCCGGTCTGGGCCCCAATATTTATACATCATTTTCCTTTGTTCTCTGGTAGCAGAGAGGCTCTTTGTTCAGCCAAAACCAGTTCTGTCCTCTCTGGTCCAGTTTCCCGGCAGGAGGTGGAGACAGCATTGTGTAAGGCAGACCAGGCCCATTCAGGTGAAAGGAAATCTCCTCCTCCTACTCTAAATGCAGCCCAGGTCTATTCAGCACAGCCCTGACTCATCCAGGAAAGGCAGGACACACCTGAACCCCCCCAGTGGCTGTCTACAGTGAATGCACATCCTCAGCCCCTGTCACTGCAAAGCCAGACAGTCAATCCACAAACCAGCAGAGGCACACAGGATGTCTAAGCAAGAAAATACCCACTTTCTAAAAGTGGTATTTTCAAACACACAAAATAAAAATCATCTTTACTAAAAGATGCATTTTTATATTCTGTGTTCAGGCATACTAAACTCCATCTTTCTATCTCGTCCCAATGGTAAGTTATACTTATAAGATGTTATAAATAAACTTCCATTCTAACCTATGAGACAGATAGCCTTTCAATAGTGAAAAACGAATTGCACTGTATTTCCCTATCAGGACAATTCACACACATCAGTACATATCCTACCTTTCACATACACTGCACCCTGCCCACAGGGGAACCTTGGGCCTACCTTTGGGGTGACTCACATGTAACAAAAGGGAAGGTTAGGGTCTGGTAAGTGGGTGCACTTGCCACGTCGACATGGCAGTATAGACTGCATGCAGACACCGCAGTGTCAGGTCTAAGACCCCTTTGAGAGGCTGCTTGTGTGGGTGGGACAATCAGTGCCACAGGCCCACTAGCAGCATTTGACTTACAGGCCCTGGGCACACACAGTGCACTGTATTAGGGACTTAGTAGTAAAGCAAACAAGCCAATCATGGAAACACCAATCTATAATAACAATTTACACAGAGAGCATATGCACTTTAGCACTGATCAGCAGTGGGAAAGTGCCCAGAGTCATAAAACCAACCAAAACAGGGTCAGAAAGAGGAGGCCAAATAGTCTTGGGATAAACCTGCTGAAAAAGCCAGGTCTAACAAACATGGTTCTGGTATATTGTAAGGTTACAAAAAAATCTTTCCCTTCGTTCCCACCTCAGCGCGGAAAAAGGTTGCTCTGGCGTTGGTTATGTCTAGAGTCGTTTACTGCAGTGCCCTCTATTTGGACTCTAACATCAGTGCTCAAGCAAAATTGCAGGTAGTACAGAATGCTCTCACTAGGGCTATTCTTGATATTCCTAAGCGTCAATCTGCTTCTGTGGGGCTGGGTGAGCTTCACTGGCTCCCCATCAGAAAGTGTATCAAATTCAAGGCTATCTATATAGTACATAAGACTTTGTACCAAGTAAGCCCTGCTGGAATAAGGTACATGTTCCATTGGTACACTCCAAGTAGAGATCTATGACCAGCCCATCGCAATTTTGTCACTTTGTCCAGAGCCCGCAAGATTAGGTGGGAGGCAGAGCTTTCTCAGTTGATGCTGCTAGACTCTGGAACTCACTCCCCCAGTCTTTGACCTCAATCAAGGGGCATTTGACTTTTAGAAAGGCATTAAAGACCTGGCTTTAACTGCTTAGACTCTCTTTTTGGCCTCCTATCTGTTTGCTTTTCTGCTGTTGTAACTATAGTGCCTTGATGCCTATGGGCATTTGTTGCGCTTTACAAAACTCTTTATAAAACTCAAATCGAATCAAATTGACTCAAATCAACTTTTCTGGTTTGTCTTAGATCGCGGCAGCCAAATCCTCTTCTTTTCGTTCTCCATCACCATTTCCTTTCTGCTCAAACCTGAACCACTTCTTGAATCTAGCAATTCTGACACCCAGAACATCCATAACATGCACAACTTAAAAATACTTTCCTCTAATCTATCAAAACAGGAGCTATGTTGAACAGATATCAACTTCTGCAATAAATCAAAAGTCATGGGATCCTCCAACTTGTTCTTCTAACCCCTCACCATACCCCAGCCTAACAACACTCTCCTTACAGCTCACCATATGATTGATAATAACCATTTATAAAGCGCAAATAGCTAATTGAGAAATAAGTTTCCCGGCACCTGTGAGAGTAACAAAAACAAATCAAGACAGGCGGGGGGGAAACGGAAAAAGGGAAAAATACAAATGAGCCAAAGCTAAAGGTTGTTAGTAAACAAAAAGGTCTTGGGTTGTTGAGTAGCCCTTTTGCGATAGCCAGATTGTGCCTTAGGCAAAAGTTGGATAGACTCTAAAAAATTGGTCGACTGTTTGTTAATCATGGTCACAGTCAATTTGGCAAAAAGAGGAGGAAGTAAAATAGGAGAGTAGCTAGACAACACATTTGGATCTAGAAAAGATTTTTTTAAAAGGAAACCCCTTTGCCGGGTATTAACTCCAGCATAATTTCCCATAAAAGGATACCACAGCCAACCTACCAGCTATAGTCCCTAGGGAAAAACATTTGTCAATCAAGCTGTAAACAAATCACAACAAATCCACCCTCCACAACAGCCCACTATGGTTATCAGCAACCCTACTACTGCCACCACAATCTTGAAACTCTTTTCATGAATGCCTATAGCCTCTTCTAGTGGATGCACCTATAGACTTCTCAACTAATTCATTTATTTTCATTCTCCCATGACTCAAATATCCTGAGTCTACTCAATCTTCCTGTCCTCTGCTCCTTGCACCATCATCCAAAACCTCTGCCACTGTGAACAAGGTAAAGCATCAGCAATATTATTTTTGGCACTTAGCACGTCTCGCTTTTTTTTTTAAAGCAATGTTGAAAAGCAGCCAGTCCAACATAAGCCTCCTTGGCAAGCGCAGCACCCTTAAATCTGTTGCCCTTTTCTTCTTTACCAACTCAACCAATGTGATATTGTCAACATTAAACATCATCTTCCTGTTAACTAACTTCCCGCCCCACAACACTCATGCTACGACTAGTGAAAAAGACTTCTGGAACAAATGCTCCTCACTTGTTGTAACCAGTGAATTGGCTGCTTCTCCAAGCATTAGCAGCGATCAAAAGAAAGGCCCAAACATTTTGAGCCTGAGGAATCTGAGAATATTTGTATTTTGCTGTACTGTCTCATCTTCTGAGAAATACATTGAAACAAATTTGAAATCTTGCAATAATTGTTGCAAATTTGCACAACTTCTTTTGCTGCCAACATAATCTGGACTTTATGGTGCGCTAAAATGTCCCCTGACACAGCAAATCCCAATCTCCTGCTAAAAGTTCGCCCATCCCCAACCACTATGCATGTGAAATGTAGGTGTCACAGTAACTTTTGTATCCTATGCAACTCCAGTATTCTCCCTACCATCACTTCCTCTAAAAATCCCTTCATCTCCTCCAAATGTTCTCTGGTAGTCTTGTCTTCATTTCTATTGTAGTAAGTTTAATGTCTAGGAAAACCAAAGTAGGACACAGCCTCTTTGTTATTTCTGGGACCAATGGAACCCCCAGCTCATCAGTTAGCTCCTGAAAGGTGTCCAAAAATCTCTCTGACAGTCACCAGACCCCCCATCACCCACAGATAAAAAATCATCCTGATAATGTCACCACCTTTTAGCCAGTCTTCACAAACAATGAGCCTTGTAAAAAAGTACTGAAGATTTCAAATAAAAACCAAGGAGTTGTACACTCCGTACCCAGTGTCCTGTCCACATAAAGAGCTCGGTCAAATTGCATCCCTAGCAGCAAAAAAAACGTTAGGTGTTTTGGCACAATGCTACGTGCAGACTCAATATCACATTTAGCCAGCTCAACTCCTTCCCAACACATCCTCACCAATCTGATTGCATCATCAACATTAGCTTAATAGACAGTAGAATTTTCCTGTGCAATTAAATCATTTACTCATCCACCCTTCCTTCGCAGACAAAACATGAATCAAACAATACTCCCCTTATGATTATCTTAGGAATGACACACAAAAGGTGTTTGGACAAAATATCGAGTTCGAAATATCGGAACTCCAAAATATCAGAAATAAAATATTGTGATGTAAAAATATCATGGTATAGAACTTCATTGTCAAGAATATACCTTTTTTGGTAAGTAATATTGTTTTTAAGAATATTATTGTTTTTAATATCTTTTTTAGTAATAAGTGGAACATATGTTGTTTTAAAATATTTTAATGAGTTTTAGTTCTTCAATCAATTTTAGTTGGAAGTATTGTTGGTTTTTATTAACTTTTAAAAATGTAGTTTGTAATTTTAAGTGATTTTTTATTTATTTTAATGCCATTATTGATTTATAGTGTTGTAGTGGGTTGTTGAGTTTTTAGTAGGACAGGGTGGGAAGTTATTTAAATTATAAATATGTATAATGTATTGTTAATTTATGTTTAATTTGTAATTGGTTTTGTAATTGATCAGTAATGCAATTTTTTTGTGTTATTTTAATTTCCAATTTAGTTTTGTTATTAGTTATAGTAAGTTACATTTTGGTAGCAGGTTGTTGGGCTTGAAGGGCTATAAGGTGGAAAGTTAAGTTATAATAAATAACATGAATTGGTAATTAGTTTTAAATTGTTGATTTATTATATAATTTATTGTTAATCATGTGAATAGTTTATTAGCAATTTATTGCATTATACATTAGTAGTGGGATGTTGGGTTTGTAGGGGTATACAATGGGAATTGTTAGGCATTTAGAAAAACCTTTGTCAATCAAGCTGTAAACAAATCACAACAAATTCACCCTCCACAACATCCCACTATGGTTATTAGCAACCCTACTACTGCCACCACAATCTTTAAACTCTTTTCATGAATGCCTATAACCTCTTCTACTGGATGCACCTATAGACTTCTCAACTAATTCATTTATTTTCATTCTCCCATGACTCAAATATCCTGAGACAACTCAATCTTCCTGTCCTCTGCTCCTGGCACCATCATCCAAAACCTCTCCCACTGTGAACAAGGTAAAGCATCAGCAATATTATTTTTGGCACTTAGCACGCCTCGTTTTTTTTAAAGCAATGTTGAAAAGCAGCCAGTCTAACATAAGCCTCCTTGGCAAGCGCAGCACCCTTAAATCTGTTGCCCTTTTCTTCTTTACCAACTCAACCAATGTGATATTGTCAACATTAAACATCATCTTCCTGTTAGCTAACTTCCCGCCCCACACCACTCATGCTACGACTAGTGAAAAAGACTTCTGGAAAAAATGCTCCTCACTTGTTGTAACCAGTGAATTGGCTTCTTCTCCAAGCATTAGCAGACATCAAAAGAAAGGCCCAAACATTTTGAGCCTGAGGCTTATTTAGAAAAAATTAGAAATTATTATTAATTAGTTTTATTTTGTTAATTAATTATTTAATTGCTTGTTGATTATTTAAATATTTTAATACTAATTTATTTAAGTTATATTTTATTTGTGGGTTGCTGAGTTTGTTGGGGAATATGGCTGAGTGGTTAAATTAAATTAAATGTTTTTTTAATTTAATGTTATTGTTTGTAAAAAATAATTTTTATTTGATTATTACTTAGTTATGTTAATTAACTTCTTAATTATTGTGTAACTGTTGTAATGTTTTATTTATTTTAATATGTATTTTTGAGTTTATATGTTTATTATATATTTATTTTTTATGGGGTTAATTTTGTAGGTGAGTAGGTTGCTAAGAAAATATTTTGTATATTAATTTATATATTTATGTAATTTATGAATTGGAGATTAATTATGTATTATGTTCTTCTATATACCACTTTTTTAATGAATTTATTTAATGAAAGTGTTTGTGAGAATTTGTTTCTGAGATGATATTTTTTATTTTATTTATTAATTTAAATTAAATAGATTAGTGATGATTTATTATAGTTATTTTTTGTAGTTAGTGAAGTATTTTTGCGTATTCTAATTTAATAATGTTCAAAAGTTTTTAATAAATTAATCTGATTTGTATTAATGTATGCAATACATTTTATGTCAAACACTTTCCCTGCTGTTGTTTAAACTGAAGTGGGGATAGTTAATCTAACCCCTCTGAAGCCCATTGCTTTCACTACTGTTGTTTAGACTGGAGTAGGAATAGTAAATCTAACCTCTTTGAAGTCCATCTGTTTCCTTACTGTTGCTTAGGCTGAAGTGTGAATAGTAAATGTAACCCCTTCAAAGTCTAACACTTCTCTTACTATTGCGCTGATTGAAGGGTGGACTAATCAATTGAACCCCTTTGAAGTCCAAAGCTTTCCCTACTGTTGCTTAAATTTGAGTGGGAAAACTAAACCCTCAGAAGTCCAATGCTCTTCCTACTGTTGTTTAGACCAGACTGAGAATAGTAAATTTTACCCCTCCGAAGTTCAACACTGTCCCTGTAGTTGCTTAGATGCGAGTGCGAATAGTAAATCTAACCCCTCTGAAGTTGAGCGCTTTCCCTACTGTTGCTTGGAATGAAATGGGGATTGTGTATCAATCCCCTCCAAAGCCCAACACTTGCTTAGACTGGAGTCTGTTTAGTAACTTTAACCTCACCAAAGCCCAACTGTTGCTTAAACTGGTGTCAGGAATAGTAAATCTAACCCTTTCAAAGTCCAGCACCTTCCCTACTATTGTGGTGCATGGAGTAGGAATAGTAATTCTAGCCCCTCCAAAGACCAACATTTTACCTACTGTGGCATAAACTGGAGTGGGAATAGTACATGTAATATGTATAGACTCCTCTAGTTTTCATAATATTAGTTAAATAGTTTTTATAGTATTAAAAGTTTTTCATATTTTATATTATTTGTCTTTATTTTTAAATTTATTTATTTTAATGTTTATAGTATTTTTTGACCGGATTAAAAGATATATATTATTTATATATAATATAAATATATATATTTTGCTGTATAATTGTCTATATTTATTATGGTTTTGTTGATGTATCTATATATCTATCGTTATATATATATATAGTTATAGGGATGCTATAGTTAGGCTCAGAATTTACTCGCACAAAAGCAGTGAAATTCAGCAGTTATACTTATCTGAGCTAATTATAACTTATGCCCCCCGCAATGCACTGCCTATGACCTTACATATTACATCACTCATGACATGGCCAGTGACATCACTGATGACATCATCCAGTAAGTGTTTTGTAAAAAATTTCTGAGACTTAAAGATACACATTAAGCTACTACAAAGTTAAATTACTAAACTTTTTATACTACTAATGAGCAATGCTACTTCTAACATATATTATGTGAGTGGCTGTGTGACTGTGTGTATCCATGTGTGAGTGGCTGTCTGATTGGCTGTATGCATGTGTGAGTGGGTGTGTGAATAGGTGTGCCAGTGTGTGAGTGGGTGTATGAGTGATTGTTTGGGGGTATACGTGGGAGTGTGTGTGGTTGTATGGGTCTGTAACTGGGTGTGTGAATGGTTGTATGGGTATGTGAGTGGCTCTATACGTGGGAGAGTGGCTGTATGGGTGACTGAGTGGCTGTATGAATGGCTGTTTGAGTGAGTGGCCTGGGTGTGTAAGTAGCTATATGGGTGAGTGAGGGGCTGTTTGAGTGGATGTTTGGTTAAGTGAGTTGGTGTGTCAGTGATTGATTTGGAGAGTGAGTGTCTGTGTGAGTGACTGTATGGGTGAATGAGCGGTTGTGTGAGTGGTTGTATGGATGTATATGTAAGTGGTTGTGTGGGTGTGGGTGTAGGAGTGGTTGTATGGGTGAGTGAGTGGCTGTGTTGAGAGGCTGTATGGATGACTGTGTGGGTGTGTGAATGGCTATATTGGTGAATATGTGTATATTTGAGTAGCTGTATGGGTGAGGGAGTGGTTGTGTGAGTGGCTGTATGAGTGAGTGAGTGGGTGTATGTGTGGCTCTATGGATAAATGAGTTGGTGTGTGAGTAGTTCAATGGGTCTGTGAATGAGTATGTGTGTGGTTGTGTGAGTATGTGAGTGGGTGTATGAGAGGCTGTGTGGGTGTGTGAGTAGGTATGTGAGTGGTTCTGTGGATTGATGTTATTTAAGATGTTGTCAGTGATGTCATGAGTGTTGTCACTGACCATGCCATGAGTGATATAATATGTGAGGTCATAAGCAGTGCATTGTGGGGGGTGTAAGTTATAATTAGCTCAAGTAACTACAACTGCTGAATTTAACTGGTTTTGTACGAGAGAAATCTGAGCCTAACTATAATGACCCTATAACCTTTGTTTTTTTCATTTAATTTCAAAGGATTCTTTAATTCTATTCCCTTACTATAATGTCCCTGTAACCTTTGATTTTTTTCAGTGAATTTCTATGTTTTGTAATTGTTATTTCCTAACTATAAAGTGAATTTCTACATTTAAAAAAAAAACATTTTCCTAACTGTAACCTGTCACCTTTGAGAGTTGGTGTGAGTGCCTGTATAGGTCAGTGAGTTGGTGTGTGAGTGGCTGTATGGGTCTATGAGTATGTGAGTGTTTTGGTGGGTGTGTGAGTGGTTGTATGGGTCAGTGAGTTGGTGTGTGAGTGGCTGAATGGGTCTGTGAGTGGGTATTTGAGTGGCTGTATGGGTATGTGAGTGGATATGTGAGTAGCTGTATAGGTTTGTGAATGGGTGTGTGAGTGGCTGTATGGGTTGGTGACTAGTTATGTGAGTGGCTCTATGGGTCTGAGTGGGTATGTGAATGTCTTAGTGGGTGTGTGAGTATGTTTGTGAGTAGGTATGTGAGTGCCTGTGTGGGTATGTGAGTGGATCTGTGAGTGCCTGTGTGAGTAGGTGTGTGAGTGCCATTGTCGGTCTGTGAGTGCCTGTGTGGACCTGTGAGTGGGTGTGTGAGTGCCTGCGTATGTCTGTGAGTGGTGTCATGGATTTTGGGCATGTGCATACTTAGGGTCTTTAAAAGGGAGAACCATGGACTGTGCTCTCACCTGGAGACGACAAGAAAGAAACCACTCATCACAGTCACTACAATAGATCAACAATGAATTCCTCTCCATTAAGGATTTCATATTGTTTTTCAACATGGAATACGAGAGGAAACACACTTGGTTTGTCTTTGCAAAGCTCAAGAAGTTAGGATAATTTGTGCTTTACAGAAGTGTAGAGGATGTTGCCTAACGACTAGAACGGTCGATCTTAGAGCTGGGGAACCGGGTTCGAGTGTCAGCAGGGAAGCTCAATATCCTGTAATTCTGGGCAAATCACCTAATCTCCCTGTGCCTAACAAAAATGAATGTGTCCATCTGTAATGCAACTGGTGCTCATGTATAGTGCTCTGATACCTTCGGGTCTAGTTTGTGCTATATAAAACTCCCCAAAGGAAAAGAAAAAAGTGGAGCATCAATTGGGGCACCTGCTGTGTTTATATGTGTAAGTGCTTCCCATTGAGGTGCAATTTCTGTGGAATCAGGGCCATAATGGAACCTCATTTTTTCCAAGAAGAGTCCACAGTTTTGCCCAACTGGAGTACTTTCTACCTGCTAGTTAATTATTAAGTACTACCTCGTTGGGTAAATGTCTAGTGCATATTCCATACTACAGCTGTATAAAAGACCATGAGGTAATGTCTCCAGCAAACTAGTGTGCATGTAATTTCAGCAATGTGATTGTTCCTGTAGCATCCTCATCCACAAATCTGTGATAACATGAATCTTTATCAAGAGAACATAACGAGACTACAAAGAGGAGAATCTCCACCAAAGAGGGGTACTTCCTCTTAACTATATGAAGTAAGTGCTTCTTTGTTTGGTGGAGATATCCTTGTATTCCACTGCATCAAGAATGCATAACCAAAACTGGCAGGAAACGTTCTCAGGAGCATTTTTGGTAAACTGTCCATCAATGTGGAAAAAGTCTGGAAGACCTTTGCATACTACTAAGGAAAGCTGGGTGGGCCAAATGAGCGGAGCTTGCAGATGATTTTGAGCATCTGCCTACTCAGGGTAATTAAAAGGGAGACCTTTGATCTCTTTTTTTGGCTTTTATCTTTTTCCAAGGGGGGGGGCTGTGCAGTGGCCACCATTAAATGGTGCTTTGGGGAGGGCTGGAGAGCTGGGAGGCGGGCAACTGGAAAATGGCGCTAGAGGGAGGCGGAGCCGCGAGGGACGAACAGCGGTGAGGGAAAGGGAAACAAGGCACATAAAAGGGAAAAGAGAGAAAGTGACAAGAAAGCAGTAATGGAAAAAAGGAAAGGTGGAAAAAAGAGCAGAGGAGCAGAAAAGGCAGAAAGCAGAAGACAGAGGGCAGAGCAGCTGCAGGAGCAGCTGCAGAGCAGAGATGCACCCCACTGGACTAACGGAAGTGGCACAGATGGGTGCCTGCAGGTAGAGGAGGGCTTGGAACTAGGAACCTGGCAGGATCAAGGGGCAACAGCTACCAGGCAGAGCTATGCGGCAAGGGGAGCAACTTACTGACAAGGTCAGCCGGAGCCGACATGGCTCCCACACATAGGGAGTAGCGAAAAATGCTGCTCGCTGCATGTGGGAGCAATTCTTTCATCTGTTTTCCTGTCTGGTTAACAGTGGGCAGGAAAACAGATGAAAAATCTAATCCCAGCTAGCGGGAGCAGTTTTCATGCTCCTGCCCACTGAGAGCAGAGTTTCTGTTTGCTCTCGCATGGCGCGCCCCCCTCCTTTTATTTGCACAGGGCTGGCCCCGAGCAGGTGGTGGTCTCCGGGGCCATAAATGGCCCAGGAGTGGGGAGCCCTCCCATATTTTTCAGTACTTTTGTGCCTGGGAGGTGATGGTCCTAGGGGAAATTAGGAAATACAAGGAGGGTCCGCGTGGCCTACTCTTTTTTGATGCATAAGCCCCGGGGAGGTGGTTGTGCCCAGGGCCTTTAAAGACCTGAGGAGGTCTGAAGATTCATCAAATGCCAGCAAAGTAATTGGCAAAACTAAAGAAAGATTTCCTTATGGAAACTAGACCCTCATCTTTAACTACCTCCTGGCGACTGCCAGTAGGTAATATATATATATATATTCACTGAGAAAACCACAGGTTTCAGGGACGTTATAGTTAGAAATTAGCATTTAAAAAACCTTAGAAATTCACTGAAAAAACCACAGGATTCAGGGACGTTATAGTTAGTTGGATATTTCACTCGTACAAAACCAGTGAAATTTGGCCGTTATAGGTAGTTCAGCTAACTAAATCTCGCACACCCGCAATGCACTGCTGATGACGTCATATATTACATCACTGATGACATGGTCAGTGACATCACTGATGGCATCTCAAATGACATCACTGATGACATCACTGATGATATCATCCAGTGACTGTGTGTTTCTATAAAGTTTAAATATGTTTTATATATATATATAGGCCAAGGTGTATTGAAGAATGACTGGGTGTATGAGTGTCTGTATGGATGATTTAGTTGGTGCGTGACTGACTGTATAAGTGAGTGATTAAACGTGTCTTAGTGAATGCATGGGTTAGTGACTAAACTGTGTAAATGTCTGTATCAGTCTGTCAGTTGGTGTGTAAGCGGTTGAATGGGTTGGTGAGTAGCTAAATGAGTGTCTATATGGGTTATTGATTGGTTGTCTGAGTATCTGTATGGGTGCCTCAGTGTCTGTGTGGGTGGGGGGTGTGTGCATAGATATGTGAGTGGGTGATTCACTGGGTGTATGGGTTCAAGAGTGTATCTGTGATGGACTGTATGGGTGGGTGAGTGTGTGTATGGGTGTGTTGGTGAGTGAATGGATGTCTCAGTGGTACATGTGTGAGTAACTACATATGTGAAAGGCAGTATATGTGAGTGTTGGAGTATATAAATGACTATATGTGAGAGTGAGTGATTGTGAGAGTGGCTGTATGGATGAGTGTGTGCTTGTATCAGTGATTGTATAAGAGTGTAAGTATGTGTTAGTATCTGTATGAGTAAGTGAGGTGGTGCGTGTATAACTGTATAGGTGAGTACATGGGAGTGTGATTAATTCTTTGCATGACTGACTAGGTGGGTGAGTAACTCTATGGATGAGTGGCAGTGTGTGAGTGTCTATATAGGTGTATGAGTGCATATAATAGTCCTGTACAGATGAGTGACCGAAAGTATGAGTGACTGCATGGGTGAGTGAGTGGATGGGTGTGTAGACCTAAGAATTAGTGAGTGGGTATGTAGTTATTGGTGTTGGAGTGTCTATGGTTTTGAGAATGGCAGTCTGTAATTTAGAGTGGGTGTATCAAAGGTTATATTAGGGTGTGAGAAGATGCATCAAATTATCACGTGGATGATGTCATCAGTGATGTCACTGACCATGTCATGAGTGATGTAATATGTGACGTCCTCAGCAGTGCATTGCGGGGAGGCGAGTTATAGTTAGCTGAACTAACTATAACGGCTGAATTTCACTGGTTTTGTACGAGTGAAATGTCCAACTAACTATAACGTCCCTGAAACCTGTGGTTTTTTCAGTGAATTTCTAAGGGTTTTTAAATGCTAATTTCTAACTATAACGTCCCTGAAACCTGTGGTTTTTTCAGTGAATTTCTAAGGTTTTTTAAATGCTAATTTCTAACTATAACGTCCCTGAAACCTGTGGTTTTTTTCAGTGAATTTCAAAGGTTTTTTAATGCTAATTTCTAACTATAACGTCCCTGAAACCTATGGTTTTTTCAGTGAATTTCAAAGATTTTTTAAATGCTAATTTCTAACTAGCGTCCCTGAAACCTGGGGTTTTTCAGTGAATTTCAAAGGTTTTTTAAATGCTAATTTCTAACTATGCCTACAGAGGTAGGACATGTGCAGAAAGAGGAATAAAGGTGCAGAAACAAGCAAGAGAAATGCAGGCAACAGAAGTCCAGAAAGACGAAGAAAGGTGCAGAAAGAAGCAAGAAATGTGCACAAAGAACAAACAGAGGAGCAGAAAGAGGCCTTGTTGCAAAGTCATCCTTGTGTCCTGAGGTCCTCAGGACAAAAGAGGACCTCATCGCCCCACTACCAGTGCGCCAAGAGGCGCGTTTGCAGAGTGGTGCAAAAAGGGGCGTGGCCTTGGACCACCTCTCTGCAAAGCAGCTCTGTGGCGCATACTGGAGGTACCTGGTGGGCTAGTTGGCCCCCAGGGACCCTCAGGAATGAAGGGGACTTAATACCCCAACTTAGAACGTGCCAGAGGGCGCGTTTGCAGAGTGCTGCAGGGAGGGGGCAGGGCCTCCGGCGTGATGCTGGCTTTTTTTTTATTGTATTTTTTTAGAAGGGGGACTGTGTGGCCCCCCTTCTTTTACAATATTTGGGGCCCTGGGGACTCCATCTCCCAGGGCCTGACCCGTTTTTATAGAGAAACATTTTAAAAAAATGGGAATGGGGCCGCGTGGCCCCCCTCACGAGGCCGATTTTAGGCCCCGGGGACCCCATCCCCCAGGGCATGGCCACATATTTAATCCTTTTTTTTAAGGAGGGGCTGCGTGGCCCCTCTCCTGGGCCACTTCAGGCCCCGGGGACCCCATCCCCCGGGGCCGGCCCTTTGCGTTGGGGACCGTGGTGGGATCCCCAATGCCCCCACGGTCCCGCCGGCTCCCCGCCTCCTGCGGGAGCCGGCATTGCTTTTGAGCAAGGGGAGCTGCTGACGTGCAGCTCCCCTTGCTCAAAAGCAATCATCTCCTTTGCTTCACTGAAGTGAGAGCAGGTTTCCCTGCTCTCGCTTCAACAAAGCAAAGCAGAGTTTGCTATGGCAGGGTGGGAGCCGTGCTCCTGCCCTGCCATAGCAAACAGCAATGTCCCGGGGGTGGGCAACCCGGGACATTGCAGGAGCCGGCCCTGGGGGGTGGTGGTCCCCAGGGCCATCAAGGGCTCCAGGAGGGGGGCCGCGCAGCCCCCTCCATCCATTTGCATAGCCCTGGGGAGGTGGTGGTCCCCGGGGCCGGGGGTCTGCAACGGACCCCCGCATTTAAATATTCAATGCCCCAGGGAGGTGGTGGTCTCCGGGGCAGTGTGGGGAGGGGCAGGAGCCCTCCACACACTTAAAAAAAAAAAAATTCAGGCCCGGGGAGGTGGCAGTCCCCAGGGCTGTGGGGGGGCCACGTGCCCCCCGCATTCAAATTACTAAGCCCCCGGGGAGGTGGCAGTCCCTGGGGCTGCAGGGGCCCTCGTGGGCCCCCACAAATTAATCACTGATTGCCCCCAGGACCTGGCCTACCCGGGGGATTTTTGAAAATGAAGCGCGGCAGCCCGCGCTTTGTTTTTTATTTTTATTTCACAGCAGGATTCGCGACCCCAGTGCGAATTCTGCTTTTTAAAAAAAAAAAATGCTTTTTTTGGCCCTTGGGGTCCTTGTGGGACCCCCTGAGCAGGCCTAGGGGGTCAGGGTGTTTCTACCCTGCCCCCTTTTCTTCATTTTCATTTTCTTTTTTTCTGATTTCTCGTGACTCGTTAACCGAGTCACAAGATGGCTGCCAACACATTCTGGTTTGGAGTGTAGAGTGTAGCTCGTGCTCGGGCGGGTTCGCGAACCCTCCTCGGTGCTCAGATATCGAAACTATTATTTTTAAAATTTCTCAGCAACTACTGGACGGATTTACACCATTTAAAAAAAAGGTCGCTTTCTGAACCAAGAGCTACCTTTTTTCCAAATTTGGTGTAATTCCGTTCAGCAGTTCGGGCTGTAGCCTGTAATAAAATTTCCTATGGAAATTAACATGGGGAAAATGCGTTTTGGGACCCCCCTTTTTTCTTAGCCCCCGCTTGATGAAGCACCCCGAAACTTTCAAGACAGGAGCTGACCTCAATGAACCTTTTTTTTAAAAAAAAATTGCAAGGATTCGTCAAACGGCGCCAAAGATATTGGCAAAAGAAAAAACGCTTTTTGAATAGAAACGAGGTCCTGACTATAACTACCTACTGGCGACCGCCAGTAGGTATATATATATATATATATATATATATATATATATATATATATATATATATATATATATATATATATATTTATTTATATTCACTGAAAAAACCATAGGTTTCAGACACGTTATAGTTAGAATTTGCATTTAAAAAACCTTTGAAATTCACTGAAAAAACCATAGGTTTTAGGGACAGTTATAGTTAGTTGGACATTGCACTCGTACAAAACCCGTGAAATTCCCCCGTTATAGTTAGTTCAGCTAACTATAACTCGCGCCCACAATGCACTGCTGATGACGTCACATTTTACATCACTCATGACATGGTCAGTGACATCACTGATGACATCACTGATGACATCCCAAATGACATCACTGATGACATCATGCAGTGACTGTGTGTTTCTATAAAGTTTAAATATGTTTAATATATATGCCAAGGTGTATTGAATAATGAGTGGGTGTATAAGTGTCTGGATGGATGATTTAGTAGGTGCGTGACTGACTCTATAAGTGAGTGATTAAACGTATCTTACTAAATGCATGGGTTAGTGACTAAACTGTGTGACTGTCTTTATCCGTCTGTCTGTTGGTGTGTAAGTGGCTGCATGGGTTTGTAAATAGCTACATGAGTGTCTATGAGTTATTGATTGGTTGTCTGAGTATCTGTATGGGTGCCTGAGTGTTTGTGTGGATGGGGTGTGTGTGACTGCACATAGATGTATCAGTGGGTGATTCACTGGGTGCATGGTTTCAAGAGTGCATCTGTGATGCACTGTATGGGTGGGGGAGGGTGTGTATGGGTGTGTTAGTGAGTGAATGTATATCTCAGTGGTACATGTGTGAGTAACTACATATGTGAAAGGCAGTATGTGTATATGTGTGTTGGAGTATATAAATAGCTATAAGCGAGAGTGTGTGATTGTGATTGTGAGAGTGACTGTGTGGATGAGTGTGTGCTTGTATCAGTGATTGTATAAGAGCGTAAGAATGTGCTAGTATTTGTATGAGTAAGTGAGCTGGTGTGTGTATAACTGTATAGGTGAGTAAATGGCAGTGTGATTAATTATTTGTATGACTGACTAGGTGTGTGAGTACCTCTATGGATGAGTGGCGGTGTGTGAGTGTCTATGTAGGTGTATGAGTGCATATGATAGTCCTGTACTGAGTGACCATAAGTATGAGTGACTGTACGGGTGAGTGAGTGGATGTGTGTGTAGACCTAAGAATCAGTGAGTGGGTATGTAGTTATTGGTGTTGGAGTGTCTATGGTTTTGAGAATGGCAGTCTGTAATTTACATTGGGTGTATCAAAAGTTATATTAGGGTGTGAGAAGATGCATGAAATTATCACATGGATGATGTCATCAGTGATGTCATTTGAGATGTCATCAGTGATGTCATCAGTGATGTCACTGACCATGTCATGAGTGATGTAATATGTGACGTCATCAGCAGTGCATTGCGGGCGTGAGTTATAGTTAGCTGAACTAACTATAACGGGGAATTTCACGGGTTTTGTACGAGTGCAATGTCCAACTAACTATAACTGTCCCTAAAACCTATGGTTTTTTCAGTGAATTTCAAAGGTTTTTAAATGCAAATTTCTAACTATAACGTGTCTGAAACCTATGGTTTTTTCAGTGAATTTCAAAGGTTTTTTAAATGCTAATTTCTAACTATAATGTGTCTGAAACCTATGGTTTTTCAGTGAATTTCAAAGGTTTTTTAAATGCTAATTTCTAACTATAACGTGTCTGAAACCTATGGTTTTTTCAGTGAATTTCAAAGGTTTTTAAATGCTAATTTCTAACTATAACGTGCCTGAAACCTATGGTTTTTTCAGTGAATTTCAAAGGTTTTTAAATGCTAATTCCTAACTATAACATGTCTGAAACCTATGGTTTTTTTCAGTGAATTTCCAAGGTTTTGTAAATGACAATTTTTAAATGTATTAATTGTTATCTTTATTTTTTGATACTGATTTACTACATTTTTTTAAACTATTTATTTTTTAAATTACATTGTAATTACATTATACATTACATTACAAAATATACTTTCTCAGAATGAATTACTTTAGTTTAAATTCTTTGCAAATAGGCAATAGACTTTTAAGTACAGTAGTTACAGTTGTTGCAATGGGCAACACAATTTCAAACACAATGCAACATTGAGCTCAATGTGAATTTCTAGTTAAATGCAATTAGTTACTTTATGGATTACTTTTCTAACCACAGGACTGGATCCTAGATTCAGTCCTGGGACATCTCCTGTAAACAGTTAAGTAAAAGCGTTTTGGTTACAGTACTGATTTTTAAGGAATATTATTGTATTTTAAAAGTTGACACTTAGAAACTTTTTCACATAGAATCACCAATGTTATCCTATGGCAGGAAATTCACTTAGCAGGTAAGTAGTGTTATCGTTACTTTTTCTTACTCAGTGGTGGATCCTGGATCCAGCACTGGTGCATCTCCTGTAAACAGTTGAAAGAATGCGTTTAAGTCATACAGGCGATTTTTAAGGAATATTTGTAGTTTGTGAAAATCGACACTTTGAAACTTTTCTGCTGAAAACCAGACAATGGATTCCTATGGAAGGAAATACAAGTTACTGGTAAGTACGGTTAGAATTACTTTTCAGGGTCAGTGCTGGGCTAAAAGATGCAGCACTGGGTTCTCTCCTGATAACAGGTGAGTAAATCGGAATTCGTACTTCGGCTGATTTTAGAGGAATATTATAAAGTTCCAAAACTCCACACTTAGAAGAATTTCCAAGTGAAACCAGTCAATGTTAGCCTATGGAAGGAAATTCAAGTTACTGGTAAGTACGGTTAGAATTACTTTTCCGGGTCAGTGGTGGGCTAAAAGATGCAGCACTGGGTTCTCTCCTGATAACAGGTGAGTAAATCGGAATTCGTAGTTCAGCTGATTTTAGAGGAATATTTTAAAGTTCCAAAACTCCACACTTAGAAGAATTTCCAAGTGAAACCAGTCAATGTTAGCCTATGGAAGGAAATTCAAGTTACTGGTAAGTACGGTTAAAATTACTTTTCAGGACCAGTACTGGGCTGAAAGATGCAGCACTGAGGTCTCTCCTGATAACAGGTGAGTAAATCAGAATTCGGATTTCGGCTGATTTTAGAGGAATATTTGTATGTTTCAAAAATCAACACTTAGAAGAATTTCCAAGTGAAACCAGTCAATGTTAGCCTATGAAGGAAATTCAAGTTACCGGTAAGTACGGTTAAAATTACTTTTCAGGATCAGTACTGGGCTGAAAGATGCAGCACTGAGGTCTCTCCTGATAACAGGTGAGTAAATCGGAATTCGTATTTCGGCTGATTTTAGAGGAATATTTTAAAGTTCCAAAACTCCACACTTAGAAGAATTTCCAAGTGAAACCAGTCAATGTTAGCCTATGAAGGAAATTCAAGTTACCGGTAAGTACGGTTAAAATTACTTTTCAGGATCAGTACTGGGCTGAAAGATGCAGCACTGAGGTCTCTCCTGATAACAGGTGAGTAAATCGAAATTCGTATTTCGGCTGATTTTAGAGGAATATTTTAAAGTTCCAAAACTCCACACTTAGAAGAATTTCCAAGTGAAACCAGTCAATGTTAGCCTATGAAGGAAATTCAAGTTACCGGTAAGTACGGTTAAAATTACTTTTCAGGATCAGTACTGGGCTGAAAGATGCAGCACTGAGGTCTCTCCTGATAACAGGTGAGTAAATCGGAATTCGTATTTCGGCTGATTTTAGAGGAATATTTTAAAGTTCCAAAACTCCACACTTAGAAGAATTTCCAAGTGAAACCAGTCAATGTTAGCCTATGAAGGAAATTCAAATTACCGGTAAGTACGGTTAAAATTACTTTTGAGGATCAGTACTGGGCTGAAAGATGCAGCACTGAGGTCTCTCCTGATAACAGGTGAGTAAATCGGAATTCGTATTTCGGCTGATTTTAGAGGAATATTTTAAAGTTCCAAAACTCCACACTTAGAAGAATTTCCAAGTGAAACCAGTCAATGTTAGCCTATGAAGGAAATTCAAGTTACCGGTAAGTACGGTTAAAATTACTTTTCAGGACCAGTACTGGGCTGAAAGATACAGCACTGAGGTCTCTCCTTATAACAGGTGAGTAAATCGGAATTCCTATTTCGGCTGATTTTAGAGGAATATTTGCACAATGGTGAAGGGAGGGGCGGGGCCTGAGGTGACATCTTTGCAAACGCGCCCCGTGGCGCGTTTTAAGTTGGGGGATTAAGTTCCCTTGAATCCTGAGGGTCCCTAGGGGCCAACTAGACCACCAGGAACCTCCAATATGTGCCAGGGGCTGCGTTGCAGAGACGTGTAGAGAGGCCACACCCCTTTTTACACCTCTCTGCAACGCAGCTCTGTGGCGCTTTCTGGATGTACCTGTTGGGCTAGTTGGCCCCAGGGACCCTCAGGATTGAAGGGGATTTAATTCCCCATCTTAAAACGCGCCACGGGGCCTGTTTGCACACATGTCACCTGAAGCCCCGCCCTCCCTTCACCACTGTGCAAACGCGCCCGTGGCGCGTTTTAAGTTGGGGATTAAGTCCCCTTGAATCCTGAGGGTCCCCGGAGTCCAACTAGCCCACCATATGCCTCCAAAATGCGCCACAGAGCTGCGTTGCAGAGAGGTGTAAAAGGGGTGTGGCCTCTCTACACCTCTCTGCAACGCAGCCCCTTGGCGCATACTGGAGGTTCCTGGTGGGCTAGTTGGCCCCCAGGGACCCCCAGTATTCAAGGGGATCTGTTCCCTCTCTGCAAACGCGCCAGGGGCGCGTTTGCAGAGTGGTGAAGGAAGGGGGCGGGGCCTGCGGGCCGATCGTTTAAAAAAAATAATAATAATTTGTCCCTGAAGGGGGCTGTGTGGCCCCCCTTCCTTTTTCCTGTTTTTATGCCCTGGGGACCCCATCCCCCAGGGCCTTACCACTTTTTCTAATTTGTAATTTAAAAAAAAACGGGAAGGGGGCCGCGTGGCCCCCCTTCCCTGGGCCTGTATTGGCCCCGGGGACCCCATCCCCCGGGGCATGGCCTCGTTTTTATTTATATTCTTTGGAGGGGGCTGCGTGGCCCCCTCCTCTGGCCATTTAAGGCCCCGGGGACCCCATCTCCCGGGGCCGGCCATTCCGTTTTTTATTTTTTTATTTATTTATTTTTTGGGGGAGGGGGGCCGCGTGGCCCTCCTCCCGGCCACTACTTGCCCCGGGGACCCCATCCCCCGGGGCCTGGCCTCTCGTTGGGGACTGTGGGGGGTCCCCAATCCCCCACAGTCCCGCCGGCTCCCCGCGTCCCTAGGGTGCCGGCATTGCTTTACACATGGGGAGCAGCTAACATGCTGCTCCCCATGTGTAAAGCTATCGGCTTTGGATATTGGAAGAGAGCAGGTTTCCTGCTCTCTCTTCCAATATCCAAAGCAGTTTGCAATGACAGGACGGGAGCCGCGAGGCTCCCGTCCTGTCATTGCAAACAGCAGTGTCCCGAGGGTAGGCACCCCAGGACACTGCAGGAGCCGGCCCTGGGGGGTGGTGGTCCCCAGGGCCATCAAGGGCTCCAGGAGGGGGCCGCGCGGCCCCCTCCCATTCAGTACACAGCTCCGGGGAGGTGGTGGTCCCCGGGGCTCTGGGGGTCCGTAACGGACCCCCATATTAAAATGTTTAGTGCCCCGGGAGGTGGTGGTCCCGGGCGTGTGGGGGCTGGAGCCCCCCACACAGGTTTAATATTTTTTAAAAAAGCCCCGGGGAGGTGGTGGTCCTCGGGGCTGCGGGAGGGCTCAGAGCCCTCCCGCACCATTTTTAAAAAGCCCCGGGGGTGGCGGTCCCCGGGGCTTGGGGGCCCTTTGAGGCCCCCACACATTAAATTATCCCCCACCATGCCCCCGGGACTTGGGCCACCCGGCAGGATTCGCGCACCCTGAGCGCATCCTGCCGATTTTTAAAAAAAAATTTTTTTTTTTTGCCCAGGGGTCCTTGTGGGACCCCTGAGCAAACCTAGGGGTCAGGGTGTTTCTACCCTCCCCCTTTGTGCGCTTTGCGCACTTGTTTCTGTCCCTTGGTTCTACCGAGGGACAAAATGGCTGCCAACATTTCCTGAATCGGAATGTTGACAGCCAGCTGACAGCCAATTAACATGCAGCTCGTGATCGGGACGGTGCGCTCAGGGTGCGCGAATCCTCCGTGCCCATAGATATATATGTACTTTTACTTTTTGATTTTCTCAGCAACTACTGAACGGATTTACACCATTTAACAAAAGGGTTCTTTCTGAACCAAGAACTACCTCTTTGCCAAATTTGGTGTAATTCCGTTCAGCAGTTCGGGCTGTAGCCGTGTCTAAAGTTTCCTATGGGAAAATGCATGGGGAAAACGCGTTTTGGGACCCCCTTTTTCTCGGCCCCCGCTTGACGTATCACCCCGAGACTTTCAGGGTAGGAGCGGACCGGAGCGCCCCACGAAGTTTGAAAATTTCGCGAAGATACGTCAACCGGCAAGAGAGTTATTTCAAATAGAATGTCGCGGATTTCCTATGGATAATAGGTTGTAACTATAACTATCTACTGGCGACCGCCAGTAGATAATATATATATATATATATATATATATATATATGTTCCACCAATTGCCCGAAGCATTTCAGGAGGGCACTCGACAGAATTCCCACCATCCGGTTTTCGCGTTGGACTTGCCTTCGTGTCACGCTGCTTAAACCTTTTGCCCAACGCGTTTCAAGGAAGTGATCCTCTTCGTCAGGGGCTTGCTTATTCAAACAAAAGGAACGGCCAATCCTTCTTTTATTTTCATGGCATGAGCATGTGATTTGTTAACAACCAATAGTTGGCCCGCATTCTGTGGAGCGGCACGCTGGGACATGAAGTCCATTATTCCCTAAGTGGGTTCAGTTCCCTTTGTCCTCTTTAAAAGCATCATTATTTTCCTTAGTAGGACTCGTGGCACTCAGGCAGGTCTGTAATATTCTTGGAACTCTGTGCTGTATCCAGCTTGAAAATCGTTTTCAGCAACAGCCTCTCTGTCTTTATGTAGATGGTGCTCCTCCCCAGGACAGGACTGCCCTGCTGTAATTTGTTCCACCAATTGCCCGAAGCATTTCAGGAGGGCACTCGACAGAATTCCCACCATCCGGTTTTCGCGTTGGACTTGCCTTCGTGTCACGCTGCTTAAACCTTTTGCCCAACGCGTTTCAAGGAAGTGATCCTCTTCGTCAGGGGCTTGCTTATTCAAACAAAAGGAACGGCCAATCCTTCTTTTATTTTCATGGCATGAGCATGTGATTTGTTAACAACCAATAGTTGGCCCGCATTCTGTGGAGCGGCACGCTGGGACATGAAGTCCATTATTCCCTAAGTGGGTTCAGTTCCCTTTGTCCTCTTTAAAAGCATCATTATTTTCCTTAGTAGGACTCGTGGCACTCAGGCAGGTCTGTAATATTCTTGGAACTCTGTGCTGTATCCAGCTTGAAAATCGTTTTCAGCAACAGCCTCTCTGTCTTTATGTAGATGGTGCTCCTCCCCAGGACAGGACTGCCCTGCTGTAATTTGTTCCACCAATTGCCCGAAGCATTTCAGGAGGGCACTCGACAGAATTCCCACCATCCGGTTTCGCGTTGGACTTGCCTTCGTGTCACGCTGCTTAAACCTTTTGCCCAACGCGTTTCAAGGAAGTGATCCTCTTCGTCAGGGGCTTGCTTATTCAAACAAAAGGAACGGCCAATCCTTCTTTTATTTTCATGGCATGAGCATGTGATTTGTTAACAACCAATAGTTGGCCCGCATTCTGTGGAGCGGCACGCTGGGACATGAAGTCCATTATTCCCTAAGTGGGTTCAGTTCCCTTTGTCCTCTTTAAAAGCATCATTATTTTCCTTAGTAGGACTCGTGGCACTCAGGCAGGTCTGTAATATTCTTGGAACTCTGTGCTGTATCCAGCTTGAAAATCGTTTTCAGCAACAGCCTCTCTGTCTTTATGTAGATGGTGCTCCTCCCCAGGACAGGACTGCCCTGCTGTAATTTGTTCCACCAATTGCCCGAAGCATTTCAGGAGGGCACTCGACAGAATTCCCACCATCCGGTTTTCGCGTTGGACTTGCCTTCGTGTCACGCTGCTTAAACCTTTTGCCCAACGCGTTTCAAGGAAGTGATCCTCTTCGTCAGGGGCTTGCTTATTCAAACAAAAGGAACGGCCAATCCTTCTTTTATTTTCATGGCATGAGCATGTGATTTGTTAACAACCAATAGTTGGCCCGCATTCTGTGGAGCGGCACGCTGGGACATGAAGTCCATTATTCCCTAAGTGGGTTCAGTTCCCTTTGTCCTCTTTAAAAGCATCATTATTTTCCTTAGTAGGACTCGTGGCACTCAGGCAGGTCTGTAATATTCTTGGAACTCTGTGCTGTATCCAGCTTGAAAATCGTTTTCAGCAACAGCCTCTCTGTCTTTATGTAGATGGTGCTCCTCCCCAGGACAGGACTGCCCTGCTGTAATTTGTTCCACCAATTGCCCGAAGCATTTCAGGAGGGCACTCGACAGAATTCCCACCATCCGGTTTTCGCGTTGGACTTGCCTTCGTGTCACGCTGCTTAAACCTTTTGCCCAACGCGTTTCAAGGAAGTGATCCTCTTCGTCAGGGGCTTGCTTATTCAAACAAAAGGAACGGCCAATCCTTCTTTTATTTTCATGGCATGAGCATGTGATTTGTTAACAACCAATAGTTGGCCCGCATTCTGTGGAGCGGCACGCTGGGACATGAAGTCCATTATTCCCTAAGTGGGTTCAGTTCCCTTTGTCCTCTTTAAAAGCATCATTATTTTCCTTAGTAGGACTCGTGGCACTCAGGCAGGTCTGTAATATTCTTGGAACTCTGTGCTGTATCCAGCTTGAAAATCGTTTTCAGCAACAGCCTCTCTGTCTTTATGTAGATGGTGCTCCTCCCCAGGACAGGACTGCCCTGCTGTAATTTGTTCCACCAATTGCCCGAAGCATTTCAGGAGGGCACTCGACAGAATTCCCACCATCCGGTTTTCGCGTTGGACTTGCCTTCGTGTCACGCTGCTTAAACCTTTTGCCCAACGCGTTTCAAGGAAGTGATCCTCTTCGTCAGGGGCTTGCTTATTCAAACAAAAATATATATATATCCAAAAAACAGTGTGCCCATGCACAGAAGCGCACTCGAGCCAGCGTCGGTTTGAGGAAACCTTTATTCAGGGAAAACTGCTGCTATAAAAGAGAGTCAATAAAAGCATGGTGGCGCCAGATTCACGACGCGTTTTGGGCTCTTCCCTTCTTCCTGGTGAAACGCCACTGCAGCTTACCGCACCTGCATATATTTAATCAAATCTGCCCTCCAATGGGCCAATCGGGTAAGTGGTCCTCCTCAGATGCATTCTGGGAAATGCAGTGCGGGTGAATTTTCGTGCCTCAATATTCCTGCTGCTAAAATATTCGCATCCAGCCCTGAATGGGCCTCTCTTCAAACAGCAGTAAGCAATCATTCCTAAAACGCTGCTTCTAGGGACTCGGCGAATTCCAAGCCCCCTGGCCCCCTACAGTCAACGGTGTGGTGCAACTTCTCGCGTGGGGGTTGATTTTGAGCCGCTACATGCAGAGGGGCCCATCCAGGGTTGAATGTATTAAGACTCGCAGATAGAGATTGTGGCCATAGACTTTGTGACACACTGCAAGTCCCAGAATTCAGTTGGGACTGACCTCACAGCGGATTGGCCCATTGGAGGGCGTGTTAGGTCAAATGGATGCAGGTGTGTTGGACTGCAAGCTGCGGTGCTGTACCAGGAAGAAGGGAGCCATTCCCGAAACGCGTCGTATTTTAAACACTGCCACTGTGCTGTACTTACCCTCTTGATGACAGCGGTTCTACTTGAATAAAGATGTGCCACCATCAGCGCTGGTCTCGAGTGCGCTCTTGTGCATGGGCACAACGTTTTCCCAAATTTTACGCGCCCGCCCAGCCGCGGAGAGCAGCACCACCCCGATGATTGGAAAGGGGGCCGTGAGGCTTCGCATTTGCGGAGTCTTCTGGAGCAGCGTGGGGGTTGATTTTGAGCCGCTACATGCAGAGGGGCCCATCCAGGGTTGAATGTATTAAGACTCGCAGATAGAGATTGTGGCCATAGACATTGTGACACACTGCAAGTCCCAGAATTCAGTTGGGACTGACCTCACAACGGATTGGCCCATTGGAGGGCGTGTTAGGTCAAATGGATGCAGGTGTGTTGGACTGCAAGCTGCGGTGCTGTACCAGGAAGAAGGGAGCCATTCCCGAAACGCGTCGTATTTTAAACACTGCCACTGTGCTGTACTTACCCTCTTGATGACAGCGGTTCTACTTGAATAAAGATGTGCCACCATCAGCGCTGGTCTCGAGTGCGCTCTTGTGCATGGGCACAACGTTTTCCCTAATTTTACGCGGCCACCCAGCCGCGGAGAGCAGCACCACCCCGATGATTGGAAAGGGGGCCGTGAGGCTTCGCATTTGCGGAGTCTTCTGGAGCAGCGTGGGGGTTGATTTTGATCCGCTACATGCAGAGGGGCCCATCCAGGGTTGAATGTATTAAAACTCGCAGATAGAGATTGTGGCCATAGACATTGTGACACACTGCAAGTCCCAGAATTCAGTTGGGACTGACCTCACAGCGGATTGGCCCATTGGAGGGCGTGTTAGGTCAAATGGATGCAGGTGTGTTGGACTGCAAGCTGCGGTGCTGTACCAGGAAGAAGGGAGCCATTCCCGAAACGCGTCGTATTTTAAACACTGCCACTGTGCTGTACTTACCCTCTTGATGACAGCGGTTCTACTTGAATAAAGATGTGCCACCATCAGCGCTGGTCTCGAGTGCGCTCTTGTGCATGGGCACAACGTTTTCCAAAATTTTACGCGGCCGCCCAGCCGCGGAGAGCAGCACCACCCCGATGATTGGAAAGGGGTCCGTGAGGCTTCGCAATTGCGGAGTCTTCTGGAGCAGCATGGGGGTTGATTTTGAGCCGCTACATGCAGAGGGGCCCATCCAGGGTTGAATGTATTAAGACTCGCAGATAGAGATTGTGGCCATAGACATTGTGACACACTGCAAGTCCCAGAATTCAGTTGGGACTCACCTCACAGCGGATTGGCCCATTGGCGGGCGTGTTAGGTCAAATGGATGCAGGTGTGTTGGACTGCAAGCTGCGGTGCTGTACCAGGAAGAAGGGAGCCATTCCCGAAACGCGTCGTATTTTAAACACTGCCACTGTGCTGTACTTACCCTCTTGATGACAGCGGTTCTACTTGAATAAAGATGTGCCACCATCAGCGCTGGTCTCGAGTGCGCTCTTGTGCATGGGCACAACGTTTTCCAAACTTTTACGCGGCCGCCCAGTCGCGGAGAGCAGCACCACCCCGACGATTGGAAAGGGGGCCGTGAGGCTTCGCATTTGCGGAGTCTTCTGGAGCAGCATGGGGGTTGATTTTGAGCCGCTACATGCAGAGGGGCCCATCCAGGGTTGAATGTATTAAGACTCGCAGATAGAGATTGTGGCCATAGACATTGTGACACACTGCAAGTCCCAGAATTCAGTTGGGACTGACCTCACAGCGGATTGGCCCATTGAAGGGCGTGTTAGGTCAAATGGATGCAGGTGTGTTGGACAGCAAGCTGCGGTGCTGTACCAGGAAGAAGGGAGCCATTCCCGAAATGCGTCGTATTTTAAACACTGCCACTGTGCTGTACTTACCCTCTTGATGACAGCGGTTCTACTTGAATAAAGATGTGCCACCATCAGCGCTGTTCTCGAGTGCGCTCTTGTGCATGGGCACAACGTTTTCCAAAATTTTACGCGGCCGCCCAGCCGCGGAGAGCAGCACCACCCCGATGATTGGAAAGGGGGCCGTGAGGCTTCGCATTTGCGGAGTCTTCTGGAGCAGCGTGGGGGTTGATTTTGATCCGCTACATGCAGAGGGGCCCATCCAGGGTTGAATGTGTTAAAACTCGCAGATAGAGATTGTGGCCATAGACATTGTGACACACTGCAAGTCCCAGAATTCAGTTGGGACTGACCTCACAGCGGATTGGCCCATTGGAGGGTGTGTTAGGTCAAATGGATGCAGGTGTGTTGGACTGCAAGCTGCGGTGCTGTACCAGGAAGAAGGGAGCCATTCCCGAAACTTGTCGTATTTTAAACACTGCCACTGTGCTGTACTTACCCTCTTGAAGACAGCGGTTCTACTTGAATAAAGATGTGCCACCATCAGCGCTGGTCTTGAGTGCGCTCTTGTGCATGGGCACAACGTTTTCCAAAATTTTACGCGCCGCCCAGCCGCGGAGAGCAGCACCACCCCGATGATTGGAAAGGGGGCCGTGAGGCTTCGCATTTGCGGAGTCTTCTGGAGCAGCGTGGGGGTTGATTTTGAGCCGCTTCTTGCAGAGGGGCCCATCCAGGGTTGAATGTGTTAAGACTCGCAGATAGAGATTGTGGCCATAGACATTGTGACACACTGCAAGTCCCAGAATTCAGTTGGGACTGACCTCACAGCGGATTGGCCCATTGGAGGGCGTGTTAGGTCAAATGGATGCAGGTGTGTTGGACTGCAAGCTGCGGTGCTGTACCAGGGAGAAGGGAGCCATTCCCGAAACGCGTCGTATTTTAAACACTGCCACTGTGCTGTACTTACCCTCTTGATGACAGCGGTTCTACTTGAATAAAGATGTGCCACCATCAGCGCTGGTCTCGAGTGCGCTCTTGTGCATGGGCACAATGTTTTCCACAATATATATATATATATGTATATATATACATATATTACCTACTGGCGGTAGTTATAGTTAGGACCACGTTTCCATAGGAGAAGCATTTTTTGATGTGCTTATAACTTTGGCGTCGTTTGACGAATCTTTACGAAATTTTCCAAAAAGTTCCTCTTTTCACGTCAGCTCCTATCCTAAAAGTTTGGGGGGATTTGTCAAGAGGGGCTAAGAAAAAGGGGGGTCCCAAAACGTGTTTTCTCCATGCAATTTCCATAGGAAACTTTAGACAAGGCTACAGGTCAAACTGCTGAACGGAATTACGCCAAATTTGGCACAGAGAAAGGTCTTGGTCCAGAAAGCACGGTTTGTTTACATCAGGTAAATTCGTTCAGTAGTTTTAGAGAAATATCAAATTTTCCAGATATCGATATTTAAGAATTCTGACATCTGATTGGCTGAAGCGTTACGAGCACGAGCTTGCGGCTCATTGGCTGCGAACTGTTGAAACTAGGAAGTATTGGAAGACATTTTGTGATTCAGTCCATCAGCTCGCAACTCTCCCTCTACAAGGCATCAGGTCCGTAGTTCTACCTTTGCGAGGCAACACTAAAAATATACTGCAGCTCTGTCTGTGCGAGATACCCCTTTCACGGTCCCTCTCCCCACATCACCAGCTCGCGGCTAGGCCTTTAGAAGCCAGTCCGTTGGCTCGCAGCTCTGCGACTGCGAGCTGTGAGCCATTTTGTGACTCAGTCCGTCAGCTCGCATCTATCCCTCTAAAAGGCATTGCATCCATAATTCTACCTCTGCGAGGCAATACTGAAAATATCCCGCAGGTCTGTCTGTGCAAGATACTCCTTTTACGCTCCCTCTCCCCACATCATCACGGCTCATTGGCTGTGAACTGTTGAAACTAGGAAGTGTTGGCAGCAATTTTGTGATTCAGTCCGTCAGCTCACAACTCTCCCTCTACAAGGCATCAGGTCCGTAGTTCTACCTCTGCGAGGCAACACTAAAAATATACCGCAGCTCTGTCTGTGTGAGATACCCCTTTCACGGTCCCTCTCCCCACATCACCAGCTCGAGGCTATGCATTTAGAAGCCAGTCCGTCGGCTTGCAGCTCTGCGACTGCGAGCTGTGAGCCATTTTGTGACTCAGTCCGTCAGCTCGCATCTCTCCCTCTAAAAGGCATCGCATCCGTAATTCTACCTCTGCAAGGCAATACTGAAAATATCCCGCAGGTCTGTCTGTGTGAGATATTCCATTTACGCTCCCTCTCCCCTCATCATCAGCTCGCGGCTATGCCTTTAGAAGGCAGTCCGTCGGCTCGCAGCTCTGTGTCTGTGAGCCGTCGGGCCCGCAGCTCTAACTCTGTGAGCCACCTCGTTAGCTCGTAGCTCTGTCTGTGCCAGCAGGCCCGTCTGCCCGTTACTCTCCCTCTGCGAGTTAGCCCGTCGGGTTGCAGCTCGAGGGGCTCGCAGCTGTATCTCTGCGAGCCAGCCCGTTAACTGATAGCTGTGTGTCTGCTAGCAGGCCTGTTGGCCCGGTGGTCTCCCTGTGCAAGTCCGGCCACAGCTCTCCCTCTGCGAGCCAGTACGGTGCTGTGATTTTGCGAGCCAACGGCTCGTAGGTCTCCCTTTGCGAGCTGAGCCCACGGGCCGCAGCTGTTCCTCTGCGAGCCTGCCCGACGGCCCGCAGCTGTCCCTCTGCTAGTCGAACCGCAGCTGACACTCTGGGAGCCAAAATTGGGAATATAAGGCGGCTCTAAAAAGAGCCCTTGTGTTTATTAGTTGGAGCTACATGTAAATGCGAATGCACAGCTTCAAGTTAATCAGGAAAACTCGGTTTCCCTCATCTGTGAAGTGTACTCCATCACGTCTGTAGATATCAGCCATATCAAAACGTATGTTGTTATTGTAAATCGACCCCATTCTATGGTCCCTGAGGTATGCAGACACAGCTTTGTTGACATTCTTCCTAGATTTTTCAATCTTATGACAAAATTGGTTTGACCATTTCCACTTCTGTCTTTGGCATATATTGGAATATACAAAGACAGTTTGAGGCAAAAGTAACACCAATTGTCCAAAGGTGTCCTTTCCAAACCTACCCCAGTCAATGTGCCTAGGTCGTTACCACCACAGTGCACAATCATGAGATCAGGGTGTTGGAGATGCAAACAGGTTTTAACCAAAGGGAGCAATTGGTGCCACTTCAATCCTCTCTGTGCAAACCATTTAATATGCACATTTTGTAAACCTAGGTCTAAGTCAATACGTCTCTGTTCTGCATACCTCTTGCACCAGAAAACATAGCTATGTCCTACAATCCACACTAGCATTTTGAAGATATGGCTAGAAGATATGGATAAATGTCTGTAGCTCATGCAGTCCATTCGTAGAATAAGAGATATGTTTAAACATGGGGAACTACTTTTTTTTTTACATACAAAACGTTAAGCGATTGGGAGATGAAATGTATTGTGTCCTAAAAAGTCGGGTGTATATTAGTTTTGATGAAAAGCATCTTTGTGATTGGTTAATAAAAAAGCAATTTATACGTGGAGTACATATTATAGGATGAAATTTGCTCAGCTCAACCACACCTGCTAATTGTATTTGGAAGGTGCAGTTCAAACTTGAAAGAATGGTGAACTTTTGACCTCCACGTGCCGTTAAATGTTGGAGAAAATGTTGCAAAAAAAATATCAGTAGGTTTAAAAAAATGATGAACTTTTAACCTGCACGGGTCGTAGAATGTTCTAGAAAGTGTTGATACAATACCTTGAACTTTTCACCTGTATGTGTCCTTAAAAAAACTGTTTATATGGAAAGTTCAAAAATAACCAATAAAGAGAGGTTTTGCAATCTAAAAAATATAAGGAACTATTCTGATTTGTTCTTTACATGTATTTATGTGTGGAGCAACAGGGAAATTGTGCCATTACTGGTTCCATTCTTGATGAAAGCGGTGCATTACATGTACTGTGTGACAAGAAAAGAATTGCATGCGTTTGTGACATTTGAAATCTGCATACAACTACGAAGGTAAATTAGAAATTAAGAAGGTGTGTTATGTGTTTTGTAGTAGTGGTTAAGTATTTGAGACGATATTTTTAACTTTCAAAGTGAATGACAACAGATGCAATGGAGCCAACGATCATGCAGCTCGGACACCCAACACTGCTCCGACCCCCCCCACCACCAGCCCCTTGTCCGCCATCCCCCCTCACGTCCCCCCCACACAAACAAATGTGACAGCAACCTTAGGAAATCTGGAACGTAACAAATTGGCTGATGTCGCACAATTATAGTAAAGAAGATGCATGTGAGGTTGGACAAATAAGAATTTCAGTCATCTATGGATTTACATATAAAACATTTTATTTAAACAAAACAACAAAATAAAAGTAGGTAGAGGTATGGCGTGTCATCCCTCGACAATTTGTGAATCACAGCCTGCAAGACAAAAAGAAAGATAAGATTGTGCGTCATGCGTCCATGAAAGGAGAGAGAGAGAGAGAGAGAAAGAAAGAAAGAGTGAGAGAGAGAGAGGAAGAGACAGAGAAAGAAAGAGTGAGACAGAGAGGAAGATAGAGAAAGAGAGAAAGAGTGAGAGAGAGAGGAAGAGAGAGAAAAAGAGAGAAACAGTGTGAGAGAGAGGTAGAGAGAGAGAGAGAAAGAGTGAGACAGAGAGGAAGAGAGAGAGAAAGAAAGAATGAGAGAGAGAGAAAAAGACATAGAAAGAGAGAAAGAGTGTGAGAGAGAGAAAGGAAGAGATAGAGAGTGAGAGAGAGAGAAAGAGTGTGAATGACAGAAAGGAAGAGATGCAGAGGGAGAGTGAGTGTTGACACTGTGGAGAAAATCCTCACAGCTCACCTTTCTGCCACCGGTGTGTCTCCAACCATGTGCCGGGACATAGTGCAGTCTTCAAGTTTAGTCATCTGAAACATAGTATAGAATCAGTAATGGCAGAGTACATACAACTGCACACGCCTAATTCTCTGTTTCGCCCCTGCGCACCCAGGCTGCTGCATCCCATCGACTCCTGCCGCCCAGAGGTGTCTGCCTGCCTCTGCGCACCCAGGCTGCTGTACCCCACCCACTCCCACTACCCAGAGGTGTCTGCCCGCTGCTGTGCACCCAGGCTGGTGTACCCCATCCAGTCCCACTGCCCAGAGGTGACTGCCCGTTCCTGCTCACCCAGACTGCTGCATCCCATCCACTCCCACTGCCTAGAGGTCTCTGCCCACTCCTGTGCACCCAGGATGCTGCACCCCATCCACTCCCACTGCTCGGAGGTGTCTGCCCGCTCTTGTGCACCCAGGGTGCTGCACACTATCCACTCCCACCGCCCAGAGGTGACTGTTCGCTGCTGCGGAAACAAGCCTCTCTGCTCACCTTCCGCCACCAGCGTGTGTCTAAGAGGGTCCACCACATGCCGAAGCAACCTCCTCAGGCGTTGCGTACACGCAGTCAAGCCGAGCTCACAATTCAAAGTGGGTGTTGATTGCAGGATGGGCACGCATCATCGCAGGCTGCACACGCGTTCAGATCTGGTGGCACTTACTCAGTGGAACTGAAGTCATCGCCTCATGGCGGGAGGTCCGTGTAGGGGGGGGGTCATCAATCTGTAAATCACAGCCTGCTAGACAAAAAGCAAGATAAGATTGTGCGTCATGCGTCCATCAAAGGAGAGAGAGAGAGAGAAAGAGAGAAAGAGTGAGAGAGAGGAAGAGACAGAGAAAGAAAGAGTGAGACAGAGAGGAAGACAGAGAAAGAGAGAAAGAGTGAGAGAGAGAGGAAGAGAGAGAGAAAGAGAGAAAGAGTGAGATACAAGGAAGAGAGAGAGAAAGAGAGAAACAGTGTGAGAGAGAGGTAGAGAGAGAGAGAAAGAGTGAGACAGAGAGGAAGAGAGAGAGAAAGAAAGAATGAGAGAGAGAGGAAAAGACATAGAAAGAGTGTGTAGAGAGAGAAAGGAAGAGATAGAGAGAGAGAGAGAGAGAGAGAAAGAGTGTGAGTGACAGAAAGGAAGAGATGGAGAGGGAGAGTGAGTGTTGACACTGTGGAGAAAATCCTCACAGCTCACCTTTCTGCCACTGGTGTGTCTCCAACCACGTGCCGGGACATAGTGCAGTCTTCAAGTTTAGTCATCTGAAACATAGTATAGAATCAGTAATGGCAGAGTACATACAACTGCACACGCCTAATTCTCTGTTGCGCACCCAGGCTGCTGCACCCCATCGACTCCCGCCACCCAGAGGTGTCTGCCCACCTCTGCACACACAGGCTGCTGTACCCCATCCACTCCCACTGCCCAGAGGTGTCTGCCCGCTGCTGTGCACCCAGGCTGGAGCACCCCATCCAGTCCCACTGCCCGGAGGTGACTGCCCGTTCCTGCGCACCCAGACTGCTGCATCCCATCCACTCCCACTGCCTAGAGGTGTCTGCCCGCTCCTGTGCACCCAGGCTGCTGCACTCCATCCACTCCCACTGCTCGGAGGTGTCTGCCCGCTCTTGTGCACCCAGGGTGCTGCACACTATCCACTCCCACTGCCCAGAGGTGACTGCTCGCTGCTGCGGAAACAAGCCTCTCTGCTCACCTTCTGCCACCGGCGTGTGTCTAAGAGGGTCCACCACGTGCCGAAGCAACCTCCTCAGGCGTTGCGTACACGCGGTCAAGCCAAGCTCACAATTCAAAGTGGGTGTTGATTGCAGGATGGCCATGCATCATCGCAGGCTGCACACGCGCTCAGCTCTGGTGGCACTAACGCAGTGGAACTGAAGTCATCGCCTCATGGCGGGAGGTCCGTGTCGGGGGGGGTCGTCAATCTGTGAATCACAGCCTGCTAGACAAAAAGCATGATAACATTGTGCGTCATGCGTCCATCAAAGGAGAGAGAGAGAGAAAGAGTGACAGAGAGGAAGAGAGAGAAAAAGAAAGAAAGAGTGAGAGGTAGACAGAGAGAAAGACTGAGAGAGAGAGGAAGAGAGAGAGAAACAGTGAGAGAGAGGAAGAGAGAGAGAAAGAGAGAAACAGTGTGAGAAAGTGGAAGAGAGAAACAGAGGAAGAGTGAGAGAGAGAGAAAGAGAGAGAGAGGTAGAGAGAGAGAAAGAAAAAAACAGTGTGAGAGAGAGGAAGAGATAGAGTGAGAGAGAGAGAGAGGAAGAGAGAGAGAAAGAGTGTGAGGGAGAGAAAGGAAGAGATGGAGGGACAGTGAGTGCCCACACTGTGGACAAAACCCTCACAGCTCACCTTTCCGTCACCGGTGTGTCTCCAACCACGTGCCGGGACATAGTGGAGCCCTCAAGCTTACTCATCTGAAACGTAGTATGGAATCAGTAATGGCAGAGTACATACAACTGCACACGCCTAATTCTCTGTCCCGCCTTTGTGCATCCCGGCTGCTGCACCCCATCCACTTCCACTGCCCAGAGGTGTCTGCTCGCCGCTGCGCACCCAGGCTGCTGCACCCCATCCACTTCCACTGCCCAGAGGTGTCTGCCCGCTGCTGCGCACCCAGGCTGCTGCACCCCATCCACTGCCCGGAGGTGACTGTCCGCCGCTGCGCACCCAGGCTGCTGCACCCCATCCACTCCCACTGCCCGGAGGTCACTGCCCTCTGCTGCGCTAACAAGCCTCTCTGCTCTCCTTTTGCAACCTGCGTGTAGAAAAGAGGGCCTACCACGTGCCGCTGCAAGCCCCAAACCCGGGGCCCGCAGACACGGCACCCTGCATATCATGCAGCCCCGCTCCGCAGGCCACCAGGTCTCACATTTGGTGCTGGGTCTTGATTTCGCCATGGCAGAGGACATACCAGTGCACCGGGCTTTTCATCGCAGGCTGCACACCCGCTCAGCCCTTGCGGTGCCACTAACTCTGTGACCAGCGAGGCGACGCCACGTGGCGGTAGGCCTGCACTGTCTGATGGCTCAGGCCTACACTGCGGTCCAGCAGGGCACACAAAACCTGAGCTGTCCAGACCGCCGGTACGGGCCATCACCGCAGGCTGTACACCCGCTCAGCAGTTACGGTACCCGTACCTCAGTGGACCGAAAGTCACCGTCCCGTGCCGGTGTGCCTGTGCCGGCCGCAGTGCATCCGGTGCAAGCAACTCTGAAATGGCATCGAGCACGTGCGCCCGGTCTTTTTTATTGGCAGGGTCACGTGTCCTGTGACGCCTGTGGTGGATGGGTGTGGTGTGGGTGTATACTAGCCGTGAGGGAGTGGCTGTGGCGTACTGACAACTAGGGTGTGACCAGCAGATCACTGCAATGAAAATCTGGGCCATGTAGCGTTGTTGTCCTTCCCTGTAAGCGTAAGCGGAGTGGGCTGGCCTGGCGTATGCCAGTCCTGCGTGAGGCTGTGAAGAATGACTCCGGAGCTATGGGCGTGGCTCCGTCCTGGGCTATATGAGGAATCAACTGATGCGGGTGTCCCTGTTGTAGTGCTGACGTCACCCGGGTCGCAAGCGCCAATGTGTCACTCTGTGAGCCAAGTCCCACAACATGGCCAACATGGAAGGTACGGGGAATCACTGACCCTACATTCATCCATAGTTCCACACATGAAAGATGGTGGACATGACACATCTGTGTGGATATGAATGTTTATTGCACATTCAGTGGAGTGTTGCAGCTCTAGCAATACAGGGCCATGCAAAGTTCAAATTTCAGTTTTTGGCACATGGAGGGCAGCCAATTAGAGCCAAGCTTGTGTTCGGGGTTAGGCTGCGCCAACATATGTACTTATACAATTACTCCGCCAATCCCCAAGCACTTATAAATTCACTATACACTCTCCTTGCAGTACTCTAATGATCCAGTCTCTACGTACGTACTTGTACAATGACCGAGAGAAAGTTACATAACGGACGTTTTCCCCAATGCCAGAGGTAACATGGTTGCATACGCTGTCCACAGCACAATGTAATGTGGTAGGGCCCAGGGGCGGCATCTTGCATACATAATGAACACACGGACACAGATAGATAGTGGAACTGGGTACGGGCACGTGCGCTCGACTCATTTTTATTACCAGGGTCACATGTCCAGTGACGTCTGTGTTGGATGCGTGTGGGGTGAGTGTAAGCCAGCCGTCCGGGAATGGTTGGTGCTGGCAACAAATACAACAGTAATCATTGAATCAGACACACAGATTCAATCATAAAGGGTCAATGATTTGTTCTGCACTAAGGTAGGGGCAACAGATGTGAAATAATACACACAAGATTGTATCGTAAAGGGTCCATGACTTGTGGTACACTGAGGTAGGGGCAGCAGATGTGAAATTATACACAAAACATTGTATCATAAAGGGTCCATGAGTTGTGCTGCACTGAGATAGGGGCATCAGAAGCATTCAGCGTGTGCGCAGCCAGCGATGATGCGTGGTGCGGGCGAGCCGCACTGGGAGCAATATCTGTTGCCTACTGGACTGAGTCATCTGCAATCGCGACTCGATGTGAATTGTGAGCCCTGCTATCCGCAGTGTAGATCGAAGGCAGAAGTCAGCACAGACATCGAAGAATGCTTTTAGTCACTTCCTGTTTACAAAATTCGAGGACATAGAGTACAATTCTGTCTGCAATAAATAAATCATGTCTCAATTTAAATTGTGAGCTCTGCTAACCGCAGTGTAGGTGTATGGAACAAAAGATGAAACATTTATGGAATACACTGTCGAAATATGTAGGTTTCAGGGACATTATAGTTAGTTGCCTACTGGACTCTGAAATTAATTAATGAAGACTGAATTTGAATTGTGAGCCCTCCTGAGCACAGTGTAGGCCGGAGAAAGCGGTCAGGAAGGGCCTACAGCCACATGGCGTTGACTTGAGCTGCATACAGTTAGTGGTAGGTGTGGCGCTCAGCGTGGTGTGAGCAGCCAGCGATGATGCAATGTCTCTTGCCTACTGGACTGCGTCATCTGCAATCGCGACTCGATCTGAATTGTGAGCCCTGGTGCCACAGTGTAGGCCGGAGGCAGTGGTCAGGAAGAGCCCAGAGACACGTGGCGTTGACTTGAGCTGCATAGAGTTAGTGGTAGGTGTGGCGCTCAGCGTGTGCGCAACCAGCGATCATGCAATGTCTGTTGCCTACTGGACTGCATCATCTGCAATCGCGACTCGATCTGAATTGTGAGCCCTGCTGACCGCAGTGTAGGCCGGAGGCAGTGGTCAGGAAGAGTCCACAGCCATGTGGCGTTGACTTGAGCTGCATAGAGTTAGTGGTAGGTGTGGCGCTGAGCATGTGCGCAGCCAGCGATGATGCAATGTCTCTTGCCTACTGGACTGCGTCATCTGCAATCGCGACTCGATCTGAATTGTGAGCCCTGCTGACCGCAGTGTAGATCGAAGGCAGTAGTCAGCACAGACATCAAGGAATGCTTTTTGTCACTTCCTCTTGACAAAATTCGAGGACATAGAGTACAATTCTGTCTGCAATTAATAAATCAAGACTGAATTCAAATTGTGAGCTCTGCTGTCCGCAGTGGAGACTGCCATTCAGTGTTCCTTTGGACATGCAAGATGAATTTGGTCATTGTACTAAAGCTATAACTGATATAAAACAAGTTCTTGAAGCAAGGATACTAAAAGGATATTATGTAGGTTTTAGGGACGTAATACTTAGTTGCCCACTGGACTCTGCAATTAATGAATCAAGAGTCAATTTTATATGTGAGCCCTGATGACCGCAATTTAGGCCGGAGGCAGCGGTCAGCAAGGGCCCACAGCCACGTGGCGTTGAGTTGAGCTGTACACTTAGTGTCACCTGAAGCAACCAGCGTGTGTGGAGCCTGCGATGATGCGTGGTCCGGGCGGGCCGCACTGGTAGCAATGTCTTTTGCCTAATGAATTCTGTCTTAATAAGTCCATGTGGCGTTGACTTGTGGAGGCGGGCCGCACTGGGATCAATGTCTCTTCCCTACTGGAGTGCGTCATCTGCAATCGCGACTCGATCTGAATTGTGAGCCCTGCTGTCCGCAGTGTAGATCGAAGGCAGTAGTCTGTACAGACATAAGTCTGTGGTGCTCTGCTGCTGGGTTCGCAGGGGGCCTGTGTCAAGGAGGCCGGCGGTCATGGCGGAGGCCTCGTGGCAGGGTGAGGGCTGCCGCCCTGGCAGACACTTTGGCCTTCCCACAAGTGAACCACGCCCAGAGCCCCAGCCTATTTATTCATACTCCTACGCTGGAGTGGCGTACGTTGGACCAGCACACTCCGCTTCCGCTTCCAAGGGGGGACAACACAGCTACATGACGAGATCTTCCCCACTGCCTGAGGTAACATGGTTGCGTCTATTGTCCACAACACTACAAGCACCAGCAGTATATGTCCACATGGAGAGGTTTGTGCTCTGCATAGTGAGGTCTGTCCACCACATCACCGCTACACTTGGTATTGTGTGCATTTTTATTGATGGGTGACTTGCGTCCTTCACACATACTTGGTTGCCACATCTCCCAAGATTCAGCTATTGTGTGGCTGAGGGACCATGCCGTTTTTGGAAAGTCCGCTGTCCTGTTCTGCGCTGCCTCGGTGGTAGTAGGGAGGGGGGTGGTCCGGGAGGGAGGTCCTGAGGGTGATGGCAGTGGGTGTTGTGGCCTTCTTGGGTGTCAGAGCTGCATGGTCAGTAGCTCTATGACATGTGTTGGTCTTCAGATGTGGTTCTGGGCTGGGCTCCCTTTCACACTGTAGGTAGTCGTCCTGCTTTACACCAGTAAAAGACAGATGTTAAATTCCTACTGCTAACGCAGCTTATCGCCTGTTTTTGGATCGCACAGATTTGGCTGCTTGTTGAAAATATCGGGAAGTGGTGTTTTCGTGTTATTTTTGCACAGGAACGCCTACTCTGCATATTATTAGCGTTAGTTGTCGCTCTCATTTGTGGCAAATTTTTTTGCGGAAGCTATTGTTGGAAAACTGGCGATATTGGCTGTTTTCACTAGGTTGAGAATGGAATGATAATTTAAAATCACTGAAAAAACCATAGGTTTAATGAACATTATAATTAGAAATTAGCATTTAAAAAACGTTTGAAATTCACTGAAAAAACCATAGGTTTCAGGGACGTTCTAGTTAGCTGGACATTTCACTCGTACAAAACCATAGAAATTCCACTGTTATAGTTAGTTCAGCTAACTATAACCCGCGCCCCCGCAATGCACTGCTGAAGACATCACATATTACATCATTCATGACATGGTCAGTGACATCACTGATGACATCTCAAATGACATCACTGATGACATCATCCATGTGACAATCTGATGCACCTTCTCACACTCTAATATAACCTTTGATACACCCACTCCAAAAAACAGAATACCATTTTTGAAACCATAGACACACCAATACCATTTACTACATATCTAATCACTGGTTCTTAGGTCTACACACTCATCCACTCATTCACCCATACAATCACTCATACATGCAGTCACTCATCAATACAACACTATCATATGCACTCATCCACCTACACAGACACTCACACAGCAGCACTCATCCAGAGTTACTCACACACCTAGTCAGTCATGCAAATAATTAATCACACTTCCATTTACTGACCTATACAGTTATACACACAACACATCACTTATTCAAACAGAAAGAAACGCATAATTTCTCTCTTATACAATCACTGATACAAGTACACACTCATCCATACAGCCACTCTCACAATCACTAACTCTCACGTATAGTCATTTATATACTCCAACTCTCACATACACTGTCTTTTAAATATGTAGTAGTTGGACATGTACCACTGAGACATCCATTCACTCACTAACACACCCATACACACACTCACCCACACATACAGCTGTTTCCACATGCACTCTTGAACCCATACACCCAGTGAATCAACCACTCAAACATGTATGCACAGAGTCACACACCTCCCACGCACCCACACACACACTCAGGCACCCATACAAATACTCTGGCAACCAATTAATAACCCATATAGGCACTCATGTAGCAACTGACCAACCCATGCAGCAGCTTATACAACAGCAAACAGACTGATATAGACATTCACACAGTTTAGTCACTAACCCATGCATTCAGTAAGACACATGTAATAACTCAGTTAAACAGTCAGTCACACACCTACTAAATCCTCCATCCAGACACTTATACACCCACTCATTCTTCAATACACCTTGGTATATATATAATACATATTTAAACTTTAAAGAAAAACACATTCACTGGATGATGTCATCAGTGATCTCATCAGTGATGTCATTTGAGATGTCATCAGTGATGTCATCAGTGATGTCACTGACCATGTCATGAATGATGTAATATGTGATGTCATCAGCAGTGCATTGCAGGGGCGCGAGTTATAGTTAGCTGAACTAACTATAACAGTGGAATTTCTATGGTTTTGTACGAGTGAAATGTCCAGCTAACTATAACGTCCCTGAAACCTATGGTTTTTTCGGAATGATATATATATATATATATATATATATATTCACTGAAAAAACCATAGGTTTCAGATATGTTATAGTTACAAATTAGCATTTAAAAAACCTTTGAAATTCACTGAAAAAACCATAGGTTTTAGGGACAGTTATAGTTAGTTGGACATTTCACTCGTACAAAACCCGTGAAATTCCCCGTTATAGTTAGTTCAGCTAACTATAACTCGCGCCCCGCAATGCACTGCTGATGACGTCACATATTACATCACTCATGACATGGTCAGTGACATCACTGATGACATCACTGATGACATCTCAAATGACATCACTGATGACATCATCCACGTGATAATCTCATGCACCTCCTCACACCCTAATATAACCTTTGATACACCCACTCTAAATTACAGACTGCCATTCGCAAAACCATAGACACTCCAACACCAATAACTACATACCCACTCACTGATTCTTAGGTCTACACACACATCCACTCACTCACCCGTACAGTCACTCATACTTACGGTCACTCAGTACAGGACTATCATATGCACTCATACTCCTATATAGACACTCAAACACCGCCACTCATCCATAGAGGTACTCACACACCTAGTCAGTCATGCAAATAATTAAACACACTACCATTTACTCACCTATACAGTTATACACACACCAGCTCACTTAATCATACAAATACTAGCACATTGTTAAGCTCTTATACAATCACTGATACAAGCACACACTCATCCATACAGCCACTATCACAATCACTCACTCTCGCTTATAGCTATTTATATACTCCAACACACATATATACTGGCTTTCACATATGTAGTTACTCACACATGTACCACTGGGACATACATTCACTCACTAACACACTCTTACACACACTTACCCACCCATACAGTCTATCACAGATGCACTCTTGAAACCATCCACCCAGTGAATCACCCACTCACACATCTATGCACAGAGTCGTACACACCCCACCCACACAAACACTCAGGCACCCATACAGATACTCAGACAACCAATCAATAACTCATATAGACACTCATGTAGCTATTCACAAACCCATGCAGCCACTTACACAGCAACAGACAGACGGATACAGACATTCACCCAGTTTAGTCACTAACCCATGCATTCAGTAAGATACGTTAAATCACTCACTTATAGAGTCAGTCACGCACCTACTAAATCATCCATACAGACACTTACACACCCACTCATTCTTCAATACGTCTTTTCCTATATATATTAAAAATATTTCAACTTTACAGAAACACACAGTCACTGGATGATGTCATCAGTGATGTCATTTGAGATGTCATCAGTGATGTCATCAGTGATGTCACTGACCATGTCATGAGTGATGTAATATGTGACGTCATCAGCAGTGCATTGCGGGGCGCGAGTTACAGTTAGCTGAACTAACTATAACGGGGAATTTCACGGGTTTTGTACGAGTGAAATGTCCAACTAACTATAACTGTCCCTAACACCTATGGTTTTTTCAGTGAATTTCAAAGGTTTTTTAAATGCTAATTTGTAACTATAACATATCTGAAACCTATGGTTTTTTCAGTGAATTTCAAAGGTTTTTTAAATGCTAATTCCTAACTATAACATGTCTGAAACCTACGGTTTTTTCAGTGAATTTCAAAGGTTTTGTAAATGACAATTTTTAAATGTATTAATTGTTATATTAAATTTTTTCATACTGATTTATTACATTTTTAGAATTTTTTTTTTTACATATTTTATTTTTAAATTACATTGTAATTACATTATACATTACATTACAAAAAATACTTTCTCAGAATGAATTACTTTAGTTTAAATACTTTGCACATAGGCAATAGACTTTTAAGTACTGTAGTTACAGTTGTTGCAATGGGCACCACATTTTCAAACACAATGCAACATTCAGCTCAATGTGAATTTCTAGTTAAATGCAATTAGTTACTTTATGGATTACTTTTCTAACCACAGGACTGGATCCTAGATTCAGTCCTGGTACATCTCCTGTAAACAGTTGAGTAAAAGCGTTTTGGTTACAGTCGTGATTTTTAAGGAATATTATTGTATTTTAAAAGTTGACACTTAGAAACTTTTTCTCATAGAATCACCAATGTTATCCTATGGAAGGAAATTCACTTAGCAGGTAAAAACTGTTATCGTTACTTTTTCTTACTCAGTGTTGGATCCTGGATCCAGCACTGGTGCATCTCCTGTAAACAGTTGAAAGAATGCGTTTAAGTCATACAGGCGATTTTTAAGGAATATTTGTAGTTCGTGAAAATCGACACTTTGAAACTTTTCTGCTGAAAACCAGACAATGGATTCATATGGAAGAAAATACAAGTTACTGGTAAGTACGGTTAAAATTACTTTTCAGGACCAGTACTGGGCTGAAAGATGCAGCACTGAGGTCTCTCCTGATAACAGGTGAGTAAATCGAAATTCGTATTTCGGCTGATTTTAGAGGAATATTTGTATGTTTCAAAAATCAACACTTAGAAACTTTTTCAGCAAAAAGCAGGCAATGATATCCTATGGAAGGAAATTCAAGTTACTGGTAAGTACGGTTAAAATTACTTTTGAGGATCAGTACTGGGCTGAAAGATGCAGCACTGAGGTCTCTCCTGATAACAGGTGAGTAAATCGGAATTCGTATTTCGGCTGATTTTAGAGGAATATTTTAAAGTTCCAAAACTCCACACTTAGAAGAATTTCCAAGTGAAACCAGTCAATGTTAGCCTATGGAAGGAAATTCAAGTTTCTGGTAAGTACGGTTAAAATTACTTTTCAGGACCAGTACTGGGCTGAAAGATACAGCACTGAGGTCTCTCCTTATAACAGGTGAGTAAATCGGAATTCGTATTTCGGCTGATTTTAGAGGAATATTTGTATGTTTCAAAAATCAACACTTAGAAACTTTTTCAGCAAAAAGCAGGCAATTATATACTATGGAAGGAAATTCAAGTTACTGGTAAGTACGGTTAAAATTACTTTTGAGGATCAGTACTGGGCTGAAAGATGCAGCACTGAGGTCTCTCCTGATAACAGGTGAGTAAATCGGAATTCGTATTTCGGCTGATTTTAGAGGAATATTTTAAAGTTCCAAAACTCCACACTTAGAAGAATTTCCAAGTGAAACCAATCAATGTTAGCCTATGGAAGGAAATTCAAGTTACTGGTAAGTACGGTTAAAATTACTTTTCAGGACCAGTACTGGGCTGAAAGATACAGCACTGAGGTCTCTCCTGATAACAGGTGAGTAAATCAAAATTCGTATTTCGGCTGATTTTAGAGGAATATTTTAAAGTTCCAAAACTCCACACTTAGAAGAATTTCCAAGTGAAACCAGTCAATGTTAGCCTATGGAAGGAAATTCAAGTTACTGGTAAGTACGGTTAAAATTACTTTTCAGGATTAGTACTGGGCTGAAAGATGCAGCACTGAGGTCTCTCCTGATAACAGGTGAGTAAATCAGAATTCGTATTTCGGCTGATTTTAGAGGAATATTTGCACAATGGTGAAGGGAGGGGGCGGGGCCTGAGGTGACATCTGTGCAAACGCGACCCGTGGCGCGTTTTAAGTAGGGGGATTAAGTCCCCTTGAATCATGAGGGTCCCTACGGGCCAACTAGCCCACCAGGAACCTCCAGTATGCGCCAGGGGCTGCGTTGCAGAGACGTGTAGAGAGGCCACACCCCTTTTACAACACTCTGCAACGCAGCTCCGTGGCGCTCACTGGACGTACCTGGTGGGCTAGTTGGCCCCCAGAGATCCTCAGGATTGAAGGGGATTTAATTCCCCATCTTAAAACGCGCCACGGGGCCTGTTTGCACGCATGTCACCTGAAGCCCCGCCCTCCCTTCACCACTGTGCAAACACGCCCCGTGGCGCGTTTTAAGTTGGGGGATTAAGTCCCCTTGAATCCTGAGGGTCCCCGGAGTCCAACTAGCCCACCATATACCTCCAAAAGCGCCACAGAGCTGCGTTGCAGAGAGGTGTAAAAGGGGCGTGGCCTCTGTACACCTCTCTGCAAGGCAGCCCCCTGGCGCATACTGGAGGTTCCTGGTGGGCTAGTTGGTCCCCAGGGACCCCCAGTATTCAAGGGGAATTCGTTCCCCCTCTGCAAACGCGCCAGGGGGCGCGTTTGCAGAGTGGTGAAGGAAGGGGCGGGGCCTGCGGGCCCGATCGTTTTTTTGTCCCCTGAAGGGGGCTGTGTGGCCCCCTTAATTTTTCATGTTTTTGGGCCCTGGGGACCCCATCCCCCAGGGCCTTACCCCTTTTTGTAATTAAAATTAAAAAACAAAAACGGGAAGGGGGCCGCGTGGCCCCCCTTCCCTGGGCCTGTATTGGCCCGGGGACCCCATCCCCCGGGGCATGGCCTTTTTATTTTTTATTTGGAGGGGGGCTGCGTGGCCCCCTCCTCAGGCCATTTAAGGCCCCGGGGACCCCATCCCCGGGGCCGGCCTTTCCATTTTTTTTTTTTTTGGGGAGGGGGCCGCGTGGCCCCCCTCCCGAGCCCTACTTGCCCCGGGGACCCCATCCCCCGGGGCTGGCCCTCTCCGTTGGGGACTGTGGGGGGTCCCCAATCCCCCACAGTCCCGCCGGCTCCCCGCGTCCCTTGGGAGCCGGCATTGCTTACACATGGGGAGCAGCTAACATGCTGCTCCCCATGTGGAAAGCTGTCGGCTTTGGATATTGGAAGAGAGAGCAGGTTTCCCTGCTCTCTCTTCCAATATCCAAAGCAAGTTTGCAATGGCAGGACGGGAGCCGCGAGGCTCCCGTCCTGCCATAGCAAACTACAGTGTCCCGGGGGTAGGCACCCCGGGACACTGCAGGAGCCGGCCCTGGGGGTGGCGGTCCCCAGGGCCATCAAGGGCTCCAGGAGGGGCCGCGCGGCCCCCCTCCCTTAAATTGCACAGCCCCGGGGAGGTGGTGGTCCCCGGGGCTATGGGGGTCCGTAATGGACCCCCACATTTATTTGTAAGTGCCCCGGGGAGGTGGTGGTCCCCGGGCGTGTGGGGGCTGGAGCCCCCACACCTGTTAACATAAAAAGAAGCCCCGGGGGGTGGCGGTCCCGGGGCTGCGGGAGGCAGAAGAGCCCTCCCGCACCATTTCTATATAAAGCCCGGGGGGTGGCGGTCCCCGGGGCTTGGTGGGCCCTTTGAGGCCCCCACACATAAAATTAACCCCCCCACCATGCCCCCGGGACTTGGGCCAAAATTGCATGGGGAAAACGCGTTTTGGGACCCCCTTTTTCTCGGCCCCCGCTTAGACGAATCCCCCGAGACTTTCAGGGTAGGAGCGGACCGGAGCGGGCCACAAAGTTTGAAAATTTTGCGAAGATACGTCAACCGGCAAGAGAGTTATTTCAAATAGAATGTCGCGGATTTCCTATGGATAATAGGTTGTAACTATAACTATCTACTGGCGACCGCCAGTAGATAATATATATATATATATATATATATATATATATATATATATATATATATATATATTATCTACTGGCGGTCGCCAGTAGATAGTTATAGTTACAACCTATTATTCAAGCGGGGGCCGAGAAAAAAGGGGGGTCCCAAAACGCGTTTTCCCCATGCAATTTTCCATAGGAAACTTTAGACACGGCTACAGCCCGAACTGCTGAACGGAATTACACCAAATTTGGCAAAGAGGTAGTTCTTGTTTCAGAAAGAACCCTTTTTGGTGTAAATCCGTTCAGTAGTTGCTGAGAAAATCAAAAGTAAAAAGATAGTGATATCTAGGGCCGCGGATCCTCCCGAGCACGAGCTTTATGTTAATTGGCTGTCAACACTCCAAATCAGGAAGTGTTGGCAGCCATTTTGTCCCTCGGTAGAACCGAGGGACAGAAACAAGTGCGCAAAGCGCACAAAGGGAGCAGGGTAGAAACACCCTGACCCCCTAGGTCTGCTCAGGGGTCCCACAAGGACCCCTGGGCAAAAAATTATTATTTTATTTTTTAAATCGGCAGGATGCGCTCAGGGAGCGCGAATCCTGCCGAAAAAAAAAAAAATCAAAGCGCGGTCTCCAGCGCTTCGATGTTAATTGGCCCCCGGGTGGGCCAAGTCCCGGGGGCATGCTGGGGGAGGGTTAATTTTATGTGTGGGGGGCCTCTAAGGGCCCCCCAAGCCCCGGGGACCGCCACCCCCGGGGCTTTATGTATAATGGTGCGGGAGGGCTCTGAGCCCTCCCGCAGCCCCGAGGACCGCCACCTCCCCGGGGCTTCTTTTTTTATTTAAAAAAAACCTGTGTGGGGGGCTCCAGCCCCCCCACACGCCCCGGGGACCACCACCTCCCCGGGGCTTTAAAAATGTAGGGAGGGGGGCCGCGCGGCTCCCCTCCTGGAGCCTGTGGTGGCCCTGGGCACCGCCACCCCCAGGGCCGGCTCCTGCAGTGTCCCGGGGTGCCTACCCCGGGACACTGCTGTTTGCAATGACAGGACGGGAGCCTCGCGGCTCCCGTCCTGTCATTGCAAACTTGCTTTGGATATTGGAAGAGAGGCAGGAAACCTGCTCTCTCTTCCAATATCCAAAGCCGATTGCTTTTCCACATGGGGAGCAGCATGTTAGCTGCTCCCCATGTGTAAAAGCAATGCCGGCTTCCGCAGGAGGCGGGGAGCCGGCGGGACTGTGGGGGGTTTGGGGACCCCCCCACAGTCCCCAACGAGAGGCCAGGCCCTGGGGGATGGGGTCCCCGGGGCCATAAGAGGCCACGGAGGGGGGCCACGCAGCCCCCCTCCCCAAAGTAACAAAAATTTAAAAAAAAAAAAAAAAAGGTGCAAGGCCGGCCCCGGGGATGGGGTCCCCGGGGCCTTAAATGGCCTGAGGAGGGGGCCACGCAGCCCCCTCCAAATAAAAAAAAAAGAGGCCATGCCCCGGGGGATGGGGTCCCCGGGGCCAATACAGGCCCAGGGAAGGGGGGCCACGCGGCCCCCTTCCCGTTTTTTTAAAATTTATTTTAATTAAAAAAAAAGGGGTAAGGCCCTGGGGGATGGGGTCCCCAGGGCCTAAAAATAGGAAAAAGGAAGGGGGCCACACAGCCCCCTTCAGAGAGAAAAAAAAAAAAAACGATCGGGCCCGTAGGCCCCGCCCCCTTCCTTCACCATTCTGCAAACGCGCCCCTGGCGCATTTGCAGAGGAGAACAATTCCCCTTGAATACTGGGGGTCCCTGGGGGCCAACTAGCCCACCAGGAACCTCCAGTATGCGCCAGGGGGCTGCCTTGCAGAGAGGTGTACAGAGGCCACGCCCCTTTTTACACCTCTCTGCAACGCAGCTCTATGGCGCTTTTTGAGGTATATGGTGGGCTAGTTGCACCCCAGGGACCCTCAGGATTCAAGGGGAGTTAATCCCCCGACTTAAAACACGCCACGGGGCGCGTTTGCACAGTGGTGAAGGGAGGGGCGGGGCTTCAGGTGACATGTGTGCAAACAGGCCCCGTGGCGCGTTTTAAGATGGGGAATTAAATCCTCTTTAATCCTGAGGGTCCCTGGGGGCCAACTAGCCCAACAGGTACGTCCAGAAAGCGCCACAGAGCTGCGTTGCAGAGAAGTGTAAAAAGGGTGTGGCCTCTGTACATGTCTCTGCAACGCAGCCCCTGGCGCATACTGGAGGTTCCTGGTGGGCTAGTTGGCCCGTAGGGACCCTCATGATTCAAGGGGACTTAATCCCCCAACTTAAAACGCGCCACCGGGCGCGTTTGCACAGATGTCACCTCAGGCCCCGCCCCTCCCTTCACCATTGTGCAAATATTCCTCTAAAATCAGCCGAAATACGAATTCTGATTTACTCACCTGTTATCAGGAGAGACCTCAGTGCTGCATCTTTCAGCCCAGTACTAATCCTGAAAAGTAATTTTAACCGTACTTACCAGTAACTTGAATTTCCTTCCATAGGCTAACATTGACTGGTTTCACTTGGAAATTCTTCTAAGTGTGGAGTTTTGGAACTTTAAAATATTCCTCTAAAATCAGCCGAAATACGAATTCCGATTTACTCACCTGTTATCAGGAGAGACCTCAGTGCTGCATCTTTCAGCCCAGTACTGGTCCTGAAAAGTAATTTTAACCGTACTTACCGGTAACTTGAATTTCCTTCCATAGGATATCATTGCCTGCTTTTTGCTGAAAAAGTTTCTGTGTTGATTTTGAAACATACAAATATTCCTCTAAAATCAGCCGAAATACGAATTCCGATTTACTCACCTGTTATAAGGAGAGACCTCAGTGCTGTATCTTTCAGCCCAGTACTGGTCCTGAAAAGTAATTTTAACCGTACTTACCAGTAACTTATATTTTCTTCCATAGGAATCCATTGTCTGGTTTTCAGCAGAAAAGTTTCAAAGTGTCGATTTTCACAAACTACAAATATTCCTTAAAAATCGCCTGTATGACTTAAACGCATTCTTTCAACTGTTTACAGGAGATGCACCAGTGCTGGATCCAGGATCCAACACTGAGTAAGAAAAAGTAACGATAACAGTTTTTACCTGCTAAGTGAATTTCCTTCCATAGGTTAACATTGGTGATTCTATGAGAAAAAGTTTCTAAGTGTCAACTTTTAAAATACAATAATATTCCTTAAAAATCACGACTGTAACCAAAACGCTTTTACTCAACTGTTTACAGGAGATGTACCAGGACTGAATCTAGGATCCAGTCCTGTGGTTAGAAAAAGTAATCCATAAAGTAACTAATTGCATTTAACTAGAAATTCACATTGAGCTGAATGTTGCATTGTGTTTGAAAATGTGTTGCCCATTCTAACAACTGTAACTACTGTACTTAAAAGTCTATTGCCTATGTGCAAAGTATTTAAACTAAAGTAATTCATTCTGAGAAAGTATTTTTTGTAATGTAATGTATAATGTCATTACGATGTAATTTAAAAAATAAAATATGTAAAAGAAATTGTTTCTAAAAATGTAGTAAATCAGTATGAAAAAAATTAATATAAAAATTAATACATTTAAAAATTGTCATTTAAAAAACCTTTGAAATTCACTGAAAAAACCGTAGGTTTCAGGCACGTTATAGTTACAAATTAGCATTTTAAAAACCTTTGAAATTCACTGAAAAAACCATAGGTTTCAGACACATTATAGTTAGAAATTAGCATTTAAAAAACCTTTGAAATTCACTGAAAAAACCATAGGTTTTAGGGACAGTTATAGTTAGTTGGACATTGCACTCGTACAAAACCCGTGAAATTCCCCCGTTATAGTTAGTTCAGCTAACTATAACTCGCGCCCCGCAATGCACTGCTGATGACGTCACATATTACATCACTCATGACATGGTCAGTGACATCACTGATGACATCACTGATGACATCTCAAATGACATCACTGATGACATCATCCACGTGATAATCTGATGCAGCTCCTCACACCCTAATATAACCTTTGATACACCCAATCTAAATCACAGAGTGCCATTCGCAAAACCATAGACACTCCAACACCAATAACTACATACCCACTCACTGATTCTTAGGTCTACACACACACATCCACTCACTCACCCGTACAGTCACTCATACTTACGGTCACTCAGTACAGGACTATCATATGCACTCTTACTCCTATATAGACACTCAAACAACGCCACTCATCCATAGAGGTACTCACACACCTAGTCAGTCATGCAAATAATTAAACACACTGCCATTTACTCACCTATACAGTTATACACACACCAGCTCACTTAATCATACAAATACTAGCACATTGTTACGCTCTTATACAATCACTGATACAAGCACACACTCATCCATACAGCCACTATCACAATCACTCACTCTTGCTTATAGCTATTTATATACTCCAATACACATATATACTGCCTTTCACATATGTAGTTACTCACACATGTACCACTGGGACATACATTCACTCACTAACACACTCTTACACACACTTACCCACCCATACAGTCTATCACAGATGCACTCTTGAAACCATCCACCCAGTGAATCACCCACTCACACATCTATGCACAGTCGCACACACCCCATCCACACAAACACTCAGGCACCCATACAGATACTCATAGAACCAATCAATAACCCATATAGACACTCATGTAGCTATTCGCAAATCCATGCATCCACTTACACACCAACAGACGGATACAGACATTCACACAGTTTAGTCACTAACCCATGCATTCAGTAAGATACGTTTAATCACTCACTTGTAGAGTCAGTCACGCACGTACTAAATCATCCATTCAGACACTTATACACCCACTCATTCTTCAATACGCCTTTCCCTATATATATTAAACATATTTAAACTTTACAGAAACACACAGTCACTGGATGATATCATCAGTGATGTCATTTGAGATGTCATCAGTGATGTCATCAGTGATGTCACTGACCATGTCATGAGTGATGTAATATGTGACGTCATCAGCAGTGCATTGCGGGGCGCGAGTTATAGTTAGCTGAACTAACTATAACGGGGGAATTTCACGGGTTTTGTACGAGTGCAATGTCCAACTAACTATAACTGTCCCTAAAACCTATGGTTTTTCAGTGAATATATATATATATATATATATATATATATCACCATTGCGTGTGTCCTGTAAAAGCCCAGCCACATCCACCTGTTGGGCTGGTGCAAATGGCGGGTACGGGTCCCGTATTGAAAATGTCAAAGTGGTGCCTCACAAGTTAGTGGGGCACAAGGAAACTGCACTCAGCATTCCACTGCCCTGGGGACCACCACCTTCCCGGGGCACACTTTACTTAAATGCGGGGGTCCATTGCGGACCCCCAGCTGAGGGGACCACAACCTCACCGGGGCTACACACAGATGGGAGGGGGGCCACGCGGCCCCCCTCCAGGAGCCCTTCATGGCACTGGGGACCACCACCCCCCAGGGCCGGCTCCAGCAATGTCCCGGGGTGCCTACCCCGGGACATTACAGTTTGCTATGGCATGGCAAAAGCAGTGCTCACGCCATGCCAAAGCAAACTTCTGCTTCGCTTCATGGAAGCGAGAGCAGGAAAACTGCTCTTGGTTATATGAAGCGAAGCAGTATTGATTTTGGGCAAAGGGAGCTGCATGTTTGCAGCTCCCTTTGACCAAAAGCAATGCCGGCTCCCGCAGGAGGAGGGGAGCTGGCAGGGACCGCAGGGGCATTGGGGCACCCCCCGTGGTCCCCAAACAGAGGCCAAGCCCCGGGGGATGGGGTCCCTGGGGCCCAAAATATCCCAGGAGGGGGGCCACTCGGCCCCATTCCCTTTTTTATTTATTTTTTAAAAATCGCCGGGCCCTGGGGGATAGGGTCCTTGGATTGAAATCGGCCTGGGGAGGGGGGGCCATGCAACCCTCTTCCTTTAGAAAAATAAAAAATGGCCAACCTCGGGGGATGGGGTCCCCGGGTCAGAAATTGGCCTCAGGAGGGGGGGCCACGCGGTCCCCCTCCTTAAAATATTTAAGAAATAAAAATTGAAGTGGCCATGCCAAATCAGCCTGGGGAGGAGGGCCGCATGGCCCCCTCCCCTTTAAAAAAAATATGAAGATAGGCCTAGCCCCGGGAGATGGACTCCCCGGGGCTGAAAAAGTATTTAGGGAAAGGGGGCCACACAGCCCCCCTTCCTAAAAAACCAAGGAAGAAAAGAGAAGCCGGCATCTCGCCGGAGGCCCCGCCTCCTCTCTGCACTACTCTGCAAAAGCACCACCTGGCGCGCTCTGGGTTCGGGGATAAAATACCCATTGCTACTGTGGGTCCTTAGGGGCCAACTAGCCCACCAGGTACCTCCAATAAGCCCCACACAGTGGGATTGCTGAGAGGTGGTCCAAGGCCATGCCCCTTTTTACAACACTCTGCAAACTCGCCTCCTGGCACACTGCTGGTGAGGCGATGAGGTCTCCTTGTGTCCTGGGGACTTCAGGACTAAAGTGGACTTCATTCCCCAAGCAGCAGTGCGCCAGGAGGCGTGTTTGCAGAGTGGTGTAAAAAGGGGGCGTGGCCTCTGACCACTCTCAGCAATCCAGCTGTGTGGGGCTTACTAGAGGTAACAGGAGGGCTAGTTGGCCCCCAGGGACCCTCGGGAGGCAACAGGACTTCATCCCCTAACCAAGAACGCACCAGGAGGTGCGTTTGCAGAGTAGTGGAGAAAGGGGGCATGGCCTGTGTCCACCTCTCAACAATCCCACAGTGTGGGGCTTACTGGAGGTAAAAGGTAGGCTAGTTGGCCCTTAAGGACCCCCAGCAGCGAAGGGGACTTCAATCCAAATCCAAGAGCGCACCAGGGAGCGTGTTTGCAGAGTGGTGGGCAAAGGGGGCTTGCTATGAGAACTTAGCAATCCTGCTGTGTGGGACTTACTGGAGGTAATAGGAGGCCCCCAAGAATGTCCTTGGGGGCCACCTACCCCTCCTGGTACCTCCAGTAAGTCCCACACAGTGGGTTTTCTAAGAGGTCTTGGCCACGCCCCCCTTTCTCCACCACTCTGCAAACGCACCTCCTGGCACACTACTGGTTGGGGGATGAAGTCCACTTTACTCCTGAGGGACTTTGGGGGCCAAGAAGCCCTCCTGGTACCTCTGGTAAGTCCTACGCAGCAGAATTCCTGAGCGCTGGTCGGAGGCCCAGCCCCCTTTCTCCACCACTCTGTAAACGCGACTACTAGTTAAAGAAGCATTTGCAATGTAAAAGGTCTCGCATTTGTGAGAGTTAAAGCTATTGGCGTTGTAAAGGTAAAAGTTTTTTACTAATGATTTTTTGGAGTGGAGTGGAGTGGATGTACGTTGTGTGTAGTGAAATTATTTGGTATGTTGTGCAGTGAAATTATGTGGATAGAAACTATGTGGTATTTAGTGTATAGGAATTATGTAGAGTGGGATTATGTGTTATGGAGAGTAATTATGTGGCATGGTAGTCTGTGTTGTGGAGTGGTAACCTCAGGTTTAGTCTTCCTCGTTTCCATAGAAGTTAAACTATAAACTCAATGAGACAAAAAAAAGAAGGTACCGCTGAGGAGCACTTCTGGACCTAGTCAGAGGTATTGTCAGGAATCAAGTGAATACCATTTCCCTGGGGAAGAGTAAATGTAAGAAGCGCAGGGTCCTGTTAAAACCCTCTTGCGTCAATCTGTGGGTTGACGTGTAGAGGAAAGACATGTTCTAAGATGGCCGCTAAGTTTACTAGAGGTTCAGTAGATAGGTTGAGAGGTATTACGAAGTCTCATGAGATCCGAGATTTCGAGTCGCGAGAGTACGCATTCAACTGCGCACTTCAATTTACCTTAGTGAAGAGAAGACTCGTTTCCGTGACGCTCTCCCGAACTTCGTACATTTTGGGAAGCAAATTATCCTTGAAGTCCCCTGGTAGTCGGTAGACTACTTCTAGTGTTCCCAGTGTTTTCGAAGCTCCTTCGTTCCCACTATTTCCGTTATAATTTCCCCCTCAGAGGTTCAATTCCGGTGAGTCCGAAGGAGTCATTCTAGAAGAATTCACTTATGTGAATTGCATTAGGATTTGCCTTCAAGTTCCTGAGTTCGTATCTGGGCTCCTCCGCCTGCACTGCTGCCGCAGCTCCAGAAGGTGAACAGTCGAGCTCAAGCACCCCAGGGAATTAGAGAGAAGTCCCCGAGCCTTGTGCTCATTCTACAGAACTCAAGTAAGCCAGTATTTTCAGCATACAAGCAGCGCCTGTTTGGAGCGAACGCCTTTAGTCTACAACGCGGATTGAACAAAGTGCTTCAGCTCTGAGCTTCACTTTGCCTTGCCTCCCTGGCATTCCTTCCTATTCTATCCTCCCTCTCTTACCTTCCTTGATCCTTTTTGCGCGTTTCCTTCAGTGAAGCCGGACTGCTTGGAATTCTGCTGGAATCATCTTGTTGTTATTAATGTGAGATAAACTGTATCTAGAGAGACATTGACTTTCTAAGAAAGAAGAGTAACCCCTACAACTACCAAATTAACAAATACTGTGATTACTCAAAATGAGCAGATATAAACGAGAATCTAAACATCTTTCAAATTAGGTAGGAACAAGTCAATCATTCGCTGGCCTATTGTAGGGTGGTAAGGGTTTAGAGTGGTTAACTTTGGTATCGTATTTCCCTCTGTGCATTAGGTACCCTCAGCTTCAGAAAACGCTACCGCTGATGCTACCATAATTGAAATAAGAAGGAGCAAAAACTCTCGCCAAATCCGGTAGGGAGGGGAACATAAAATGTTGTAGAGTTAAGCTGTGTACAGAGTAAGTGAAGTTAGTTTTAACCTGAAGTTATATCTCTATCTGTGCATTAGGAACTCTCCACACCAGTCAAGAAGAGTCAGAAGAAGAAGACTCCATGAAGAAGAGAGAGTCCAGGTCCAGCCAGAGTGTCTCTTCTCTGTCCCTATCCCCTTTCCCCCTTCCTGGAGCAGCTGCACTTATAGTCGGTGTGTTCCGGGGAGCGGGCATTGGGAATTAGCTATGTTCTGCCTCTGTGGAGAATCCGGCGCTCAACAGATTGAAGTGCCCATGATTGTCCTCCACCCAGGCAGAATGGCGGAAGGATTTAGTTTAAAGTCCCTAGGAGAAATGTTGGAAGGGATACAGAGAGAATTAGGAGCAGTTAGAGAGGAGAATAAAAGTTTGAAGCAAGATGTGTTGGCTTCTCGTCAGGAAACCATGTTGTTGACACAGAGAGTTAGTGAAATTGCTACAGGGACCCCGCTCCCCTCCTAAGCTTCGCCTAGTGGCTCCATGCATGAACACAATCCATGCACTGTAGCCCAAGTAGTTCATTCTGTTTCCCCTCTTATTCCATTGGCCTCCCCTGAAAGGTTTAGCCGGGATTCCCAAAAGGCCCAACTCTTCCTTACACAATGTTTGTTACACTTTATGTGTCACAACACTCTTTTCCCAGACGCTCAGTCCAGAGTAGCATTCATTTTGTCCTACCTCAGTGGGGATGCCGCCAATTGGGCCATGCCTTTAGTTGCCCGGGATGACCCGTTTCTTTATGATTTTGAACGTTTTAAGACTGAATTCCTTAGGATTTTTGACAGACGAAAGATTTCCCAGGCCACTGACAACGAGTTGCTAGAACTGCGCCAAGGAACTAAAGACCTAATCACGTATCTGACTCAGTTTAATAAATTATTAGTGGAGACCAACTGGCCGGAAGAGAAAAGAGCCGCTTTGTTCTATCGAGGATTGCGAGATGAAATTAAGGATACCTTGGCTCAGATTCCGAATTGCCCCACTGATTTTTCCGAGTTAGTAGATCTGGTTCTGGAGATTGACTTTCGTTGGTCTGAGCGTAAGGGAGAGAAGAAGATGAGAGAAGTTAAATGGAATTTCCCATGATTTGACAGAATCAGACCTGAAGGGGGCAAAACTTCTGGAACAACCGCAGAGAGTGAGCCAATGCAGATTGGGTCAGTGCGAGGCCCTTTGAGTAAAGAGGAAAGAGAACAAAGAAGACTTAAAAAGTTATGTATGTATTGCGGGGGATCTGGACATTTTGTGAAGGAATGTCCTAAAAGACCCAAGGTGGCAACTTCGGGAAATGCTCAAAACCATCTGTATGTGTAAAGAAAAACAGTGGTTCTGTCGGGTGTAAAAGCTATTTCTTATACAAAAGATCAATTCAAAAAGTTATTCTTCGGGGGGGCGTGTCCAAGATGGCGGCCGAGTAGGACGTGCCTACCCGCCGCTCCTGCCCGTTTCCTGGGCCTTACCTGCATAGCTTCTACCAGAGCAACCCTTCTGGCGGTTTGGGACCCTGACCGGTCCTGAAACGGGTCCGGACATCTTCACGGTGCCTTTGGAGCGGAGCGACTGCCTGACTCCTGGCTCCAGAGCCTGGATCGTGCTGCACTGGTGGTGCCCAGCGGTCATCCCGCTGAAGAGGGATCGGCGGAGGCGGGGCTCGGTGCTGTGGATTGGGGGCGCTCCCGTTGCGACCTGCGGGCGTCCCCGCTGAGCACCGGCCGCTGATCGGGCACCTGTGGCTGAGTGCCTGGAGTACAACAGGCACATCTCCGCCACAGAGACAAGATGGCGGCGTGGACATAGGCCGACTGGAGGAGTTGGGCCACACCGGCTGAGGTGAGCCGCCATCAAGCGCGCCGTGGCGGCCAAGCGCGACAGGTCTGCTGCTGCTGGAGCTGCCCTCCCGGGCGCTGCCTGGCCCCCCTGGGCCTCTTACCACCGGAGCCCCCGCGGCTACATAGGGACCGGAGCATTCCCCGAGAGACGCACCCCGGCGAGTTCTGGATTGGTGGCGGTGCTCTGACTGCTGCTTTCTGGTGGGCAGCGGCCTGCTCTCCCAAGCCTCTGGGGACTGCTGAGAGCGGCGTGGGCTCACTGCACCCGTTGGGGTGAACACACTGCGGCGCAATCACCCGCTGAGCGCACTCAGCCTGTTGGACTCTCCCATTTCGGCGCCCCGCATTCTTCATCTTTCGGGACCATTAGGAGTCCCCCCTCCATCGCTTAAGCGGACGGCCCTCACTGGGGTTTCCCGCGACCGTGGACGAGGCCTACCCCTTGTGCTCTTGAGGGGGGGGTGCTGGCCTCGGCGGCGGCGAGAGACTAGATGCCAGGAGACCGGTTCTGGCGAGGTACACGCCGCAGGCTGACACGCGGCCCGACGCCGTCACGCCCGAGAGGTACAGTGGGGGGAGCACCAGCCACGTTGCGTGTGGGTCCTGGGGGGGACGGTGACGGGCGCCTTCGGCCTTCTTTCCCCCTCCTCTGGGCCTGAGATCCTCTCCTTGTCGCTGTTCCAGGAGGTGGGCGGCAACTGAGGAGCGTGTCCGGGACTTGGTGGCCCTGTTCTTGGATACTCCTTCGCTGTCCCCTGAGCGCCAACCCAAAGGGGCAATCCTGCAACCCACCGGACATTGCAGCGCGGGCTGGCTGCGGGGCGCTCCCCGGTGCGTGACACGGCCCACACGTCACGTTCCCCAGGAAAGTACACCCGGCACGACTCCCTACAGTGCAGCTTAAGGGTCGGGGAGGCCCGCCTGCAGTGAAGGCCTGGAGGCCTCTAACACGGCTCTCTCTGCTACGTGCCAGCCCCCCACGCGACCCCCTCATTGTGAACAGAGAACGGAGACCCCTGCAAATGGTGGGTGCCAGAGCTCGTAAGGACAGATCAGTTTAAGATTTGTTATTTAAAGTGGGGAGTAGTGGAACAGAGACGATGACCCATACTGGAGGGGCTGCTGAACGGAGGGGGTCGGCGGAGCTTGACGGACCCGTCACTCGTAGTGTCCTGGAATCTCTCTTTGCGGACCTCACCAGGAAATTTCATACCATGAAGAAAGACCTCACTACCGAAATTCGCGAGATGCGCAAAGACATTGACTCTGTGGGGGAGCGCGTGGACGACTTGGAGAACCAGACGACAGCTAGAGACGAAGAGGTGTCCCAGCTCCAACAAGAGGTACTCAGGCTGCGTGATCAACATCTGGATCTCCAATCCCACGCGGAGGACCTGGAGAACCGCTCTCGTCGAAATAATATACGGATTCGGGCGGTACCTCAGGGAGCAGAGGGGCAGGATATTGAGGCCTTCGTCATGGACCTGTTCCGCCACATCCTGGGAGGTCCCCCAGAACAGGAGATCCGACTGGACCGGACTCATCGGGTAGGCCTCAAAAGAGCCCAGATGGCCCCTCCACCCAATATCCTGACGTGTGTCCACGACTTTAAGCTTAAGGAGCGTGTTCTTCGTGAGGCACGGTCTAATCATCCCATCAAATTTCTCTCCTGTAGGCCTCTCCTCTTTCAAGACTTAGCGGCCTCTACTCTACAGAAACGACGTGACTTCCGGCCCGTCACAGCATTTCTTCGATCCAAAGACATCGCCTACTCTTGGGGGCATCCATTTAGGCTCATTTTCAAATGGGAAGGCAGACTCTGCCAAATACGTTCTCTGGATGAAGCGACATCTCTTCTGCACCTGCCTGAGACCGATCATGCTGAGCCGGTGAGACCTGCTGCGGCCGCCTGCCGAGGGGACAGCGGCCGGTGGCAGAGAGTTGGCGGCTCGCCGCTTGGCTCTCGTCCAGACCCAGATGTGATTGCCAAAGAACGCTCCGCAGTCCTTCAATCCCTGTCCGAAGACTCCAACACTGCAGACTGACCTGTCAACCTTGAGGTGCCGATTTTTTGTCTCATTGTAGGGTGACACTGGCTGTTATGGCCGGGTCCGGGGTGGGTGGGGACGGCGGGGGCCCCTGCTATCCATCCCACGTCTCACCACAGGCATACTGCCTGGGACATTTGTGAACTTTTTATTGGAATGTTTCTTCCATTATGTTTGTTGTTTGGGGTTTTTCTTTTGGGTTGCCTCCACCTCCTCCGATGTTCATCAAGGGCGATATTATCTTACTATACCTCATTCACTATTATTATAGAGATAGTACTGTTGGCTATAGCATGTCTGCGTCCATATTCCTATGACTCCTGACCTCCTCGTTGTGTCCCTCAATGTGAAGGGCCTAAACAACCCCACCAAACGCCGAGCCCTCCTGTCCTATCTGGTGCGTTCGGATGCCCATATATGCCTCCTCCAGGAGACGCACCTGCTCCCTGCTGACACCCACCGACTGCGTTCAAAAGCATTCCCTCACCAGATGTTTTCACCAACCACCTCCAAAATCGCTGGGGTTGCCATACTGGTGTCTTCTAGGTTCCCGGGGCGGGTCGGCAGCAAGCAGGCCGAAATTAAAGGAAGATTCCTGGTTTACACTTTCACCTTAGAAGCACACACGTTCTCCGTAGCCTCGGTATATGTCCCCAACACCGGACAGAAGGGTTTCATTAAGACAGTAACTCAGGAACTCACGGGCTTATCAGATAAAACGGTCCTGCTGGGCGGGGATTTGAACATTGTGATGGACAGTGACTTGGACCGCTCGGGGCAGAGGTGGGGCCAAACGGGGACTTTGTCTAACGTAGGGAAGCAATTGCTGCTGGAAGCTGGTCTGATCGACATATGGAGACTCCGACATCCCAACACTAGGGCTTACACATTCTATTACCACCCCCATAAAACAAACAACAGAATTGACTATCTATTTACCTCCGACCCCCTAACGCGGCAGGTCCGTGACGTGGAGATTCTCCCATGCCCCTTGTCTGACCACTCTGCACTGCGGCTCTCACTGACCACGCTTCCACGATGCCCTACTCGTCGGTTCTGGCGTCTTCGTGAAACGATGCTTCAACGCCCCTCCATGGTGCAACAGATTGAAGCGAGCATGGCCGACTATTTATCCATAAACGACAACCCAGACGTATCTTTAACGACCCTATGGGAGGCGATGAAGGCGGTGATCCGAGGGGTCTTCATTAGCATTGCGGCGGCCGACAATAGAGACAGGCGGGAGAAAAGAGACGGTTTGATGAGCGAGATCACTGAGTTGGAACGTATCCATCAGCGGACAGGCGCTCCCAGAGTTTGGAAACTTCTAAAGGCGACCCGGGCACAGCTAGCGGGGTTAGATGTTGACCGAGCCGAATATGCAGCGCTTCGCCTTAAACATTCTTTTTATGTGGGTGGGGACCGATGTGGGCGGCTTCTCGCAAACCGCCTTCGGGCGCAAAGACAAGCTCATAGAGTAGCTGCGGTACTAGATCCCAGTGGGGTAGAGAGCAGCGAGGACATTGACATTGTGGAGACCTTCCGACATTTCTATGGAACGCTGTACTTGGCTCAAACCCTGCCTGTACTTGACCCGACCCGATACCTCCCGGATGTGGCCACAGCCAAACTGCTGCCAGCTCAGGCGGCTGGCCTAGAGGCCCCCATCCGATTGGAGGAGGTCATTTCGGCGATTGCCCGCTTGAAGCTTAACAAATCGCCCGGTCCTGACGGGTTCACTTCCGGGTTTTATAAAAAGTTCTGTGGGACGTTGGCCCCGCTTCTAGTGCGTGTTTTTAACTCAGCCGGGTCGTCCCCCGCTTCATCCTTTCTATCTTCTATGTTAGAGGCCTTAATCACCGTAATCCCCAAACCAGGGAAAGACACTCGTCTTTGCGGCTCCTACCGCCCAATATCCCTACTCAATGTAGGCCTAAAGACCTTTACCGGCATTTTAGCGGCTAGACTCTCCCGTCACCTCTCCGGTCTGATTGACCCGGACCAGTCAGGCTTTGTCCCCGGGCGACAATGCTCCGATAATACCAAACGACTTTTTCACCTAATGGATCGCTCGGAGCGTTTCCGGCGGAACGCATGATCCTATCGGTCGATGCTGAAAAAGCGTTTGACAGGGTCCATTGGCCGTACCTCCGGGCGACCCTTGTCCACTTTGGCATTTTGGACCGCTTCATTGATTGGATCTTTCAGAGTTATGCAACCTCTACAGCTACGGTGCGGGTGAATGGGGTGGCGTCGGCGGCCTTCCCTATTCGTAGGAGAACCAGGCAGGGGTGCCCGCTGTCGCCGCTCCTTTTCGCCCTCTATATGGAGCCTCTAGCTCAAAGAGTCTGTGATGACCCGGCCATTAAGGGGGCGCGCTTCGGGCAGTCGGAGCACAAACTTTGTCTATTTGCGGATGATGTGGTGGCGACTCTGGAACATCCCCGGGAGTCCCTGCCAGCTTTTTTAGATGAAGTGGGTCGGTTTGCGCTCGCCTCGGGCTTCCAGATTAACATGCATAAGTCGCAAGCCCTGAATCTTTCCCTAGAGTCCGAGACATTGGACTATCTACAACGTACTTTTCAGATCCAATGGGTCAGTGTCGCTGTCACCTACCTAGTGCTTCGGGTAGCTCCCACCATCTCTGCCACTAGGCAGTTGAACTACACAATACTTCTGAAACGAGTTTGAGATTCCCTCCGCAAATGGAAACCGCACTCCCTCTCGTGGCTAGGCCGGATTGCGGCAGTAAAGATGGTGCTCCTTCCCCAGATTCTTTACCTCTTTCATACTCTTCTGCTGACGCCCCCCTCCGGAGTGCTTCGTGCCTTGCAGCGGGACATAGAGCGCTTTATCTGGCGGGACCAGAGAGCGCGGATGCGTCGCGATCTTACATATAGAAACCCGATAGAGGGGGGGCTGGGTGTTCCCGAATTCTTGGCGTACTGGCGGGCGGCTCAGCTGAGAGCACTGGTGGAGTGGTCACGCTCAGAATCCGAGAAACATTGGCTATTTATGGATAGATCCCTGGCAGCCCAACCGCTTTGGGGTGTCCCCTTTCTCTACCGCAAGGGGCGGCCTCGCAATTTGTACCTCTCCGAAGTAACCCGACCCATAATGTTAGCCTGGGATAGAACTGCGACAGCTAGGGGACTCACGACTTTCCCATCACCCATTACGCCCATCGTACAGAACCCAGATTTTACACCAGGCCTCGATTATGGGGAATTTCACCATTGGACGACGACGCTACTCGCTCTATAGGACATTTCTTTGACCTGCACTGGACCGCGCCCTTTCGTCGAGTTCCGAACAGACCACGGGCTTTCCGAAACGGAGCGCTTCCGATACCTACAGATTTGACATTGGGTGTTACATGGGGATGTGAGGGGAGGTGCGGGGAGATTGCTCACACCGTTTGAGAAATGGTTAATCACAAGACACAGCGATGCACGCTTAACGTCAGACCTCTATAAATTCACTCGAAACATCTCTGACACCGGGAAATCCCCTGGTCAACTGCGTTGGGAGGGTGAGCTAGGCAGAGACCTCTCGCCGAAAGAATGGAAGGACATTTTCTATCGAGCCCGACGCACGGCCCGCAATGTTTCATCTATTGAAACAGCCACTAAACTGGCCACTTATTGGTATTTAACCCCAGTGAGGCTTCATCGGGGTAATCCCTCATGTAGTACATTATGCTGGCGGGCTTGCGGCTCCCCAGGCACTCTCACACACTTACTTTGGGACTGCCCTTTCCTAGGGACATACTGGCAACAGATCTTAGATGAGGTTGACTTCCACTTTGATACCCAGGTGCCGAGATTCCCGGTGTCCATCCTCCTTGGCCTGCCCAATGCCATCACCTTCCCGCTTACTTCTAGGAGAGGCAAACAAATAGCGCTCACCCTAGGCGCGGCAGTACAGAATGTTTTAACACACTGGGGCTCCACAACGGTCCCTACACGACTAGGTTGGCTGCATAAGCTATGGTCCATCCTAGGGATGGAAAAGATCTCTCTCTCTCTATCCAATCCCGGAGCTTCCTTTCACGGTCTGTGGGCACCTCTCCTGGCGCTCTTGACATCCGAATTTACGGAGCTCACCTGTCCCAAATATCTCAGATTGTTAAGATTGGCGGACCCGCCTCCGATGACTGTCTCTAACACACCCACTACTTAGTAACATACGGGGCTTGATCCCCAGACAGGAATATTTCCCTTCCTTACCTGACAGGTTATCTTTTGTTTTTTCTGCGGAGGGGAGGAGGGGGTGGGGGAGGGGGTTTGGTTCCTATTTTGTTGTTGTTCATGCCTGACATGCAAGATATTGACGTGCCGGGTTGCAACCCGATGATTGTGGAGCATCAGGGCACTTTTGTTCTTTTTGTGGATAAAACCAATAAAAGAAATTTAAACCTAAAAAGTTATTCTTCAAATGTTCATATCAGAGTTTAGTACAAGGAACACACACAAAGCATAAACGCAACACACCTTGATGGGTATTATTCACGACGGTGCAGTGGTATGGTTATAGGTAAAATGGCGCTCCAAGAATGAGTAGCACTTACACTCTATTTAGATTTCTGAGAAATTTATATGGACAGTGCTGAAAGGTGAGAAGAACCACCAGTCTCCCCAAACACGTGGTCGAAACCAACATAAACATAAACACAATCCTCAGCACACGTCTTTTAAGTAATATGCAATTATCCAATTTGTTTTAGTCAAGCATAAATGATACAGAGAAATTTTCGAGCTGGGTTTCTTGGGCAAAGATCCCTGTGCTTGCCGCAGAAATTCGTATAGAATACCGCTATGCACACGGGTGAGGTTTGATGGGTGTATTAAATACACCTGTTTTGTGTAATTTTACAAAGGGCTTGTGTTTGTTTTGTATATACAGCCTTGAGAAAGTCGCGGGACAAAATTCCTTTGAGCGACGAAACACGTGTTGGCTGATGCAAGAACAAAGAGAATAAAGAAAAGAAACCAAGCTCGAAAATTTCTCTGTATCATTTATGCTTGACTAAAACAAATTGGATAATTGCATACTACTTAAAAGACGTGTGCTGAGGATTGTGTTTATGTTGATGGGTATTATGTTATTTTATATAAATTGCATCATTTATAAATACCCAAACAATTATAAAAGCTGCCAAACACAAGGTGAAATGCAAAGTGATACGTGATCAAGTGACATATTGTGCTCAGTGATAAAGTGGTGCGTATTATGTACAAAGTGACTAAAAATATGTACAAAGGGAAAATAGTGGGAAGCCAATGACTTTGCTGCCTAAACAAATTAATCTTTTGCACGCAAAGCCTTGATCTGGACCAGGAAATATCATCGACGTTTCAACCCAAGATCAGCACTACTGAGTAGTCAATGCGGGTCTTCATCAGGACACTCATCTTCAGGAGCTCACTCGGGCGCTTACAGTCAGGCGATATTACTTAATGGCTGGTTCAATTTCATTATACTGGCTGAAGCGGTAAATAATAGACCCGTTTTTTGAATGCTCGCGCTCAGGAGCTTTCTTGTAGTGATGTGATTAGAAGGGCGGTTCTCGATTTGCTAATTTGGGCAGCTCCGATCGTGTGTGGCGTAGTCAGGCATTAGTCCTGGCAGAATGCTGTAATTCGACTTACAGCGTTCTGCCAGGACTAATGCCTGAGTGCGCTTTTCTTTTGTTCACCGCTCCCGCAAATATACAGACATTGAATTGCCACGATGAGGCCTAAGACAGTGCATATCCTTGTGTGCTCTTGATGCTTAACTGAGCATCTGTAGGCTGTCATCCCCCTTTCCCCATCTTTGTCCTGACCCGCATTGACTACTCAGTAGTGCTGCTCTTGGGTTGAAACGTCGACGATATTTCCTGGTCCAGATCAAGGCTTTGCGCGCAAAAGATTAATTTGTTTAGGCAGCAAAGTCATTGGCTTCCCACTATTTTCTGCCCTTCTACTCATCCTTTTCCCTTTGTACATATTTTTAGTCACTTTGTACATAATACGCACCACTTTATCACTGAGCACAATATGTCACTTGATCACGTATCACTTTGCATTTCACCTTGTGTTTGGCAGCTTTTATAATTGTTTGGGTATTTATAAATGAAGCAATTTATATAAAATAACATAATACCCATCAAGGTGTGTTGCATTTATGCTTTGTGTGTGTTCCTTGTACTAAACTCTGATATGAACATTTGAAGAATAACTTTTTGAATTGATCTTTTGTATAAGAAATAGCTTTTACACCCGACAGAACCACTGTTTTTCTTTACATATCCATGCCCAGGTTCTGAGGGATACTGGGTTGCCCCATTGCTTATTGAACCAAAACCATCTGTAGGCGGGGTCGCTGAGATGGCGAAAATTGAGAAAAGGACTCCAGACTCCCACCATTTAATGAATACTCTTCAGACTCAAGCACCTCATTTGATTTTGCAAATGACCCTTAAATTTCGGAATCAAGAGATTACAGGAGTGGCCATTATGATAGATTCAGGTGCCACTGGTAACTTCTGTGATATCAAGTATGCCAGGAAAATTGGAGTTCAGGCAATACTCAAAGAAAAAAAAGAACCAGTTCGGGCTGTGGATGGGACTAACCTCTCTTCTGGCCCGATCACTCACCACACAGAACCTATGGAACTAATTCAATCTAATGGCCATCGGGAGTTTATCCAATTCAACCTAATTGATGCCCCGCAATTCCAAATCATTCTGGGGCACCCTTGGCTTTCAATGCATAACCCAACGATAGATTGGGAGAACCGGACAGTCGACATGAATTCTCGATTCCGTTCAGAACATTGCTACCCTCTTGCAAATGAGGTTCAAGAACCATCAATGGCCTCTTTGTTGTCTTTTAGAGGAGAGTCCATTGGGGTGATCAACGCCTTTGAAGTTCCCACCGAATATCAAGAATACAAAGATGTGTTTTGCGAACAGGAAGCTGAGAAGTTGCCTCCTCTACGTTCCTACAGTTGTACCATAGACTTAGAACCAGGAGCTGTTCTGCCTTGCAGCAGGATCTATGCATTAACCGAAGCTGAAAATAGTTATCTTAAAGAATACTTAGACCGCTATTTGGCCAATGGTTTCATCAGACCGTCACAGTCCCTAGTCTCATCCCCGTTATTCTTCATACTGAAGAAAGAAGAATCCTTGAGAACATGCATTGACTACCGCGCCATAAATAGGGTCACGATAAAAAATCGTTATCCGTTGCCCTTGATTTCAGTTCAAATGCCCAAATCTTCACAAAATTAGACCTTCATGGGGCCTATCATCTTATTCGAATGAATGAAGGTCACGAGTGGTAGACCGCCTTTAGGACAAAATTCGGGCTATTTGAATATCAAGTAATACCCTTTGGCCTTTGCAATGCCCCGGCGACCTTCCAACATTTTATTAATGACATCATGGGAGATTTGGTTGACAAGATTGCTGGGATTTACCTGGATGATATTTTGATATTTTCAAAAGATCCACAAGAACATCCTGAGCATGTCAAGTCAGTCCTCGAAAGACTTCGCCTCCACCAGCTCTATGTAAAACTGGATAAGTGCGCCTTCAGTGTACGAACAGTGGAATTTTTGGGATTTGTTTTGTCCCCAGACGGAATCACGATGGATGCTAAGAAGGTGCAATCGGTGGTAAACTGGCCTTCTTCCAGGGATGTCAAGGAGATTCAAAGATTTCTTGGCTTTGCCAATTTTTATCGGAGATTTATCCAGGGATTCTCACAGAAGATTGTTCCAATAACAAGTCTCCTCAAGAAGGGAATAAAATTTCAGTGGACAGATGAAGGCGAACAAGCCTTTGGTTATTTAAAGAAAAGTTTCACCACAGCCCCCATTCTGTTACATGCCGACCCTGCAGAACCTTTCTTTTTGGAAGCCGACGCTTCAGATCAAGCGATTGGAGGAGTTCAGTCGCAACGCCACAAGTCCACTGGGCAATTACAATCGGTCGAGAAAGTTGAATCCGGCTGAGATAAATTACACGATTGCAGAGAAGGAATTGTTGGCTGTGAAAGATGCCTTTGAAGAATGGAGACACTACTTGCTTGGAGCGAGGCATACAGTAACGGTGTTTACTGATCACAAAAACCTTCAATTTCTAAAATCCGCAAAGACATTGACTCCTCGACAATTGTGCTGGTCCCTTTATTTTGTGGACTTTGATTTTGTGATAACTTATCGTCCGGGAAGCAAGAATGGTAAAGCTGATGCTTTGTCTAGAATTCAAACTGAGACCACAGAACATTCCATTGTCCCACAACCTATCATTCCAGAATCAAAGATAGTGTGTTCCCTTTCGTTATCAAACATCAAAGAAGAAGTAGGGAAACATATGTCGGCAGAGGAAATGTCAGAATAGGTAAATCATGAGGAAGGAAGAGAAATATTAGACTCTTTGCCCTATCATCATGGTGCACTGTATTTACCCACCAAGGAAATTCAAGAAAGAGCTTTAAGAGATTGTCACGATCAACCATTAGCGGGACATAAGGGAATACTTAAGACCATAGATCTGGTTCAACGTTATTTTTGGTGGCCTGGAATGAATGCCCATGTCAAACAATATGTGGAATCTTGTGAACTCTGTGCTCGTGGGAAATACAGTAGACAGGCTCCTCAGGGGTTGTTACAGCCTTTGACCACCTCAAATCATCCCTGGCATACTGTTACCATGGACTTGATTGTTGAACTTCCCTTGAGTCGAGGTTATAACACAGTGTTAGTTCTAGTGGACACCTTCACTAAGATGAGTCATTTTATCCCCTTATAAGGGGTTCCCTCAGCTCAAGAACTAGGTAGACAATTTAGTGAACACATATGAAAATGCATGTGGTTCGGCATTGGCAGACTGACCAGCTAGGTTCAAAAGGCAGAGTCCAGGTCTGCTGGGGAAAACATGGCGGCCGGTTGAAACACGGTCGCGGAGGTTTCCCGAGGACGGAGAGCTGATTGAGTGATCTGCGATGACCCGGTGCACTTTCTGTGGAAGCGACGTGTAGAACGTGTATAATGTGAAGTTGGGAGCGGGGGCCAAGTTTGAGTGTTCCTTTTTTAAAGTTTTTCTTTTACGGAGCTGTTTTAAGTTCATGGCTCCGGTCTGAGTGCTGCCTCGAGGCTGTTCAGGTAGAGAAGAGAAGAGTTTCGGAGCCGAGGTCGGAGGTTTTACCTTAAACCCTCCAGCGGGTTCCGTTGCTTGCGCTCGAGGTGAGACCCCTGGAGGGGTAAGCCATTCCGTGGAGGTCCGGGGATTACCCCACCGGGTCTCCTGCTGGGCTCGGGCGGCCAGAGAGCTCGGCAGGGGCAGGAGGGCTGTGGCACGGCATCCCATCGGGGGGAGTGGCAGAGGCAGCACAAGCACGGAGCTAGCGAGTGCTCTATGCGTCTGCAAGACAGACAGTTGGCCTGCACTGGAGAAGAGGAGGTTTCTGGAGTTGGCGGAGCCCCCTAAAGCTGGGGAGTCTGCTAGCTGCTCAGCGCAGGTGGCGCTGAAAGCGCGGGAGGTAGGGCTGTCTTCCTTTGGGTTGGAAACGGAAAAAGTTGCAAAACCGGGAAAAACTCTTGAGGGGAGAACTGCTGGGGCTGTTTTGGAAGTGATATCGTGTAACCTCACTATCGACAGGGAAGAGGCTCTTCCCTTAGTAAAACATAAAAGCGCCTCTCAGAGCTTACAATCTAGGGGCGACGTTAGTGGAGCAGAGTTAGGTGAGTCAAGGGAAAACGCTGCTCTGGTTGGTGGTTACAATTTAAGAAGCTTGAAGGCTAGGAAGAACAGGAAGAGCACTCTGCTTAGAACTCACAAGAATACCTGTAGGTCGGAGCCTAATTTCTCTCTTAAAGCCGATGAAGGTGAAGGTGAATGGGTGACCCCGAAAAGGAGAAGGTCAAAAGGGAAAAAGAGGGGCTTGCAGGTTTCTAATCTAAAAATGACTCCCTCATTAAGAACTTTTTTTTAAAGTGGTACCTAAGACTCTGGAACTAAGAAACCCTACCTTGGCTTCGGGGGATCGAGACATATTGAGCCCTAACAAGTATCAGGTGTTGGCAGAATCTTTGGAGGTCGAAAATTTGCCCCCCCCCCTCACCCTCAGGTAAACAAACAGAAGAGCTGGAAGAGGGAGGATCGCTTTCCCCTTCTGGTAATATGGAGGCACATGGTTCCCATACAGAAATAATGAAGGGTAAAGCCCCACCGGATGCTCAGGATGGTGCGGAGAGGGAGAGCTCTATGAAAGACGCATGCCATACCCAGACGAAGCTTAACCCCCAAGAACAGCCACAAGAACAGCCACAAGCCCAGTCAGTTTCGGATCTTATTCAGCGGCTAACTATGGAAGTCAGGAATAGATTCGAAATCTCCGAAACAAATCAAAAAGAGATTAGATCTTCCTGTGACAGTTTGGAGAAAAAACTAGATGACATCGCAGTTAGGACATCGCAGTTGGAAAGCTCAGTTAGAGATTTAACAGAACAGACTGAGGCCAATTCAAAGGAGATCATGGTTTTAAAAGGGAATGAGGATATATTGAAGGAAAAGCTGGAATCAATGGAGAATAATCAGAGGAGAAACAATCTCCGTATTCTAAAAATCTCGGAAGGTTCGGAGGGGGAGGATATCAAGGCCTTTGTGGTACGGTTGATTAAGCAGGGTGTGCATATGGAATGCTCTGAAGAAGACCTGGTTAAAGATATCCAGAGGGTTCACAGGGATCCCTTTAAGTTAAATCGAAAGAAACCAAAACCTAGGAGAATCCTGGTTAATTTTCTAACGTATAAAATAAAGGAAGAGATACTATCTAGAGCTCTAAAACAAAAGAACTTATCGGTAGATGGAATTAACTTCAATATTAGATCAGATGTCTCCCAAATTACAGCTAATAAGCAATGGGAGTTTGGTAACTTGATAGAACCCTTCAGAAAATGTGGTGCAACGGCACAGTTAAGATTCCCCGCTAGTCTGAGGGTGATGTATAATAACAAAATGCAGACCTTTCGGAGAGTAGATGAAGCCGAGGATTTCCTCAGAACTTTATCTGACACTAGTGGGAAGTAGGAAGCTGAGGATGTTTTTCTTGGGGGTTTTTCTCCTTTGACTTCTTCTTGGTAGTCTCTATCCCCATACCTATATGATGTTATGCATGGTATACCCCTTCTACCCCATTTCTGTTCTATTTTGTTTTATTTTTTTTATTTAGTTCTGATTAAGAGATCACTTTTTCACTGTTTTTTTTTGTTTAATGTAGCAGTAGCTCTTCAACCTCAGGAAGACTCCTTAAGGCTTAGGCTAGGCTTAGGCTATGAGAGAGAGCGAGGAGGGTTTTCCAAGGGAGGGCGAGGGAAGGGCACGTGTGAAGGCATGGGTGGGGGAGCATAGGGAAAAAATAAAAAAAAATATTTGTCCTCTTTTAATGTCTAGGAACTCCGGTTGCAAGGGTTGGGTGAAAGCTAGGAATGAAAAATGAGTATTAGTAGAGAGGCCCAGATAGATTTATTATCTTGGAATGTTAATGGCCTTAGGGTGAGGCAAAGGAGGGAAAAAATGTTGCAATATATAAGGGATGCCCCTGCTCAAATTATACTTCTCCAAGAGACGCATCTAACTAGTAAAGAAACAATGGAGATTTTTAAGTCTAGAAGATGGCTGCAGAGAGTAATATGTACGGACCATCAACTCACTATAAGAGGAGTGGCGATTCTTGTTAAAACTAACCCTCAGATAATCATTGAGGATAGTAGAACTGATAAGTCAGGCAGATGGGTAATAGCAAAAATGAGATGTTATAATCAGTGCTACATGTTGGTAGGCTATTACGGTCCTAATTTAGATAATCCTACCCCGTTTAGTAATTTACTCCTGGAACTGCTGGACTTTCCGGACCCTATTATAATGGCAGGGGATTTTAATGTGGTGCTAGATGACAGGTTAGATCGCTCCATTAAAAGTAGGGCAATTACTCATAATATCTCTCGCTCTCTAATTGTAAACTCAATAAAGACTTTAGGGTGGTGTGATATCTGGCGGGAAAGGCAGGGATCTTTAAAAAGCTTTACGTTCAACAATAAAAAATATGGTCACCAATCACGAATAGATTATTTTTTGGTTGATCAAGCTATAAAGGGCCATGTTAGAGATGTTAGTCATCTGGGATCTCATTTGTCGGACCACTCGGCCATTTCTTTACGTTTGGCTCCCCCAACTGCGGTGCGCCAAAGGAGATGGACCTTTGACCGTACCATGTTGGCTGATGAGGCGACAATGGAAAAACTGGGGATGGAATCTCAATGGTTTTTTGAGCAGAACTTGGATAGTGCCCCATTAGGTATAGTGTGGGACTCTTATAAGGCCTTTTTAAGAGGGAGGGTAACATCTATCCAGTCCTATAAAAATAAGCAACGAAGAACTGAAATTCTTACTATTGAAGAACAGATCAAACAGGAAGAACAAAATATTCAGGTTAAAGAAATAATGCAGGAGTCTGGGTTTGCTGCTATTGAGGCCCTTAAAGTTGAGTTAGCAGGCATTTTGGAAAGAAGGGTGCAGGAGAGATGGCAAGTGAGTAGACTGGCCCATTTTAATTACGGAGAAGGTTGTGGCAAGTTACTTGCTTGGAAGATAAAAAATGATCAAGTAAAAAATTTCATTAAAGAACTAAAGTTGGATGGGTCAGAAGACTTAGCTAGGTCTAGAGAAGATATAGAAGAGGGTTTGATGAATCATTTTGGGGAAGTATACTCTGAAAATCTAGCTACGCAGGGAAAGGAAGTGTTTGAGTGGTTGGGTCAGGAGGTTCCCCATAAGTTGTCTGAACCCCAAAGGGAAGAGGTGAATAGGTCAATTGTAGACTCGGAAATTAGGAATGGTATTAAAGCAGGGAAAGCAAATAAGGCAGCAGGATCAGATGGCATCCCGGTAGAGATATATAAAAAACTGGAAAAATTCCTGGTCCCAGTAATGGTTAGATTGTTTACTGAGATTTTTGAAGGGGGCAAGGAGATCCCTCAATCTTGGAACGACCCCATTGTCACTCTGATCCTTAAGGTAGATAAACCACCTAATCGTTGTGACTCTTACAGGCCTATCTCGCTGCTTAATGCAGATTATAAGATCTTTACGAAGCTATTAGCAGATAGACTGAGTGTAGTACTAGACATGTTGCTACATGAAGATCAGAAGGGCTTTGTGCGTGGCAGAGGCATCAAGGATCTAACCTACAACTTAATTGGTGCTGCTGATATAGCAACTACATTTAAAATACCACTTGCAGCTATTACCATAGATGCGACTAAAGCATTCGATCGGGTCAATTGGACTTATTTGCAGGAAATTTTACAGCTTTCTAATTTGGGGGAAATTTCTGTAGGGCAATAGCTCTTTCATATAAGAATCTAACTGCCAGGGTTTTGGTGAATGGCAACATGTCCAATAGTTTTAACATCTATAGGGGAACTAGGCAGGGGTGTCCGTTGTCTCCCCTACTTTTTAATTTGTACATCGAGCCGCTAGTCGAAAAGATAAGGCGTCAGGAGAGTATACAATCTTTTAGGTTTCAGGAGTGGGAGAAAAAAGTAGGGCTTTATGCTGACGATTTAGTAGTGTATACCTCAGATCTTAACACAGCACTGCCAATAGTTTACGGCCTGGCAGCCCAGTTTGGGCGGATATCGGGGTATGAGATTAATGAAAACAATGATGTTGTGATGAAGTGGAATATTGACTCGCAATTGAGCTGTGTAAAGGAAGAAATGAGATACTTAGGAATTCAAATCATGCAGAAAATAGAACAAATCCCTGAAAAGAACTTCCAAATGGTTAATAAGGCAGTAGGGAAACTTCTACTTAGTTGGTCTCACCTTCCTCTAACAATTTACGGTAGAGTAAACCTTGTAAAAATGGCAATCCTTCCTAAGTTTACGTTTTTGTTTCAAAATATTCCAATGGCCTTTAAGGATGCTTGGCTTAAAAAATCCCAATCCAAAGTAATGAGCTTCATCTGGGCATCGAAAGATACGAGAATTGCCTGGAAAAAGCTTAAACGGCAGTATGATAAAGGAGGGCTACGACTCCCGGATTTGTCTTATTATGCTTAGGTGTTTTTATTAAAAGGAGGAAAATGTTTATTAAGCAAGCCAGACAGCTCTGATATTGGGAGAATGTTCAATGCCAGGTTATCTGATGTACAAGGGGGCGAGCAGGATTTCATACATAAATATGGCGATCCTCGCTATTTAAAAAAAGTAAGGCTTAAGACTCTGCAAAGTTTTGCAATAACTTGGCATAAAATTAGGAGAGACTCTAATATGAGCTATTACAGTGGACTGGCTCCTGTTTGGGACTCTCCGGGTTCCCCGGAATGGTCAAGGGACTGTCTGGCTCGTCCTTTGAAAGAAGCAGGGATAAACACCTGGGGTCAACTGATGGTTGATGGAGTCTTGATCCCTTGGGAGGAGGCCCAGGAGATAGCGGTTGGGCAACTGTCAAAATTTAAATACCTGCAAATTAAAAGTTGGAGCCTCACGGATGGGTTAGGTGCAGGACAATCTAACGCACTAGAATCCTCAATACAATCTGAAGGATCCCGTGGAAAAGAGGTGGCAAGATGGTACTGGAGCTTAGTGGAGAGCTCGGATGGAGACTTCAACCTGCCTGTAACACTCTGGGAAAAGAGCTTGCTGGGAGAGCAGTCTATAGACTTATGGCAAGTATCTTGTAACATGCTATACTCCACAGTACGTGCCGCAAATTTAAGGCGGAACCACCTCTTTTGTCTCCACAGGGTCTACTGGACGCCATATAAACTGGCAAAATTTGCGAAAGGTGTCATGCCGAGATGTCCTAAGTGTGGGGAAGAGAAAAGTAATGACGAACATATGTTTTTGGATTGCCCGGTATTACGAGATTTTTGGCGGGATCTGAGTAGTACGATATCGTTAATACTTGGAGAATTGATCTTTTTTGGGCTTCCAGTTAATTATGAAACACTATCGCAAAACACAAGGAAATTAATTTTCTACCTAATATTGCTTGCCCGCAGAGAAATTTGTAAGTATTGGATTAAAGCTATGCCCCCGAATAAAGTAGAATGGTTAGCTTCTATAAAATATACAGCTAAGATGGACAGAGCTGTAAAGTGCAAGCGTAATGAGTTTTGGCTCCCCTTTGAGAACTGGCTAACCTCTTTGTAACTGTGAATAACTATAGTCCTATGATTAGGCCTTTATACCATATTGCTTGACTACCCCGGTGGCAGCCTTGAGAGGGTCTGGTCGATTGCGGGGCTTCCTATGGTCGGAGTAATAGAAGCAAGGTATAGAGTGACCCATCTTAGGTCTGAATACAAAAGGGCTCTGGATGGTGCTATACTCAGGGAGACCCCGGAGTTTAGTTTCTTTATTCCTTTTGTGGACCTAGGCTGATGAGGACAAAAAAAAAGAAAATGCATGTGGTTCCAAAGATCTTGATCTCCGATAGAGGTCCCCAATTTGTGTCTCATTTTTGGGAGGCCTTTATGCAAGGATTGGGAGTTCAAGTCAGACATTCGACCAGTTACCACCCTGAGACAGATGGTCAGACCGAGAGGGTGAATCAAGAGCTGGAACAATACCTTCGGTTGTTCCTTTTGGATCAGGATGGTGTATGGTCTGAATTACTTTGGATGGCGGAGTTCGCACATAACAATGCCAAGAATGTTTCCACTGGGTACTCCCCATTCCTTTTAAATTATGGACGACATCCAAACCCATTTATTTGTCAAGGAGATTTTGGGGTGCCAGCCGTAAGAGACCTCTTGAAGGATTTAACCTCAGTCCATAAGTCAGCTAAATCAAATTTGTTAAAGGCTAAAGAAAATTACAAGAAACAGGCCGACAAACATCGAAAGTCAGCGCCCGAGTATCAAGTGGGGGATTTGGTGTGGTTGTCCTCTCGTCACCTTTGTTTAAAGGGCAATAGGAAGTTCCAACCTCATTTTGTGGGCCCATACTCCATAGAACAAGTGTTAGGCCCAGTTACTGTCAAACTCAAACTCCCTTCTAATCTAGGCATTCACCCTGTTTTCCATGTGTCCCTTCTTAAGAAAACAGCACCAACATCCGATTAGGAAAACCACCACCCCCTTTGATGATAGAGGGACACTCAGAGTATGTAGTGAAAGGAATTCTTGACTCCAAAAGAATCAGAGGAAAGCTGTTTACTTAGTGGATTGGAAGGGTTATGGTCCAGAAGAAAGATCTTGGGAACCAGCCGAAAATGTTCATGCCCCCCTGCTTACCAGACGTTTTCACTCGCAGTATTCTCTTAAACCAGGACCGATGAATCGGTCTTTGAGAGGGGGTACTGTCAGGAATCAAGTGAATACCATTTCCCTGGGGAAGAGTAAATGTAAGAAGCTCAGGGTCTTGTTAAAACCCTCTTGCGTCAATCTGTGGGTTGACGTGTAGAGGAAAGACATGTTCTAAGATGGCTGCTAAGTTTACTAGAGGTTCAGTAGATAGGTTGAGAAGTATTACGAAATCTCATGAGATCCGAGATTTCGAGTCGCGAGAGTATGCATTCAACTGCAGACTTCAATTTACCTTAGTGAAGAGAAGACTCGTTTCCGTGACGCTCTCCCGAACTTCGTATTTTTGGAAGCAAATTATCCTTGAAGTCCCCTGGTAGTCGGTAGACTACTTCTAGTGTTCCCAGTGTTTTCGAAGGTCCTTCGTTCCCACTAGTTCCGTTATAATTTCCCCCTCAGAGGTTCAATTCCGGTGAGTCAGAAGGAGTCATTCTAGAAGAATTCACTTATGTGAATTGCAATAGGATTTGCCTTCCAGTTCCTGAGTTCGTATCTGGGCTCCTCCGCCTGCACTGCTGCCGCAGCTCCAGAAGGTGAACAGTCGAGCTCAAGCGCCCCGGGGAATTAGAGAGAAGTCCCCGAGCCTTGTGCTCGTTCTACAGAACTCAAGTAAGCCAGTATTTTCAGCATACAAGCAGCACCTGTTTGGAGCGAACGCCTTTAGTCTACAGCACGGATTAAACAAGGCGCTTCAGCTATGAGCTTCACTTTGCCTTGCCTCCCTGGCGTTCCTTCCTATTCTATCCTCCCTCTCTTACCTTCCTTGATCCTTTTTGCACTTTTCCTTCAGTGAAGCCGGACTGCTTGGAATTCTGCTGGAATCAACTTGTTGTTATTAATGTGAGATAAACTGTATCTAGAGAGACATTGCCTTTCTAAGAAAGAAGAGTAACCCCTACAACTACCAAATTAACAAATACTGTGATTACTCAAAATGATCAGATATAAACGATAATCTAAACATCTTCCAAATTAGGTAGGAGCAAGTCAATCATTCGCTGGCCTATTGTAGGGTGGTAAGGGTTTAGAGTGGTTAACTTTGGTATCGTATTTCCCTCTGTGCATTAGGTCCCCTCAGCTTCAGAAAACACTACTGCTGACGCTACCATAATTGAAATAAGAAGAGGAACAAAAACTCTCGCCAAATCCAGTAGGGAGGGGAACATAAAATGTTGTAGAGTTAAGCTGTGTACAGAGTAGGAGAAGTTAGTTTTAACCTGAAGATATATCTCTATCTGTGCATTAGGAACTCTCCACACCAGTCAAGTATAGTCAGAAGAAGAAGACTCCATGAAGAAGAGAGAGTCCAGGTCCAGCCAGAGTGTCTCTTCTCTGTCCCTATCCCCTTTCCCCCTTCCTGGAGCAGCTGCACTTATAGTCGGTGTGTTCCGGGCGCGGGCATTGGGAATTAGCTACGTTCTGCCTCTGTGGAGAATCCGGCGCTTGACAGGTATGAGCAGGGCCACTGGAATTATGCAACTGTTCGGCTGCACCAATTTTTGCACAGTTATACATTTTCCGCATTTGCCACATAATCCATCATCTGCTGCAAAATCGGCCAATTTGAACAATTTGTTTTCTAGCTCAAACGGCTCAAACGTTACCAAAAATGCAGCAACAAGTGTTACAGCGTGGTGGAAGGCCCTTTGCAAACCTGGAAAGGTCACCTGTTACTTATTGCTAAATGTGGGTGTTAAATTGGTACTAATAGTGTGCAAACCACTCTTACTTCTTTCTGCGCTTCTCTTGCCTCTTTCTGCACATCTCTTCCGCTTTCTGCACCGCCCTTCTTTCTGCATCTCTCTTGCTTCTTTCTGCACCTCTCCTGCTTCTTTCTTCTGCACCTCTCTTGCCTCTTTCTGTACCTCTGTTGCTTCTTTCTACACTTCTCTTGCCTCTTTCTGCACCCTCTTCCCTCTTTCTGCACCTCTCCTGCCTCTTTCTGCGCCTCTTCCTGCCTTTTTCTGCACTTCTCTTGCCTCTTTCTGAACCTCGCTTGCTTCTATCTGCACTTCCCTTGCTTCTTTCTGCACCACTCTTGCTTCTTTCTGCGCCCTTTTTCCTCTTTCTTCACCTCTGTTGCTTCTTTCTGCACTTCTCTTGCTTCTTTCTGCACATCTCTTCTTTCTGCACCCCTCTTCCCTCTTTCTGCACCTCTGTTGCCTGTTTCTGCACCTCTCCTGCCTCTTTCTGCACCTCTTCTTGCCTTTTTCTGCACTTCTCTTGCCTCTTTCTGAACCTCGCTTGCTTCTATCTGCACTTCCCTTGCTTATTTACGCACCACTCTTGCCTCTTTCTGCACCCCTCTTCCCTCTTTCTGCACCTCTGTTGCTTCTTTCTGCACTTCTCTTGCTTCTTTCTGCACCTCTCTTGCTTCTTTCTGTACCTCTATTGCTCCTTTCGGCACCCCTATTGCCTCTTTCTGCACCCCTCTTTCTGTACCTCTCTTGCCTCTTTCTGCATCTCTCTTGTCTCTTTCTGCAGTTCTATTGCCTCTTTCTGGACCTCTGTTGCTTCTTTCTGCACTTCTCTTGCTTTTTTCCACACCTCACTTGCTTCATTAGCACCCCTCTTACCTCTTTCTGCACCCCTCTTTCCGTAGCTCTCTTGCCTGTTTCTGAAAATCTCTTGTTGCTTTCTGCAGTTCTCTTACCTCCTTCTGCACCTCTCTTGCCTCTTTCTGCACCCCTCTTGCCTGCTTCTGCACCTCACTTGCCTCATTCTGCTCCTCTCTTGCCTCTTTCTGCACCTCTCTTGCCTCTTTTTGCACCTCCCTTGCCTCTTTCAGCACTTGGCTTGCTTTTTTGTGCACCTCTCTTGTTTCTTTCTGCAACTCTCTTGTCTCTTTCACTTCTCTTGTTTATTCTATACCTCTTTTGCTAAGTTCAGCACTTCTCTTGCCTCTTTCTGCACTTCTCTTGCCTGTTTCTGCACCTCTCTTGCCTCTTTCTGCACGTCTCTTGCCTCTTTCTGCACCTCACCTGCTTCTCTCTGCACCCCTCTTGCTTCTTTCTGCACCCTTCTTTCCTCTTTCTGCACCTCTCTTGCTTCTTTCTGCACCACTATAGCCTCTTTCTGCAGTTCTATTGCCTCTTTCTGCACCCCCCTTGCCTCTTTCTGCACCTCTGTTGGTTTTTTCTGAACTGCTCTTGCTTCTTTCTGCACCTCATTTGCAAAATTCTGCATCCCTCTTGCTTCTTTCTGCACCCCTCTTCCCTCTTTCTGCACCTCTCTTGCCTCTTTCTGCACCTCTTTTGCTTCTTTCTGCACTTCTCTTTCCTCTTTCTGCATTTCTGTTCCTTCTTTCTGCACCCCTCTTCCCTCTTTCTGTACCTCTTTTATCTGTTTCTGCAACTCTCTTGCCTCTTTCTGCAGTTCTATTGCCTTCTTCTGCACCTCTGTTGCTTCTTTCTGCACTTCTCTTGCCCCTTTCTCCACTCCTCTTGCCTCTTTCTGCACCTCTGTTGGTTTTTTCTGCACCTCTCTGGCCTATGTCTGTACCCTGTGTTCCCTCTTTCTGTACCTCTTGTAACTGTTTCTGCAACATCTGTTGCTTCTTTCTGCACTTCTCCTGCCTCTTTCTGCACCCCTCCTGCCTCTTTCTGCACTCCTCTTCCCTCTTTCTGCCCCTCTCTTGCTTCTTTCTGCACCCCTCTTGCCTCTTTCTGCACCCCTCTTCCCTCTTTCTGCCCCTCTCTTGCCTCTTTCTGCACTTCTCTTACCTCTTTCTGCACCTCTGTTGCCTCTTTCTGCACTCGTCTTCCCTCTTTCTGCACCTCTCTTGTCTATTTGTGTACCTCTCTTGTCTCTTTGTGCACCTCTCTTGCCTCTCTCTGCACTTCTGCTGCCTCTTTTTGCACCTCTGTTCCTTCTTGCGGCACTTCTCTTACCTCTTTCTGCACCTCTGTTGCTTCTTTCAGAACTTCTCTTGCCTCTTTCTGCACCCCTCTTGGCTCTTTCTGCTCCTCTGTTGCTTCTTTCTGCCCTTCTCTTGCTTCTTTCTGCACCTCTCTTGCTTCTTTCTACACCTGTCTTGCCTCTTTCTGCACCACTCTTCCCTCTTTCTGTACCACTTTTGCCTCTTTCTCCACCTCTGTTGTTTCTTTCTGCACTTCTCTTACATCTTTCTGCTTTTCTGTTGCTTCTTTCTGCACTACTCTTGCCTCTTTCTACATTTCTGTTGCTTTTTTCTGCATTTCTCTTGCCTCTTTCTGCACCTCTGTTGCTTCATTCTGCATTTCTCTTGCTTCTTTCTGCATCTCTATTGTCTCTTTCTGCACCCGTCTTCCCTCATTCTGCACCCCTCTTGCCTCTTTCTGTACCCCTCTTCCCTCTTTCAGTATCTTTCTTGCCTCTTTCTGCACCTCTCTCTTGTTTCTTTCTGCAACTCTCTTGCTTCTTTCTGCCCCCTGTTGTCTCTTTCTGCACTCGTCTTCCCTCTTTCTGCTCCTTTCTTGTCTCTTTGTGCACCTCTTTTGCCTCTTTCTGCAATTCTGTTGCTGCTTTCTGCACCTCTGTTGCTTCTTTCTGCACTTCTCTTGCCTCTTTCTGCACCCCTCTTGCCTCTTTCTGCACCTCTGTAGGTTCTTTCTGCACCTCTCTTGCCTCTGTCTGCACCCCTCTTCCCTCTTTCTGCACGTCTTTTATCTGTTTCTGCAACTCTCTTGCCTCTTTCTGCAGTTCTATTGCCTTCTTCTGCACCTCTGTTGCTTCTTTCTGCACTTCTCTTGCCCCTTTCTCCACTCCTCTTGCCTCTTTCTGCACCTCTGTTGGTTTTTTCTGCACCTCTCTGGCCTATGTCTGCACCCCGTGTTCCCTCTTTCTGCAGCTCTTTTATCTGTTTCTGCAACTCTCTTGCCTGTTTCTGCAACTGTCTTGTTGCCTCTTTCTGCAGTTCTGTTGCTGCCTTCTGCACCTCTGTTGCTTATTTCTGCACTTCTCTTGCCTCTTTCTGCACCTCTCTTGTCTGTTTCTGCACCTCTCTTGCATCTTTTTGCATATCTCTTGCCTCTTTCTACACCTCTCTTGCCTTTTCTGCTCCTCACTTGTTTCTTTCTGCAACTTTCTTGTCTCTTTTATCACTTCTCTTGCTTCTTTCTGCACCTCTGTTGCTTTTTTCAGCTCTTCTCTTGCCTCTTTCTGTACTTCTCTTGCCTGCTTCTGCACCTCTCTTGCCTCTTTCTGCACCCTTGTTGTCTCTTTCTGCACTCGTCTTCCCTCTTTCTACACCTCTTTCTGCACCTCTGTTGCTTCTTTCTGCACTTCTCCTGCTTCTTTCTGCACATCTCTTGCTTCTTTCTACACCCCTCTTGCCTCTTTCTGCAGTTCTCTTGCCTCTTTCTGCATCCCTCTTGCCTCTTTCTGCACCCCTCTTCCCTCTTTCTGCACCTCTCTTGCCTTTTCTGCACCTCACTTGCCTCTTTCTGCACTTCTCTTGCTTTTTTCTGCACCTCTCTTGTTTGTTTCTGCACCCCTCTTCCCTCTTTCTGTACCTCTCTGGCCTCTGTGTGCACCCCGGGTTCCCTCTTTCTGCACATCTATTTATCTGTTTCTGCAACTCCCTTGCCTCTTTCTGCAGTTTTCTTGCCTCCTTCTGCACCTCTGTTGCTTCTTTCTGCACTTCTCTTGCCTCTTTCTGCATTTCTGTTCCTTCCTTCTGCACTTCTCGTGCCTCTTTCTGCACCACTGTTGCTTCTTAAAGCACTTCTCTTGCCTCTTTCTGCACCCCTCTTGCCTCTTTCTGCACCCCTCTTCCCTCTTTCTTCACCTCTCTTGCCTCTTTCTGCAACTCTCTTGCCTCTTTCTGCACTTCTCTTACCTTTTTCTGCACCTCTGTTGCCTCTTTCTGCACTCGTCTTCCCTCTCTCTGCACATCTCTTGCCTGTTTCTGTAACTCTCTAGCCTCTTTCTGCAGTTCTCTTGCCTCCGTCTGCACCTCTGTTGCTTCTTTCTGCACGTCACTTGCCTCTTTCTGCACCCCCTCTTGTCTGTATCTGCACCTCAGTTGCCTCTTTCTGTACCTCTCTTTCCTCTTTCTGCACCCCTCATCCCTCTTTCTGCACCACTCTTGCCTCTTTCTGCAACCCTTACCCTCTTTCTGCACCTCTCTTGCCTCTTTCTACACCTCTCTTCCCACTTTCTGCACCTCTCTTGTCTCTTTCTGTACCCCTGTTCCCTCTTTCCGCACATCTCTTGCCTGTTTCTGTAACTCTCTAGCCTCTTTCTGCAGTTCTCTTGCTTCCGTATGCACCTCTGTTGCTTCTTTCTACACTTCTCTTGCCTCTTTCTGCACCCCTCTTGTTTGTTTCTGCACCTCACTTGCCTCTTTCTGCACATCTCTTGCTCTCTCTGCTCCTCTCTTGCCTCTTTCTGCACCTCTGTTGCTTCTTTCTGCACTTCTCTTGCCTCTTTCTGCACCCCTCTTGTTTGTTTCTGCACCTCACTTGCCTCTTTCTGCACATCTCTTGCTCTCTCTGCTCCTCTCTTGCCTCTTTCTGCACCTCTGTTGCTTCTTTCTGCACTTCTCTTGCCTCTTTTGACATTTCTGTTGCTTCTTTCTGCACTTCTCTTGCCTCTTTTTGTACCTCTGTTGCTTCTTTCTGCACTTCTCTTGCCTCTTTCTGCACCCCTCTTGCCTCTTTCTGCACCTCTGTAGGTTCTTTCTGCACCTCTCTTGCTTCTTTCTGCACCCCTCTTGCCTGTTTCTCCACCACTCTTCCCTCTTTCTGCACTTCTCTTGCCTCTTTCTGCACCTCTTTTGCTTCTTTCTGCACTTCTCTTTCCTCTTTCTGCATTTCTGTTCCTTCTTTCTGCTCTTCTCTTGCCTCTTTCTGTACCTCTGTTGCTTCTTTCAGCACTACTCTCAACTCTTTCTGCACCCCTCTTGCTTCTTTCTGCACCTCTGTTGCTTCTTTCAACACCTCTTGCTTCTTTCTGCACCTCTCTTGCTTCTTTCTGCACCTCTCTTGCCTCTTTCTGCACCCCTCTTCCCTCTTACTGCACCCTTCTTGCCTCTTTCTGCACCCTTGTTCCCTTTTTCTGCACCTCTCTTGCCTGTTTCTGTAACTGTCCTGTTGCCTCTTTCTGCAGTTTTCCTGCCTCCTTCTGCACCTCTGTTGCTTCTTTCTGCACTTCTCTTGCCTCTTTGTGTACCCCTCTGGTCTGTTTCTGCACCTCACTTGTGTCTTTTTGCACCTCTCTTGCCTCTTTCTGCACCTCTCTTGCCTTTTTCTGCACCTCACTTGTTTCTTTCTGCAACTCTCTTGTCTCTTTTATCACTTCTCTTGCTTCTTTCTGCACCTCTGTTGCTTCTTTCAGCACTTCTCTTTCCTCTTTTCGCACTCCACTTGCCTGTTTCTGCACCCCTCTTGCCTCTTTCTGCACCCTCATCCCTCTTTCTGTACCTCATGTGTCTCTGTCTGCACCCCTGTTCCCTCTTTCTGCACCTCTCCTGCCTGTTTCTACATATTTCTTCCCACTTTCTGCACCTCTCTTGCCTCTTTCTGCACCCTGTTCCCTCTTTCTGCACATCTCTTGCCTCTTTATGTAACTCTCTTACCTCTTTCTGCAGTTCTCTTGCCTCCTTCTGCACCTCTGTTGCTTCTTTCTGCTCTTCTCTTGCCTCTTTCCTCATTTCTGTTGCTTCTTTCTACACTTGTCTTGCTTCTTTCTGCACCCCTCTTGCCTCTCTGCACCTCTGTTGCTTCATTCTGCACTTCTTTTGCTTCTTTCTGCACCTTTCTTGTTTCTTACTGCACCCGTCTTCCCTCTTTCTGCACCCCTCTTGCCTCTTTGTGCACCTCTCTTACCTCTTTCTGCAGTTCTCTTACCTCTTTCTGCTCCTGTTGCTTCTTTCTGCACTTCTCTTTCTGTACCCCTCTTGCCTCTTTCTGCACCTCTGTTGGTTCTTTCTGCACCTCTCTTGTTTCTTTCCACACCTCTCTTGCTTCCTTCTGTACCCCTCTTGCCTGTTACTGCACCCCTCCTCCGTCTTTCTGCACTTCTCTTGCCTCTTTCTGCACCTGTGTTCCTTCATTCTGTACTTCTCTTGCTTCTTTCTGCACCTTTCTTGCTTCTTTCTGCATCCTTCTTGCCTCTTTTTGTAGCCCTCTTCCTCTTTTTGCACCTCTCTTGCCTCTTTCTGCACCTCTCTTGCATCTTTCTGTACCCCTCTTCTCTCTTTCTGCACCTCTCGTGCCTCAATCTGCAGTTTTCTTGTATCTTTTTCCACATCTGTTGCTTCATTCTGCACTTCACTTGCCTGTTTCTGCACCTCTCTTGCTTCTTTCTGCACCCCCTTGCCTCTTTCTGCATCCTTCTTCCCTTTTTCTACACCTCTCTTGCCTCTTTCTGCACCTCTCTTGCCTCTTTCTGCTGTTCTCTTGCCTCTTCCTGTACCCCTTTTGCCTCTTTCTGCACCTCTGTTGGTTTTTTTCTGCACTGCTCTTGCTTCTTTCTGCACTTCTCTTGCTTCTTTCTACACCCCTCTTGCTTCTTTCTGCACCCCTCTTCCCTCTTTCTGCACCTCTATTGCCTCTTTTTACTCCTCCCTTGCCTCTTTCTATACTTCTCTTGCCTCTTTCTACACTTCTCTTGCCTCTTGCTGCACATTTCCTAGTCTTTCTGCACCTCTGTTTTTTTCTGCAATTCTCTTGCTTCTTTCCGTACTTCTCTCGCTTCTTTCTGTATTCAAATGGGAAGTGCACGCTGTCAAGTGTAAAGATCTGCGTGCTCCCGTGACTGAGGTATATGTCTACTTGTACATGCATTCTCACATGTTAATCATCTGAAGATGATAGCTTAAAAAGTAGGTAGCTTCTCCTGTAGGTAGTCAAATCTTCTTAGTTCTGCTCTGTCATTCGATTGCACAGGCAGATATGTCTTATGTATAAAGGTGTTATAGAGCCCCTCAAATATACTATTGAATACCCATGTGCTCTGTATTATGAGCAGAAAGAAATACATACACCTTTTTGTACACAAATTTACAGAGTATGCTGTTTGAAACACAGGTATTCAAGTATTTGTATGTTTATTTTTATGTAACATGTCACTAGGTAAAAGCAGAGAACCTTGCATGCACCCCTTCACAAACTTGGTCAGACCTACAATAGTGATATGGTTAGGATTGCTGTTTTACATTTGGTAGGTCTAACATTCTGAGCAGTCGATGAATAGTGAACCTTCAGGAGAAAAGTGAGGTTTAAGACATCTTGGGAGAAGGATTAGTGATTAGGCTACTTTGTATTACTCTGTGGAAGGGTACAGTCAAAGTAGGCCTCTTTCTGCACCTCTGTTGCTTCTTTCTGCTCTTCTCTTGCTTCTTTCTTTACCTTTCTTCCTCTTTCTGGACTTCTGTTGCCTCTTTCTGCATTTTTCTTGTCTTCTTTCTGCACCTTTCTTCCTTTTTCTGCACCTCTCTTCCCTCTTTCTGCACTTCTCTTGCTTCGTTCTGCTCCTTTCTTCCTCTTTCTGTACATGTTCTACCTATGTAGGCATAGTTAGAAATTAGCATTTAAAAAATCTTAGAAATTCACTGAAAACACCACAGGTTTCAGGGACGTTATAGTTAGGGATTAACATTTAAAAAACCTTAGAAATTCACTAAAAAAAACACAGGTTTCAGGGACGTTATAGTTAGGAATTAGCATTTAAAAAACCTTAGATATTCACAAAAAAAAACCACAGGTTTCAGGGGCGTTATAGTTAGGCTGATATTTCACTCGTACAAAACCAGAGAAATTCAGCCGTTAGAGTTAGATGAGCTTACTATAACTCACGCCCCTGCAATGCACTGCTGATAATGTCACATATTACATCACTCATGACATGGTCAGTGACATCACTGATGACATCACTGATGCCAGTTAATACATACCCACACACTGATTCATAGGTCTACACACACATCCACTCACTCACCCATACAGTCACTCATACATGCAGCCTCTCATCAATACAGCCACTGATATATGCACTCATACACCCATACAGACACTCACACACCACCACTCACCCATAGAGTTTCTCACACACCTAGTCAATCACCCAAAGGACCAATCACACTGCCATTTACTCACCTATACAGTTATATACACACCACCTCACTTATTCATACAGATCCCAACACATACTTACTCTCTTCTACAATCACTGACACAAGCACACACTCATGCATAGAGCCACTCTCACAATCACTCAATCTCATATATAGTCACTTATATACCCCAACACTCACATATACTGCCTTTCACATGTGTAGTCACTCACACATATACCACTGAGACATCCATTCACTCACCAACACAGCTATACGCACACTCACTCACCCATACAGCCCCTCGCAGATCCACTCATGTACCCATACACCCAGTGAATCACCCACTCACACATCCATGCGGGGAGTCACATAGCCCCCACCCACCCACACAAACACTCAGGCACCCATACAGGTACTCAAACAACCAATCATTAAGCCATATGGACACTTGCATAGCTACTCACCAACCCATGCAGCCACTTACATACCAACTGACAGGCTGAAACAGACATTCACACAGATTAGTCATTCACCCATGCATTCACTAAGACGTGTTTAATCACTCACTTATACGGCCATTAACGCACCCACTAAATCATCCATTCAGACACTCATACACCCAATCATTCTTCAATACACCTTGGCGTATATATATATATATATATATATATATTCACTGAAAAAAACATAGGTTTTAGGGACAGTTATAGTTAGTTGGACATTTCACTCGTACAAAACCCGTGAAATTCCCCCGTTATAGTTAGTTCAGCTAACTATAACTCGCGCCCCCGCAATGCACTGCTGATGACGTCACATATTACATCACTCATGACATGGTCAGTGACATCACTCAGGCCATTTAAGGCCCCGGGGACCCCATCCCCCGGGGCCGGCCTTTCCTTTTTTTTCGAATTTTTTTTTGTTTGTTTTTGGGGAGGGGGCCGCGTGGCCCCCTCCTGGGCCACTACTTGCCCCGGGAGCCCATCCCCCGGGGCTGGCACTCTCCGTTGGGGACTGTGGGGGGTCCCCAATCCCCCCACAGTCCCGCCGGCTCCCCGCGTCCCTTGGGAGCCGGCATTGCTTTTCCACATGGGGAGCTGCTAACATGCAGCTCCCCATGTGGAAAAGCAATGTGCTTTGGATATTGGAAGAGAGAGCAGGTTTCCTGCTCTCTCTTCCAATATCCAAAGCAGTTTGCAATGACAGGACGGGAGCCACGAGGCTCCCGTCCTGTCATTGCAAACTACAGTGTCCCGGGGGTAGGCACCCCGGGACACTGCAGGAGCCGGCCCTGGGGGTGGCAGTCCCCAGGGCCATCAAGGGCTCCAGGAGGGGGCCGCGTGGCCCCCTCCCTTGAATTGCACAGCCCCGGGGAGGTGGTGGTCCCCGGGGCTCTGGGGTCCGTAACGGACCCCCACATTTATTTTCTATGTGCCCGGGAGGTGGTGGTCCCCGGGGCATGTGGGGCTGGAGCCCCCCACACGTTATTTAAAATTTAAAAAAGAAGCCCCGGGGGGTGGCGGTCCCCGGGGCTGCGCGAAGGCAGGAGAGCCCTCCCGCACCATTTTTTTTTATTAAGCCACGGGGGGTGGTGGTCCCCGGGGCTTGGGGGGCCTTAGAGGCCCCCCATATAAACAATAAACCCACCCCCACATGCCCCCGGGACTTGGGCCACCCGGGGGCAAATTTGCATCGAAGCGCGGGAGACCGCGCTTCGATTTTTTTTTTTTCGGCAGGATCTGCGCACCCTGAGTGCATCCTGCCGATTTAAAAAAAAAAATAAAAAATGCTTTTTTCTGCCCAGGGGGTCCTTGTGGGACCCCCTGAGCAGACCTAGGGGGTCAGGGTGTTTCTACCCTGCCCCCTTTGTGCGTTTTGCGCACTTGTTTCTGTCCCTCGGTTCTACCAAGGGACAAAATGGCTGCCAACACTTCCTGATTTGGAGTGTTGACAGCCACTTGAAAGCCAATTAACATGCAGCTCGTGATCGGGACGGTGTGCGCAGAGTGCGCTCAGGGTGCGCGAATCCGACGCGGCCATAGATATATATGTGATTTTCATTTTGATTTTCACAGGAACTACTGAACGGATTTACACCATTTAACAAAAGGGTTCTTTCTGAACCAAGAACTACCTCTTTGCCAAATTTGGTGTAATTCCGTTCAGCAGTTCGGGCTGTAGCCGTGTCTAAAGTTTCCTATGGGAAAATGAATGGGGAAAACACGTTTTGGGACCCCCTTTTTTCTCGGCCCCCGCTTGACGAATCACCCTGAGACTTTCAGGGTAGGAGCGGACTGGAGCGGGCCATAAAGTTTGAAAATTTCGCGAAGATTCGTCAACCGACGCAAGAGTTATTTCAAATAGAATGTCGCGGATTTCCTATGGAAAATAGGTCCTAACTATAACTATCTACTGGCGACCGCCAGTAGATAATATATATATATATATATATATATATATATTATCTACTGGCGGTCGCCAGTAGATAGTTATAGTTAGGACCTATTTTCCATAGGAAATTCGCAACATTCTATTTCCAATACCTTTGGCGCCGGTTGACGAATCTTCACGAAATTCTCAAAACTTATGGCCCGCTCCCATCTGCTCCTATCCTGAAAGTCTCGGGGTGATTCGTCAAGTGGGGGCCGAGACAAAGGGGGGGTTTTCCCCATGCAATTTTCCATAGAAACCTTTAGTCGCAGCTACAGCCCGAACTGCTGAACGGAATTACACCAAATTTGGCAAAAGGTAGCCCTTGGTTCAGAGTCATGCCTTTTGGTTAAATGGTGTAAATCCGTTCAGTAGTTCCTGAGAAATTGAAAAAGAAAACACATATATCTGGGCGGAGCCTAACCACACATGTCATCGTGAGATATGATTGGCTGTCAGCACTTCATCCTGGAATTGCTGGCAGCCATCTTGGGACCAATATAAATGATAGTACCCCATTGAAATGCATTGTAGTGAATCGAAGATTTTGAGGGTTACCAAAGGAGAACTATAAAGGGTGATAACAGACTTTAGTTACATTAGAATTCATTTGTTGATGGTACCATACTAATTTCAGGAATTGTGGTGTGTTCTAAGGTGATTTTACCCTGTGAAAAACCTTCTGCTGGGATATCATGAATCATGCTTGAGAGAAAACTATTTTCACATGCTTGTCCCATACAGTTTTGGAAGGTGCTCCAGAGGCTAAAATGAGAGCATATTTTCTGTAAATTCACATTATCTTTCTCAGTAATGTGAGAATGAAGTCTGATATTCTCAGTAAAACATGTACATCCAACAAGGGCAGAGACTGTCACTTGATTCCTTTGTGTTCTACTGCAGCTTCCCAGAGTGTTCTAAAGAACAACTAGAGTGCTAACAGCCTTACTTATGACAAACGTATGGCACACCTCTAGCCATCTTGATTGGAATAAACTGGTAACACTTAAAACATTTAATTTAAAAAGGAACAAAATGATGGGGTTCATTTTGTCATAGAAATTATGGTTAGTGCTGTAGAAAGAAAAATTAGGACATGTTTCAAGTGTGATCTCCAATATCTTCCTGTTATATTTCAACAGGAGCAGCCTGTCAGTTGATGCCTTTGTGTTCTACTGCAGCTTCCCAGAGTGTTCTAAAGAACAACTAGAGCACTAACAGTCTTACTTATGACAAAATTATGGCACACCTGAAGCCATCTTGATTGGAATAAACTGGTAACTCTTAAAACATTTAATTTAAAAAGGAACAAAATGAGGGGTTCATTTTGTCATAGAAATTATGGTTAGTGCTGTAGAATGAAAAATTAGGACATGTTTCAAGTGAGATCTCACATATCTTCCTGTTATATTTCAACAGGAGCAACCTGTCAGTTGATGCCTTTGTGTTCTACTGCAGCTTCCCAGAGTGTTCTAAAGAACAACTAGAGAGCTAACTGTCTTACTTATGACAAAAGTATGGCACACCTGAAGCCATCTTGATTGGAATAAACTGGTAACACTTAAAACATTTAATTTAAAAAGGAACAAAATGAGGGGGTTCATTTTGCCATAGAAATTATGGTTAGTGCTGTAGAAAGAAAAATTAGGACATGTTTTAAGTGAGATCTCAAATATCTTCCTGTTATATTTCAACAGGAGCAGCCTGTCAGTTGATGCCTTTGTGTTCTACTGCAGCTTCCCAGAGTGTTCTAAAGAACAACTAGAGTGCTAACAGCCTTACTTATGACAAACGTATGGCACACCTGAAGCCATCTTGATTGGAATAAACTGGTAACACTTAAAACATTTAATTTAAAAAGGAACAAAATGAGGGGGTTCATTTTGCCATAGAAATTATGGTTAGTGCTGCAGAAAGAAAATTTAGGGCATGTTTTAAGTGAGATCTCAAATCCTCTTCTATTTCATTAGAAAATTCTGACATGCAGACTGAAACAATCACTTTTAATACCAGCAGTAGACTTTCAGTTAACTCCCTGGTGAGCAGTAGCTTTACTACAGTGATCTAATGAACAACTAGAGTGCTAACATTCTGAATTTATGGCAAATGTGTGACACATCTGAATGCCTTCTTGATGGAATCAAAGTAAAAATCTGAAAGCATTTCCTACTGAGGAGACTGCAGTAAATGACGAAATTAGGAAACTTCATAACAAATAAGTCTCCCAAGATGGCCACCAGAGAAAAAAGAGCCCAAATGTAGCACAAATATCACCCAGATGTAGCCCCCATATAGCCCAATGACAGAAGTGTGCAAAACACTTTTTATTTTTAGTTTTTCTGCAGTTTTATATAGTGCAAACTGGTCAGGTATTGGAGCGTTACATCTTACTTGGACCCCTTATTGCGTATTTTGCACGAAGTACATGAGATTGATCTTGCGAAACATTGAACTTTATGATTCTGTTAACCTGAAGTTGCTCTGAACCGGGCTTTGTAACACCCGTTTTTACCTACTGGTTTTAATTAATTCTCACTGTATTGTATTAGGAAAGAGGATTTACTGTTTTTATGTACACTTTTATGATCTATGTTTCTAAATCAGATCAAATAAAGTTTAATGAATTCTATGGCAGGACGGAGGCGAGGATTATGCATATCTTTTCTCACTTTATTTGCATAGCAGTTCAAAGAAAACGTAACACAACAATCATTAAACAAAAGACTACACAACCCATGAACCATTAGGGGGTAGTCTCCAAGGCAACTATAGTCCAATCATATCACAGTCCATTGTATATAATATCGTGACGTCCCTTCCGCTTCCTCTTTCTTCACTGCTCGTCAGTTAAGTGCATTCCTTACATTCTTGGCTTAATCTGACGTTGTTGCTGTTTGTATAGCGGTTTCTTGTGCATGTTATTAGCATTATTGCCTTGGTATTGTTTCATATTCCCTGCTCAGCAGGCTCTTGCCCGAGCGCGTTCTCCCCCTCGCAGCTTCTCCCGCTGTGTGCTCTGCGCGCGGTGAGATCCAGTCAGACGCGTCTGGTGCGAGCAAGGCAGCTCCGTCGAGCGCTCCCGCTGGTCTTTACGCGCGTTTGGGAAAACCGGTCACTCCTTTAGTGTCCGCTTGATTCCCGACCAACCCTCGCCTAATTTTGACACCGCTACGCGGTGATTTCCCCACACGGCCACGTTAGTGACCAGCGCCACCTGGTGGTGGTAATTGGTATTGCGCCTCAGTCTATTCTTATAACAGCTTCGGGAAAGCCCAGCTGTTGGAGCACCGGCGAGGGGCTGTCTTAAGGATTTTAAGGGCATCTGTTCTGTGCTCACACCCTCTGCTATCATGTCTTCTCCAGAAGACCATTTTTACTCCTCCTACCACGAAGTGGAGGAGGAATAGCCCCCAACTTCTCCCTCCAGCAGTGGACTAAGCCCTCTCTCTGGCTATTTCTAGGGCGCTGGCTCCTCTTAGGGATCAGGTTGATAAGCTGGCGAAAAGCATCCCTGGGGTGTTCAGTGACCCAGATCTGGTGGTGGCGGGTCCAAGTAGCTCCCAGATGGGGAATAAAAGGGCCGTTAAGCATAACGCGGGGCACTTGGAAGGATTTGATAAACTTACGGAGACCTTCCTCAAAAGTGCGCGAACAGCTAAAACATGCACCCTGCCGGGAGGAGGAGGGGCCCGGAGAAAATTGCGACACTGTCACCACTATTGTAGACCCCGACGGCGGGTTTCCCTTAGAGGGAGAGGGTGTATCGGAGGACGATTTCTCCTCCGATGAGGATAAGGACTCGGGTCATCCCTGGCGTCCAGAGTCCCACTCCTCTCAGTCCCCGGTTGGGGATGGGGTCCACTCGGACATGTTCGAGCCTACCCAAATTTACCATCCTAGGTCGGCAGAGTGGACACCTGACGCCAAAGTGGCAGAGTATGTGGTGGGGAAAATCCATCAACCCCTTGAAAGGGAGGTCAGGAATAGGATGAGGGAGAATGCCCCAGGCCCTCACTGAAGGGGAAGGTGGCACACACGCCTGAAATTGATGAGAAACTATGTACCTTTTTCTCCAAGTATATGAGGGATCCCAAGAAAGGAATTGATAGGTCTTGGACGTGGTAGGGCCCTTGACCCAAATTATTCAATTGACGGAGCGTTCCAAAGAATCAGAATCCCCTTTGTCCACGGATATTGTGGCTGGTTGGGTGCACTACCCTAAACCCTAAAACACTACCCCCTCCACTACCCAAACACCACTGCACTACCCTAAACTCTAAAACACTACCCCCAGCACGACACCCTACACTACCCAAACATAACTGCACTACCCTAAACCCTAAAACACTACCACCAGCACGACTCCCTACACTACCCAAACACCACTGCACTACCCTAAACCCTAAAACACTACCCCCAGCATGACTCCCTACACTACCCAAACACCACTGCACTACACTAAACCCTAAAACACTACCCCCAGCACGACCCCCTACACTACCCAAACACCACTGCCCTACCCTAAACCCTAAAACACTAACCCCAGCATGACCCCCTACACTACCCAAACACCACTGCACTACCCTATACCCTAAAACACGACCCCCTACACTACACAAACACGACTGCACTACCCTAAACCCTAAAACACTACCCACAGCATGACCCCTTCACTACACAAACACCACTGCACTGCCCTAAACCCTAAAACACTACCCCAGCACTACCCCCTACACTACCCAAACACCACTGCACTAACATAAACCCTAAACACTACCCCCAGCACAACCCCCTACACTACACAAACACCACTGCACTACCCTAAACCCTAAAACACTACCCCCAGCACGACTCCCTACACTACCCAAACACCACTGCACTACCCTAAACCCTAAATCTACCCCCAGCACGACCCCCTACACTACCCAAATACCACTGCACTACCCTAAACCATAAAACACTACCCCCAGCATGACCCCCTACAGTACACAAACACCACTGCACTACCCTAAACCCTAAAACACTACCACCAGCATGACCCCCTACACTACTCAAACACCACTGCACTACCCTAAACCCTAAAACACTACCCCAGCACGACCCCCTACACTACCCATACACCACTGCACTAGCCTAAACCCTAAAACACTACCCCCAGCATGACCCCCTACACTACTGCACTACCCTAAACCTAAAACACTACCCCCAGCCACGACCCCTACACTACCCAAACACCACTGCACTACCCTAAACCCTAAAACACTACCCCCAGCACGACCCCCTACACCACCCAAACACCACTGCACTACCCTAAACCCTAGAAAAGAAACCCCCACCCCATGCCCAATCCCCCTTACCTCTCACTCCTCATGGTTCCTCTCTCCTTGTGGTTCCTGCTTCACGTCATCTCTGAGGGGCGGTGCACGTCGTTGTGAGGAAACGGAACAGCCTCTGTTTCCTTACAACGACATGGATCGTCTACATGTTTTTAGAACGCATGGTCATTTACCATACATACCTTTACAACAAAATTCGTTGTAAAGGCATGCGTGGTAAATGACCATGCGTTCTAAAAAAAATGCATAGTAATGACTTCATGATGTACAACGCATGCGTGGTAATGCATGCGTTGTAATGGTATCGCAAAGTAAAAACGTCGTTGTAACGGCTGTTTACCGATCGAAGCTGGCCCCTGTTCTTCAGTGAGACGTTTATTTGATTGATTAGGAGGAAGGAATGTGTTTTTTACCGAAAAGTGCATTCTCGGCTGTTGTATTGTGAAAGTGTCCGCGTGGCCTGGTTTCACTTCCGGTGAGAGAGTGGAAGAGTCTGTTTGGATCTAAAGGAGTTCTGTTGTTGGACGGGGCCGGCACGACATGTCATCAGAAAACATAGCTAATGGAAAGCGTCCTCCCTGAAGTGTGGAGCAGTGCCATGAGAAGTCAACGAGTGTGCGTCCCACCGCAGTATGACCGTACCGCGTGACCCATGTGCCGCCTCCAGGGTACGAGAGGCAGAAGCGGCATCGCAGGTCCTCTTGAAGACCGTTGTAGCACTAATTCTACATTTTGGTACTAGGGCATTTTAACTTCGTTGTTCCTGCCAGATACAAAGAGAAGATCCTGTGTTATTCAGTGCCCTCGTTACCTTTTTTGTGGGTTGTGGTGCTTGTCACTTCGCTGCCCCGCCGGTGCACACGACTGGGCACCCCAACTCGTGTGCCATCTGCAGGGCCTCTGCCTTCGGATCACTGGTTTCGGTTTCTGGAGTGGCAACATAAACAGTTGCTCCCAAAGGACTAGCCTGAACACTTAGGTGAATATCCCCTGCACCATCATTCCATGGAAATCCTTTCCTAGCTCTCACACGTCAACGAGCACGGCTCCGCTCGCGACACCGTATGACGTCATCGGAGCCATAAGAGGACCTCGTCGGCGTGCTGACGTCAGTTCCACTCATTTTTCCGTGCCACCGAGGAAACAGGGGACTGAGACATTTTCACATGTATACATAGTATAATATATATATATATATATATTCACTGAAAAAACCATAGGTTTCAGGCACGTTATAGTTAGAAATTAGCATTTAAAAAACCTTAGAAATTCACTGAAAAAACCATAGGTTTCAGGCACGTTATAGTTAGAAATTAGCATTTAAAAAACCTTAGAAATTCACTGAAAAAACCATAGGTTTCAGGGGCGTTATAGTTAGTTGGACATTTCACTCGTACAAAACCATAGATATTCCCCCGTTATAGTTAGTTCAGCTAACTATAACTCGCGCGCCCGTAATGCACTGCTGATGACGTCACATATTACATCACTCATGACATGGTCAGTGACATCACTCATGACATCACTGATGACATCTCAAATGACATCACTCATGACATCACTGATGACATCATCCAGTGAATGTGTGTTTTTCTGAAAATTAAATATGTTTTATATATGTATATCTCAAGGTCGATGGAAGAATAAATGGGTATATAAGTGTCTAAATGGATGATTTTTTTGTAAAATTGATTGTATAACTGACTAAGTGTATCTTAGTGAATACATGGGTTAGTGAGTAATGTTTAAATATGAAAATATCTGTATCAGTCTCTCACTTTGTGTATAAGTGGCTGCATGGGTTGGTGAGTAGCTACATGAGTGTCTATATGGGTTATTAGTTGGTTTTTTGAGTATCAGTATGAGTGTCTGAGTGTCTGTATGGTTCGGTGGGGGTATTACTTAGTGCATAGATGCATGATTGAGTGACTCACTGTTTGTATGTGTTGAAGACAGCATGTGTGCAGGACTGTATAGGTGGATGAGTATGTGTATGGGTGTGTTACTGAGTGAATGACTGTCTCAATAGTGTCTTTATGAGTAACTACATATGTTTTAAACTAGTATATGTGAGTATTGGTGTATATAAGTGAGTATATGTGAGAGTGAGAGATTGGAAGAGTTCCTGTACAAATAAGTAGGTGTTTCTATAAGTGATTGTTTAAGAGAGTAAGTATGTGTAAGTTTCTGTAGAAGTAAGTGTGGTAGTGTGTGTATAACTGTAAATGCAAGTAAATGGATGTTTGATACTTTGTTTGCATGTGTGACTATGTGTGTGAGTAACTCTATGGATGAGTGGCGGTGTGTAACAGGATGTATAGGTGTATGAGTACATATGATGAGTGAGTACATGTATGAGTGACTGTATAGGGAATGTTGGTGAATGAGTGGATGTGTGTGTAGATCTTGGAATTACTGAATAGGTGTGTTGTAACTGGTATTGGTATGTCCATTGTTTTGAAAATGTTAGTTTGTATTTTTGAGTGTGTGTATCAAAGGTTATATTAGGGTGAGAGGAGGTCTGCCACTCTATCACAAGGATGATGTCATCAGTGATGTCATCAGTGATGACATTTGAGATGTCATCAGTGATGTCATGAGTGATGTCACTGACCATGTCATGAGTGATGTAATATGTGACGTCATCAGCAGTGCATTGCGGGCGCGCGAGTTATAGTTAGCTGAACTAACTATAACGGGGGAATATCTATGGTTTTGTATGAGTGAAATGTCCAACTAACTATAATGCCCCTGAAACCTATGTTTTTTTCAGTGAATATATATATATACATTATCTACTGGCGGTCGCCAGTAGATAGTTGTAGTTAGGACCTAGTTTCCATAGGAAACTCGTTTTTTGTTTTCTCAATATCTTTGGCGCCGGTTCACAAATCTTCGCGAAATTGTCAAAAATCGTAGCCCGCTCCGGTCAGCTCCTGTCTTGAAAGGTTCGGGGTGATTCAGCAAGCGGGGGGAAACTTTAGACAAAGCTACAGCCCGAACTGCTGAACGGAATTACACCAAACTTGGCAAAAAGGTAGCCCTTGGTTCAGAAAGAGACCTTTTTGTTAAATGGTGTAAATCCGTTCAGTAATTCCAGAGAAATTCAAAAAATAAGAGTCAAAAAATCAATTTCCCATAGGAAACTTTATGCAAGGCTACAGCCGAAACTACTGAACGGATTTACCCCAAATTCGGCGAAAAGGTACTGCTAGGCTCAGAAAGCGACCATTTATAAAATGGTGTAAATCCGTTCAGTAGTTGCTGAGAAAATCAAAAATAAAAGTTTCGATATTTAGAGGCAAGGAGGATCCGCGGACCCTCCCGACCACGAGCTTTATTCTAATTGGCTGTCAACACTCCAAACCAGGAAGTGTTGGCAGCCATTTTGTGACTCGGTAGTACCAAGTCACAAGAAAACAGAAAAACAGTCGCGTAAAACAAGAAAAGGGGGCAGGGTAGAAACACCCTGACCCCCTAGGCCTGCTTAGGGGGTCCCACAAGGACCCCCAGGGCACAAAAAAAGCATTTTTTTTTTTTGAAATCGGCAAAATGCGCGCCGGATCCGCGGATCCGCGCTTCGTTATTAATTAGCCCTCAGGTGGGCCAAGTCCCGGGGGCATGTAAAAAAATGTGTGGGGGGGCCCCAATCCCCCACACTGCTCCGGGGACTGCCACCCCCAGGGGCTTTGCACGAATATTTGCGGGGGGCACATGGCCACCCCACAGCCCTGGGGACCGCCACCCCCCGGGGCTTTGTTTTTTTATGTGTGGGGGGGCCTCCAAGCCCCCCCAAGCCCCTGGGACCGCCACCCCCCGGGGCTTTCATTAATAAATTTGCAGGGGGGCACACGGCCCCCCGCTGCCCCGGGGACCGCCATCCCCCGGGGCTCTTATTTTTTTAGTAATACCTGTGTGGGGGGCTCGAGCCACCCACACGCCCCAGGGACCGCCACCTCCCCGGGGCTCTAATTATTCAAATTTGGGGATCCGTGACGGACCCCCAAGCCCGGGGGACCACCACCTCCCCGGGGCTTTGCCAATGGTGGGAGGGGGGCCGTGCAGCCCCCCTCCTGGAGCCAGTGATGGCCCTGGGGACCGCCACCCCCCAGGGCCGGCTCCTGCAGTGTCCCGGGGTGCCCACCCCCGGGACACTGCTGTTTACTATGGCAGGACGGGAGCCTCACGGCTCCCGTCCTGCCATAGCAAACTTGCTTTGCTTCATTGAAGCGAGAGCAGAGAAACCTGCTCTCGCTTCAATGAAGCAAAGCAGAATTGCTTTTCCACAAGGGGAGCTGCATGTCAGCAGCTCCCCATGTGGAAAAGCAATGCCAGCTCCCGCAGGACGCGGGGAGCCGGCGGGACCGTGGGGGCATTGGGGCTCCCCCCATGGTCCCCAACGGAGAGGGCCAGCCCCGGGGGATGGGGCCCCTAGGGCTAGAAGTGGCCCGGGAGGGGGGCCACATGGCCCCCCTCCCACAAAAAATCAATTTAAAAAACGAGGCAGAGCCCCGGGGGATGGGGTCCCCAGGGCTAAAAGAAGCCTCAGGAGGGGGGCCACGCAGCCCCCCTCCTTTGTAAATATTATTAAAAAAATATATAAAGTGGCCATGCCACAGGGATGGGGTCCCCGGGGCCAAAAATGGCCTCGGGAGGGGGGCCCACACAACCCCCTTACCGATTTAAAAATAAAGAAAAACAACATTTGGGGTCAGGCCCTGGGGGATGGGGTTCCCAGGGCCCAACAAACCAGGAAAGGAAGGGGGGCCACACAGCCCCCCTTCTATAAAAGAAATTTTTTTAAAAAGCTGGCATCGCGCTGGAGGCCCCGCCCCCTCCCACCAACACTATGCAAACGTGCCCTGTGGTGCATTTTAAGCTGAGGAATTAATTCCCCTACAATCCTGAGGGTCCCTGGGGGCTAACTAGCCACCCCCGGGGCTTTCATTAATAAATTTGCAGGGGGGCACACGGCCCCCCGCTGCCCCGGGGACCGCCATCCCCCGGGGCTCTTATTTTTTTAGTAATACCTGTGTGGGGGGGCTCGAGCCACCCACACGCCCCAGGGACCGCCACCTCCCCGGGGCTCTAATTATTCAAATTTGGGGATCCGTGACGGACCCCCAAGCCCGGGGACCACCACCTCCCGGGGCTTTGCCAATGGTGGGAGGGGGCCGTGCAGCCCCCTCCTGGAGCCAGTGATGGCCCTGGGGACCGCCACCCCCAGGGCCGGCTCCTGCAGTGTCCCGGGGTGCCCACCCCCGGGACACTGCTGTTTGCTATGGCAGGACGGGAGCCTCACGGCTCCCGTCCTGCCATAGCAAACTTGCTTTGCTTCATTGAAGCGAGAGCAGAGAAACCTGCTCTCGCTTCAATGAAGCAAAGCAGAATTGCTTTTCCACAAGGGGAGCTGCATGTCAGCAGCTCCCCATGTGGAAAAGCAATGCCAGCTCCCGCAGGACGCGGGGAGCCGGCGGGACCGTGGGGGCATTGGGGCTCCCCCCATGGTCCCCAACGGAGAGGGCCAGCCCCGGGGGATGGGGTCCCTGGGGCTAGAAGTGGCCCGGGAGGGGGGCCACATGGCCCCCCTCCCACAAAAAATCAATTTAAAAAACGAGGCAGAGCCCCAGGGGATGGGGTCCCCAGGGCTAAAAGAAGCCTCAGGAGGGGGCCACGCAGCCCCCTCCTTTGTAAATATTATTAAAAAAATATATAAAGTGGCCATGCCACAGGGATGGGGTCCCCGGGCCGAAAATGGCCTCGGGAGGGGGGCCCACACGACCCCCTTACCGATTTAAAAATAAAGAAAAACAAAATTTGGGGTCAGGCCCTGGGGGATGGGGTCCCCAGGGCCCAACAAACCAGGAAAGGAAGGGGGGCCACACAGCCCCCCTTCTATAAAAGAAATTTTTTAAAAAAGCTGGCATCGCGCTGGAGGCCCCGCCCCCTCCCACCAACACTATGCAAACGTGCCCTGTGGTGCATTTTAAGCTGAGGAATTAATTCCCCTACAATCCTGAGGGTCCCTGGGGGCTAACTAGCCCACCAGGTACCTCCAGTTAGCGCCACAGGGCTGCATTGCAGAGAGGTGGTCTGAGGCCACGCCCCTTTTTACACCTCTCTGCAACGCAGCTCTGTGGCGCTTACTGGAGGTACCTGGTGGGCTAGTTGGACCCCAGGGACCCTCAGGATTCAAGGGGACTTAATCCCCCAACTTAAAACATGCCACGGGCGCGTTTGCACAGTGGTGAAGGAAGGGGGCGGGGCCTGAAGTGACATGTGTGCAAACACGCCCTGTGGCGCGTTTTAAGTTGGGGAGTTAATTCCCCTTCAATCCTGAGGGCCCCTGGGGGACAACTGGCCCACCAGGTACCTCCAGTAAGCGCCAGAGGCCGGCGTTGCAGAGAGGTGGTCCAGGCCATGCCCCTTTTTACACCTCTCTGCAATGCAGCTCTGTGGCCCTTACTGAAGGTACCTGGTGGGCTAGTTGCACCCCAGGGACCCTCAGGATTCAAGGGGACTTAATCCCCCAACTTAAAACATGCCACGGGGCATGTTTCCACAGTGGTGAAGGGAGGGGGCTGGGCCTGAGGTGATGTGTACAAACACGCCCTGTGGCGCGTTTTAAGTTGGGAAATGAATTCCTCTTCAATCCTTAGGGCCCCAGGGAGCCAACTAGCCCACCAGGTACCTCCAGTAAGTGCCAGAGGCCTGCGTTGCAGAGAGGTGGTCCAAACCACGCCCCTTTTTACACCTCTCTGCAATGCAGCTCTGTGGCGCTTACTGGAGGTACCTGGTTGGCTAGTTGGACCCCAGGGACCATCAGGATTCAAGGGGACTTAATCTCCCAACTTAAAACGGCCACAGGGCGTGTTTGCACACATGTCACCTCAGGCCCCCCCCTTCACCACTGTGAAAACGCGCCCCGTAGCGCGTTTTAAGAGGTATTTTTAATCCCCCTGCCCTATTATGTACTAGGGCCTTACAGAGGAGGTCATGCTAATCACAGGGGTACCCCAACGCATAGTGTTCCCTAGTGTATGTAGGTGTTTTCACTGTATTCTAAGTGTCTTTTAGCATACCACTGGCTGTAGGCCTGGTTAGTCAGAGTTAGTTACCATCAGTACCCGTCTGAAAAAGTTGTGGGCACAGGATGATTTTGTAACAAGGCCTCTTTCTGCTCCTCTCTTGGTTCTTTCTGCACATGTCTTGCTTCTTACTGCACTTTTCTTCGTCTTTGTGGACTTCTGTTGCTTCTTTCTGAATTTCTTTTGCTTCTTTCTGTCCGTTTTGTCTTCTTTCTTCACATGTCCTACTTCTGTAGGCATAGTTAGAAACTAGCATTTGAAAAACCTTTGAAATTCACTGAAAAAACCATAGGTTTCAGGCATTTTATAGTTAGAAATTAGCATTTAAAAAACCTTACAAATTCACGTGATAATCTGATGCACCTCCTCACACCCTAATATAACCTTTGATACACCCACTCTAAATTACAGACTGCCATTCGCAAAACCATAGACACTCCAACACCAATAACTACATACCCACTCACTGATTCTTAGGTCTACACACACATCCACTCACTCACCCGTACAGTCACTCATACTTACGGTCACTCAGTACAGGACTATCATATGCACTCATACTCCTATATAGACACTCAAACACCGCCACTCATCCATAGAGGTACTCACACACCTAGTCAGTCATGCAAATAATTAAACACACTGCCATTTACTCACCTATACAGTTATACACACACCAGCTCACTTACTCATACAAATACTAGCACATTCTTACGCTCTTATACAATCACTGATACAAGCACACACTCATCCATACAGTCACTAACACAATCACACACTCTACGCTTATAGCTATTTATATACTCCAACACACATATATACTGCCTTTCACATATGTAGTTACTCACACATGTACCACTGGGACATACATTCACTCACTAACACACTCTTACACACACTTACCCACCCATACAGTCTATCACAGATGCACTCTTGAAACCATCCACCCAGTGAATCACCCACTCACACATCTATGCACAGAGTCGCACACACCCCACCCACACAAACACTCAGGCACCCATACAGATACTCAGACAACCAATCAATAACTCATATAGACACTCAGGTAGCTATTCACAAACCCATGCAGCCACTTATACAGCAACAGACAGACGGATACAGACATTCACCCAGTTTAGTCACTAACCCATGCATTCAGTAAGATACGTTTAATCACTCACTTATAGAGTTAGTCACGCACCTACTAAATCATCCATACAGACACTTATACACCCACTCATTCTTCAATACGCCTTTCCCTATATATATTAAAAATATTTAAACTTTACAGAAACACACAGTCACTGGATGATGTCATCAGTGATGTCATTTGAGATGTCATCAGGGATGTCATCAGTGATGTCACTGACCATGTCATGAGTGATGTAATATGTGATGTCATCAGCAGTGCATTGCGGGGGCGCGAGTTATAGTTAGCTGAACTAACTATAACGGGGGAATTTCACGGGTTTTGTACGAGTGCAATGTCCAACTACCTATAACTGTCCCTAAAACCTATGGCTTTCTCAGTGAATATAAATAAACATATATATTTATATATGTTACAATGTGGCATTAGCTACTTTGTCGTTATAGTTAAGCTTGCCAGAGATAGGAATTTCTCAGATTTTTCACCGTTGATAACTTTGCGCTCATTTGCCGAATCTTCACAAAACTTTGCAGACCTATTCCTTTTTTGCCGTTGATTGGTCAAATGGGTGCAACAAATGGGGGGTCCCAAACCAGGTTTGGGAACCAATGCATTTTTCATAGACTTTGCACTCATGCATAGCGCTAACATGACTGAACGGATTTTAGTGAAATTTGGCAGGAACATACATTAGGATGTGTAATTGTTCCTGTTTTGTGTTTGAAGTGAATTGCTTCAGTAGTAATGCAGGTATAAGGCAGAAATCATAATGATATCTGTTGTCAGGATAGTACCTTGGTACTACCGCGGTAGTACCGTGGTACATGGTGATGACAAAACACAGTATGATTGGTAAATCAAAGCCCTTTCAAAATGTAAAGGCAGCCATCTTAATTACAGCACAGTTTGACTGTGCTGTGTCTTTACAAAGGAAGTGAAGCAGATAGCTTATGCTGGGTAATACAGTAATAAATAAGCCACTGTAACAAACTGTGTAGTGGTGGGAGAAATTAGTTTCATTTTTTTATACTTTTTAAAACAAATTTACAGAGTACTGCGGTACTACCCTGGAAGTATCTAGGAAGTATCGCAGTACCTGCAAAAGTACAAAAAATTCACGATGCAAAATTACATTATACCTAATATAGGGTGACTCTTAAAAGAGACGTTGGTTGTTTGTAAAAGTAGATATAGTTAGATATGTTGGTGTAGGTGACAAGGGGGTACGGGGAACGGAAGGGAACACTACACACGTATAGTACGGGTTGTTTAGTGTCTTTATTCTCTTATGTGACAGAGGTTTTCGGGCTCTCTTGTATATTAGTCCCATGAGGTCCGTACAGCCAGCCAAAACAAAACGGTGGCCCTTAAGTCAGGTGTATAACAGTAAACAAGGGGGGGAACAGAGGGGTTTGGAAAAACAAAGAGTTCCTCTTGGCCGTCCACCCGGGGCTTCTCGGGGCTCACTCCTGGTCTGGTCGTTGCCGTCACGTCTTCCCAGAGCTCTCAGAGGTGATAGGAGGAAAATAAAACAAAATAGAACTGGTCTTATTATCAGGGCCTTCTTTTTGTGTGCACTATGTGCCACCACCACCAGTCGCCGTGTGGGGGAAGGGACAAGGTGCGCAGTGAGGATTTTGGCGAGATCAACCACACCACCGTGCCCTACTGTCCCGCACCACCCCACCACCCCCACCAGAACGTCCCCCCTAACGGTACTCGCCTTGTGCCATGACCCGTTATCGGGGCCGCGGCGTAGGGACCCGGGGCGTCCTCCCTCCTTTCTGGGCTGCCGGGTTTGTTCGCAGTATCTGCTGCTTCCTCGACCTCGCGCTGTCCGTCTCTCTCTCCCTCGGGTTCTTCTGTGGCTCCTCCTCGCTTCACCGTCGCTGCTCCCGTGTCAGACGTCTCCGCTCCACTCCTTCCACCATCCGACGTCCTTCCTTCTGGATTCCTCATCTTTTGTCGGTCCGCCGTTGATGACGTCAGGTGCGCCTCCGTGGTTCTCCCCAGTGTCGCTAGACCGCTGAGTGCTCCCGGGGATGGATGCGTGTCCCGCTCAGTTTCTCCCCACTTCCGGTCCATCGGATCGTCGGACTCCTCACACATCTCCCCCCTTAGGAATGGACGTCGGGGCCATTCAGCAGACGGGTGTCGGGACAGGTAGTCCGCGCCGACTTGCCTCGTCCCCGGGTTGTGTATGGTCTGGAAAGAGAAGGGTTGTAAAGCAAGGAAGCATCTTAGGACACGGGGTTTGGTGTCCTTGTTATTTGCGAGCCAGGTGAGGGGGGCGTGATCGGTGAGGACTATGAACCTCCGTCCTAGTAGGTAATATTGTAGGGCCTCTATGGCCCATTTTATGGCTAAGCATTCTTTCTCAATCGTGGAATAGTTCGCCTCACGTATAAAGAGTTTCCTGCTGATATATAGCACTGGTCTTAGGTCATCGCTGTGGTCAGGTTGGTATAGCACAGCCCCCAGACCGAGGCCCGAGGCGTCGGTTTGGAGAACAAACGTGTGACTGAATTCAGGACAGTGTAACACTGGTGCTGTACAGATGGCATGTTTAAGGGAGTGGAAGCTAGTCTCATGTTCTGGTGTCCAAATGTGTATGCGGGATGACTGAGTTTTCTTCAGGAGGTCAGGTAGGGGACTGGCTATGGAAGAGAAGTTGGGTATGAACCTGCGGTAGTAGCCTATAAACCCCAGAAATGAACGGACATCTCGTTTGGTTGTGGGTCTGGGGAGCGCTTTGATAGCCTCTACCTTGTTTAACTGGGGAAATATCTGTCCTTCCTTGATTGCGTAGCTTAAATACTGGATCGTGTTGGTTCCTAAGAGAGATTTCTTTGGGTTAATAGTAAGGCCAGCCCCTTGGATTGCTCGGAATACAGCTGTTAGGTGTTGCAGATGTTCCCCCCACGTTGGGCTGAATATGACAATATCGTCAAGATATGCTGCGGCATATCCCTTATGCGATTGGAGAATGCGGTCCATCAATCTTTGGAACACCGCCGGGGCCCCATGCAACCCAAAGGGAGCACCTTGAATTGGTATAAACCGGAGGGAGTCGCGAACGCTGTCTTCTCTTTGGACTCGGGGGACAAAGGGATTTGCCAGTACCCTTTTGTGAGATCAAGGGTTGACATGTACCTGGCCTTCCCCAGGCGTTCGACCATCTCATCTATTCTTGGCATGGGGTATGTATCGAACTTGGTGACGGCGTTTACTTGCCTGAAGTCTATGCAGAAACGCAGACTCCCGTCCGGTTTTGGTACAAGCACTACCGGGGAACACCAGTTGCTCTGGGAGGGTTCGATGATGTTGGAGTTAAGCATGTCCGAAACCTCCCTCTCTACCGCTTCTCTACGGGCTGCCGGAATACAATAGGGTTTTTGTTGGACGATCTTTCTGTCTAGGGACACAATGTGGTGGTGAACCATGGTAGTTCTTCCCGGTTTGGAGGAGAAGAGACCTGGGAAGGTCCCTAGCAGTGCCGTAAGGTGGTCGGTCTGTAAGGATGTTAGGCACTCCCCAGTGGGTACTGGTTTGACCGTCGGTTCTTGGACCGACAGTAGGGGTATCTCCAAGGGTTTATTGGTACTGGCGAGGTGAGCGGGGATTCCTGCGGTGTGGGAGGGCAAGGGTTCTTCCCACTTTTTCAACAGATTGACATGATATATCTGTTTTCCCCCTACCCGATGGGGTAGCAACACACTATAGGTGAATGGGGTTATCTTTCTTTCTATGACGAATGGCCCTTGCCATTTCGTCAGTAGTTTGTCCTCCGTAGAAGGAAGCAACAGGAGGACCTTGTCACCAGGTGAGAATTCGCGTAGGCGACTGTTTCGATCGTAATATCGTTTCTGGGCCCCTTGGGCCTCTTCCATGTGATCGTGTACAAAGCCCCATAACTGAGTCAGGGACGACTGTAGGTCGGTGACATAGCGTAACAGGGGTTTCCCCTCTTCGTCTTCCTCCTCCCATTGTTCTGCTGCCATGTCAAGCAAAGTCCTGGGTCTCCGTCCAAACACCAATTCGAAGTGGGAATATCCAGTGGAACGCTGTTCATGGGTTCTCAATGCAAAGAGGACCAAGGGTAGTTTCTGGTCCCAATCCCTCCCGGAGTCCGAGACGACCTTGCGGAGCATGCTCTTGATCGTCTTATTATAGCGCTCCACAAGGCCGTCTGTTTGGGGATGATAAACAGAAGTTCTGATTTTATCGATACCCAGCACTGCACAGATTTGTGTCATAAGACGAGACATGAAAGGGGTCCCTTGATCGTTTAGTATCTCTGCTGGAAACCCCACCCTCGAGAAAAATGATATCATGGCTTGGGCTATCGCCGGAGTGGTCATGCTCGATAGCGGGAAGGCCTCCGGATATCTACTGGGGTAGTCTACCATAACCAGGATGTAGCGGTGCCCTCTGGCCGAGGGTGTCAGGGGCCCTACCAGGTCCATCCCCACCCTCTTGAACAGGACATCTATGATGGGTAGTGGCTGCAATGGGGCCTTCACCACCCCCCCTGGATTGGCATACTGGCAGCGAACACAAGCTGCGCAATGCTTTGCCACGTCCCTGTACACCCCTGGCCAATAAAACTTCTCTAGGAGATATTTTAATGTATTCTCCTTGCCATAATGTCCTCCCCCTATCTTATTGTGAGCCAAGAGGAGTACGTGATCCCTGAATGGTGTCGGTACTATCAGCTGTATGGATGTCTGTGGCCCGCCCTTCACAGCCCTGTATAGTAACCCCCTTTTTACAAGAAAGTATGGTCCTACCTGTTCTGGTTCTCGTTCACGGACCTGCTCCCAGGCATGTGTAAGGGAGTTGTCGTCCCGTTGCGCCCTACGGAAACTAGCTGGTTTTTTTCTGTCGCTGTCTGTAAGGGAGAGAGGAAAGGCAGGACGTGGTATCAGCGAAAGGGCAAAACCCCTCTTATCTCGTTTTCTCTCTTGTCTGCTTTTTCTTATCTTGGCGTTAGGGGCCTCTAGATCAGCACCAGAAAAGGGGGCCTTCTGTAGCCATGTCCTGTCATCCCTTTTTGTTCTGTCCAGGTACTCTTAGAACCTAGGATGATCTGTCCCTATAATGACGGCTTCAGGTAAGGTGGGTATCACTCCTACTCTTCGCAAATGGGGATCATGGTCTACATCTAATAGGACCTCCGCCACAGGATAGGTTTTGGTATCCCCGTGTACACAGGTCACCCTCACTTGTTCTGTGTCTTGTAGCTGGGAAGGGGAAATTAAGGATCCGTCCACTACTGTAACGTGGCACCCAGTATCTAGCAGGGCATGTTGTCTTTTCCCATTGAGCAGGACTTCCTTCCTATACTGATGAGGGCCCTGCCCTGTTACATATATACGGTCCCGGGAGTATCCCACCTCCATAGGTTCAACTGTTGGGGCGCGGTGAGGACACTGTCTGGCTATATGCCCCCATTCCGCGCAATTGTAACACTGTGGCCCCTGCCCACTGGGGGGTTGGTAGGAAGGTCTGGGGATCGGGCGGGAAGGTATCGGGGGCTTATACTCGGGTTTAGGCGTGCCTTTCGGGACAGGGTTGTACTGGGGCCGTGCTATTCCAGCCTTGAATTCGGGCGACCTATGATAGGCACAGGCGATCTCAACAGCTGATGTGGAGGAGAGGTTGGGGTGTTGTTTCACCCATAACCGTGTACTGGGGGGTAGGGCATCCAAGAATTGTTCCAAATAGACTTTTTCCACCACTTCATCCACCGTGGAGGTATGGGGGGTCAGCCACCTGTTGCCTAGGTCTCTGATCCGGAAATACAGGGCACGGGGGTTGTCTCCTGCTCCCCATTTCTCCCTTCGAAACCGGCTTCTGTAGTGTTCTTGGTCGCATCCTACCCTCTCTAGGATGGCCTTTTTCACGTCCTCATAGGCTGTTGTACCTGCAGGATTGGCTGCTTGGTAAGGAGCTTGTAACTCACCGGAGAGGAGTGGGGCAACGTACTGGCCCCACCTTTCTTGGGGCCAGGCTGCTGTGGTTGCCACCCTTTCTAAGTTCAAAAAGAAATAGTGTGGATCGTCCCCGTCCTGAAATTTTTGAAGGACAGTACTGGGGACGTTAGGGCAAACTCGGGTGCTTACAAGGGCATCCGTGAGGCGCAATATTGCTGTGTCCTGCACTTGCTGATTGGTAGTGATCAGGTCGGCCTATTTTCTAAGGGCTCCTTGCAGGGCTTCTCGGTCCATCTGATCTGTCTGGATTTGTTGCTCCAAGACGAGCTGTAGGTGCCGCTGTCCCTCGGCTAGATGGGCTATAACATCCTCAACAGGCATGGGCTGTGTCATGGTTCGACACACAGGTACGGGTGGGAGATCCCACTTCTGACACCACTTTGTAGGCGACAAGGGGGTACGGGGAGCGGAAGGGAACACTACACGCGTATAGTATGGGTTGTTTAGTGTCTTTATTCTCTTATGTGACAGATGTTTTCGGGCTCTCTTGTAAATTAGTCCCATGAGGTCCGTACAGCCAGCCAAAACAAAACGGTGGCCCTTAAGTCAGGTGTATAACAGTAAACAAGGGGGGGAACAGAGGGGTTTGGAAAAACAAAGAGTTCCTCTTGGCCGTCCACCCGGGGCTTCTCGGGGCTCACTCCTGGTCTGGTTGTTGCCGTCACGTCTTCCCAGGGCTCTCAGAGGTGATAGGAGGAAAATAAAACAAAATAGAACTGGTCTTATTATCAGGGCCTTCTTTTTGTGTGCACTATGTGCCACCACCACCAGTCGCCGTGTGGGGGAAGGGACAAGGTGCGCAGTGAGGATTTTGGCGAGATCAACCACACCACCGTGCCCTACTGTCCCGCACCACCCCACCACCCCCACCAGAACGTCCCCCCTAACGGTACTCGCCTTGTGCCACGACCCGTTATCGGGGCCGCGGCGTAGGGACCCGGGGCGTCCTCCCTCCTTTCTGGGCCGCCGGGTTTGTTCGCAGTATCTGCTGCTTCCTCGACCTCGCGCTGTCCGTCTCTCTCTCCCTTGGGTTCTTCTGTGGCTCCTCCTCGCTTCGCCGTCGCTGCTCCCGTGTCGGACGTCTCCGCTCCACTCCTTCCACCATCCGACGTCCTTCCTTCTGGATTCCTCATCTTTTGTCGGTCCGCCGTTGATGACGTCAGGTGCGCCTCCGTGGTTCTCCCCAGTGCCGCTAGACCGCTGAGTGCTCCCGGGGATGGATGCGTGTCCCGCTCAGTTTCTCCCCACTTCCGGTCCATCGGATCGTCGGACTCCTCACAGTTGGAATAGCCAACACTGTAGATTTGAAAACAAGATATGGCTTCCAGAGGTGGCAAAATGGACACCATCTGGATGATATAGTGCTGCTCTTAAATATTTGATATTTAAATTAAAAATAGAGGACCTTCTATAATAAGTGTGGATGTGAACATGTACTAACCGAGAAAAGTAGAGGTAGTAACTGATGCCATCTCAAACCTCTTTCCCCAACCTATATAATCTCTACTTCATCCAACTATGCTTTCTTTGCATGCTTTCTGGCCCCAAAAAAACGGTAACCAACAACCCAAACATGAGCCATAGTGCTCCTGCACTAACATACAAGAATGAGGAACAGTCCCCTACAGAAAGAAATATATGCAGGGTTATATCATTGTCCAGTAGGAAATGACTTTACATTGAGACATTTTAAAAGGAGGACAATGATTGGCTTGCATTTATTTTGGTCTTCAAATGTAGCACAATACTACTAATTTCTAGAATGATGTCCCTAAATAAACTAGACCACAGCTATGAAGTAGCAGATGTTCTATAAAGGCATGTAAAACACTCGTTTGTGGCCATATGTTAGTGAAAACCAATAGACACATCCATAACAAACACAATTTATAACATAGTTAATAACACTAACTAGGCTATAAACACAGCCCAATAGCATCAAACACCAGCAACAACCATTGCTACTCTGGTGACCATTGGAAAGCAATACAACCATACTTCTCCTAGACAGATGTTACACACAATTTGTTTTAAGATATGATCACTTGCCTCAACATTTTTCTACAAAGAAGAGGTATACTGCTTGATTGATTTTTGTTTCCTCATAAAATAAGGAAAATAAACTACAAATTGTTAGCTATTGTATTACACCCATAAATGCTCAAAACTATTTTTTTGTATATATTTATTGTGCAAATATCCTCACACCGACGACAATGCCTACAAAACAATACATGAAGAAGAAGAAAATGGCATTTTACAATACACAGAGAAAAAATACAAATATGCTAAAGAGAGAAGAAAAAGGCCTACTGAAATACAATACTACTGGTTAGAGTAATGCAAAAATATCTACTCTATAAAAAAGTTATCTTACTAGTAATATGGTTAGTGGGAAATAATTGGTAAACAAACAAGTAGGCACCCAGCCATTCCAAAAGAGGATTTTATGGCCCTTTTAAAAAAAAAATCACTTTTACTAGAAGAGACAAGACTAGGAATACAACTGCAAACCATTACAAAACTCCTCAAAAATCTCCTTCAAACACTTCCATTCATAAGGAAAAAACAGAGAATCTGACACACAAGCTATATGTTCAACATTTTATGGACAAAGCATTTGTTTTGAAAAGAAAACTGTTTATTTTCATAAAGAATCCCATCAAAAGGCTTGACCGTTTAATTTCAACTTATAAGATACATAAATTACGTCAAACAAAACTAACTAGACTCAACTTCTCTAACATTTTCCAAAGCAGTTAGAGATATACCTCAAGCACTGTACCATACTTTCATGAGCAGAGTTATCATCAACAGAATAATTGTGTCCTTTCAGTGACAAATAAAGGCCGGGGTTATGAAGTTCTACATGCAAATGTAGAAGACACTGAAAAACAAACAAGTAAAAAGGTAAATTATTATCTAAATAGCGATTTGCATGAGGAAAAACCACAAAAAACTTGATAAATATTACAGCATGTCAGCGAGGGCCAAATGAATATTGGTTCAGAAGACATGGAGAATTGAAATGTATGCTTAGCAATTTAGGACCACCTACTTGGTTTATCACTGGAAGCTGTGCTGAATATGCACGGGACAATTTGTATCAATTTCTACTAGAAACTAATGCTAATATTGCAGACACTGACGCTAAAAAAACACCCACAGAATTATGTTCGCTGAAAACCGAAAATGTTTGCAGATATTTCAACTAAGGGTGTGCGGCAAACTCCGCTCCGTAAGCGGAGTTAGCAGAGTTACGTCCACTCCACGCTCTGCTTGGAGTGCGAAGTTTCGTAAACAACTCCGCTAACCGCTGACAGAGCTGAGTTTTCCTGTCCACTCTAGTAAACAAACAGTGGAATAAACAAGCACTGCGTCCTCCTTCTCTGTAAGACCCTGACGAGCCACAATCAGATGTGTGTGCTTTATGTAATCACCGGCGGAGACTAGAGCGCGCTCCTTGGAGTGAAGTCAGGATTTAACCAAAAGGTAAATTAAGAGCAGACTAGGCTTCCTCTGTGCTGACAGACAGATTCATCTCCTGTGGATGAAATGTGCTAACGAGCTGCTCTGCAGCGCGCACACCCACACAGCGCAGGGGCTGACAAGACAACACTTTCGTACCTCTGAGAGGCACAGCACTGTTGGCACACCTTCCTCACTTTGTAAGGCACATCAAGGTCAGTACACAGGTTCTTCACACCTTTCTGTGAGGTGCAGCACTGTCGCTACACCTAGCTCACTCTGTAAAGGCACAGCAAGGGGACGACAAGCAGAATCAAATCTTTTGCAAGCAAATGGCTTTCAGCCAATCCCGTAGGAAAGCACATTTTAAATGGTATTGGTGGGGAGGTGTAATGAACTTGGATTGGCTTGGGAAACTGCTTCTGTGCTGCGGTTGGCTGGGCACTCAACTGCAGCTTCAGCAGCCACCCGGTCTCCACCATTGTCACAAACTCGTTGCCTCTTTCAGCCCCCTCCTTCAATCCATAGCGCAGGGAATTGTGGTGTTTATAGTGTGACAAGTACCACGTGACATTTTTGTGCCGGTCTCTATTGTGCCACCTAGTGCCCGCCCGCTGGGTGAGCTATGCAGACTTGATCTTTGTACTCTTCACCGTTCTACCAGTGGCGAGCAAGGCTAAGCGTCTTTCTCACACCAGGCATAGAGGATGGACTCGAACGCTCGCCATTTTAAAGGGCCAGTTTGTCCTGTAGTGTTGGTTCCAATAAGGGGGATCGCTCTGCACTGATCCATGTTTGCTGATGATGAGGTGTGAAGAATTCAGGAGGAGCTCACAGCCCGGGGCGGCTTGCCAGGATCACACGAGTTGATAGACACAACGCTGTAGACGAGACTAATGGCAGAGTGTGGGACGGAGGTAGGACTTGAAATTGAGAAGATGCCCTATTACTTACCGGTAATCTTCATTACTCCTGGTCCCGTTGTCCTCGTCCCATTCCTTAACAAAGTGGAGATGACCATCTCCTCTACAGAAAAAAAGAGCAGGCGAATGCTGGGATACCTAAACCCACCCCCTCCCACTGGGAGTACATAAGCTGTACTATCCCAGCATTCAGCCTGAAATACCAAGCCACCAATCCGGAAGGCCGGCCGTCAGGGAGGGAGGGAGGGGCGCAAGGAATGGGACGAGGACAACGGGACCTGGAGTAATGAAGATTACCGGTAAGTAATAGGGCATTACCTCCCAGTCCATAGCGCAGGGAATTGTGGTGTTTATAGTGTGACAAGTACCATGTGACATTTTTGTGCCGGTCTCTATTGTGCCACCCACCATCTAGTGCCCGCCCGCCCGCTGGGTGAGCTATGCAGACTTGATCTTTGTACTCTTCACCGTTCTACCAGTGGTGAGCAAGGCCAAGCGTCTTTCTCACACCAGGCATAGAGGATGGACTCGAACGCTCGCCATTTTAAAGGGCCAGTTTGTCATGTAGTGTTGTTTCCAATAAGGGGGATCGCTCTGCACTGATCCATGTTTGCTGATGATGAGGTGTGAAGAATTCAGGAGGAGCTCACAGCCCGGGGCGGCTTGCCAGGATCACATGAGTTGATAGACACAACGTTGTAGACGAGACTGATGGCAGAGTGCGGGACGGAGGTAGGACTTGAAATTGAGAAGATGCCCAATTACTTCCCGATAATCTTCATTACTCCTGGTCCCGTTGTCCTCGTCCCATTCCTTAACAAAGTGGAGATGACCATCTCCACAACAGAAAAAAAGAGCAGGAGAATGCTGGGATACCTAAACCCACCCCCTCCCACTGGGAGTACATAAGCTGTACTATCCCAGCATTCAGCCTGAAATTCCAAGCCACCAACCGGAAGGCCGGCCGTCGGGGAGGGAGGGGCGCAAGGAATGGGACGAGGACAACGAGACCAGGAGTAATGAAGATTACCGGTAAGTAATAGGGCATTACCTCCCGGTCCCTCCAGTCCTCGTCCAATTCCTTAACAAAGTGGAGAATAACAAAGCAAACAACCTGGCCTTCCGGACACCCACCAACACCAGGGACACCACACCGAAAGCGGCACCCAACAGAAGCAAAAGGGAGCCCACAAGAAAAAAGAAAAACACAGGCAGGAGCACACAACCAGCCATGCCCCCAACCAAGCCAACAGAGCCGAAACCCCAAAACGAGCAGGGGACGACCAGGAAAACCCCAACACAAGGAGCCCAGCCAAGGAGCCGCCACCCAAGGGGCAGACAACCGACACCAGGAACCACCCCACCAGCCACAGAGGAGGAGAACCCAAGAAAGGACCAGGAATAGACTGCAAGAACAGCGACTAGGCCACCACAGAAGAAGACCCAGCGCAAGGAGCCAGGGCCGCAACAAGAGGGACACAAGAACCCAGGCCAAGCCAGAAGGAGGCCCAGCACCCAGAGCCAAGCCCCAAGGGAACCCGCAGAGGGGCTGAAACAACCGCCCCCCCGAACAATCAGCAGAAGGGGGCCCAGAAGAAGCGGAAGCGCCCACATGGCACAACCAAGCCAGGAAGTGCAACCGACCAGGGAGAAAACAGCCAAGGGCTAAGCCCACAGCACCAGGCACCACCAGGCAGCCGCCCAACCAGGGACAAACCAGGCCAAACCCAGCCGAACGCCTGAGAGCAGACGAGAGCAGGCCCGCGCAGGGCGGCACGGTCGAAGGCCAAGAAACACCACCCGCTGACACGAAAACAGCAGGAGCAAAGACAGAGAGCGAACCTCCCAGACGAGGGAAGAAAGCGACCCACCGCTGAACGAACCCACAACGACCACACCAAAAAGCTGAGGGGAAGGAAGAAGAGACCGCAGAAGGCCCGCCAAAGCGAGAGACCAAGGAACGACATGACCAGCACAGGACCAACCCCAACACACCAGGGGAAGCCACCAGCAGACCCGAAAAGACCGAAGAGGACGGAACCCCAGAGGAGCAACCAGGAAGAGAGGGGGCAGCGACCACAAGCAAGCCCCCCGCAAAGCCGACAACACTGGCAACAGAGAGCCCAGAGGCACAGAAACCCCAGAGGCGGCCCAGGCCACGGGGCAGGAACGGCCAGCAGCCAACTCCAGCGGAGACACCGGAGAGCCGCAGAAAGGCTGCCACACACGGAGAAGAACCCAGGGCACAGGGACAGGCCGACAGGCCAGGCCCGAGGCACACAACCCAAAAGCAGGAGACACAGGGACACGAACCCAGCACCCCACACAACGAAGGCCAGGGAGAGCCCAACCAGGGCACAACCAAGAGAGACAACAACAGAGGGCCGAGCACAGAACTGGGGAAGACCAAACCCCAGAACCGGGAAGGAGGAAACCCCCATCAACCAAGAGCTGACCCACCGGCCAGGACAACAAAGGAGGACACCAAGGAACCACCCAAGGCGAACCCCAAGAGCAGCCGCAGAAGGGAAAAAAAAGGAGAGAAAGACAGGGAGGCCCACAGCCCAACCCCGCAGGCCCCTACAAACACCCAAGAAGCCAGCAGGCCGAACCGACAGGCCAGGAGGCCCCCAACACAGCACCCCCAGGGGCCAGAAGGAGTGGCAAAGGGCCAACCGACCCAACCCCAAAACCCCCAACCAAGAAGGGGCACAGGGAAAGGCACAGGAGCCAGCCACAGCTAGGCCACACAGAGAGGAGAAGCAGCAGGGAGACAGGGAGGGAGCCCGGCAGTCCACACATGTCAACCCACACAACAGGAGGGGCACAGGAAAGGACAGAAGGCCAGCCCAGGACCCAGGAACACCAGGCACAGGACCACCAGCCACCCAGAGGCCAAAAGAGCCCCACCGAAACAAGGCGCCAAGGCACCAGAGAAAGAGCGGCCAGGAAAGGACCCAGTCAGGGACCGAACAGCGACCCCGAAGCAATTAAGGGCCCCACAGCCAAAAGACGGACACACCTAAGCAGAGAAGGCACCAGCGACTCACCCGCACAGGCAGACGAGTGCCCAAACACAGGGACAGCAAGGCCAAAACCCAACAGAGGCAAAGCCCAGGCCCCAACAACAAACCGGAACACCCCAGGCACCACGAAAACCAAAGGAGAGGCGCCCGGAGAACCCAAAGGCGCACAACCACCGAGGGGGGCGGGAGCGGAAAGAAAAAGGGAAGACCGAACACCGGCCAACCCCAAGAACCGCAGAGCCAACAAAAAAACAAGGACCAGAGACACCACAGGCCCAAAAACCAGCCCCGCACCAGAGCGAGAAAAGGCCAAGACCAAATGACAGGCCCCAAGGGGAAAGCCACAGCACCAGAGCCGAGGCAAAGCCAGCCAGAACCACAAGGCCGACAAGGAGGAGAGGGAAAGTCGCAACGCGGCCCACACACTAGGGGAGGCCGACACCAGACCCAAAACCGGTCGCCCCACCAACACATCCACCAGCCACGGACAAGACCAGGCACGGTGAGGAGGACACCCAGACAAGTACAAACACCGAGAGCAGCGGGGAACAAGAACCGGCAGGGCGGAAAAGGCCGCAGGGCAGACTGAACCAGCAGACAGGGCTGGGCACAGGAGCCGCGCTCGCGAGAAACCAAGGAGCCACCCAGGCAGAAGCCAAGGAAGACCCACAACACCCAGTCACCACAGGCGGCAAAGGGACCGGCAGCCAAAAGGCAAAGGACCCCAAAAGTGGACCAAGCCACAAGAAGAAACACAAGAGGAAAACCAAACCCCACCAGACAACCAAGCACAACACAACCCAGCACCAGGCAAGAGGCAAACACCAACGCCAGCCAGAAAGCCCACCAGGGGCACCACCAGCACAGCCCCGGAGCCAACAGCCAAACAAGGCCAAGGGCCCGCCAGGACAGAGGGAGGGCACAACAATGCCCCCGCCTGGGCAACAACGGAACCCAAGAAACAGAGAGGCTGGAAACACCAAGGGCCCGACGCAGGACGCAAGAAGCTACCCAGCCACAGGAAAAGAAAAGCACCGCCAGGGACAGGCGCCCCACAACCGCCAACCCAGGCAACAGGCAGAAATACAAAATGCAGCAACCGGGAGGCAAGGAACGCCAAAGGACAGGGCCCCAGAACAGGAAGGCAACCGCAACAGGGCACCCACCACCGGGGCAGGGGAACAGCCAACCCACCGCCTGCCCCGAGCAGCCAACCCCAGGGAAGGGAAACCGGAACCCCCTCAACCACGAGAGAGAGAGGAACCAACAAAGACCCATACACCGACCAACGGGACATACTAAGGCCAACAGCCACAGCGATCTCACGGAAGGGGCCAAGAAGAAGCAAGGCACCCCCGAGCAGGGGCCAAGCAAACAGCCCAGGAACGAACCAAGGACTACCAGGAGGAGACCGCGTACTGGAAGAAAAGCACCCCCAGAGCACACCGAGACAGAACAACCGAAGAACTGTACCAAGCACCCGGAACAACCCCAGACAGGACCCTGCCAGGGACCGAGAGTGCGCAAAGGGCAAAACTGCCAGGCAGGCAGCCGCAGACGACCAGCACTGCGTCCAGAGACGCCCCACCATCCGCAGAGCGGCACAGACCGACCGCAAAAAGTGTCCGCAATCATGAAAGAGCACAGGAAGGGGTATTGCCAAGTGCAGAACGACAGACCGGCGGGAAACTGTAAGTGCAGAGTGCCAAGATCACAACGGTGAGACTGCACCTCAGCGAGCCACCACGGTGCTACGTGCAGGTCGGAAACAAGGGCATCCGGCATCAAACAATGGGGGAAAATCAAAGGAAGCCCACAGCACCAGGCATGTCCCGGGAGCCTCCCATACAGGCACCAATCAGGCCCGACCCCAACGAACATCGGAAAGCAGACAACATCAGGTGTGAATAGGGTGCAAATGCCGCAGGCCAGCACAGCAGTACAGGCAGCACAGCAAGGAAAAGAAACCGCTACGCTGCACTTACCACGGGGGCAGTCAAACACCACCACACAGAGACTGACCCCCAACTACCAGCCCAGACGCCATCCACCAACGAGCGCCGAGCAAAGGAGGAAACCAGGAGCAACCGGCACCCCCAGGCGGCCATGCAGCGTCCAGGAGGAAAGGCCGAAAAGCAGCCCCATCGGAAACCAGGAATGCCAGGGGCACTTCCAAGACCGGCCCGAGGCTTCCCAAGCAGCAGCGCGTCTCCCCGACTGGCCCAGCCACAGGAAGACGCAGCTTACAACCCGGAACAGACCGGGAGGAGCGGCACCCCAGCCACAAAGGACCGGCCGCCCAACAACGCGGCTCCCGGCAAGCCTGGCAGGCCAGGAGACCGCGGAACAGGACATTGAGGACAGCCCAGCAGCCTGACGAGACATCCAAGAAGACTCCAGCAGGTAAGAACCAGCAAATCCACGTCCCATTCTGTCGGAAGTCAGAAAAAAAGAACAGGCTGAATGCTGGGATTGTACTGCTTATGTACTCCCAGTGGGAGGGGGTGGGTTTAGGTATCCCAGCATTCTCCTGCTCTTTTTTTTCTGTCGTGGAGATGGTCATCTCCACTTTGTTAAGGAATGGGACGAGGACTGGAGGGACCGGGAGGTAATGGCTATTGTGGTTTGTTAATAAATCTCTCTTAACTTTACCATATTATGTGTGTCCAGCCAGTCATAATGTATGTTTTTGCATTTTACACAAAGGCTAACATACTCCACCCCTGCTGTGCAATTTTGGTTTAAAGACCTGATAATATTCAAGATGATTTTTATGTGACTCAAATTAAATTAAGGTATGGTTTGGAGTTTGAACAGGATTGGAAATGCCTGGAGGTCTGCCCTTAGCAAGCTAGTGCAATGGCTATGTCTGTTTTTTAGCGCCAAAGCCTTAATACGCCTGCCTGCGGCAGTCCATGGAATTTTTTAGAGTTTTTCGACAACTCTGTGTAATTCCACGGAGTGAAACTCCACGAGCTCCGCCCAGCCCCTAATTTTAACCATAAATTTCAAAGTATGCTTCACTACTTAACCAACAAAAAAATAAAAATCCCGTTGGGGATGTGCTTGATTTCTTTTGGAGAAAAGAGTATCAAGCAAGAGGTGCACCAAATACTCAATTGCGGCTATGGATCAAAGATGCACCTACATTTGGATATGACTGAGATGAATATGTTCTACATTTTATTGAATGTTATGTCACTTGCGATAGCCCAAAGAAAGAGCAAAACCATAAACTCTTTGACCAAGTGTTATACTATCAATCACATATGTGGCATTACTCTAAATGTCAGTTTGGATTTTCAAGAGCAATTCTACATAAAGTTAGAGGGAACAAATTCATGTAATCTGTAAGACATGCTATTACAGGGAAATCCCTAAAGAATACTTACAATCTTAGGTGATCACAACGGATCAACAACTACAATCCTTTAATTCTACAAATGTGGGATGCAAACATGGCTATACAATTTCTTGCAGATATCTCTACAGGGGTTGCATGATATATGTCTCCTATAGTACAAAAGCTACAAAAACAGATATGAAGGATGTATGAGAATAAATAACTGTAGAGCAATCATTGAGTAAAAGGTTGCACCAATTTAGCCTTCAAATGCTATCTCACAGAGCGGTCAGTAGCTATGAAGCAAGTGACCGTATGAGTTCTTCAAGCTTATACAGTAAATACCGGGCAATTCTGTGCTTAGCTTAGGATTGTCATCAGTATGCTGAAGAGTTCTCAAAAGCTTATCTGAAATTGAATACCTTGGACATTTTGATCGACTAACAAAGACATTTTAAAAACCAATATGTTGGACACATATTACCCAAACAGAATTCCTTTGTTAGAAAAACTATTTCTTTATGAAGTTGCTCAGTTCTACACATATCAAAATAATGTAGCAGAAGATAACAACTTGTGAAAAGTTTGAGTTCAAGGGGCAGATAGATGTTTAATACATCATTCAAAACTTACGCCCATTAGTCATCGCAAACTCAGTTGTGAGACAGGAGAAAAAAATGACTATTATTTACTGCTTCTGCAACTATTTAAACAATCGCGCAAAGAAGAAGAGATTATAGGACCCTTTGAATCCTATTAAAATACATCTAATGTATATAAGAAATATATTGAAATCCCTCAATTTCAGGCATATTTAGAAATGTTGGATCAAGAAACGGCAGAAGAGAATAACATTAATGCCGAAATACAACACAATACTGCAATAACTTCTAACAGTTCCACTTCTGGGAGTGGGACCCACTTGGAAAGCCAATAATTTATAATGAAGTTACGGTTCGCAAGAACGAGGCTGAGCATGCAATGGAAGAATTTGTTGACATTTGTTCATTTGCTGATGCAAGTGGGACTCAGAACTTCTTCTGACATCCTATTTGTGACAGAAACATGTCATTGTTTTGGAGCCTTATTACAACTTGCACCTGTGAAAGGTGATCCAATTTAAAAAACTCTTGCGGGAGCAAACTCGGAATTCACTGGGAAGTATAAGGACTGTCAATCACAACCCGTTGTTTGCTTAATGTCAACACTAGAAGAATGTGCTCAAACAAATAATGTAATGCTACATCTTTAAAAACAAGAAATTGTATGAAGCGGATGAAGTAGAGAGTCATGGGCTAAACATCCCTGTAAGTAAACGTTTAGCTAACAAATTACAAAATATAGTAAAATCTGTGTCACGTACAGTGGGATTGGAGAAGGGTTTACATTTCTGTAAAAACTGTCAAGTTGTTTTACATTGCAATTTGTATGTACAAGAAAGACTTGTAAATGGAGCAATGGGATTTGTAGTGTACTTCCTGGCATCTGCAAATAATGAAGTGATTTCATTTTTTAGTGTGAAATTTTCCAACACTGAAAAGCAGAAAAAGATCTCTTGGTGTACTGCAAGATTCTTACTTATTGAAGATTTGTATCTTTGACGAGAACCTGTTTCTCTTTATTTGACTCACACAGTAACAGTACACAAATCACAATGTCTAAGGGCCTGATTTAGATCTTGGTGGATGGGTTACTCCATCAAAACAGTGACAGATATCCTGTCCGCCTAAATATAAATCCCATAGGATATAATTGAGTTTATATTTCAGTGGATGGGATATCTGTCTTTGTTGCGACGGAGTAACCCATTTGCTAAAATCTAAATCAGGCCCTAAGTTTGGATTATGCACTAATTAACATTGGCTCTAAAGTATTCAAAGAGGGATTGGAACATGTAATTCTGTTCCTTATTAGAAAATAAAAACATACATGACTGTATATTATCGATTTTGATGTCACGAAAATTAATGCTGACAGTACCTGTATAAAGGAGTACAATCGTTTGCGAAAGACATACACTCCTCATCTTGGTGAAAATCCCATTTTAAACCTAAACTATGTTTCAAAAGAATAATTACATCAAACTTGACTTATGAAGAAGATTTGGACAACTTAAAGAGAAAACTCCAAAAACAAAACACATGGAAATTACAGGACATCAGTTCAAAAATCTGAATGGCATTAATTGGTACAGCAATGTTATTGCCAATCTACTTTTATACTTACTGTCAGTAAAAGAACTAATAAACCAACATGTAGATCAACCCTTCTGAAAGACCTTGACACATCTTCATAACAATCACATATGCCACTCTATAAGTGTTATTTGAAATATGGTAGATATTTGTAGAGGTGCTGTTTTGTTTTCTATCAATAAACAACAAGATTGTCAAGAATTTTGTATGGCTCTTCTACATATAACAGTACCAGCGACTCACCCCAATTCTGACCTCTTTGGTGTAAGCAACTATTGGGAACGTGAATGCTTCCATTGCTTACATTCAACCCCCACTGATTTGGTGGAGTGCATTGGGTACACCTTGCTCTGGGGCCACCAGCTGACTCCTTACCATAGTCATGCTGGCTCCTGTGTCCCTCAGAGCCTCAACACATTGCCCACTGATGGTAATCCATTCCCTATACCTTGCAGTATTTGAGGGCTCATGGATTTTAGTTACCACCTCACTGTCACCTAGGGACACTAAGGTAACCTCATTGAACTCCCCGCCACTTACTAGGACAAGCACTATACTTGCATCCCCTGTTGCCTTACCTCCAGTGGAAGGCTGTGCTCTTTTTTGGCACCTAGTATCCCCCTTGCAGTGCCCATACTCAAAAAACTCATAGCATTTGGTATTATTTGACTGACTCTTGCCAAGAAAGCTCTGCTTCTGGTGGCAAGGTTGGGAATGGGACTCTTTCCCCTGTGAGTTGTTTTGGGGGCCTTGAGAGAACTCTTTCTTTTTCTCCCTCCCTCCTTCTTGTGGTGGGAACCCTGACTACCCTTATGGAAGTCCCCCCTAGATGCCTTCTTGGGCACTCTGGTGCTGACCCAGATATCTGGCTCCTCAGCAAGCTTCCTGGGGTCAGTCAGCTTGCTATCCACTAGGTGTTGGGCAGTTCTGGAAAACAAGTATCTAGCATGTGCTCCTTCACACTTAAGTTCACAGCCCAGAATAATCAGCAATGTTGTTGTTCTTTACCCAGCCCTTCAGTGCCTTGCTTGCATAGTCAAGAAAGTCTACCCATGTTTGTGAGGAAAGATTATGGCTGCCCCTGAACTTCTGCCTATACATCTATGGGATCAGCCAAAACTTACTAAGAAAAATGGCCTTCATGGGGGTGTACTGGGTCAGATCCTCTACCTCCAGTGTAAGGAGTGTGGCCCTCCCCCTGTGGGCATGTATCTCCACAGACTATCCCCCCAGGACTCCGCAGGAACCTTATGCACACTTAGAGCCACCTCAAAGTTGGAGAACCACTTGCCTATGTCATCCCTCACAGTAAAACTGGGTACCAAATCCTTTGGGATGCAAACTTTTCCTTTTGCAGCAGATACTGTAGGTATGCTGCCACCACTACTACTGATTCAACTGGCCTGGCTCTGATGTCCAGCTCTCTCAGGCTCAGCTTATTGTCCATCCTTCTCCCCTCCATGGCCAGCCTTTTCTCCTCTACAGCCTGCTCTTTCTCCATCTTCAATTTGGCAAGTTCTAACTTTATCTTTCTTTCCTCCCTCCTGTCCTCCAGCTCCTTTGGTGACAGCTTTCTAGAAGACACACTGCTGCCTGCTCTTGAATGGACTTCCAGTCTTGGGAGGATGTTACCCCCCTCCTCAACAGGTCGCAGGTCCTGCTGCAACTCCTTCTCAAACTCTGACCCTTCCTCCTCATTATCTGGATTGTTCTGGCGGGCTTCTACCCATGCTCTTAAGGCTGTTTGGACCTCTGCGTTCTGTGCACACCCCTTAGTGAACAATCGCTTCTCCTGGAAGAATCACTTGAGCTGGGCCACTGTGTAGCTCTCCAGATTGGTCAGCTTGAATTCCATCTTGTCAGGTAAGGTCACAGACGAATCACTGACAAAATCTCGAAAGACATATTATCGAGCTAAGATTATATCGATACAAAATTATCGAATACATTAATATCGACATCATATACCTATTTAAAAAATTACAAAAATATCGAGGATACAATATCGAAGTACATAAATATCTATTTCACAAATATCGCTAACATACTTATCGAAATTCAAAAATATCGACCTTCATTAAAATACATTAAATAGGTTAAAAATATCGTACACAAAAATATCGACAACACTAATATCGTAAAATTAAATATATCGACTATATAAAACTCTAATAAATATAAAAATTAAACGACATATAAATGATTAATTTACTAAAAACACAATACTAAATTAATAAAGCACAATAACTATTTTACAAAATTTAAAAATCAATTAACACAGCAATAACATTACTAAAATATTATTAAAAATACTAATACATTAAACATTAATAATATAAAATATTACTATTACAATTCAATTATATAATATATAATACATAACAAAAGCTATTTAAAAATATATACTAATTTATACATAACTTACTACTAATTAGCGTTTTCCTTATTTGGAAACTAACTACTAAATGATTTTAAAAAAATACAAATTTACCAATAGAAAAACTGCAAATTCAAACTAACCAATAAAATCGAAATTACAACATCCAACACACTATATAAACAGTTAAACTTCATTTCTACTCCACACCCAAAAGAAAGAAAACTAAAGAAGGAGAAACTCTACAGGAATTCAACTACAGATATAAGAAGATCAACATATACCAAATAATTAACTCTATCAAAAGTAAGTAAACTAAATTAAAATATATAATACTAAAAGTAAAAAACTGTGGGGCATATTAGCAAGACCCACGTTAAAATTATCGCCGTTTTAGCGGCAGGAAACTGCCGCTAAAACGGCGATAATGGGCTTGCTAATATGCGTTATAGAATTCCAATAGAAGCCCAGGTTAGATGTGTAGGACATCTAACCTGGGCTTCTATTGGAATTCCATAACGCCTATTAGCAAGCCCATTATCGCCGTTTTAGCGGCAGTTTCCTGCCGCTAAAACGGCGATAGTTTTAACGTGGGTCTTGCTAATATGCCCCTGTAATTAATAATATACATAACCTATAAATTAATGAATGTCTTCTTTCTATTTTATATTACCACTACAGGAAACTCTACAGGAAACTAACAAACTACAGAAAACACCAAAATAAATATACACGTAACAAAGTAAGGGGCCCATTAGGATGTCGGGCGGTAGCACCACCGCCGTGCTATCGGATGTAAAAACCACCAGTTACCGTCCGCCCGCCGCGGCCCACACGCTCGCCCAATTAGGATGTGAAAAGTCAGCCAAACACCGCCCGTAAGCCCGCGACGCCGTCCGCCATCAAAGTGCGCCCATTCACGTAGCGGCGCGGCCCAATGGACACACACCGTCCGACTAAATCACGTACCGCCCGGCGTACAAATTACGATGCCGCAAACAAACAGCTCCCACGGACACCGCACGAGAAACCAAGGCGGAAACTCGATCGCTGAGTACGGACACCAAAGAGGCGGACCCCCCGAGCATGAATCCAGCACTGCAGGCCCTCCCCATGCTCTACCTGATGCAGAACCTAGGAGTCAACGCACCGCGGAGACGCAGGTAGGCAGACACACAACAAGGGCACGCAAACACCGCACACAGTGCAAGGGCGGAAGAACTGTACATGGCCCCCCCCCAGACACCACTGCGTGTACACAACACATCCACCACTGCTCCCACAAATGTCACACCGGGCAAATTGAAACAACTCGTAACAACCGGGCACACACTACCTGGGACCAGGAACTAACGTCCCCGTCACGGCCCCGCAGCGCAGCGGCGAAGACGCAGCCACACATGCGCACAACGCAGAGCCCAACGACAGCGCCATGTATGCGCCGCACACAAACAACACAGGGCACAACAAACACCACACACCAGCCCCACCCTGAACGCACATGTCACATGACAGTCCTGCCACAGTCATGTCCCAAACCGGCAATTCACTGTTACCAACCTGACGTCACACAACTGACCCGAACATGTCAGTGATGTCACGCCAAATTAGGACACACCCCTGTGTGCAAAACATGGCGAAGCACACAGCGGCGGCAATATCACCCAGCAGAATATGGACCCCGTCGGCAAAAGGTACGCCAGTACCACACAGAAACACTGATACCACCCTGCACCCAATACCAAGACATGCAATACGTAACATCAAAGATCCCAGGGACCGACAACAGGTGGCTCCAATTATAACACCCACACACAAGGCCCAACGCATAGCGGAAACGCAGCGTGCCGCCCACACACGGGAGAGGAGATAGCACTGAATGGCCTTCCATACCCACACCGAAACCACAGCTCAACTATTCAAGCAGGACAATACAGTCATTATCCCCAAAAAAAGCCCAACACAGGCTTGCAGAGGGAACCGTCCACTGGGCAGATAGCGCATAACACAAAAGAACATTTCGAACGGAAAAAGAAATAATACCACTCCCCATGTGGTTCACATGCAAGTTATCTGGAAGGAGTCAGACACCACTGACCTTGACCATTCATAGAAGCATGTGGGATGAGGGCCCGTGTCCTCCGCACAAGCTACTATAACCCAAGTCCTGCCTCCCTATGACCATTACAGAATTCCCAGCAACGTCGGAGGTTGCACTCTGCAGACTGCACAGACAGCCGGAGCACGCCATCACATCGCCCTGCAGCAAAATGGCACTTGCACCACACCTACCCAACTACGCCGGACAGATGAAGGTGTACAAACATAACCTAATACAGCTATTGGGATTTGAAAATCTGGCTCTGCTGAACGTAAGTTACCGACTAACTTACCGCATCGCATTGTTCAGCTGCGTCATCCCCGTCTTCTACTGTCGGAGGTGTCCCTTCCACTGTCCTGTGGATTTATGTCTCTCCAACCCGGCATGTCCAATGGCGGACCTGGTACAACTGTTCAACCCCCTGGACGTCCACGACAGGATCTGTTCAGCCTATGGGGGCATGGCGTATGTGGCTGCAATCGGACCCACACTGCAATGGGACCACTGTGCCTCCACACGACGTATTCTGGATCACAGTTTCATCGAATGTCATCCAACATGTCCCATCAGGCTCCTACAAGGGACAACTTACGACCAACACCTTGACAGCCACCATCCGCTGCATTGGATGGCATCCATGTATACCACCAATGAAAGCCCTGTATACCGCCATGGAAGCCCTGCTGGAAGGTATCGCATACCTGACAACCTGTCAATTCGTCGGACCCCGACGCAATACCCCCAATTGAACAATGATGTCCTACACCGTACCCATGCTTGGCTCCGCACGGACTGAGCAGTTACCAGTACAACAACTATACCATACAACCTGGAACTAACACCACACCATTAACTACACTGCCATGATATCGGATATTTTCGGGACATGCACTCTGTTCCTCATCACATCCAGTAACTCTGCATGAACAGGGGGAGGCAGAGGCATGGGAATTGTGTATGGCAACCACATGGACATCACTGCATGTACAAATATGCCATAATATGTATCCTGCGCCCATGAACATATGCACCGGTCAGTGGACAGTAATCGGTCGGCTGTAGTATGTGAGAGCTGTCACCTCACCTCCCTCTGAACTTCCGTGCCAGGACTTTTACATGGACAACAAGTGCATCCCCCAACAACATGACCCCAGTGACTGTGTCATGTCCAGTAGCCACCACATTGCAACAACAAGTGGGACGCCGTTGCATGCACGTAGGCCCATGCCCTGATGACACCCCTCACGCACGTGTGTACGAGTAACTATAGCAGCAAACCTGTAACATGGAACTGAGATGAACTGTGCCCATGATGTCAAGCGGTCTGGTAGGCAAAATGTATACTGTCTGTGTCAAAGTCAGCAGCTCCACAGTAATTAGCAAATGTACATTAGCACAGCAACGGCTAAGCAGTTGTAACTCTGAAGCCCACATCCCACAGTCAACAACTAATCACATGTACCCCTACACCCTATGCTATGTGTAATCATGCTGAGTATATCCTCCACATGCATTTCGCTGCCAGTAGTGTCCACTATACTGCATCACAGAGGACATAAGTCCTAATACATGGCTTGAAGTAAATATGTGTCTCCGCTTATTCATTCCACGAGTACGAATGAGAGAGGATGAGAGTGTGTGAAGTACACGGCAGTCGTGAGATGACCATGTAGTCCACTGTCATTGGATGTCAACGCAAATGAGTAGCACAACTGTGGAAGACACACATGTGTCATGTGAAGCGGGAGTTACGCTTGGCTCAGGTGGGTGGGTGTGACGGGTAGGTGCGCACTTGCAATGATGAAACACGCTGTGTTGGGAGGATTCCGGAGCAGTATATTACCGCTCTCCTGGGAATTTGTAAAGACCACCTGTCTGGGGATGAATGTGAACTCGTGTGTGCACAACAGGCGGGCACATGATCAATGCTGCATCAGGTGTAGACGTCAGCCCACCCTCTGTGGACATGCTGGATACTGCTGTGCGTCCGCCAGGCCCTTGCCAAGGCACACACATCCCCTGTCGACCAGGTGTATCCCCAACATTGTCCACCTGCACAGGCAATCCAGGGCACGGGATGGCAGTGGAGCATGGTGGGTGAGAGGTCATGGCGCGCTCCTCCTGGTCACATCACGCAGGCAACACATCCTCAATATGTAGTATGGCACAAGTCAAATGGAAGTAGTGGGGTGACGCACACATCACGAGCAGGAGTGACGTCACGGAAGGTGGCTCGCACCATCTCACTCATTGCCTATTTTCCCACACACGTTACATGCCATTGCAACAGAGAAGCCAGCGCGTGCACAAGCAGCTCCAAGCTCGCCCCAGAGAGGCCAAAGAGTGAATGTGTGGGTCCATGAGCTCCAGTTGGACGCGGCCTGGGCCGCTAGGGCAGCTACAGCCTCTGTGTGTTGCAGGTGGTGTATCCGGACTGCGGAGCCTGTCATGCATTGTCAATGTTGCCCGGGTCTCGAGTCGGGGCACCACACAGGTGTACGGCGTCCCGCCACTTATTATACCGCGCGACAGACCACTTGTTCAACTGGACCCACACATACACTCCTTGGCCTCTCTGGGGCGAGCTTGGAGCTGCTTGTGCATGCGCTGGCTTCTCAGGTGCAAACGCATATTTGGGTGAGCGAGGGGAGGCCATGAGGATAGGGTAAAATATGACTGTCTGACTTCCAGTTAGTTTAAGGAATGACCCTGATGTGGTCATAAAAAGACGTGTCTCGTGTGTATTGCAACTAGTAGATAAGCCGATGAACTTCCCATGTCTTGCATGTAGCCCCGCACCTAGACCCGCCCACTCGACACATAAAAATGAGTACCAGCACCACATCCTTCCCATTCGAAGCACTGACTGTGTGTGACAACCATCGGACAGTCTTGTGTAGTCCACCCACGCGTCCATGTGGGCCCTCCATGATCCATGTCACCTGCGGCAAAGTGATGTCATGGGCAATGACGGAAGTGAGGAGAGCTGTCTGCCCCATGCACAGATGGCACATCAGCTCAACAGACCCAGCACTGAGGGCAGCAGGGGTCACATGTGCAGGGGCAGCTGTGCCTGGTGTGAAGGCACATGCATATAGACAGCACATCGAGCAATGTGTAGTCTGCCCACATCTACTGTCCATTGTCAGGCGGACCTAGCAAAAGATCACAAGACAACACATCTGTGTGGGTGTACCCACTGTGACCAACACTGCGCAACAATCAACGTACTCGCCCTGTGCATGGCCCACCCCGCAACGGAGGTCACATTCAGTGCCACTAACTCACACAATCCCTATCACAAGGCATGGTGTTTCCAATCGACAGGGCTGAGTTTGCGCTTATCCGGAGGGTCCTGAACAGGAGACACATGTAACCCACTAGGCAGTCTGTGTTGTCACCTACTGGCATTGTGCAGTCAATGTGCAGGCCAGGCCTGCTGGGACTGAGAAGGGCAGCATGGCCCCAGCCTGACATTCACACGAGCAAAAAGTGCACTGAGACCTGCATTGCCAATTGTCTGTGTCACTGGATGTCTGACATGAAGTTGCCATGTACCACCACTCGGGAGGGACAGACATGTCAAAGCGCCCGAGAGCTCACATACCCCTGCCACCTGCAGTCAGCATGGTGAGCAGTGCATGTTTGAACCCCACAGGCTCTGACTCATAGTGCTGCAGATCAACGACATGTGTGTCCCCCACATGCACTCCCACACACACTGCAGTTGTCTCTCACACACAACTTTCGCAAGGAATAGCCATGTGCAGTGTGCGTGGAGCTCGGAATCCAGGATCTCCAGCTCCTCGCTGGTGAGTGGACCTGGACATATCCTCAGCGTCATCGACGTGAAGGTGGACAGGTGGCAGCAGCAGGTGTTGTTGAGGGATGCCAGGCTGCAGTCCCAGGTAGCTGTGGTAATGCCGGTCTCACTCCCACACTCATATAGCCCCCTGGGGCAGGTTCAGTGGGTCCAAGCTGCTGCAATTTGTGTACCATGTCTGCCAGCATCAATTGCAGACGATGGCCTGCTCCCAGCTGGCCCGGTACGCTTACCTCCATAGTGGAACACGCAGGGTGCAACCGCGAGGGTCATTGGAGTTGGCCGCAAGGGCCTGGCCCATGGCGGGTACAGTCCGCTGATGCCATGTGCACCACACAGTATAATGTGCGCAATGCATCTGCAGGTGTGGCCATGATTTGTGTGTGGGAGCAGGTCCACAATGGACAGGGCCACAACATGCTGTGTGCATAGGCAGTGACGGCCAGTGCCCAGCCTCCACATGTCTGTTAGCATATCATCATGTACACATTGGCATGGGAGCATGGGATATGCATATGCACACACATGCCATCTTTCACTATGTACATCTGCCACCTGGCACGTGCAACGTTACGTGTCACTTGTGATGTGTATTGGCAATCACACAGCCGTGTTGGCATGGAGCTGTCAATGTGTACACCTGTCAATGTTTCTGGAGGTGTGATCCGTACAGTGCTGTACATAGGGTGCAGTAGGGACATCAATGACTGTCTCATATCCCCTCGTGCTACAGGTCCCACTTGTTTTGGCCGCTCAGCCTGTGTCCATAGCGTTGTTGGTGTGTGCCATACTCACCCAGCCTCGGAAGCAGTGTCATGCACAGCAGCTAGTTATGTTGCTGTGGTATTGCCGCTTGCCAAATATGCAGTCTGATACCATCAGCATGCCTTACAAGTTATTAAGGCCTAAATCCCCATGTGAATGCTCATAGCAATGGTGTGTGTCACTGCCCATTGCAATTGGTAGGGGACCTGTGTAAGTGTATTGTGGCTGTGCTGTCCCTACTTGTCAGCTGTTCTGTGATTCAATTGCTTGGTCAGTCATTTTTGTTTTGTGTATGTGGAAATGCCCTGTGGCGTGTTGCTTTGACATGTGTCCACTTCCATCTTTCCTAGGAGGAGACCAAACATACATCGCCCCTACCAATTGCTGTCAGACATGGAGGATGTGGAGGTAATCCGGAAATTCCATCTGGACCGACCCACCCTGCATCGCCTATGTGCCTTGTTGGAACCCCACCTCCATCCTCGCAGGGTGTATCCAACTGCATTTACCCCCATGGCTAAGGTGATGGCTGCACTGCATTTCTTCGCCACTGGGTCATTCCAACACACAGTGGGCAGTGGAAGTGGGATGTCCCAGCCCATGTTCAGCATGGTGCTACGTGATGTACTGTCAGCTATGATGCTGTACAGGAACAGGTACATCAGATTCCCCAGGGCTCGTGAATTGGCGGCAGTGAAGGGTGATTTCTATGCCCTTGGACGGATCCCCCACGTTGTTGGTGCAATCGATTGCACCCATGTTGGCCTTGTAGCACCACAGGCCCTGGAGCACATTATCGGAATAGGAAGCACACCCACTCCCTGAATGTGCAAGTGGTGTGCCTTGCGGACATGGTCATTACACACGTGTGTGCGAAGTTTCCAGGATCGGCCCATGACTCGCACATCATGCGCAACAGCATCCTACCACGTCTGATGACCAATCTGCAACCGGACCGTGCTTTGATTGTTGGTGAGTATGTGTACTCGTGTAGCGTGCCTGGTGTGCGATGCTGTCTTGGGGACAGTTGGAATTGCAACTAATCTCGGTATTCCTCACACCCAGGGGACTCTGCTTATCCGAATGGGCCTTGGCTGCTCAGCCCATTACGTAATCCTCGGACCCCAGCTGATGACCGCTACAATGAGGCACATGGGAGGACCAGACGTGTGGTGGAGCGGACCTTTGGCCTCCTCAAGTCCAGGTTCAGATGCCTGGACCGCACCGGGGGCGCACTGGCGTACTCCCCGCAGAAGGTGTGCCAGATAGTAGTGGCTTGCTGTATGCTGCAAAATCTGGCTATTCGCAAGCAGATCCCCCTAATAGTGGATGACGGGGATCATGCAGGCCCCAGCCTGCAGACCAGGACGGGTCCAGTGACGAGGACAGTGGAGAGGAGGAAGCTGTGAATGTGCGTCAGCAGCTCATCGCCCGCTACTTCACTTGACGGTGAGTGTCCATTTACGATGGCTGAAGTAGCTGTAGTTGTGCAGGTGTATGTGTGCTCTGTCACGGAGGCCTTTTGTTCACTGAGTGCTGTGTGTCAATGGTCCATGTCCAGGTTAGTATGCCACTGACAGTGGCTGTAGCATTGTGCCCTGTTGCTCTGTGAGATGTGTGTACATTGCCTGTAGTTGGTGACAAGTACTGTGTGATGAGTGTGTGACACACTCATTGAATGTACTCTTGTTCTGTTTTTCACCCCTAGGTCCCTGCAGCCTCTCCTGTCCCATCGACATACCACACAGCAGATGCATTTCTGCTCATGGTGGCGGTTGCACATCGTTGAATAAACACAGGGCACAGACAGCAGATTGTGATCAAGGTGTATTTATTTTCAGCGGTGACATGTTATTGTGTGCAAGGTGTTGACAAAAGTGATGCGTGCAGTGACTATGAGTTGACGGTCATGGCTGCGTGATGCTCAAGGTGTACCCATTTAGTCCTATGTCCACAGTCCAACAGACACATGCCATTCACATGGCAGTGTGGGGTAGGATCGTATTACAAGTCAATGCAGTAGGTGGTCAAGGTGGCTGGCTGACTCACTGGCGTTTGGTGCGTGCGAAGTCCTCTCTGGACACCTGTTTCCTCTTCAGACGGCCCCTTCCACGTTTGGAAGGGGGGGGGGTGTTGGTGGGCTGCTGGTGGTGGCTGAGGAGTGCTCACTCGCTGTGGACGCAGGGGAACGCGATGCTGCACGACCCTGCGCCACAGCAGGTGGTGGCGGAGGTGGTGTTGCTGGCCTTGCTTGTGCCCTCACCACCACCACCAGCTGGCCCATGAGGGCCACGAATTGGCCCATATGGGCGTCCATGGACCTCAACACCCCAAGGACTTCCCGCGTGTCGCTAGCCGACCTGGCCCATTCTCCTTGGGCCTCTTCATAGGCCCCAAGGACTCTGTCGATTTGCGGCTGGGCTTTGCTCCCAGGCACAGATGGTGTTGGCCTGACCCTGCTCCTCCTACCAGTACTGCTGCCACCGACCTGCCCACTAGCCACATTGCTCACCACGGTCCTCGGTCTGGCTCCCAGGGTGGACCCCGATGGCCGGGCCACCCCTTGCGCTGGGGCTGTGGCCAGGGATGACGTGGTGGTGGTGGTTGCGGCGGTGGTTGCGGCGGTGGTGGTGGTTGCGACGGTGGTGGTGGCAGCAACGACCGTGGCAGCAGGGGTCTGTGACTGGTCAGCAGCTCTGGGTGATTGGTTGGTGGGTAGGAGGGGCCCTGGGGAGCGGTTGTGCCCTGCCACACCAGATGGGCCTGCTGGGTGGTCCACGTCCGAGGAGGTGTCCAGCTCCTCTACATCCGTGAGTCCGGGTCGGGGGCTTGCGGACTGGCTGTGCTGGCTGCTGTCTCCCTCTCCAGCATCCAGCAGTTCGGCACCTGTGGGGAGGATGAGATAGGTTAATGTGTTGCACCTAGCAAAGTATGTATTAGTTGTCTGACATTCACAGTTCGTGCACTGTCGTGCACAGGTTTCCCAGAGGCGTGTGTGTGGATGTACGATGTGTGTATGCATGGGCAAGGCAATGGAACTGTGTGATGTGAACATGTGGCATGCGACAGATTAGCAATGCCGATGGGTGTCTGTTGCTATACTCCTACATTTTGTGGCTCGGGTGTATGCGGGCTCCAGACCCATCGACGATACTGAGGTGAAATATTGTTTTGGGGTTCAAATGGAACTCTTCGACACGCTGATTGTAAGTGGGGTACAGCCCCCTCAACGCTTTTGAGGTGAAATATGGTTTAGGGGTTCAAATGGAACGCTTAGAAACGCAGATGGGAAAAGGGGTACAGCCCCTCAACGCTTTTGAGGTGGAATATGGTTTAGGGGTTCAAATGGAACGCTTAGAAACGCAGATGGGAAAAGGGGTACAGCCCCTCAACGCTTTTGAGGTGAAATATGGTTTTGGGGTACATACTGTGACATATGGGTGCAGAATGGGACATGTGTTTTGGCAACATGACAGTGCAGAGACAAAGGTGTGTGTATGTCTAACATACCCGGCATATCTGCTGACTGGTATCATTTATGGACATTACATTGGATGCATTGTTGTGAGTGTGTGATGGTTGTGTGCCACACGACGTATTGCAGATGGGCCAATTCCTTGGTGTGCGTGCTACCCTCGGCCATGTGCATCAATGCAGTGCTCTTGGGGTGTTGACTATATTATGTATGTTGTTAATCACAGTGTGACGTGCGCTTCAGTCACTGCAGGCACATTATTTGTCATGGGCAGGTATCTTTGCATGACTACTGTATGAGGGCCAGCTGTTCGGATGACATACCTTTCATGACACAGGGGCTGACAGATGAGATGGATGATATGTTGAATGTGCATTGTGTGCCTGTGTGTTTCATGGGTCCAGTGGTGTGTATGTGCATTATTGTGGTCCCACGCTGTTACTTCTAGGCAGGTTGGACTTACATGGGCGTTGTTGTACGATGTGTGGGTAACAGGCAGTAAGGACTACATGGACAAGACTTCTATGGTGTTGCTGATGTGTGTGATGAGTGGCACAGTGCCAGCCGTGTGGGTCTGTGCTCCAATGGGACTTGTGCATGCAGACATGGCTCCTTAGGTGTTGCTGTGTTTGTGATGGGTCATGTGGGGTATGACTCTGTAATACATGTCCGTGTGCACATTGGTCACATGATTGTGACAGGGAGCAGTGCTGCGTGTTCCTCTGCTACGTGACATGTCCCATGTGTTAGTCGTAATACAGTCCTCATGCCTACAGACACCCCGCCCTGTACAGTTTTCCACCTACAGGTTGTTTTTGAGTGCGCAATGCAATGGATGCCACATGGTTATGGGAGGGTGGGGTGCTCCATGTTGCTGGTCTGTGGGAGTGGGGGCGGTGTTGTGAGTTGTGGTGCTGGCTTACCACCCACAGAAACCCCTCCATGTAGGGTGAGATATCTACCTGTCGGCTGAAGGTGTGCACTGCAGTGGCTGACACATGGGTGTGGGGTGTGCTCCACCTTGCTGCGCTGTAGGACTAGGGGCCTGGTGTGTGTTGTACTTCAGCTGTCCCCCCTCCCACCCACTGACTTTGTGTTCCGTCTACTTACCTGTTACTTGTCGGTTACTGCAGCTATGGCTGACACATGGGTGTGGGTGTGGTGAGTGCTCCTTCTGGCACTTTTGGAGTACAAGGGGACCTGGTGGGAGTTGCGGTGCTGGCTGACTGTACACATGCCTCCATGGTTTTGTTAGTTGGTCGGTTTGGGCTGAGTGTGTGGTAGTGTCTGTTGCATGTGTGAGTGATGTCTTGTGTATTGTGTACTGGACATGGGGGTGTTTGTCCCTCGGAGCTATGGCATAGTGGTAGTGCATGTGAGTACATAGCGGTGTGCTGGTATACATTTGTTTGTACTTACCAGCCTCCACTCCCCCTGGTATTCCGGTGAGACTCTCCGGATGTATGATGCCTCGCACCTTCTCCTCCCACGCCTTGAAGGTCTTGAAAAGCACAGGATTACCTCCGCCAGTCCTGTCAGCCAGCTGCCGATTCTTGGCCTCCTTCTTCTTGACCTCCCTTTTCATATCGTGCCACCTCTTGGTGATTTCGCCTCGGTTGCGTGGCACGTTCCCTACTGCATTGACCTGGTCTACGATCCTGCTCCACATCCGATTTCTGGTGGCTACTGTTGTCTGTTGTACCTGGTTGCCAAAGATTTGTGGGTGCACCTTGATGATCTCGTCGACCATGACCGTCAGCTCAGTTGAAGTGAACTTTGGCATTCTGTGTGATGCCATGGTGTGTGGTTTGGTGTTTGTGGTGCTGGTGCGGTGTGTGTGTGTGGTGTGTGATGTGCAGGTCGTTTGTGGTGCTGGTGTTTGGTGGTGCTGGTGCTGGTGGTGGTGGGTGTGATGGGTGCGTATCTGTGGTGTGCTGCTGTCCTTGCTGTGTCGCTGTGTTCTCTCCTCTCTTCTTGGCTTTGTAGTGTTGCAAGGGATTGTGGTCTGTGAAGGGGCTGCTTTTGTGCTTACCTATGTGGGTGTGTCATGATGGTCTGTTGTTTTCAGGTGTGTTGTGACTGGTGTTCTGGGATTAGTAGTTTATTTGTTTGTCCAGGGGGGGTGTTTTCGGGATGTGTACTGTGTTTGTGTATTTGTGCGTGGCTTGCTGTGTGGTCTTGTTGGCCATGTTGTGTGTGTTTGTTTGGGTCCGCGGATGGTTTCTGTGCAGGGACGTGGCCGCCAGGGCTTCCGCCGTGTCCATTTCCATCTCTGTTGTTTACGATGGCGGGCGGTGTATTTGTGTATTTACCGCGCTCATGTCGGAGCGATCCTAATTTCAAGGGCGGTGTCTCGTTCGTCAGGGCGGGCGGTTTTTGGTTGTCGTGCGTATTTGCGTCCGTGGCGGACGGGTGGACTTAGAATCGGACATGATCGGGCGGTATTTTTGGGTTTTTTTCCGCCGCGGGCGGTGTTCGCTTCGCGGCATCGTAATTGCTCGGTCGGTATTCAGACGGTGTAGGCGGGCGGATTTTTACCGCTATGGTGGATGGCGGATTTTTTACCGCCCGGTATCGTAATGGACACCTAAGTATTTACCAACAAATTTTAAACAAATTTATTAAACAACAACAGAAAGTCAAAATCAATTCCAAATCCCCTACCCACACCCTATAAAAAATTATAGAAACAAATAATAAAACAAATGTATTTTTTTTCCAGACAAACAAAATACAGAAAGAACATTCCACAACTAACCAAGAAAAGTCATCAAACTAAAATACATAAAGACCAACTTTGTAAGTATATTGTAAACAAATGCTTATTTACTTAAATTGAAATACATAGAACAACATAGTTAATAACAATAATATATATTTTTCATAGATAAACATACATCAAAATGACTGAAGGAGCTGAATTTATAACAAGCCAGAAAGGAAAAATGTTACTATGCTATATGGGATACACTTACACACAAGAAAAACAATTTGGATTAAAAGTGAACTGGAAATGCTGTAAATACTACTCTGATAAATGTTATGGGCGTGCTACAACTAGGGAAACAACAGTACTGTATACTAGAGAACATAACCACCCACCAAACATAACAGAAATAGAAGTCAGATCTGCATTAGAAACAATAAAGGAAGCTAGTACAAGTTCTCAAAAACCTATAAGTGTAATTTTAAAAGAACAGCTTTCCAAAATTCCTAAAACTGCTACTACACAAATGCCATCTGTAGCTTCACTAAAGAGAACTATAGCACGTACTAAAAAAATTACTACTACTTCCACCCCAATTCCTAAAACATACAGTGAAGTTATTATAAGTCCTAAACAAAGTATCACTTTAAACAAAGAACCATTTGTCATTTTTGATAATAAAAGCAATGACAAAAGATTAATAATTTTTGGAACTGCAACTAATCTATTAAAACTACAAGAATGTCAATACTGGATGATGGATGGTACTTTTACTATATGTCCCAAACCCTTTTTCCAACTGTACACAATACATGGGCTACATCACAATTGCAATATACCATTAATTTACGCATTATTACCAAACAAACAGAACTCCACATACATGGAACTATTAAATACAATAAAACAAAAAACTAATGACTTTTCTCCACAAAAAATAATCCTAGATTTTGAACAGTCAATGATTAATACTATATTAAAAACACACCCCCATACCTGCATCCAAGTCTGTTACTATCATTTTAATCAGTGCTTATGGAGACACATGCAAAAATCTGCACTAAGCATAGAATATGCAACTAACTCTTCTTTTGCATATCAAATAAAAAAATTAACAGCCCTAGCTTATGTACCTGATACAGACGTCACAGAACATTACAACATCTTAATAGACAGCGCCTTCTACAAAGAAAATGAAGCAAAACTAAGTCCACTATTAGACTATTTTGAAGATACATGGGTCGGGAGACTACACAGATCTGGCCAAAGAAGAAACCCTAAATTCTTAATACCCTGGTGGAACGTATACAGAAGCACATTAAATGGGGAATCCAAAACTAATAACGCAGTCGAAGGATGGCATAATGCCTTTCTTCAATCGACAGGCAGAACAAAACCAACACTAGAAAAATTTATATCATGCCTACAAAAAGAACAGAGTTATCAAGAGTTCCGAATGGAACAATCCATAACTCAATTAACTCCAAAAACATCAAAACAAACTAAACAAATGCATAAATATCTAGAACAACAAGTAAAATTGTATCCTAGTACAAAAGGCCTGGAATACCTAAACATAATATCCAAAACTCTTCTTTAAACCATTAATACAAAGAAATAACAAATTACTCATCTATCAAACATACCATAAAAGTAAAATTTATTTATTCTATCACAAAAATAATTACTGTGTGTAACATATTTTTAGATTTAAAAAAATATATTAACACACATTAATAATATTTGGAATAAAATAAAATACAACAACAATAATAAAAAACATTACCCACCCACAATAAATAATAATAAATAAACTTACCAGTTTTTCCCCAAATGCTATAAAATCCATTTTTCACTAACACAATCCAAAGATTAAAAAATACAGTTTCCCCCAAAAAAATGAAAAAATACAACTGTAGGAAAAAATAATAATCCATGTAGCAAATGTCCATCGGAAAGCCATAAAAAACCAGAAAATTTATAAAATAGTAAAAAACGCTCCAGGAAAACCGAAAAATTTAAAGAAGTGTTACAAATATATTAGTCAATAAAACTAACAAACACTTGTTTAAAAAAAAACGACTCCTTCCGATACGAAGAACTTCTGAAAATAAAAGAGTGTGAAAACTAAAGCACATACATTCCCACCCACATAAAATAACACATAAACAGTTACTAACATTACTACTAGCTTTAAATTTGATAAAAATATACATTAAACACCGAAATCCTAACTCTCTAAACAGGCCTACACAACGTTAACAATACGTAAAAACACGACACGTAACTATAACATATAACATTTCCGAATATAACTAATAAACATCTAACTACACTAAACAGTATCTAACTAGGTTCAAAATATATTTAAAACTTAGTTAAAACAAAGAAAACAAACCTTACCTTCAGCGACGTGAAGTATCTCCCAACCGCGAGCTTCTCTTCAACCAAAATGACACAAAACGACATTACCCGGTTACAAAATAACACGCCCAAAACATAATAAAAAGTGTAACCATATCAAATTTAACTCATTTAATACAGTAAAATGTTACTTTACATACAAAAAATGTACAACTGTTTAAATAAAACTGTTCAATTTTTTTTGATGTAAGAAAAAATTGTGATATAATGTACCTAATTTGTAAAATTATAAAAATAAATAATATAATAAATATATTATTTATTATTATAATTACATAAAATAATAAATACAATAAAACAATGTACAAAAAATTGTTATAAATATTTTTCATGCATTATACAAATATATTTCTGTTAAAAACTTGTTTTAAGTTAAAAACATTGTAAAATAATTAATATTAATATTTTTAATATTAATATTAATTTAAAAATTGTAAAATGTATGTAAGAAAAATAGAAAAATGTTAAACATTTATATTATATGTAAACAATTTGCACTTTCTATGTATAAATATATACAATACCTATTACTGTATTAAATATAATTTAAAACACAAAATTCTACTGTTTTGTTAATAATTAATATGTACTTAAACAAAAATGTAGAAAATATAGGAAATGAACATAACATATTTTCTGAAATATATGCACTAGTATGTTTCTATTGAATTATAATGTAATAAAATATTTTACTGTATTATCCTACTCATATTAATAAACAATAAAAAAAATAACAACTACAATAAAAATAGTGTGCTTTCTATTTATGTTGATTTGACTTATTTTATCTATATTTTACATATGTTAATGCAATTTTTTTTACAAATATTATATTAAATAAATACTGTCAATTTATTAATTAACATTACTCATTTTTTAATGCATAATTATCTTATATATTTTTCTAATACTAAATTTTAATATATTAATAAAAATATTACATAAACATAGAATATTATTTATTATCCTACACTATAATTAATTAATAAACTATTACAACTCCAATATATAATAATTAAATACAGTTACTGTATACTAACATATTTTTATATACTATTCCTACCACAATATAAATTAATTTCAGCAAATGCTGCACAGTGAACATAATTAATTTACTATAACAACTCCAATACACATTAAATAAAGTAAATGTTGAACACTAAAAATAAATATTTTAATATTCCCAACTTAATATAAATTAATTAAGGTAAGTGCTAGACACTAACATAAATAATTTACTATTTCCACTGCACTCTATATCAAATTGGGGTAGGTACTTAACAGTAAATCTAAATAATTTACTATTCCCACTCCTGTCTATATTAAATTGGGGTAAGTGCTTAACAGTAAACATAAATAATTTACTATTCCCACTACAGTCTATATTAAATTAGAGTAGGTGCTGGACACTAAACATAAATAATTTACTATTCCCACTACAGTCTATATTAAATTGGGGTAGGTGCTTAACAGTAAACCTAAATAATTTACTATTCCCACTACAGTCTATATTAAATTAGAGTAGGTGCTGGACACTAAACATAAATAATGTACTATTCCCACTCCAGTCTATATTAAATTGGGGTAGGTGCTTAACAGTAAACCTAAATAATGTACTATTCCCACTCCAGTCTATATTAAATTAGAGTAGGTGCTGGACACTAAACATAAATAATTTACTATTCCCACTCCAGTCTATATTAAATTGGGGTAGGTGCTTAACAGTAAACCTAAATAATTTACTATTCCCACTCCAGTCTATATTAAATTAGAGTAGGTGCTGGACACTAAACATAAATAATTTACTATTCCCACTCCAGTCTATATTAAATTGGGGTAGGTGCTTAACAGTAAACCTAAATAATTTACTATTCCCACTTCAGTCTATATTAAATTAGAGTAGGTGCTGGACATTAAACAGAAATAATTTACTATTCCCACTCCAGTCTATATTAAATTAGAGTAGGTGCTGGACACTAAACATAAATAATTTACTATTCCCACTCCAGTCTATATTAAATTGGGGTAGGTGCTTAACAGTAAACCTAAATAATTTACTATTCCCACTTCAGTCTATATTAAATTATAGTAGGTGCTGGACACTAAACATAAATAATTTACTATTCCCACTCCATTCTATATTAAATTGGGGTAGGTGCTTAACAGTACACCTAAATAATTTACTATTCCCAATTCAGTCTATATTAAATTACAGTAGATGCTGGACACTAAACATAAATAATTTACTATTCCCACTCCAGTCTATATTAAATTGGGGTAGATGCTTAACAGTAAACCTAAATAATTTACTATTCCCACTCCAGTCTATATTAAATTAGAGTAGGTGCTGGACACTAAACATAAATAATTTACTATTCCCACTCTAGTCTATATTAAATTAGAGAAGGTGCTGGACAGTAAACATAAATAATTAACTATTCACACTGCAATATAAATTTAAATAAACTATATACTAATAACTAAACATTACCAATTACATCCCCCCAAAAATATTTTTCCATAATAACTCCCAAACATTATGGGGCCGATTCCGATCTCGGTCGGAGGCGCACCCAATACCATTCGGTCGGGAAAAAAGCCATGCGAATGCCTGTTTCCCGACCGATCCGTACATCATACCGAACGAGTAAGTACGATGCGCACAACAGCACAGAATCCGGCCGAGTCGTACTCACCCAATCCAGGTCCTGTTCTCCGACCGAGGCGAATCCGGAAACGCAGAATCGAGTCGCACGGAAGGGGAAATGCAGCCCCGTCCGGCCGAACAAGTACGATGCGCTTTCCGTACGCGCCGAACCAGTCGCTACGCACGGCACGTCAAAGCATCCGGGAGAGGCGCACATAAGCTCCAATTCGCGCCACAACACGAGCCACGGCTACGAGGCGAACACGCCAGCGACGAGGACGACGCGAAGCAACGAGAAAGACGAACGACACAAACCAACCATGAATCCCTTCGTCCCGATCCTACCAATATTCTACATTTACTACCGGAACAGGCACGGACGCGTACGGCGCAGAAGGTAAGTCAGACACCAACCACAAAACACATACAACACGTACACGACCCATCACACACACACAGAGGGATGCAGAATTTACTTACACCAGCAACAGCAGCACCATAGGGGCGGGATGCCCATCACCAATGCCACATATGCACACAGGGGCCTGGATGCGCACCACCACCACCACCCCTACCCAGGGGGGGCCGGATGCCAACCACTACTACCACCCTTAGCCAGGGGGGTGCCAGATGCCCACCACCACTACCACCCTTACCCAGGGGGGCTGGATGCCTGCCACCACTACCACCCTTAGCCTGGGGGGCTGGATGCCTACCACTACTACCACCCTTACCCAGGAGGGGCTGGATGCCTACCACTACTACCACCCTTAGCCAGGGGGGTGCCAGATGCCCACCACCACTACCACCCTTACCCAGGGGGGCTGGATGCCTACCACTACTACCACCCTTACCCAGGGGGTGCCAGATGCCCACCACCACTACCACCCTTACCCAGGGGGGCTGGATGCCTACCACTACTATCACCCTAAGCCAGGGGGCTGGATGCCTACCACTACTACCACCCTTAGCCATGGGGGTGCCAGATGCCCACCACTACTACCACCCTTAGCCAGGGGGCCTGGATGCCTACCACTACTACCACCCTTACCCAGGGGGGCTGGATGCCTACCACTACTATCACCCTAAGCCAGGGGGCTGGATGCCCACCACTACTACCACCCTTACCCAGGGGGCTGGATGCCTACCACAACTACCACCCTTACCCAGGGGGGCTGGATGCCTACCACTACTACCACCCTTAGCCAGGGGGTGCCAAATGCCCACCACCACTACCACCCTTACCCAGGGGGCTGGATGCCTACCACTACTACCACCCTTACCCAGGGGGGCTGGATACCTACCACTACTATCACCCTAAGCCAGGGGGCTGGATGCCTACCACCACTACCACCCTTAGCCATGGGGGTGCCAGATGCCTACCACTACTACCACCCTTACCCAGGGGGGGCTGGATGCCTACCACTACTATCACCCTAAGCCAGTGTGGCTGGATGCCTACCACTACTACCACCCTTAGCCATGGGGGTGCCAGATGCCTACCACTACTACCACCCTTACCCAGGGGGGGCTGGATGCCTACCACTACTACCACCCTTAGCCAGGGGGGTGCCAGATGCCCACCACCACTACCACCCTTACCCAGGGGTGCTGGATGCCTACCACAACTACCACCCTTACCCAGGGGGTGCCAGATGCCCACCACCACTACCACCCTTACCCAGGGGGCTGGATGCCTACCACTACTATCACCCTAAGCCAGGGGCTGTATGCCTACCACTACTACCACCCTTAGCCATGGGGGTGCCAGATGCCCACCACTACTACCACACTTAGCCAGGGGGGGCTGGATGCCTACCACTACTACCACCCTTACCCAGGGGGGGCTGGATGCCTACCACTACTATCACCCTAAGCCAGGGGGGCTGGATGCCCACCACTACTACCACCCTTACCCAGGGGGGCTGGATGCCTACCAAAACTACCACCCTTACCCAGGGGGGGGGTGGATGCCTACCACTACTACCACCCTTAGCCAGGGGGTGCCAGATGCCCACCACCACTACCACCCTTACCCAGTGGGGCTGGATGCCTACCACTACTACCACCCTTACCCAGGGGGGGCTGGATGCCTACCACTACTATCACCCTAAGCCAGGGGGGCTGGATGCCTACCACTACTACCACCCTTAGCCATGGGGGTGCCAGATGCCTACCACTACTACCACCCTTACCCAGGGGGGCTGGATGCCTACCACTACTACCACCCTTACCCAGGGGGGCTGGATGCCTACCACTACTATCACCCTAAGCCAGGGGGCTGGATGCCCACCACTACTACCACCCTTACCCAGGGGGCTGGATGCCTACCACTACTACCACCCTTACCCAGGGGGCTGGATGCCTGTCACTACTACCACCTCTACCCATGGGGGGCTGGATGCCTACCACCAACACCACCCCCACTCATAGGATGGAGAATGCATGACACAACCAGCACACCACAACCTAGGGAATGCAAGAAAAAGACATCCCCCCAACACCATGACAAGCGTGTGTAGACTGTGTCAAATGCCTACAACACTGAACATGACTTTGAACATACAATGTGACCCCCTATCACATGTGCCACACATATATGTGTGTGGCCCCCACAATGCAAGCAGGCCATGACCATTGTGGCAATGGGGTCCAAACCCCCATCATCACAGTGACCAAAATGTAAGTGTTGGGTCCATAGCTGAAGCACATTTTGAACAGTGTGGCAATGGGGTCCAAACCCCCATCATCACAGTGACCAAAATGTAAGTGTGGGGTCCATAGCTGAAGCACATTTTGAACATTGTGGCAATGGGGTCCAAACCCCCATCATCACAGTGACCAAAAGGTAAGTGTGGGGTCCATAGCTGAAGCACATTTTGAACAGTGTGGCAATGGGGTCCAAACCCCCATCATCATAGTGACCAAAAGGTAAGTGTGGGGTCCATAGCTGAAGCACATTTTGAACAGTGTGGCATTGGGGTCCAAACCCCCATCATCACAGTGACCAAAATGTAAGTGTGGGGTCCATATCTGAAGCACATTTTGAACATTGTGGCAATGGGGTCCAAACCCCCATCATCACAGTGACCAAAATGTAAGTGTGGGGTCCATAGCTGAAGCACATTTTGAACATTGTGGCAATGGGGTCCAAACCCCCATCATCACAGTGACCAAAAGGTAAGTGTGGGGTCCATAGCTGAAGCACATTTTGAACAGTGTGGCAATGGGGTCCAAACCCCCATCATCACAGTGACCAAAAGGTAAGTGTGGGGTCCACAGCTGAAGCACATTTTGAACAGTGTGGCAATGGGGTCCAAACCCCCATCATCACAGTGACCAAAATGTAAGTGTGGGGTCCATATCTGAAGCACATTTTGAACATTGTGGCAATGGGGTCCAAACCCCCATCATCACAGTGACCAAAATGTAAGTGTTGACAAAGAAAAAGCTGCAACTGCCAAACTGCATGGATGATTCCTGGTCACAGAACATAAAACACATCAGTGGCAAAGTAGTGCATGTGTCCCATTGCAACATAGATTGGGGGAGGCAAATACTGCAGTGCAAATAAGACATACCTTTGGCCATGTGCAGACAAACAACACCCATGGGGGCTGACACTGTCAACATTCATCAATGACACAATGACAGAAGTGACCATCAGAATGCAGACCCACATATTTGCACCAATGGGCACACAAATGCAGATACCCTGTGGAGACTGTAGATGTGAGGTGAACAGATACCATACCATGGCAGCAATGGGACACACAAACCATGATCATTGTGCTGACTGATGACCTAGGAGTCCCAGGGACAGCAGGGGAAACCCACCAAACTACATACAGCCAATTGCACACCTAAGATATGCCAATGCAGTGGTGCAGATGCACAAACACAAACAGGCAGACCCACACTGCACATCAAACACAACAGGTGAGGGGGGTGCCAGTGTCCCCAGGCAACCACACAACAAATGAGGAGGCCTGAATACCAATTATACAGATGTGCATACAGTGCCACACAAAGGTAACTCATGGATCCAAATCCCCTATGTGGGCAATCAGGCATTGTCAGATGAGAGGGAGCACAAATCACACATGTCACACAGGCACGTAGGAACAGCAACTGACAGAGCAAGACACAGACACACCACAGCACTACCCCCAGGGCCCCCACAATGTGGTGACCCTGGGCTGCATTACAATCCCACTGTGATGACAAAGCTAAATGTCGTTCACACTGTGAACCACAGTCATGTGTCCTGAGCAACAAACTACCATCACACCTACACAAGCACAAATCAATCAGCACGGCCAGTAAGCCAAGGCCAACATGGAGGCAGGGGTCTAGCCGGGCAACAACTCTCATCTGCACACACTCAACACCACACACCTCGACCTCCAACAATGTGCAGCAGTGAAGCACACATGCACTGGTGACATTGCACATGCACCCATGACAATTCCAGGGTGGTGGGTGGGAACCAAGGTGCAGAAACACATCACACATGGCCACTCAACAAGACTCCTGAATGTCTGACACACTGCACACTACGCTGTACATGGACATGACGGCAATACCACACCAACCAATGGGATCACAGTCACACACCAATGAAGAAGCCAAGGTCACCCACAAAGAACACACATAGACAACAACCAACATTGCAGCCCGGACCCTGAGGAGTGCCAGCAGTCACACACACAACGTGTCACAATCACTGAAAGATAACACAAACTGGAAATCACATGACAGGTGCAAACAACAAGTGCCAAGGGGAAACCTGACTGTGACCCATCTGCATCTGCACACAAACTCAGCCCTGACAGCAAACACACCTATGGGTGACACCCTGATGACCAGTAATGTGCCATGCACCCACATCACAGAGAACCCAGGGAGAAGACTTTGGGGGAACATAGGTCATCTCAGCAAGCATCACAAACAGGTACAACACTAGGGATCACAGCATGCACAGCAAAACGGAAGTGAACACACAGACATGCTCATACAACACACACCTTGGGCGCAGGCAATGTCACAGGAGTACACACTGCCATGAGGGGACTCCACTCCTGTGTGAGGAAAGCTGTGCCATATGTTGCCTCAGTAGGGCCCCATCATGTCAGCTGAGCACTTGGTCACACAATCAACAATTAGCACCAAATGAAGGCTCCCGTCACATCAGCCTGGTCATGGAAGTGCCAACGAAATCATCAGCACAGATCCAACACACTTGTATAGCAATGTTGCACTGACAACACAGATGAGTCCTTCCCCATAGATGCCCAAACCTGCATGTTCACTGGAGATGGCCACACGGTCAGGGAAGTAGACGAATTGAACAATGGCAGGCACAACAGATGTGCAGGGGTGGAAGCCACAGATGTGAAATTGCTAATGTAAGTAGGAAATCCCATTGCCAAATACTGAACACATGACACCCTCAGATGCTGCTATGGATGACATGGATACACCACAGGATAGGACACATTCCCCCTGGACCACATGTGTTCCTGCACAGTAACACTTCATTATCATGAGACCAAATATCACCATCACTGCAGCAAGGGCATGATTAGCATCATCAACAACATGTACATCAGAAGCATAAGCACTAGAGAACAGAAAGTTGCTTTATTCAGCATATGTGTGTTTAAAAGTGAAAGTCCAGAAAAAACACAAAGGCCAATGGCCAGTCCATTGTCAAAGTCCAAACAGGGTGACAGTGGCAGATGTCACCCTACGCATACCTGCACTGCACAAAACCAGGGACAATCCACTAGGAGGGGCAACCAGGGGGCAGGCCAGGCACCGCAGGGACAGGATCAGGGCTCACCAGGAGGAGGCAGGGAAGGGGTGGTGGGTGCTGGAGAGCCACTGACAACTGCAGTGGAGGTGTCTGACATGGTGTGTGCCGGCACAACTGGGGGCATGACTCAGATGTTGTGGGTGCCGGCACGACTGCAGTGGACCCTGCAGATGGAGTGGACAGGTCCGCCACTGCAGTGCCCAAGTCAGACAGGGTGGTAGTGGACTCCACTGCAGTGCCTACCACCAGGGGAGGAGAATGGGGAACAGGCAAGATGGGCTGGACAGAGGGGAGGACACCCTCACCACATCAGTGGCACAGCCAAGCGCAGCGGGGGTGTGGTGCCGGGAGAGCAAGTGGCAGGGGGAGAAGGCCGGATCCTCTTGGGGATGGTATATCTGTGGGTGGGGGAACCTGGGGCAGGGTGTGGTGGGGGCACCTGTGGAGTGGGGGCCTGAGGGATGGAGGAAGGAGACCTGGTGCCTGAGCTGCAGGGCGGCGGCGGGGTCTTGCTCTTATGACTCCGGAGGGACTTGCGGGTGGGGGCCTCAGTCTGTCTGTGCCTGGGGGAGGGTGTCCGGGGGCGAGGGGCACTCTGCTCCGTGTGGGTGGGCTTCCTCTTCCCCCTGAATGCTGTATCAGCTGGATCGGAGGGGAAGAGGCCGAGGTCACTGAGGAAGAGCCGCTGGGTCTTTGGGGTTGCAGGTGAGGCAAGGGAGGGTGCTTTGGAGGGAGAGGCAACTGAGGACTGCGCAGTGCTCGTGGATGCGTGTGTGTGTTCCAGGGCCCCATCCCCTGTGAGTCTGGTTTCAGTCCCCTGACTGTGCGTGCATGTGCGTTTTGTTTGTGGCGTGTGTGTCTGTGTGCTGGACGTGTGTGTGCTGGTGTGTGCCTGTGCCGGTGTGTGTGTGCTTGAGACGGGTAAGGTGCTGGGGAGTGTGGATGGAGCAGAGGCAGGAGGGGTGAGGGACTGTCTGAGGAGGGACACTGCTGCCATCAGGGAGGAGTCCATGGACCTATTGCCCCTCTGTAGGTCAGACATGCCCGATGAGATGCCCTCCATGAACGACACCAGCTGAGTCAACAGAGCGGTGTGCGCATGGAGGACACTCAGCATGGCTGTCTGCCCTACATGGAGCTGGCGAAGGAGGTACACAGACTCCTCACTCAGGGCAGCAGGGGACACAGTGGCAGGGGTGCGGTGCCTGGCCCAAAGGAGACACGCTCCCGAACATGGGAGCCTCCACGGACCTGGGGAATGGGAGCCGATGGGAGGGCGGTGGTGGTGCTGGTGGTGGCGGGGACAGCAACACTAGCTGGGGTGTGGTGGCTGCTGACACCCGCCTCCATAAGGGAGTCATCCTCCGAGCCGCTGTGGTCCTCAGCTGAGGTGGATGCTGCTGAGGACTCCTCGGTGTGGCTCCCCTCGCCCTCCGTGCCACTGGGTCCCTCCGACCACTCCTCGGCTGCTGACCCAGTCTGGCTCTCTGGCTCCTCCTGGTCCGTGGCCGTGGATGTATCTGCAAACAATGGGGAAACAGACAGACATCAGTCACCTGCACCAAACGCACACACCACTGTGAGCACAGCACATTACAGAGCAAGCCCTGGCATCATTAGTTGAACATTGCTAAAAGTGCCCTAACTGAACAGGAGAAGCCAATTGTCAGTCTGATGCCAACCATGGCACTCACATCCCACATGGCCTTGCACCCATCTGTCTGGTGTCTGTTGGATAGCAACACCCCAGTGTGGACACATGCACCACCTACACAGTAGTTGGACAGTGCAGAGGACACGGTGTAGCATGTGGACATGCACACATCACAACTCTTGCCACTGAGTCAGTACAGGTTTCCGGATGAAAGGGATGCCCAGAGTCAAATAGGAAATGCATGTGATGCATACCAGCGACAGACACCATGATGCACCCATGTCCTGATAGCCATCGCCACAATGGTGTGCATGTAGCACATGTCACTCCCCTGCAGGATCACCAATAAGTAGACACATGCCATGGCGGAGGCATGACTGCTAAGTCATACATCACTGTCTCAGTGATGTATGACTTGGCAGCCAGACAACAACACTCTGCACTGTGTCACAATAGTAGGTCATGGGGAATGCAAGTCCTGGAGCTGCACAAGTGCACATGTACATCCCCCACACAACACATCATCTTAACCCTCATCTGTCCAGGTCATACCGATTGGACATATGGGAGACCTGTGACACTACCCTCTGAACCTGAGCCCCTCACAATCTGCTCTGAATGGGAAACAGCTGCCTGAACTTCACATTCGCATACCCCAGTCTGCACGGGCAGCTGATCAAACACCTATGTGACACACAAGTATCGTCTCCTATGGTCACATCTCCAGTGGCATGCTGAGCCCCTACCGAGAAACACCCCAGCAGTCCTGGCAACAAATCCACAGCACACTGACACAGATGCAGACACCTGAGGGGTCAAATCACTGCGCACAGCATGTCAGCTGATACACGGGAGTGGGAGTACAGGTGTATTGGATGGGCTGGAGTAGGCATGACTGTCCTGCCCCACATGAATGAGGGATGAGCCCTGGACAGTGGATAGCTGGCTATGTATGTGTGACACACGTAATCTGCACACTCCTGGGGCCCAAACATTGTTCCCACCCGCTGCATGGGTGTGTGCCAGATGCCCCAGGCACATGTGGTGGCTCAGCTCAGCAAGTGGACCGCATATCAAAGCAACACGCAGATTACATGTCCGAACACAGGCGTTGTGTGAACAATGGACCCACCCATGATGCCCACAACAGAGTTAGGGAAACAGATGCTGTCCCCCACCTTGAGTGAAGCAAACTGCAAGGACACAGTCCCAAGTGACACAATTCCCTGAATGTAAGGGCCACACCTGGGTATCAGATGAGGAGTGGGCAGTGCACAATAGAGGGACATGGCTCCTGGACAACATGACTGCTGTACTGTGGCAGTTTAACCAGGCCAGAGGAGGGCACATAGCATGTAATACAGAGTTCACAGTGCAGTCTTTGACTCACCCCTCCTTGCTGCTGTCTGGCCTTCAGCTGCCCATCCAGGTCTGGAAACACCACCGCCAGGATCTGGAGCATGTGGGGGTCAGGGTCCGTGTTCCGCCCCTCCTGCGAGGAGGCGACAGCTTCAGCTGGACCCGTGCAATCCTCCGGGTCCAGCCCCGAAGGTCCTGCCACCTCTTCTGGCAGTTGCGGATCCGGCGCTTGTAGACCCCCACGGACCGGACAGCCCGGACGATGTCCTTCCAGATCTCCTGCTTCCGATGGGCTTTAACCTGTCAGGATGACAAAGTGAAAAGGCCATTACTAGACATGCAACATATCCGTGCATGACACAGTTGTAAATGCATGTCTCAATCACAGGGGCACATGATGTACACAGGCAGTGCAACGCTGCCCATGGACAGTTTGCCAGAAGTCACTACATGGTATCATTGCATGGGAAGTAAAACCTTGTTCAAATGCACTGTCACTGCACCATACCTGTCCAGTGCATGTCACTACACACTATGGGGGTGACAACTACTCAGTGAGCCTGCTAGCCAGTGGCGTGCAGACTTTCAGCCTTGCTAGTCAGACAAAATGCACATTCAGAAAGGCAGTGCACAGAACACTCACCTGCTCCCCTGGTGTCCCATACAGCTTGCTGTACTGTGGAAGTAGGCTGTCCAGCAGGGCCTGGTTCTCCTCAAGGCTGAAGGCTGGGGCTCTCTCCACAGTACGTGCCATTGCAGGGTCCAGAGGGGGCAGAGACAGCAGCAGTGCAGCGGCAGATGTCGTCCTGGAGCATGTAGTGCAGGCAAGTGAGCTCTCAGGGGAACAGCCAGCAATATATATGTGCTGCAGAGGCAGATACTGTCCCATGTGTCCAAAGTGATAGGTCCAAGTCGTTTGCATCTTCTGAATCTGGCCAATCCATGGAATAGCAGCACCAATACACGCCCACAGCATCCTTCAAATCTTCAACTTCATGACATACATGATTTTGCAACATTGTTGTGGGTGACCAACTGAATTTCCAGCAACCGACTCGTTCGAAGTTCGAAAACGCGTCCGTTGCCAGGCTAGGCCATTGACAATGGGTGCGCACCGATCGGTCCATTGCTGTTCAACGCGTACAGCGGTACAACGCGTACCCGCACACATTGAATGCAATGGGCCGGCCGGGCGCACCGATCGGTCCATTGCTGTTCAACGCGTACAGGGGTACAACGCGTACCCGCACACATTGAATGCAATGGGCCGGCCGGGTGCACCGATCGGTCCATTGCTGTTCAAAGCGTACAGGGGTACAACGCTTACCCGCACACATTGAATGCAATGGGCCGGCCGGGTGCACCGATCGGTCCATTGCTGTTCAACGCGTACAGGGGTACAACGCGTACCCGCACACATTGAATGCAATGGGCCGGCCGGGTGCACCGATCGGTCCATTGCTGTTCAACGCATACAGGGGTACAACGCGTACCCGCACACATTGAATGCAATGGGCCGGCCGGGCGCACCGATCGGTCCATTGCGGTACAACGCGTACAGGGGTACAACGCGTACCCGCACACATTGAATGCAATGGGCCGGCCGGGCGCACCGATCGGTCCATTGCGGTACAACGCGTACAGGGGTACAACGCGTACCCGCACACATTGAATGCAATGGGCCGGCCGGGCGCACCGATCGTTCCATTGCGGTACAACGCGTACAGGGGTACAACGCGTACCCGCACACATTGAATGCAATGGGCCGGCCGGGCGCACCGATCGGTCCATTGCGGTACAACGCGTACAGGGGTACAACGCGTACCCGCACACATTGAATGCAATGGGCCGGCCGGGTGCACCGATCGGTCCATTGCTGTTCAACGCATCCCTGTACAAGTGACTGGCATATGTCACCATCCCTGTCTCAGATGAACATATGCCAGCCACAGATAGCTCCCAGGGAGTGAGGGGCACACCTACAACACCACAGCCTGTCCAAACTGTATCATAAGGCATGTAAGGCTGCATTTCCTATTGTGTGTATGTTGGTGTACATGTTGTCCTGTGGGTGTCACCTGGGGGCAGCCACCCCCAGGCTGTGCACGTGTTCATGGGGACAGGATCCTGGGTGTTACGTGTACATGACCACTGTGATGTGCAACTGTTCATATCTGTGCATGTGCCATGGTCACATTTCACGGTGGTGTATGTGTATGTCATGTCACATACCCCGTGAGTCCCATGTGGGAAGGTATGTTTGAGCCAGGGTGTCCCAGTGGCACAATAGTGATGGTCCTCCACAGTCTGTGTGCATGTAGTGTTTACAATGTCTCTGATTTCATGTGCACAATGGGAGACAGTCTCCACATCCACGTTGTGTGTGCATGGACTTTCATGTTGTGCGTGTATGTGTCACAGACGTCCATGTCTGTCCTGCAGTGGCAAGTGGAACCACTACCTGTGGGGGTCATGGTTGTTTTGCTGTGGTGTATACATGATACTCCATGTAATGCCAGTGTCCATGTGGCAATACAGGGTCCCTGGGAATGTACCTGTCGTTGAGCTGTGATGCCTGGGGCACATCTGTCCTCACATGTCACTGTGGGGCGTGATTGTGACATGGCAGCAGGAGATGGGAACTGTGACATGGCCTCATGATATCCAATGGGCCAACCTGGGACTTATTGATGCCACTTGTTGAACCGTGATGACAGATGTTGGCCATGTATGTACCATACATGTCCTTACGGAACTGCACACTTCATGTAGTTGTGCCTCATAATGATGTATGATGTGATATTGAGTGTGTTCAATGCCGCATATGTGGGGTGACTGACAATCTTGCTTTCTTCTCCTCTGCACTGCAGGGCTCCTGCTGTCCATAGACCATTCCCAGACCTGGCAACGATGGTGGAACGGGACAGCATCCGACGGTACCGCTTCACCAGGCAGCTGATTGAGGATTTGGCAGTGCAGTTGGCCCCACATTTGCAGCCTGGCCGGCCGTATCCTACAGCGCTGATCCCCAAGGTGAAGGTGATGGCAGCCCTACACTTCTTTGCCACCGGTACCTTCCAACATACTGTGGCGACTGCTGGTGGGATGTCACAGACCATGTTGAGCCGTGTGCTCCGCGATGTTTTGGAGGCAATGTTGCTATACCTGAACCGGTACATCTATTTCCCTAGACTGCAACGACTCACTGACGTGAAGAGTGACTTCTATGCCCTGGGGAGGATGCCGCATGTCATTGGCTCCATTGATGGGACACATGTGGCTTTGGTACCACCACAGGCCCAGGAGCAGGCCTACCGTAACCGCAAGCACTACCACTCGGTCAATGCACTGGTGGTGTGTCTTGCAGATATGACCATCTCACACGTGTGTGCCCGTTTCCCTGGTTCAGCACACGATGCCTTTGTGATGAGGAGTAGTCGCATCCCCAGGATGATGGCACAGATGCAGAACCAGCGTGCCTGGCTTGTCGGTGTGTACTGACTTTGTGCCATTGTGTGTGATCTGATCTGTAGTATTCCGCCCACTTTTCCAAGTCAGCTAATGTGCACTTGTCTGTCCGTAGGTGACTCGGGATACCCCAACATGCCGTGGTTGCTGACACCCCTCAGGAACCCTGTGACACCAGCCCAGATGCGCTACAATGAGGCACATGGTCGGACCAGGAGAGTGATTGAGCGGACATTTGGTCTCCTGAAGAGCCGCTTCCGCTGCCTCGACAAGACAGGAGGGTCCCTCCCATATGCCCCAGCGAAGGTGTGCAAGATTATCATCGTCTGCTGCATGCTCCACAACCTGGCAGTGCGGAAGGAGTTGCCTCTCATCCAGGATGACAATGACCAACATCCGCCACCTGTGGAGGATCCTGGCCTGGACCACGATGCCAGTGATGATGATGATGATGAGGGTGATGTCCGCACACAGCTCATCACCAACTTCTTTAGCTGAATGTGAGTATCCTGAGGTGTCATGTCAATGATGTGAGTTGGCATGATATGTGTAGGTGGTGCTCTGGTGCTGTTGGAGTGTGTCCATGGGCTACTTGACTGGATGTGTGTAGCGATGTGTGCTTACAGGTGGTCTGTACTCCCCAACAGTGTTGACATGCTAACTTGGTTCTGGGTGGGTATCTTGTAACATGTATTGTGCACGAGTTTTGCTGTTCTGTCCTGTTCTCCATTGCTTTTGACTGTGTGTCATTTCTGTCCTTCACAGGGTACTTTCAGATTTGTTTGGTCAACTGTGTCCACCGACGACGTGATTGTACTTCCAGGGTGGTAGCTGTTGTGTCCCTACAGGTGATGTGCGCCACACCCATGGACTTCCTTCCTTCTACAGTTGTTGACTGTGTGCCCGCTGCCAGGTGGGATTACCTTGCATCTGTAGTGGTTACGACATGTTGCAACTGTGTAATAAACCTGTGCTTCACTTTGTGATGTGCGTTGTCTGTGGTCACACATTTGACTGCCATTTGCTTACTGCACCTGTGGGCTACTTGACTACAACTGGGAATAGGTGTGGTGTCTGTGCATTGCACCGTCTTTCCTGGCAACATCAGTGTAGGCAATGAGTCAGATGGCCTAGGTGTGTATGTGTTGTGTAGCCCTGGTGGTGTGTCTCCCTCATATGTGTCACGTTGCCTTTACTCACATGCCTGTGTTGTACTTGCTGTTGCAGTTCGCATACACAGTGTAATTTTGCAGTTCATCATCCCCATGACAGCACCCACGTTGGAATCACAACAGAGGCAAGCATGGTGTATTAGTGTGTTTATTGTGATACATTTGTGTGAATAGTGCATAGGATGGTTAGTGCTGTACATGTATATTGCAATCAGAAGTTCCTAGGTGAATTGAAAGTCCTGGTAGACAAAATCCCCAGTATTGGGGCCACAGTTGTCTGAGACATTGGTCCAACTTGTACTCCCCATGTCATGTGTGGGAGTTGTGTTGCCGTCAACAGGGTGAACAGTTTGTGCACAAAGGTGAACATCCAGAACAGGTTCAGGCTTCCTGGGGGTTGCACTTGGCCATCGGCCTCTCACTTGCCCCTCCTCGTACGACCCCTCTTCTTTGGGGGGGGCCCCTCAAGTACAGGCTGCTGCGGTGCAGGGGACTCTCCGCCAGAGTCATCCTCCCTCCCTGTGGCAGTTGCAGTTTGTTCAGCACCAGATGTTGTTGGCACACAGGGAGGTGTAGACTGGTTGCTGTTCATCTGCCGGAGGCATTGTAATATGTCCCTGTGCACCGCCGTCATCTCTTGCAGTGCGTCCCACTTGGACTCCACGCGGGACATGTGTGAGTCCAAGCGGGCATGATGGGCAGCCTGCTGCTGTTTCATGTCTCTGAGGAGCCCCACTACCTGGCTGAGATCTCCGGTGCTGGACTGGTACGCATCGGCTATGCGTACCAGTTGTGGGTCATCATGCACACCAGCAACCTCTGCAAGCAGCGACCTCTGTCTCCCACCCCTCCCACCACCCCTGCCGACATGTGCAGTGCGTACAGATGACCCTGGTCCCCCTTGGGGGTTGGTGGTGGTGGTGGTGTCCATGGCCCCACGTTGGTCCAGGGTCCCTGTGCTGGTGGTGCTCCTTGTTCTGTCCATGTCTGCAGGGATGGTATTTGTGGTGACAGCCCTTGGAGGGGTGGGTGCAGGGGGTGCAGCTGGTGGTCCTGCTGGTGCTGCAGCTGGTGGTCCCTCTGGTGCTGCATGTTGACTTGCACCGGAGGTGCCAGGTTGGTCTTCTTCGTCCGAGGAGGGCAGAGGCTGTACGACACCAGTGAGCTCCGTATCCTTTGGTCTTCTTCGTCCGAGGAGGGCAGAGGCTGTACGACACCAGTGAGGTCCGTATCCTCTTGAGCCTGGGACTGGGACTCCTCAGCGTCTGCTGCTGTGTCCCCATCATCACCTGTTTTTGGGAGACACACACAATGTATGTTATGTTTCTGCAGGCATCAATGGTTGACACACCTGACAGTTGTGACTGTGCCTCTGGGTGCGGGCCTGTACATTGCATTGTCCTAAGTTGTCACAGTCAGGGGTTGATATTGGTGTAGCACATTGTCCTGCATTATTTGGGCGTTTCTATGTATTTGTTGGGGTGTGAACATGGTCTGCATTGGTTGTATTTGGTTGACAGCCGGCCCTCCTTCCCACTCAGCCAGTCAGTTATCCCACCATGGACTGTGCTTGCATTGCAGGGAGTGCAAGTTGTCTTTCAGGATGTCAGTCAGTGGTGTCCTGCTGTTGGTTGTTGCACAGTTGCCAGCAGGGCCTTGTGCTCCCCACAGCAGTAGCCAGTGTCAGCCATCTTGTCAGTTGTTTTCCACTCCCTGTGATGTGAGCATGGTTCAGGGTGGTGTTGATGGGACAGTTGTGGGGGTGAGCTATGTCTGTGACTATGACTCCCATCATGCTATTGCCTCCACCCCACTTCCCAGCATTCCCAATCTTACTTGCTTTTGTGGGGAGTTCAGTGTGTGTGGGTGTGAGAGCAATGGCAAGATGGCTGACAGTGGTGTCCTGCTGTTGGTTGGTGTGCAGTACCCAGCATGCCCTTGTGCTCCCCACGACACAGCAACAGTGTCAGACATCTTTGATGGGCCTTTCCACTCTCTGTGGGATGTGCATGCGTGAGTGTGAGCTTGCTGGGCCATGTGGTGGGGGATGTAGAGCTGTGACTACGACTCCCATCATGCTATTGCCTCCACCCCCTTCCCAGCATGCCCATCCTTCCTTCCTTTTGACTCTGCTTCCCTGTGGGGTGGGCTGCCTGTGCTGACAGGATGGCTGGGAGTGTTGTCCTGGCAGTTGTTTGGCTAAAAGTCCAAAGAGTGTCCCTGTGCTTCACACAACATAACCCAGGGTGGAGGTTCTTTGTGGGATCTTGAGTTAGGATGTGAGGCATTGCATTCTCCCAGGTGGGTTATGTGGAGTATGTGTTGAGGGGGTGTGTGAGGGGAGGTGCTTGTGACTATGGTCAGTGCTGCAAGTCCTCCTTCCCACCCAGCCAGATATCCCACCATGGAACGTGCTTGCATTGCAGGGAGTGGAAGTTGTCTTTCAGGATGTCAGTCAGTGGTGTCCTGCTGTTTGTTGGTGCACAGTTGCCAGCAGGGCCTTGTGCTCCCCACAGCAGTAGCCAGTGTCAGCCATCTTGTCAGTCCTTATCCACTCCCTGTGATGTGAGCATGGTTCAGGGTGGTGTTGATGGGCCAGTTGTGAGGCTGAGCAATATCTGTGCCTACTACTCCCATCATGCTATTGCCTCCACCCCCTTCCCAGCATGCCCATGCTTCCTTCCTTTTGACTCTGCTTCCCTGTGGGGTGGGGTGCCTGTGCTGACAGGATGGCTGGGAGTGTTGTCCTGGCAGTTGTTTGGCTAAAAGTCCCAAGAGTGTCCCTGTGCTTCACACAACATAACCCAGGGTGGTGGTTCTTTGTGGGATCTTGAGTTAGGATGTGAGGCATTGCATTCTCCCAGGTGGGTTATGTGGAGTATGTGTTGAGGGGGTGTGTGAGGGGAGGTGCTTGTGACTATGGTCAGTGCTGCAAGTTCTCCTTCCCACCCAGCCAGATATCCCACCATGGAACGTGCTTGCATTGCAGAGAGTGCAAGTTGGCTTTCAGGATGTCAGGCAGTGGTGTTGTGCTGTTTGTTGGTGCACAGTTCCCAGCAGGGCCTTGTGCTCCCCACAGCAGTAGCCAGTGTCAGCCATCTTGTCAGTCCTTATCCACTCCCTGTGATGTGAGCATGGTTCAGGGTGGTGTTGATGGGCCAGTTGTGAGGCTGAGCAATATCTGTGCCTACTACTCCCATCATGCTATTGCCTCCACCCCCCTTCCCAGCATGCCCATGCTTCCTTCCTTTTGACTCTGCTTCCCTGTGGGGTGGGGTGCCTGTGCTGACAGGATGGCTGGGAGTGTTGTCCTGGCAGTTGTTTGGCTAAAAGTCCCAAGAGTGTCCCTGTGCTTCACACAACATAACCCATGGTGGTGGTTCTTTGTGGGATCTTGAGTTAGGATGTGAGGCATTGCATTCTCCCAGGTGGGTTCTGTGGAGTTTGTGTTGAGGGGGTGTGTGAGGGGAGGTGCTTGTGACTATGGTCAGTGCTGCGAGTCCTCCTTCCCACCCAGCCAGATATCCCACCATGGAACGTGCTTCCATTGCAGGGAGTGGAAGTTGTCTCTCAGGATGTCAGTCAGTGGTGTCCTGCTGTTGGTTGTTGCACAGTTGCCAGCAGGGCCTTGTGCTCCCCACAGCAGTAGCCAGTGTCAGCCATCTTGTGAGTCCTTTTCCACTCCCTGTGATGTGCGCATGGTTCATGGTGGTGTTGATGGGACAGTTGTGGGGGTGAGCAATATCTGTGACTACGACTCCCATGATGCTATTGGCTACACTGACTTGCCCAGCATACACAGAATTCCTTTCTTTCAGTGGTCTTCACTGTGTGTTGGTGTTGTAGTGGTGGCTACATGTCTGGATGTGTTTGTTAGTTCTATTTGTGCCACTGCCTAGCTGTAGTTGTAGTTGTGTTTGTACATGTGATGACACGGTTAAATGTAACTTTGAGATGGCATGTGTTGTGTTTATCTGACTGACATACACATTTTGGGATGATTCTGTTCTGGTTGCTGTGTAATTGCTATGAGTGCATGGTTTGACTCTCCCCTTGACAGTGATGTGTGTGTGTATTGTGGCAGAATATTGTGTACATTTGTTGTGTACTCACCAGGCTCTGGGATGTTCTCTAGTCCATAGACGCTCACTGGCGGAAGGATGGCCCGCACCTTCTCCTCCCAGGGCCTGAGGTATACTGGCTTGGCAGGAGGGCCACTGCCGGTGTATTGGCTCAGGAGGTAGTCCTTCTTGAGCAGCTCCCGTACCCTCCTGCGCACGTCATACCACCTGTTCTGGATGTCAGTCTTTGTGCGCAGACATGGTGATTGTGCGTTCACCCTGTTGATGATCCTCTCCCACATCTTGGTTTTCTGGGAGATGGGTGTCTGTTGGACCAGTGTGCCAAACAGCTGTGACTCTACCCTGAGGATCTCGTCTACCAGGACTTCCAATTCACAATCTAGGAACTTGTGATTCTTCTTTGGGGGCATGGTGATGGGTGGTGATGGTGAGTGATGTGTGTGTTGGTGTGCAGGTAAGGGTGTGTGAGTGTGTGTTTTGCTGGGTGTATGTGAGGTAGCTATTTGTTGGTGTGCTGATGGTGTGTGGCTTGTGTGAGGGATGAGCTGTGGGTGTGTGGTTGCTGTCTGTTGAGTGCTGGTGGTAGAATAGCATTTGCAAAGGATCATGGTTGGGATTTGTGTCCTTTATATGGGTGGAGTTGTGGGTGTGTCTTTGTTCTCTGTCCCCACCCCCCCAGTATTTATTGGCTTTGTAATTGCTTGTTTGGCCTTTTTTTGTGTATTTTTCCTTAGTACTTTCTGTGCATGTTGGAAACGTTCTTGTGACCGAGTCGGACCCTGCAGTTGTCTCGTACGGTCTTCTCCGTTTCGTTCACGCTGTGTTTGTGCAGTTTTCTATGCTGCGTACGCGTCGGTCGCGGTGTTTTGTGTTACTTCGGCTCGCAGTTTTGTATGCGTGTCGGTCGTACGGCTTGTCCTCCGTACGACTCGGTCGTGGTTTTCGCGCCTTGCATCGTACTTTGCGGTTTGGAGTTCGCGGGTACGTTTCGGTTGGATTTGTTCCGGGTGCGTGTCGGTCGGTTCGATTCGCGTGTTTTTCCGGCTGGATTGCTGTTTTCCGTGCGGCTCGGTCGTTCGACTTGGGTTCAGTACGTGTCGGTCGGATTTTGCATGCTTTGCATTGTACTTGGCGTGTCGGGCGCCACAGGTACGTGTCGGTCGGAATTAATTCCGGCTCCGAGTCGGTCGGTGCTTTTTCCGGCCCGAATCGGAATCGACCCCTATACCTTATAAACCCAAAAACACACTACTAAAAATAAATTTCAAATTTATAATTCTATAAATCAATTTATTTTTCAATAAAATCTAAAATTTTCATATTTTTTAATAAGATTTAATTATAAATATATATGTTGTAATACACTCACCACCCTTATCCCCTAAAAACCCAACAACTCACTGATAAACATATTTATCAAATTTATATTTCAATACTTTATTTTATTTTAAAAAATAATTCCAAATTTATTCAAAACTTTGATAATATTTAATTTAAAATATATGGTGTCCATTACGATGTCGGACGGTAAAAATTCCCCATCTACCATAGCGGTAAAAATCCGCCCGCCTACACCGTCTGAATACCGACCGAGCAATCACGATGCCGCGAGCCGAAAACCGCCGGCGGAAAATAAACAAAAAATAGCGCCCGCCCATGTCCGAGTCTAAGTCCATCCGCTCTCCACGGACGGAAAGACGCACGACAACCCAAAACCGCCCGCCCTGACGACAGAGACACCGGCCGTGAAATTAGGATCGCACAGACATGAGCGCGGAAAATACACAAAAACACCGCCCGCCAGCGTAAACAACAGTGACGAAAATGTACACAGCGGAAGCTCTGGCGGCCACGGCCCTGCACAGAAATCATCCGCGGACAAAAACAAACACACACAATATGGCCAACAAGTCCACACAGCAACCCACGCACAAATACCCAAACACAGTACACATCCCGGAAACACCCCCCTGGACAAACAAATCAACTACAAATCCCAGAACACCAGCCACAACACACCTGAAAACAACAGACCACCATGACACACCCACATAGGTAAGTACAAAACCAGCCCCTTCACAGACCACAACCCCTTGCAACATTACAAACTGAGGACGAGAGCACACAACACAGCGAGACAGAAAGGACAGCAGCACACCACAGACACGCACCCATCACACCCATCACCACCACCACCACCAAACACCGGCCACACAAACCCCCTGCACATCACACACCACACACCGCACCAGCACCACAAACACCAAAACACACACCATGGCACCACACAGAATGCCCAAGTTCACTTCCACCGAGCTGACGGTCATGGTCGACGAGATCGTCAAGGTGCACCCACAAATCTATGGCAACCAGGTCCAACAGACACCACCAGCCACCAGAACCCGGTTGTGGATCAGGATCGTAGACCAGGTCAATGCAGTCGGGAACGTGCCACGCAACAGAGGCGAAATCAACAAAAGGTGGAACGACCTGAAAAGCGTGGTCAAGAAGAAGGAGACCAAGAATCGTGAGCTGGCTGCCAGGACTGGCGGAGGTAATCCTGCGCTATTCAAGACCTTCAAGGCGTGGGAGGAGAAGGTGCGAGTCATCATACATCCGGAGATCCTCACCGGATTACCAGGGGGAGTGGAGGCTGGTAAGTACAAACAAACGTATACCAGCACACCGCCATGTACTCACATGCACTACCACAATGCCATAGCTCCTAGGGACAAACACCCCCATGTCCAGTACACAATACACAAGACATCACTCACACATGCAACAGACACTACCACACACTCAGCCCAAACCGACCAACTAACAAAACCATGGAGGCATGTGTACAGTCAGCCAGCACCGCAACTCCCACCAGGTCCCCTTGTACTCCAAAAGTGCCAGAAGGAGCACTCACCACACCCACACCCATGTGTCAGCCATAGCTGCAGTAACCGACAAGTAACAGGTAAGTAGCCGGAACACAAAGTCAGTGGGTGGGAGGGGGGACAGCTGAAGTACAACACACACCAGGCCCCTAGTCCTACAGCGCAGCAAGGTGGAGCACACCCCACACCCATGTGTCAGCCACTGCAGTGCACACCTGCAGCCGACAGGTAGACATCTCACCCCACATGCAGGGGTGTCTGTGGGTGTCAAGCCATCACCACAACTCACAACACCGCCCCCACTCCCACAGACCAGCAACATGGAGCACCCCTCCCGCCCATAACCATGTGGCATCCATTGCATTGCGCACTCAAAAACAACCTGTAGGTGGGAAACTGTATAGGGCGGGGTGTCTGTAGGCATGAGGACTGAACTACGACTGACACATGGGACATGTCACGTAGCAGAGGAACACGCAGCACTGCTCCCTGTCACAATCATGTGACCAATGTGCACACGGACATGTATTACAGAGTCATACCCCACATTACCCATCACAGATACAGCAACACCTAAGGAGCCACGTCTGCATGCACAAGTCCCACTGGAGTACAGACCCACACGGCAGGCACTGTGCCACCCATCACACACATCAGCAACACCATCTAAGTCTTGTCCATGTAGTCCTTACTACCTGTCACTCACACATCGTACAACAACGCCCATGTAAGACAAACCTTACTAGAAGTAACAGCGTGGAACCACAATATTGCACACAAAAACAACTGGACCCATGAAACACACAGGCACACAATGCACATTCAACATATCATCCATTGCATCTGTCAGACCCAGGGTCATGAAAGGTATGTCATCCGAACAGCTGTCCCTCATACAGTAGTCATGCAAAGATACCTGCCCATGACAAATCATGTGCCTGCAGTGACTGAAGCGCACGTCACACTGCGAGTAACAACACACATAATATAGTCAACACCCCAAGAGCACTGCATTGATGCACATGTACGAGGGCAGCACGCACACCAAGGATTTGTCCCATCTGCAATACGTCGTGTGGCACACAACAAGCACGAACTCACAACAATGCTACCAATGTAATGTCCATGAATGATAACAGTCAGCAGATATGCCGGGCATGTTAGACAGACACACACCTTAGTCTATGCACTGTCATGTTGCCAGAACACATGTCACGTTCTGCACCCATCACCCACAGTACGTACCCCAAAAGCATATTCCAAGCCAAAAGCGTCCAGGGGCTGTACCCCTTTTGCCATCTGCGTTTCTAAGCGTTCCATTTGAACCCCAAAAGCATATTTCAAGCCAAAAGCGTCCAGGGGCTGTACCCCCTTGTGCCATCTGCGTTTCTAAGCGTTCCATCTGTACCCCAAAACCATAGTTCAACCCAACATCGTCGATGGTTCTGGAGCCCGCATACACCCGAGCCACAAAATGTAGGAGCATAGCAACACACACCCATCGGCATTGCCAATCCGTCCCATGCCACATGTCCACATCACACAGTCCCATTGCCTAGCCCACGCATACACACATCGTACATCCACACACGCCTCTGGGAAACCTGTGCACGACAGTGCACGAACTGTGAATGTCAGACAACCAATACATACTTTGCTAGGTGCAACACAATGACCCATCTCATTCTCCCCACAGGTGCCGAACTGCTGGATGCTGGAGAGGGAGACAGCAGCCAGCACAGCCAGTCCGCAAGCCCCGACCCGGACTCACGGATGTAGAGGAGCTGGACACCTCTTCGGACACAGACCACCCAGCAGGCTCATCTGGAGTGGCAGGGCACACCCGCTCCCCAGGGCCCCTCCTACCCACCAACCCATCATCCAGGGATGCTGACCAGTCACAGACCCCTGCTGCCACGGTCGTTGCGGCCACTGCCACGGCCGTTGCGGCCACTGCCACGGTCGTTGCGGCCACGGTCGTTGCGGCCACCACCACCACGCCATCCCTGACCACTCAACCAGCGCAAGGGGTGGCCCGGCGTCTGGGTCCACCCTGGGAGCCAGAGCAAGGACCGTGGTGAGCATTGTGGCTAGTGGGCAGGTCGGTGGCAGCAGTACTGGTAGGAGGAGCAGGGTCAGGCCAACGCCATCTGTGCCTGGGAGCCAAGCCCTGCCGCAAATCGACAGAGTCCTTGGGGCCTATGAAGAGGCCCAAGGAGAATGGGCCAGGTCGGCTACCGACACGCGGGAGGTCCTTGGGGTGTTGAGGTCCATGGACGCCCATATGGGCCAATTTGTGACCCGTATGGACCAACTCGTGGACCTCATGGGCCAGCTGGTGGTGGTGGTGAGGGCACAAGCAAGGCCAGCAACACCACCTCCGCCACCACCTGCTGTGGCGCTGGGTCGTGCAGCATCGCGTTCCCTGCGTCCACAGCAAGTGAGCACTCCTCAGCCACCACCAGCAGCCCACCAACACAACCCCCCCCTCCCAAACGTGGAAGGGGCCGTCCGAAGAGGAAACAGGTGTCCAGAGAGGACTTCGCACGCACCAAGCGCCAGTGAGTCAGCCAGCCACCTTGACCACCTACTGCATTGACTTGGAATACGATCCTACCCCACACTGCCATGTGAATGGCATGTGTCTGTTGGACTGTGGACATAGAACTTCATGGGTACACCTTGACCATCACGCAGCCATGACCGTCTACTCATTGTCACAGCATGCACCACATTTGTCATCACCTTGCACACAATCACATGTCACCGCTGTAAATAAATACACCTTGATCACAATCTGCTTTATGTGTCCTGGGTTTAATCAACGATGTGCAATCGCCACCATGAGCAGAAATGCATCTGCTGTGTGGTATGTCGATGGGACAGGAGAGGCTGTAGGGACCTAGGGGTGAAAAACAGAACAAGAGTACATTCAATGAGTGTGTCACACACTCATCACACAGTACTTGTCACCAACTACAAGCAATGTACACACATCTCACAGAGCAACAGGGCACAATGCTACAGCCACTGTCAGTGGCATACCAACCTGGACATGGACCATTGACACACAGCACTCAGTGAAAAAAAGGCCCCCGTGACAGAGCACACATACACCTGCACAACTACAGCTACATCAGCCGTCGTACATGGACACTCACCGTCAAGTGAAGTAGTGGGCGATGAGCTGCTGACGCACATTCACAGCTTCCTCCTCTCCACTGTCCTCTTCACTTGACCCGTCCTGGTCTGCAGGCTGGGGCCCTGGTTGATCTCCGTCATCCACAATTAGGGGGATCTACTTGCGAATAGCCAGATTGTGCAGCATGCAGCAAGCCACTACTATCTGGCACACCTTCTGTGGGGAGTACGCCAGTGCGCCCCCGGTGCGGTCCAGGCATCTGAACCTGGACTTGAGGAGGCCAAAGGTCCGCTCAACCACACGTCTGGTCCTCCCATGTGCCTCATTGTAACGGACATCAGCTGGGGTACGAGGATGTCGTAATGGGCTGAGCAGCCAGGGCCCATTCGGGTAAGCAGAGTCACCTGGGTGTGAGGGACACAGAGAATCGTTGCTATTCCAACTGGACACAAGACAGCATCGCACAGCCAGCACTCTACACTACTCCACATACTCACCAACAATCCAGCCACGGTCATGTTGCAGAATGGTCATCAGTCGTGGTAGGATGCTGTTGCGCATGATGTGCGCGTCATGTGCCGATCCTGGAAACTTCGCACACACGTGTGATATTACCATGTCCGCAAGGCACACCACTTGCACATTCAGGGAGTGTGTGTGCTTCCGGTTGCGGTAGAGGTGCTCACTGGCCAGTGGTGCAACAAGGCCAACATGGGTGCAATCTATTGCACCAACGACGTGGGGGATCCGTCCAAGGGCATAGAAATCACCCTTCACTGCCGCCAATTCACAAGCCCTGGGGAATCTGATGTACCTGTTCCTGTACAGCATCATAGCTGACAGTACATCCCTCAGCACCATGCTGAACATGCGCAGGGACATCCCACCTCCACTGCCCACTGTGTGTTGGAATGACCCAGTGGCGAAGAAATGCAGTGCAGCCATCACCTTAGCCGTGGGGGTGAATGCTGTTGGATACACCCGGCGAGGACGGAGGTGGGGTTCCAACAAGGCACATAGACGATGCAGGGTGGGTCGGTCCAGACGATATTTACGGATGACCTCCACATCCTCCATGTCTGACAGCAATTGGTAGGGGCGATGTATGTTTGGTCTCCGCCTAGGAAAGATGGAAGTGGACACATGTCAAAGCAACACGCCACATGGCATTTTCACATACACATGACAAAAATGACTGACCAAGCAATTGAATCACAGAACAGCTGACAAGTAGGGACAGCACAGCCACAATACACTTACACAGGTCCCCTACCAATAGCAATGGGCAGTGACACACACCATTGCTATGAGCATGCACATGGGGAGTTAGGCCTTAACAACTTGTAAGGCATGCTGATGGAAACAGACTGCATATTCGGTAAGCTGCAACACCACAGCAACATGACTAGCTGCTGTGCATCACACTGCTTCCAAGGCTGGGTGTGTAGGGCACACACCAACAATGCTATGGACACAGGCTGAGCGGCCAAAACAAGTGGGACCTGTGGCACGAGGGGATATGAGACAGTCATTGATGTCCCTACTGCACCCTATGTACAGCACTGTACGGATCACACCTCCAGAAACATTGACAGGTGTACACATTGCCAGCTCCATGCCAACACGGCTGTGTGATTGCAAATACACATCACAAGTGACACGTAACGTTGCACGTGCCAAGTGGCAGATGTACATAGTGAAAGATGGCATGTGTGTGCATATGCATATCCCATGCTCCCATGCCAATGTGTACATGATGATATGCCAACAGACATGTGGAGGCTGGCCACTGGCCGTCCCTGCCTATGCACACAGCATGTTGTGGCCCCGTCCATTGTGGACCTGCACCCACACACAAATCATGGCAACACCTGCAGATGCATTGCGCACATTAAACTGTGTGGTGCACATGGCATCAGTGGACTGTACCCGCCATGGGCCAGGCCCTTACGGCCAACTCCAATGACCCTCGCGGTTGCACCCTGCGTGTTCCACTATGGAGGTAAGCGTCCCGGGCCAGCTGGGAGCAGGCCATCGTCTGCAATTGAAGCTGGCAGACATGGTACACAAATTGCAGCAGCTTGGACCCACTGAAACTGCCCCAGGGGGCTATGTGAGTGTGTGAGTGAGACCGGCATTACCACAGCTACCTGGGACTGCAGCCTGGCACCCCTCAACAACACCTGCTGCTGCCACCTCTCCACCTACACGTGGATGACACTGAGGATATGTCCAGGTCCACTCACCAGCGAGGAGCTGGAGATCCTGGATTCCGAGCTCCACGCACACCGCACATGGCTATTCCTTGCGAAAGTTGTGTGTGAGAGACAACTGCAGTGTGTTTGGGAGTGCATGTGGGGACACACATGTCGTTGATCCACAGCACTATGAGTCAGAGCCTGTGGTGTTCAAACATGCACTGCTCACCATGCTGACTGCAGGTGGCAGTGGTATGTGAGCTCTCGGGCGCTTTGACATGTCTGTCCCTCCCGAGTGGTGGTACATGGCAACTTCATGTCAGACATCCAGTGACACAGACAATTGGCAATGCAGGTCTCAGTGCACTTGTTGCTCGTGTGAATGTCAGGCTGGGGCCATGCTGCCCTTCTCAGTCCCAGCAGGCCTGGCCTGCACATTGACTGCACAGTGCCAGTAGGTGACAACACAGAATGACTAGTGGGTTACATGTGTCACCTGTTCAGCACTCTCCGGATGAGCGCAAACTCAGCCCTGTACCTTGGTCACACCATGCCTCGTGAAAGGGATGTGTGTGTGAGATAGTGCCACTGAATGTGACTACCGTTGCGGGGTGGGCCATGCGCAGGCCGAGTACGTTGGTTGTTGCGCAGTGTTGGTCACAGTGGGTACACCAACACAGATGTGTTGCCTTGTGATCTTTTGCTAGGTCCGCCTGACAATGGACAGTAGATGTGGGCAGACTACACATTGGTCGATGTGCTGTCTATATGCATGTGCCTTCACATCAGGCACAGCTTCCCCTGCACATGTGACCCCTGCTGCCCTCAGTGCTGGGTCTGTTGAGCTGATGCGCCATCTGTGCGTGGGGCAGACAGCTCTCCTCACTTCCGTCATTGCCCATGACATCACTTTGCCGCAGGTGACATGGATCATGGAGGGCCCACATGTACGCGTGGGTGGACTACACAAGACTGTCCAATGGTCATCACCCCCAGTCAGTGCTTCGAATGGGAAGGATGTGGTGCTGGTACTCATTTTAATGTGTAGAGTGGGCGGGGCTAGGTGCGGGGCTACATGCAAGACATGGGAAGTTCATCGGCTCATCTACTAGTTGCAATACACACGAGACATGTCTTTTCATGACCACATCAGGGTCATCCCTTGAACTGACTGGAAGTCAAACAGTCATATTTTACCCTGTCCTCATGGCCTCCCCTCGCTCACCAAAATATGCGTTGGCACCTGGGCAGCCAGCGCATGCACAAGCAGCTCCAAGCTCACCCCAGAGAGGCCAAGGAGTGTATGTGTGGGTCCAGTTGAACAAGTGGTCTGTCTCGCGGCATAATAAGTGGCGGGACGCCGTCCACCTGCGTGGTGCCCCGAGTCGAGACCCGGGCAACATTGACAATGCATGACAGGCTCTGCAGTCCGGATACACCACCTGCAACACACAGAGGCTGTAGCTGCCCTAGCGGCCCAGGCCGCGTCCAACTGGAGCTCATGGACCCACACATTCACTCTTTGGCCTCTCTGGTGCGAGCTTGGAGCTGCTTATGCACGCGCTGGCATCTCTGTTGCAATGGCATGTAACGTGTGTGGGGATATAGGCAATGAGTGAGATGGTGCGAGCCACCTTCTGTGACGTCACTCCTGCTCGTGATGTGTGCGTCCCCCACTACTTCCATTAGACTTGTGCCATACTACTAATTGAGGATGTGTTGCCTGCGTGATGTGTCCAGGAGGAGCGCGCCATGACATCTCACCCACCATGCTCCACTGCCATCCCGTGCCCTGGATTGCCTGTGAAGGTGGACAATGTTGGGGATACACCTGGTCGACAGGGGATGTGAGTGCCTTGGCAAGGGCCTGGCGGACGCACAGCAGTATCCAGCATGTCCACGGAGGGTGGGCTGACGTCTACACCTGATGCAGCATTGATCGTGTGCCCGCCTGTTGTGCACACACGAGTTCACATACATCCCCAGACAGGTGGTCTTTACAAATTGCCAGGAGAGCAGCTATGTACTGTTCCGGAATCCTCCCAACACAGCGTGTTTCAACATTGCATGTGCGCACCTACCCGTCACACCCACCCACCTGAGCCAAGCGTAACTCCCGCTTTACATGACACATGTGTGTCATCCACAGTTGTGCTACTCTCTCAGGGCCGGACCTGCAACTGTCCCGTAGCACACACACAGCACCGATTCGTACTGGCATCCTGTTAGATTGGTAGGCACACTAACCCATCTCCTTCTGAGACAGTGGTGGCTGTGATGGATATTGTGACTGGGCACATGGCTTACTTTCAATGTGTGCATTTGGGAGGTGGTGGTGTGTGGTGTGTGATTGTGGTAGTGTTGGTGTGTATGTGTGTGTCGTGTCCATGTCGACTGCACACATATGTCACCCCGGGAAATGGTGGATGTTTGTTACCGTGCTGAGGTCTTTGAATATGATGTGATGGGTGTGTTGTATGTTGCACAGTATGCGGTGTGTGGGTGTGTCCTTGCAGTTCAGGCTGACTCCTACTTGTTATGGGTCAGACGTTGTGTGTGTGCAGGGTGTGTGACTGTCAAGATTGTGTCTAGTCCAATTGTGCATGTCAGCATTTCAGCAGTTCTTGCTCACTGTGCAGTGCTGCCCACCCACTCTGATGTCGTGTGTGTGTTTTGTCAGGCATTGCTGTGGCATGCTTTAGCGTGGCTCCCACTTTTTGTTGCTGAGTGTGTGGTCAGACTGTGTGGGTCATTGTAAACATGTGTAGGACTGTGCTTTGTAGTGAGCAGGCCGTCAGTGTTGATGTGATGATCTTTCAGGCGACTTCAGAGTGTGACAAGTCCTGCTCCACGTGCTCTGGTATTTCCCTGTGGCCACTGTTGCGGCTACTCATTTGCGTTGTCATCCAATGACAGTGGACTACATGGTCATCTCACGACTGCCATGTACTTCACACAGTCTCATCCTCTCTCATTCGTACTTGTGAAATGAATCAGCAGAGACACATTTTTGCTTCAAGCCATGTATTGGGACTTATGTCCTCTGTGATGCAGTATAGTGGACACTACTGGCAGCGAAATGCATGTGGAGGATGTACTCAGCATAATTACACATAGCATAGGGTGTAGGGGTACATGTCATTAGTTGTTGACTGTGGGATGTGTGCTTCGGAGTTACAACTGCTTAGCCGTTGCTGTGCTAATGTACATTTGCTAATTACTGTGGAGCTGCTAACTTTGACACAGACAGTATACATTTCGCCTACCAGACCGCTTGACATCATGGGCACAGTACATCTCAGTTCCATGTTACAGGTTTGCTGCTATGGTTACTCATACACACGTGCGTGGAGGTGACATCAGGGCATGGGCTTACGTGCATGCAACGGCGTCCCACTTGTTGTTGCAATGTGGTGGCTACTGGACATGTCACAGTCACTGGGGTAATGTTGTTGGGGGATGCACTTGTTGTCCATGCAAAAATCCTGGCACGGAAGTTCAGAGGGAGGTGAGGTGACAGCTCTCACATACTACAGCCGACCGATTACTGTCCACTGACCGGTGCATATGTTCATGGGCGCAGGATACATATTATGGCATAGTTGTACGTGCAGTTATGTCCATGTGGTTGCCATACACAAATCCCATGCCTCTGCCTCCCCCTGTTCATGCAGAGTTACTGGATGTGATGAGGTACAGAGTGCATGTCCCGAAAATATCCGATGTCATGGCAGTGTAGTTGATGGTGTGGTGTTAGTTGCAGGTTGTGTGGTATAGTTGTTGTACTGGTAACTGCTCAGTCCGTGCGGATGCCAGGCATGGGTACGGTGTGGACATCATTGTTCAATTGGGGGTGTTGCGTCGGGGCCCGACGAATTGACAGGTTGTCAGGAATGCGATACCTTCCAGCAGGGCTTCCATGGCATTGGTGGTAAACATGGATGCCATCCAATGTAGCGGATGGTGGCTGTCAAGGTGTTGGTCGTAAGTTGTCCCTTGTAGGAGCACGATGGGACATGTTGGATGACATTCGATGAAACTGTGATCCAGAATCCGTCGTGTGGAGGCACAGTGGTCCCATTGCAGTGTGGGTCCGATTGCAGCCACATACGCCATGCCCCCATAGGCTGAACAGACCCTGTCGTGGACGTCCAGGGGGTTGAACAGTTGTACCAGGTCCGCCATTGGACATGCAGGGTTGGAGAGACATAAATCCACAGTATAGTGGAAAGGACACCTCCGACAGTAGAAGATGGGGATGACGCAGCTGAACAATGCGATGCGGTAAGTTAGTCGGTAACTTACGTTCAGCAAGGCCAGATTTTCACATCCCAATATCTGTATCAGGTAATGTTTGTACAGCTTCATCTGTCCGGCGTAGTTGGGTAGGTGTGGGGCAAGTGCCATTTTGCTGATGGGCGATGTGATGGCGTGCTCCGGCTGTCTGTGCAGTCTGCAGAGTGCAACCTCCGACGTTGCTGTGAATTCTGTTATGGTCGTAGGGAGGCAGGGCTTGGGTTATAGTAGCTTGTGCGAAGGACATGGGCCCTCAGCCCACATGCTTCTGTGAATGGTCAAGGTCAGTGGTGTCTGACTCCTTCCCGATAACTTGCATGTGAACCACATGGGGGAGTGGTATCATTTCTTTTTTCCCTTCGGAATGTTCTTTCGTGTTATGCGCCATCTGCCCAGTGGACGGTTCCCTCTGCATGCCTGTGTTGGGCTTTTTTGGGAATAATGACTGTGTTGTCCTGCTTGAATAGTTGAGCTGTGGTTTCGGTGTGGGTATGGTAGGCCATTCAGTGCTATCTCCTCTCCCGTGTGGGGGCGGCACGCTGCGTTTCCGCTATACTTTGGGCCTTGTGTGTGGGTGTTGTAATTGGAGTCACCTGTTGTCGGTCCCCCGGGATCTTTGATGTTGCGTATTGCATGTCTTGGTATTGGGTGCAGGGTGGTATCGGTGTTTCTGTGTGGTACTGGCGTACCTTTTGCCGACGGGGTCCATATTCTGCTGGGTGATGTTGCCGCCGCTGTGTGCTTCGCCATGTTTTGCACACAGGGGTGTGTCCTAATTTGGCGTGACATCACTGACATGTTCGGGTCAGTTGTGTGACGTCAGGTTGGCAACAGTGAATTGCCGGTTGACGACATGACTGTGGCAGGACTGTCACGTGACATGTGCGTTCTGGGTGGGGCTGGTGTGTGTGGTGTTTGGTTGTGACCCTGTGTTGTTTGTGTGCGGCGCATACTTGGCGATGCCGTTGGCCTATGCGTTGTGCGCATGTGTGGCTGCGTCGTCGCCGCTGCGCTGCGGGGCCGTGACGGGACGTTAGTTCCTGGTCCCAGGTGGTGTGTCCCCGGTTGTTGCGAGTTGTTACAATTTGCCCGGTGTGACATTTGTGGGTGCAGTGGTGGATGTGTTGCGTCCACGCAGGGGTGTCTGGGGGGGGCCATGTACAGTTTTACCGCACTTGCACTGTGTGCGGTGCTTGCGTGCCCTTGTTGTGTGTCTGCCTACCTGCGTCTCCGCGGTGCGTTGACTCCTAGGTTCTGCATCAGGTAGAGCATGGGGAGGGCCTGCAGTGCTGGATTCATGCTCGGGGGGTCCGCCTCTTTGGTATCCATACTGTGCGCTCGGGTTTCCGCCTTGCTTTCACGTGCGGTGTCTCTTAGCCGGGGGAGCTGTTTGGTTGTGGCATCGTAATTTGTACGCCGGGCGGTACGTGTTTCGTCGGGCGGTGTGTCTCCATTGGGCGGCGCCGCTACTTGAACGGGCGCACTTTGATGGCGGACGGCGTCGCTGGCTTACGGGCGGTGTTTGGCTGTCTTTTCACATCCTAATTGGGCGGGCGTGTGGGCTGCGGTAGGCAGATGGTAACTGTTGTTTTTTGCATCCGCCAGCACGGCGGTGGTGCTTCCGCCCGCCATCCTAATGGGCCCCTATATTTTTAAAACACTACCCAACATTATCCCATATAAACAAAACAAGCCACTGCTCCAAAATATAATTTCAATTTTAAATTTTCATATATTTATAAAAAAAATTAATTTGTTACAAATTTTTAAATATATTATTAATATTTAGTTTTAATTATATATTTTTAACACACTCCCACCATCATCACCTATAAACCCAACATCCCACTCCAAAAAATAAAATTTAATTTACATTTAAAAAATGTTTTATTTTTTAATTATTTCTAAATTTATTAAAAATTTACATTATATATATTTAAAAATATTCATTTTTGTTAAAACTACCCACCCTTATACCCTATAAAATGAAAAATGCACTACTAAAAATAAATTTCTATTTAAAATTGAAAAATTACTTTTTGTTTTAATAAATAAATTCTCAATTTTTTAAATATTTTTAAATTATTTAATATAAAATATATATTTATAAAATACTCCCCACCCTTATCCCCTACAAACCCAACATCCCACTCCTAAAATTAATTATCAAATTTAAATTTAAATATAAATTTCCTATTTTTTATGAATAAATTATAAATTTGTAAAGATTTTACATAATATTTATTTTAAAATAAATATTTTTAAAACACTCCCCACCCTTATCCCCTATAATCCCAACATCCCGCTCCTAAAATTATATATAAAATTTAAATTTAAATATAAATTTCCTAATTTTTATAAATACATTATAAATTTGTAAAAAATTTACATAATATTTATTTTTAAATAAATATTTTTAAAACACTCCCCACCCTTATCCCCTATAAACCCAACATCCTGCTCCTAAAATTATATATAACATTTCCTTTACATTTTAAATTATTTAAAATATAAAAATATTTTTTTAATACATTACAAATAACATATTGAAACACATATACAAAATATTACAAAACATACAGAAATTTACACAATACTACACTTAATCGATATTTTAATACAACGATATTATGACATTCGATATATTATACTTCGATATTTTACTACACATTCCAATATCGACATTTTTGATGTCGATATACTAAACATCGATATTTTATACCATAGATATTTCACTATCGATATTTTGGTATGTCGACATTTAAATTTCGATATTTTGACTGCTCACCGTCACAGACACAGCATGTTGGACTTGGCCCTTTTGGCTAAAGTTCCTTAAACTTTTTGCTGTCCCCCTAGACCTTTTTTCTGACATTTTCTGACATGGTGTTGCCAACTTAGATGATTTGGGCACTTTGCCACTGCTGATCAGTGTCAAAGTGCAAGTGCTCCCTGTGTAAAGTGTAATGGTAATTGGTTGTCCATGATTGGTATGTTTGCCTTACCAGTAAAGTCCCTAGGAAAGTGCACTATGTGTGCCAGGGCTAGTAATGCAAATGCTACTAGTGGGCCTGCAGCACTAATTGTAGCACCCACACAAGTAGCCATAAAGATAGAACTCAGGCCTGCCACTGCAGTGCCTGCGCGCAGCTTGTTAAGCTGACTTGTTGTCCTGACAAGTACACCCACTTGCCAGGCCTTACCCTTCCCTTTCTATGCACATCAGACACCCCTATGGTAGGCCCAAGGTACCCCCCTGGGCAGGGTGCTGTGTATGTGAAAGGTAGGACATGTACTGAGGTGTGTACCATGTCCTAACAGTGAAATACTCTCCATTTCGTTTTTCACTGTTGAAACGCCATCTTGCCCATAGAACAGAATGGGGAAGGCTGTGTAATATGTTTCCAGCCTATCTTCCCAAAGGCTTAAGATGGAGAGGTGAAGTTTAGTGTGCCTGAACTCACAATTTAATAACACATCTTTTTGTGAAGGTGGTTTTTGAATTGTGTGTTTAGAAGTGGCTGGGTTTTTGTGCTCTAACATTTCTGTGTGTCTCTGCCTGGTTGTGGATTGACTGTCTGGATTTAAATGTGATAGGCTCTGGGGAATGTCTTGACCCAGGGGAGGAGGTGAGACAGCAACAGGCTGGCCTGCATCAGGAGTGTAGGGGGGAGGAGTAGCCCCTGGAGGTGAAGAGGCCTGGGTTGCTGCCATAAAACAATGGCTCCATCTCCTGCTGAGTGATTAAGGAGCCAGTCCCCCACTATCAAAGGCAGAAGCTTCTCACTGGCAGGGAGACACCCAGAACTGGTTTAGACAGGGGTCAGTGCCCCCTGAACACAATGACTTCAAAGACATTTAGGGGTATAACTATGAGAGCTGAAACCCCTGGACTTTGGAAGGGAATGGAACTGTTCAAGACTGTAAAGGATTGAACCTACTTCGTGGTCAAGAGGAACCTCTGCCAAGGAAGAAACAGCTGAATAGACTGAAGGAAAGGACTGACCCTTGCTGTGTGTTCTGGGGCTGGCCTGCAGTTTGCTGCTTTAACCAAGGAGAGGCTAAAGGGACTTTGCTGTGTGCTGTGTCCCCCTGCTTAACCCCAAGGGCCCGAGGAGAGCTGGCTCCCTGTTGTGGAAACTCAGGAACACAAAAGTTTCCAGAAGTGTCTCAGCGACGGTGTGTGTGTGTGCTTTTTGCAGCCTGAGCCCTTCGTATGAATTGCCCTGTGATCGTGGGCACCTGAAGTCCAAGCGAATCTCAGCGACGCTGTGTGCGTGTGCTTTTTTCAGCCTGAGACCCTTCGTGAGGATTGTCCTGTGATCGTGTGCACCTGGAGTCCAAGTGAGTCTCAGCGACGCTGTGTGCGTGTGCTTTGTGCAGCCTGAGACCTTCGTGAGGATTGCCCTGTGATCGTGCACACCCGAAAGTCAAGTGTGTCTCAGCGACGCTGTGTGCATGTGCTTTTTGCAGCCTGAGACCTTCGTGAGGATTGCCCTGTGATCGTGTGTGCCCAGAGCTCGAGGGAGTCTCAGCGACGCTGTGTGCGTGAGCTTCATGCAGCCTGAGACCTTCGTGAAGATTGCCCTGTGACCGTGCACACCCGAAGCTCAAGGGAGTCTCAGCGACGCTGTGTGCGTGTGCCCTGTTGCAGCTGAGATCTTCGATATCGCCATCGGCCCGGAATCAACCAAGTCGCATCGGAGGCCCAAGACACGAGAGGAGGAGAGGAGAGTGAGGTCGCACACCAAGGTAACGCGTGTCGCCGCCTGGGGCGGGGTGCGGGCTCGGAGAGGGACGCTCTCGGCCTCTCCCCTTCTTGCAGCACGAGCCTCTGCTCAAGCTCGTATCGCGGCCTGTACATGCCAAGGAGTGGCAGTACCGGGGCCGGAGTGTTGAGCTGTACTTTCGTTTACACCATACCCGTGTTGGGGGCATATGTTGGCGGAAGCTGACCGCGAGTCAGTACGAGAGGCAGAGAGACCGTCTGAAGCACCATGATCGGTGCCGAAGTGCCTTGCGCATTGCATTGTTTCTGCATTACGAACTACCTGATCGTTACATTGCGCATTGCATTGTGTTTGCATAACGAACTGCCTGATTGTTGCATTACGCATCGCATTAGTTTGCATTACGAACTGCCTGATTGTTACATTGCGCATTGCATTGTGTTTGCATAACGAACTGCCTGAATGTTGCATTACGCATCGCATTAGTTTGCATAACGAACTGCCTGATTGTTGTATTACGCATTGCATTAGTTTTGCATTACGAACTGCCTGATTGTTGCATTACGCATCGCATTAGTTTGCATTACGAACTGCCTGATTGTTGCATTACCCATTGCAGTATTTTGGCATTACGAACTGCTGGATTGTTGCATAACGAACTGCATTATTTTTACATTGCAAAGTGCCTGATTCTTGCTTTACTGAACTGCATAGCATTGCACTAGAATTGCATTGGATCACCTAGATTTGCTCATTAATACCGCCAGACCCTACAGGGGCTGGCTGGCCTAATAACCGGCCAGGAGGAATATTACAAATACGCATATGTTGGATTTTTTATCGTGTGGTCTCATCGTATATCTTTTTATATAAACATATACTTGTTTTTCTATGAAACTCGTGTGGAGTCCTTTTGTGGTGTCATCATTGGGTCACTGAGAGCGTGGTTGCAAATACTTTACACATTAGCCTTGAAGATAAGCCTGGCTGCTCGTGCCAAGCTACCAAGGGGGTGAGCAGAGGCTATCTCAGAAGGCGTCCTTACTTTCCCTGATGTGAAAGCGAGGGTCCCTACTTGGCCTAAGATACCTACCTCAGCCAACTAGGGAATCCCGGTTCTAACACAGCAGAAAAAATGGGAATTGGGAATAAAAGACTTTGGAAAAATCAAAAACGTCAATTAGAGAGAATTGATTTGAATTGTTCTAGATATGGAGTAGTAGTGCACACTAAGGTGTCCATTACGATACCGGGCGGTAAAAAATCCGCCATCCACCATAGCGGTAAAAATCCGCCCGCCTACACCGTCTGAATACCGACCGAGCAATTATGATGCCGCGAAGCGAACACCGCCCGCGGCGGAAAAAAAACCAAATATACCGCCCGATCATGTCCGATTCTAAGTCCACCCGTCCGCCACGGACGCAAATACGCATGACAACCAAAAACCGCCCGCCCTGACGATCGAGACACCGCCCGTGAAATTAGGATCGCTCCGACATGAGCGCGGTAAATACACAAATACACCGCCCGCCATCGTAAACAACAGAGATGGAAATGGACACGGCGGAAGCCCTGGCGGCCACGTCCCTGCACAGAAACCATCCGCGGACCCAAACAAACACACACAACATGGCCAACAAGTCCACACAGCAAGCCACGCACAAACACAGTACACATCCCGAAAACACCCCCCTGGACAAACAAATAAACTACTAATCCCAGAACACCAGCCACAACACACCTGAAAACAACAGACCATCATGACACACCCACATAGGTAAGCACAAAAGCAGCCCCTTCACAGACCACAATCCCTTGCAACACTACAAAGCCAAGAAGAGAGGAGAGAACACAGCGACATAGCAAGGACAGCAGCACACCACAGATACGCACCCATCACACCCACCACCACCAGCACCAGCACCACCAAACACCAGCACCACAAACGACCTGCACATCACACACCACACACACACACCGCACCAGCACCACAAACACCAAACCACACACCATGGCAGCACACCGAATGCCAAAGTTCACTTCAACTGAGCTGACGGTCATGGTCGACGAGATCATCAAGGTGCACCCACAAATCTTTGGCAACCAGGTCCAACAGACAACAGTAGCCACCAGAAATCGGATGTGGAGCAGGATCGTAGACCAGGTCAATGCAGTAGGGAACGTGCCACGCAACCGAGGCGAAATCACCAAGAGGTGGCACGATATGAAAAGGGAGGTCAAGAAGAAGGAGGCCAAGAATCGGCAGCTGGCTGACAGGACTGGCGGAGGTAATCCCGCGCTTTTCAAGAGCTTCAAGGCGTGGGAGGAGAAGGTGCGAGGCATCATACATCCGGAGAGTCTCACCGGAATACCAGGGGGAGTGGAGGCTGGTAAGTACAAACAAATGTATACCAGCACACCGCTATGTACTCACATGCACTACCACTATGCCATAGCTCCGAGGGACAAACACCCCCATGTCCAGTACACAATACACAAGACATCACTCACACATGCAACAGACACTACCACACACTCAGCCCAAACCGACCAACTAACAAAACCATGGAGGCATGTGTACAGTCAGCCAGCACCGCAACTCCCACCAGGTCCCCTTGTACTCCAAAAGTGCCAGAAGGAGCACTCACCACACCCACACCCATGTGTCAGCCATAGCTGCAGTAACCGACAAGTAACAGGTAAGTAGCCGGAACACAAAGTCAGTGGGTGGGAGGGGGACAGCTGAAGTACAACACACACCAGGCCCCTAGTCCTACAGCGCAGCAAGGTGGAGCACACCCCACACCCATGTGTCAGCCACTGCAGTGCACACCTTCAGCCGACAGGTAGATATCTCACCCTACATGGAGGGGTTTCTGTGGGTGGTAAGCCAGCACCACAACTCACAACACCGCCCCCACTCCCACAGACCAGCAACATGGAGCACCCCTCACTCCCATAACCATGTGGCATCCATTGCATTGCGCACTCAAAAACAACCTGTAGGTGGAAAACTGTACAGGGCGGGGTGTCTGTAGGCATGAGGACTGTATTACGACTAACACATGGGACATGTCACGTAGCAGAGGAACACGCAGCACTGCTCCCTGTCACAATCATGTGACCAATGTGCACACGGACATGTATTACAGAGTCATACCCCACATGACCCATCACAAACACAGCAACACCTAAGGAGCCACGTCTGCATGCACAAGTCCCACTGGAGCACAGACCCACACGGCGGGCACCGTGCCACTCATCACACACATCAGCAACAACATCGAAGTCTTGTCCATGTAGTCCTTACTGCCTGTTACCCACACATCGTACAACAACGCCCATGTAAGTCCAACCTGCCTAGAAGTAACAGCGTGGGACCACAATAATGCACATACACACCACTGGACCCATGAAACACACAGGCACACAATGCACATTCAACATATCATCCATCTCATCTGTCAGCCCCTGTGTCATGAAAGGTATATCATCCGAACAGCTGGCCCTCATACAGTAGTTATGCAAAGATACCTGCCCATGACAAATAATGTGCCCGCAGTGACTGAAGCGCACGTCACACTGTGATTAACAACATACATAATATAGTCAACACCCCAAGAGCACTGCATTGATGCACATGGCCGAGGGTAGCACGCACACCAAGGAATTGGCCCATCTGCAATACGTCGTGTGGCACACAACCATCACTCACTCACTACAATGCTTGCAGTGTAATGTCCATAAATGATAACAGTGAGCAGATATGCTGGGGATGTCAGACATACACACACCTTTGTCTCTGCACTGTCAAGTTGCCAAAACACATGTCCCGTTCTGCACCCATATGTCACAGTATGTACCCCTAAACCATATTTCACCTCAAAGCGTTGAGGGGGCTGTACCCCTTTTCCCATCTGCGTTTCTAAGCGTTCCATTTGAACCCCTAAATCATATTTCACCTCAAAAGCGTTGAGGGGCTGTACCCCTTTTCCCATCTGCGTTTCTAAGCGTTCCATTTGAACCCCTAAACCATATTTCACCTCAAAAGCGTTGAGGGGCTGTACCCCCTTTTCCCATCTGCGTTTCTAAGCGTTCCATTTGAACCCCTAAACCATATTTCACCTCAAAAGCGTTGAGGGGGCTGTACCCCTTATCCCATCTGCGTTTCCAAGCATTCCATTTGAACCCCTAAACCATATTTCACCTCAACATCGTCGATGGGTCTGGAGCCCGCATACACCCGAGCCACAAAATGTAGGAGTATAGCAACACACACCCATCGGCATTGCTAATCCGTCCCATGCCACATGTTCACATCACACAGTTCCATTGCCTTGCCCACGCATACACACATCGTACATCCACACACACGCCTCTGGGAAACCTGTGCATGACAGTGCACGAACTGTGAATGTCAGACAACCAATACATACTTTGCTAGGTGCAACACATTAACCTATCTCATTCTCCCCACAGGTGCCGAACTGCTGGACGCTGGAGAGGGAGACAGCAGCCAGCACAGCCAGTCTGCAAGCCCCCGACCCGGACTCACGGATGTAGAGGAGCTGGACACCTCCTCGGACGTGGACCACCCAGCAGGCCCATCTGGTGTGGCAGGGCACAACCGCTCCCCAGGGCCCCTCCTACCCACCAACCCATCGCCCAGGGCTGCTGCCCAGTCACAGACCCCTGCTGCCATGGTCGTTGCGGCCACCACCACCGCCGCAACCACCACCACCGCCGCAACAACCACCACCGCCGCAACCACCGCCGCAACCACCACCACCACGTCATCCCTGGCCACAGCCCCAGCACAAGGGGTGGCCCGGCCGTCGGGGTCCACCCTGGGAGCCAGAACGAGGACCGTGGTGAGCAATGTGGCTAGTGGGCAGGTCGGTGGCAGCAGTACTGGTAGGAGGAGCAGGGACAGGCCAACGCCATCTGTGCCTGGGAGCCAAGGCCAGCCGCAAATCGACAGAGTCCTTGGGGCCTATGAAGAGGCCCAAGGAGAATGGGCCAGGTCGGCTAGCGACACGCGGGAGGTCCTTGGGGTGTTGAGGGCCATGAACGCCCATATGGGCCAAATGGTGGCCCTCATGGGCCAGCTGGTGGTGGTGGTGAGGGCACAAGCAAGGCCAGCAACACCACCTCCGCCACCACCTGCTGTGGCGCAGGGTCGTGCAGCATCGCGTTCCCCTGCGTCCACAGCGAGTGAGCACTCCTCAGCCACCACCAGCAGCCCACCAACACACCCCCTTCCAAACGTGGAAGGGGCCGTCCGAAGAGGAAACAGGTGTCCAGAGAGGACTTCGCACGCACCAAACGCCAGTGAGTCAGCCAGCCACCTTGACCACCTACTGCATTGACTTGTAATACGATCCTACCCCACACTGCCATGTGAATGGCATGTGTCTGTTGGACTGTGGACATAGGACTAAATGGGTACACCTTGAGCATCACGCAGCCATGACCGTCAACTCATAGTCACTGCACGCACCACTTTTGTTAACACCTTGCACACAATAACATGTCACCGTTGAAAATAAATACACCTTGATCACAATCTGCTGTCTGTGCCCTGTGTTTATTCAACGATGTGCAACCGCCACCATGAGCAGAAATGCATCTGCTGTGTGGTAAGTCGATGGGACAGGAGAGGCTGTAGGGACCTAGGGGTGAAAAACAGAACAAAAGTACATTCAATGAGTGTGTCACACACTCATCACACAGTACTTGTCACCAACTACAAGCAATGTACACACATCTCACAGAGCAACAGGGCACAATGCAACAGCCACTGTCAGTGGCATACTAACCTGGACATGGACCATTGACACACAGCACTCAGTGAACAAAAGGCCTCCGTGACAGAGCACACATACACCTGCACAACTACAGCTACTTCAGCCGTCGTAAATGGACACTCACCGCCAAGTGAAGTAGCGGGTGCTGAGCTGCTGACGCACATTCACAGCTTCCTCCTCTCCACTGTCCTCGTCACTGGACCCGTCCTGGTCTGCAGGCTGGGGCCCTGGATGATCACCGTCATCCACTATTAGGGGGATCTGCTTGCGAATAGCCAGATTGTGCAGCATGCAGCAAGCCACTACTATCTGGCACACCTTCTGTGGGGAGTACGCCAGTGTGCCCCCGGTGCGGTCCAGGCATCTGAACCTGGACTTGAGGAGGCCAAAGGTCCGCTCCACCACACGTCTGGTCCTCCCATGTGCCTCATTGTAGCGGTCATCAGCTGGGGTCTGAGGATTACGTAATGGGCTGAGCAGCCAAGGCCCATTCGGATAAGCAGAGTCCCCTGGGTGTGAGGAATACTGAGATTAGTTGCAATTCCAACTGTCCCAAGACAGCATCGCACAACAGCCACGCTACACGAGTACACATACTCACCAACAATCCAAGCACGGTCCGGTTGCAGATTGGTCATCAGACGTGGTAGGATGCTGTTGCGCATGATGTGCGAGTCATGGGCCGATCCTGGAAACTTCGCACACACGTGTGAAATGACCATGTCCACAAGGCACACCACTTGCACATTCAGGGAGTGGGTGTGCTTCCTATTCCGATAAATGTGCTCCATGGCCTGTGGTGCTACAAGGCCAATATGGGTGCAATCGATTGCACCAACAACGTGGGGGATCCGTCCAAGGGCATAGAAATCACCCTTCACTGCCGCCAATTCACGTGCCCTGGGGAATCTGATGTACCTGTTCCTGTACAGCATCATAGCTGACAGTACATCACGAAGCACCATGCTGAACATGGGCTGGGACATCCCACTTCCACTGCCCACTGTGTGTTGGAATGACCCAGTGGCGAAGAAATGCAGTGCAGCCATCACCTTAGCCGTGGGGGTAAATGCAGTTGGATACACCCTGCGAGGACGGAGGTGGGGTTCCAACAAGGCACATAGGCGAAGCAGGGTGGGTCGGTCCAGACGGAATTTCCGGATTACCTCCACATCCTCCATGTCTGACAGCAATTGGTAGGGGCGATGTATGTTTGGTCTCCTCCTAGGAAAGATGGAAGTGGACACATGTGAAAGCAACACGCCACAGGGCATTTCCACATACACAAAACACAAATGACTGACCAAGCAATTGAATCACAGAACAGCTGACAAGTAGGGACAGCACAGCCACAATACACTTGCACAGGTCCCCTGCCAATTGCAATGGGCAGTGACACACACCATTGCTATGAGCATGCACATGGGGATTTAGGCCTTAATAACTTGTAAGGCATGCTTATGGTATCAGACTGCATATTTGGCAAGCGGCAATACCACGGCAACATAACTAGCTGCTGTGCATGACACTGCTTCCGAGGCTGGGTGAGTATGGCACACACCAACAACACTATGGACACAGGCTGAGCGGCCAAAACAAGTGGGACCTGTAGCATGAGGGGATATGAGACAGTCATTGATGTCCCTACTGCACCCTATGTACAGCACTGTACGGATCACACCTCCAGAAACATTGACAGGTGTACACATTGACAGCTCCATGCCAACACGGCTGTGTGATTGCCAATACACATCACAAGTGACACGTAACGTTGCACGTGCCAGGTGGCAGATGTACATAGTGAAAGATGGCATGTGTGTGCATATGCATATCCCATGCTCCCATGCCAATGTGTACATGATGATATGCTAACAGACATGTGGAGGCTGGGCACTGGCCGTCACTGCCTATGCACACAGCATGTTGTGGCCCTGCATTACCACAGCTACCTGGGACTGCAGCCTGGCATCCCTCAACAACACCTGCTGCTGCCACCTGTCCACCTTCACGTCGATGACGCTGAGGATATGTCCAGGTCCACTCACCAGCGAGGAGCTGGAGATCCTGGATTCCGAGCTCCACGCACACTGCACATGGCTATTCCTTGCGAAAGTTGTGTGTGAGAGACAACTGCAGTGTGTGTGGGAGTGCATGTGGGGGACACACATGTCGTTGATCCGCAGCACTATGAGTCAGAGCCTGTGGGGTTCAAACATGCACTGCTCACCATGCTGACTGCAGGTGGCAGGGGTATGTAAGCTCTCGGGCGCTTTGACATGTCTGTCCCTCCCGAGTGGTGGTACATGGCAACTTCATGTCAGACATCCAGTGACACAGACAATTGGCAATGCAGGTCTCAGTGCACTTTTTGCTCGTGTGAATGTTAGGCTGGGGCCATGCTGCCCTTCTCAGTCCCAGCAGGCCTGCCTGCACATTGACTGCACAATGCCAGTAGGTGACAACACAGACTGCCTAGTGGGTTACATGTGTCTCCTGTTCAGGACCCTCCGGATAAGCGCAAACTCAGCCCTGTCGATTGGACACACCATGCCTCGTGATAGGGATGTGTGTGAGTTAGTGGCACTGAATGTGATCTCCGTTGCGGGGTGGGGCATGCACAGGGCGAGTACGTTGATTGTTGCGCAGTGTTGGTCACAGTGGGTACACCCACACAGATGTGTTGTCTTGTGATATTTTGCTAGGTCCGCCTGACAATGGACAGTAGATGTGGGCAGACTACACATTGCACGATGTGCTGTCTATATGCATGTGCCTTCACACCAGGCACAGCTGCCCCTGCACATGTGACCCCTGCTGCCCTCAGTGCTGGGTCTGTTGAGCTGATGCGCCATCTGTGCATGGGGCAGCCAGCTCTCCTCACTTCCGTCATTGCCCATGACATCACTTTGCCGCAGGTGACATGTATCATGGAGGGCCCACATGTACGCGTGGGTGGACTACACAAGACTCTCCGATGGTTGTCACACCCAGTCAGTGCTACGAATGGGAAGGATGTGGTGCTGATACTCATTTATATGTGTCGAGTGGGCGGGTCTAGGTGCGGGGCTACATGCAAGACATGGGAAGTTCATCGGCTTATCTACTAGTTGCAATACACACGAGACACGTCTTTTTATGACCACATCAGGGTCATTCCTTAAACTAACTGGAAGTCAGACAGTCATATGTTACCCTGTACTCATGGCCTCCCCTCGCTCACCCAAATATGCGTTTGCACCTGAGAAGCCAGCGCATGCACAAGCAGCTCCAAGCTCGCCCCAGAGAGGCCAAGGAGTGTATGTGTGGGTCCAGTTGAACAAGTGGTCTGTCTCGCGGTATAATAAGTGGCGGGACGCCGTACACCTGCGTGGTGCCCTGAGTCGGGACCCGGGCTACATTGACAATGCATGACAGGCTCCGCAGTCCGGATACACCACCTGCAACACACAGAGGCTGTAGCTGCCCTAGCGGCCCAGGCCGCGTCCAACTGGAGCTCATGGACCCACACATTCACTCTTTGGCCTCTCTGGGGCGAGCTTGGAGCTGCTTGTGCACGCGCTAGCTTCTCTGTTGCAATGGCATGTAACGTGTGTGGGAATATAGGCAATGAGTGAGATGGTGCGAGCCACCTTCCGTGACGTCACTCCTGCTCGTGATGTGTGCGTCACCCCACTACTTCCATTTGACTTGTGCCATACTACATATTGAGGATGTGTTGCCTGCGTGATGTGACCAGGAGGAGCGCGCCATGACCTCTCACCCACCATGCTCCACTGCCATCCCGTGCCCTGGATTGCCTGTGCAGGTGGACAATGTTGGGGATACACCTGGTCGACAGGGGATGTGTGTGCCTTGGCAAGGGCCTGGCGGACGCACAGCAGTATCCAGCATGTCCACAGAGGGTGGGCTGACGTCTACACCTGATGCAGCATTGATCGGGTGCCCGCCTGTTGTGCACACACGAGTTCACATTCATCCCCAGACAGGTGGTCTTTACAAATTCCCAGGAGAGCGGTGATGTACTGCTCCGGAATCCTCCCAACACAGCGTGTTTCAACATTGCATGTGCGCACCTACCCGTCACACCCACCCACCTGAGCCAAGCGTAACTCCCGCTTCACATGACACATGTGTGTCTTCCACAGTTGTGCTACTCATTTGCGTTGACATCCAATGACAGTGGACTACATGGTCATCTCACGACTGCCGTGTACTTCACACACTCTTATCCTCTCTCATTCGTACTCGTGGAATGAATAAGCAGAGACACATATTTACTTCAAGCCATGTATTAGGACTTATGTCCTCTGTGATGCAGTATAGTGGACACTACTGGCAGCGAAATGCATGTGGAGGATATACTCAGCATGATTACACATAGCATAGGGTGTAGGGGTACATGTGATTAGTTGTTGACTGTGGGATGTGGGCTTCAGAGTTACAACTGCTTAGCCGTTGCTGTGCTAATGTGCATTTGCTAATTACTGTGGAGCTGCTAACTTTGACACAGACAGTATACATTTTGCCTACCAGACCGCTTGACATCATGGGCACAGTACAGCTCAGTTCCATGTTACAGGTTTGCTGCTATAGTTACTCATACACACGTGCGTGAGGGGTGTCATCAGGGCATGGGCCTACGTGCATGCAACGGCGTCCCACTTGTTGTTGCAATGTGGTGGCTACTGGACATGACACAGTCACTTGGGTCATGTTGTTGGGGGATGCACTTGTTGTCCATGCAAAAGTCCTGGCACGGAAGTTCAGAGGGAGGTGAGGTGACAGCTCTCACATACTACAGCCGACCGATTACTGTCCACTGACCGGTGCATATGTTCATGGGCGCAGGATACATATTATGGCATAGTTGTACGTGCAGTGATGTCCATGTGGTTGCCATTCACAAATCCCATGCCTCTGCCTCCCCCTGTTCATGCAGAGTTACTGGATGTACCTGCCCTTGACTGGTAGGTCGCTCCCCCACCACACAGCTCCGTCTGTGTGCCCTGCTGCTGCCCCTGATTGTGCTCGTTTTTCCTTTCTGTGCCCCCTTGCTGCCCCTGATTGTGCTAGTTTTTTCCTTTCTGTGCCCCCTTGCTGCCCCTGATTGTGCTCGTTTTTCCTTTCTGTGCCCCCCTTGCTGCCCCTGATTGTGCTCGTTTTTTCCTTTCTGTGCCCCCTTGCTGCCCCTGATTGTGCTCGTTTTTCCTTTCTGTGCCCCCTTGCTGCCCCTGATTGTGCTCGTTTTTTCCTTTCTGTGCCCCCTTTGCTGCCCCTGATTGTGCTCGTTTTTTTCCTTTCTGTGCCCCCTTGCTGCCCCTGATTGTGCTCGTTTTTCCTTTCTGTGCCCCCTTGCTGCCCCTGATTGTGCTCGTTTTTTCCTTTCTGTGACCCCCTTGCTGCCCCTGATTGTGCTCGTTTTTTTCCTTTCTGTGCCCCCTTGCTGCCCCTGATTGTGCTCGTTTTTCCTTTCTGTGCCCCCTTGCTCCCCCTGATTGTGCTCGTTTTTCCTTTCTGTGCCCCCTTGCTGCCCCTGATTGTGCTCGTTTTTCCTTTCTGTGCCCCCTTGCTGCCCCTGATTGTGCTCGTTTTTCCTTTCTGTGCCCCCTTGCTGCCCCTCATTGTGCTAGTTTTTTCCTTTCTGTGCCCCCTTGCTGCCCCTCATTGTGCTAGTTTTTTCCTTTCTGTGCCCCCTTGCTGCCCCTCATTGTGCTCGTTTTTTTCCTTTCTGTGCCCCCTTGATGCCCTGATTGTGCTCGCTTTCCCTTCTGTGCCAGTTTCCCGCCTCTGCGCCCCTGCGGCCCCGCCCCCTCACTGCCCATTCGCTGCCCCAGTCCCTGCTCCTCCCTCCCACCTCCCCATTTATGGCGGCCGCGCCGAAGGCGCGCCTAAGGCAAGCCCGTCTGCGCCCGTCCGCGCCGTGACCGCGCCCAGCGCCAGACCCCTGGTCCGGGCATCCCCGCGCCCGCCACATCAACAGACGCCGATACGACACCAGCACCCTCCACGCACTCAACCCCGGAAAAGATCACGCCTGCTACCAGGCCACCCCGAAGCGCACCCAAGGGCCCTTCACCTGCCGGAACTGCAGCTTCGCCAGCACCCGCCCCGCCAAACCACCGCCCAGGAAAGAACCCAACTACCTCAGATGCATCCTCCTCAACACCCGCTCCGCCCGCAAACACGCCATCGAACTCTGGGACCTTCTCGACTCAACCTCCCCAGACGTCGCATTCCTGACGGAGACCTGGCTGAATCCCGCTTCAGCCCCCGACATCGCCATTGCCATCCCGGACGGATACAAGATCACCCGCAGGGACCGCACCAACGGAGTCGGAGGAGGCATCGCCATCGTCCACAGGAACACCCTCAGAGTCTCAACCAACACCGACGACACCCTCAGCACCGCCGAACACATGCACTTCCAGATCCACACCGATCCCAACACCACCCTCAGAGGAACCCTCATCTACAGACCCCCGGACCCCGACCACAGTTCAGCGATTCCATCGCTGACTTCGTCAGCACACACGCCATCGCCTCCACGGACTACATCCTCCTCAGGGACCTGAACTTCCACCTTGAGAACAACAAGGACACCAACTCCACCACCCTGATCGACAACCTCGCCACCCTCGGACTCAGACAGCTCGTGACTACACCCACCCACGCCGCCGGCCACATGCTCGACTCCATCTTTTCCGCAAGCCCACACGTCTCCTTCAACCACACCTCCGAACCCCACTGGACTGACCACCACTGCATCCACTTCACCTACAGGAAGCCCACCACGCACCACCGCACCGAACAAATGCCTCGCCACTGCTGGAGCAGAGTCACGGAGGACCAGCTAACCACAACCCTCGCCCTGAGCCCACCCGCCGAACCCTCCGACCCCGACACCGCCGCCCGCAACCTCAGACAGTGGATCGACGACTGCGCCAACACCCTCGCCCCGCTCAAGAATCCGCCCAACAGCCACACCAGCAAGAAAGCCACCTGGTTCACCGAAGACCTCCAGGCCTCCAAACGAACATGCCGAAAACTGGAGAAGATCTGGCTCCACGAACGGACAGCGGACAGCTACGCCGCCCACAAGAGCGCCACCCGCAGTCACCATCACCTCATCAGATCCGCCAAAAGGGCCTCACTCAAAGACCGCCTAGACAACAGCGCACACAACAGCAAAGAGCTCTTCAACACCGTGAAGGAACTCTCCAACCCCAGCTCCAACACCAACGACATCCAGCCGTCGCGAGACCTGTGCGACTCACTGGCCACCTTCTTTCACCGCAAAATCGCCGACATCCACGACAGCTTCAACACCACGACCGCCCCGGCAACCACCGAGACCACTGCCCCCACAACCACCAACCGCCTGCTCTCCTGGACCAACATCAACGACGAGGACACCAGCGAGATCATGAACACCATCCACTCCGGTTCACCGCTAGACCCGTGCCCTCACCACATCTTCAACAAAGCCAGTACAGCCATCGCGCCCCATCTCCGGAAAATAATCAACATCTCCTTCGAGACAGCAACCTTCCCGGAAAGCTGGAAGCACGCCGAGATCACCGCCTTACTCAAGAAACCCAAGGCAGACCCCAAGGACCTCAAGAACTTCCGACCCATCTCTCTGCTCCCGTTCCCCGCGAAGGTCACCGAGAAAATCGTCAACAAACAACTGACCCGCTACCTCGAGGAGAACAACATCCTGGACCCTTCCCAGTCCGGCTTCCGCAGCAACCACAGCACCGAAACCGCCCTCATCGCCGCCACCGATGACATCAGGACCCTGCTAGACAACGGAGAAACAGCAGCCCTCATCCTCCTGGACCTATCAGCCGCCTTCGACACGGTCTGCCACCACACACTACGAACACGCCTTCACGACGCCGGGATCCAAGAGAAGGCCCTGGACTGGACCACATCCTTCCTTTCCGGCAGAACACAAAGCGTCCGCCTCGCCCCCTTCCGATCCAAGGCCACCAAGATCATCTGCGGCGTACCCCAAGGCTCCTCCTCAGCCCAACTCTGTTCAACATCTACCTGGCACCCTCGCCCACGTCGCCCGACAGCACAACCTCAACATCATCTCCTACGCCGACGACACCCAGCTGATCCTCTCCCTCACCAAAGACCCTCACACCGCCAAAGCCCACCTCCACGAAGGAATGAAGGCCGTCGCCGAATGGATGAGGACCAGCCGCCTGAAGCTGAACTCGGACAAGACGGAGGTCCTCATCCTTGGTTCCAACCCTTCAGCCTGGGACGACTCCTGGTGGCCAACATCACTGGGAACAGCCCCGCCACCCACCGACCACGTACGCAACCTAGGGGTCATCCTCGACCCCACCCTCTCCATGACTAAGCAGGTCAACGCCGTTTCCTCATCCTGCTTCAACATCCTCCGAATGCTCCGCAGGATCTTCAAGTGGATCCCCACCGAAACAAGAAAAACAGTCACCCAGGCCCTCGTCACCAGCAGGCTGGACTACGGAAACGCCCTCTACGCAGGAACGACGGCTAAGCTCCTGAGACGGCTGCAACGCATCCAGAACGCCTCTGCACGTCTTATCCTCGACATCCCCCGACGCAGCCACATCACACCCCACCTGAGAGACCTGCACTGGCTCCCTGTCAACAAGAGGATAACCTTCAAGCTCCTCACCCACGCACACAAAGCACTCCACAACTCCGGACCAGCCTACCTCAACAGACGACTCAGCTTCTACACCCCCACCCGCCAGCTCCGCTCGACCAGCCTCGCCCTCGCCACAGTCCCCCGCATCCGGAAAAACGACCGCCGGCGGCAGATCCTTCTCCCACCTCGCCGCCAAGACCTGGAACACCCTCCCCACCAACCTCCGACAGACCCAAGACCTACTGGCCTTCAGAAGACTCCTCAAGACCTGGCTCTTCGATCAGTAGCAGCACCACCCCCCTCTTCCCCCAGCGCCTTGAGACCATCACGGGTATGTAGTGCGCTTTATAAGTGACATGATTGATTGATTGATTGATGTGATGAGGAACAGAGTGCATGTCCCGAAATTATCCGATATCATGGCAGTGTTGTTAATGGTGTGGTGTTAGTTGCAGGTTGTATGGTATAGTTGTTGTACTGGTAACTGCTCAGTCCGCGCGGAGCCAAGCATGGGTATGGTGTAGGACATCATTGTTCAATTGGGGGTATTGCGTCGGGGTCCGACGAATTGACAGGTTGTCAGGTATGCGATACCTTCCAGCAGGGCTTCCATGGCATTGGTGGTATACATGGATGCCATCCAATGAAGCGGATGGTGGCTGTCAAGGTGTTGGTCGTAAGTTGTCCCTTGTAGGAGCCTGATGGGACATGTTGGATGACATTCGATGAAACTGTGATCCAGAATACGTCGTGTGGAGGCACAGTGGTCCCATTGCAGTGTGGGTCCGATTGCAGCCACATACGCCATGCCCCCATAGGCTGAACAGATCCTGTCGTGGACGTCCAGGGGGTTGAACAGTTGTACCAGATCCGCCATTGGACATGCCGGGTTGGAGAGACATAAATCCACAGGACAGTGGAAGGGACACCTCCGACAGTAGAAGTCGGGGATGACGCAGCTGAACAATGCGATGCGGTAAGTTAGTCGGTAAGTTACGTTCAGAAGAGCCAGATTTTCACATCCCAATATCTGTATCAGGTTATGTTTGTACACCTTCATCTGTCCGGCGTAGTTGGGTAGGTGTGGTGCAAGTGCCATTTTGCTGCAGGGCGATGTGATGGCGTGCTCCGGCTGTCTGTGCAGTCTGCAGAGTGCAACCTCCGACGTTGCTGGGAATTCTGTAATGGTCGTAGGGAGGCAGGACTTGGGTTATAGTAGCTTGTGCGGAGGACACGGGCCCTCATCCCACATGCTTCTATGAATGGTCAAGGTCAGTGGTGTCTGACTCCTTCCAGATAACTTGCATGTGAACCACATGGGGAGTGGTATTATTTCTTTTTTCCGTTCGAAATGTTCTTTCGTGTTATGCGCTATCTGCCCAGTGGACGGTTCCCTCTGCATGCCTGTGTTGTGTTTTGTTTGGGGATAATGACTGTATTGTCCTGCTTGAATGTTTGAGCTGTGGTTTTGGTGTGGGTATGGAAGGCCATTCAGTGCTATCTCCTCTCCCGTGTGTGGGCGGCACGCTGCGTTTCCGCTATACGTTGGGCCTTGTGTGTGGGTGTTATAATTGGAGCCACCTGTTGTCGGTCCCCGGGATCTTTGATGTTACGTATTGCATGTCTTGGTATTGGGTGCAAGGTGGTATCGGTGTTTCTGTGTGGTACTGGCGTAACTTTTGCCGAAGGGGTCCATATTCTGCTGGGTGATATTGCCGCCGCTGTGTGCTTTGCCATGTTTTGCACACAGGGGTGTGTCCTAATTTGGCGTGACATCACTGACATGTTCGGGTCAGTTGTGTGACGTCAGGTTGGCAACAGTGAATTACCGGTTGGGGACATGACGGTGGCAGGTCTGTCACGTGACATGTGCGTTCAGGGTGGGGCTGGTGTGTGGTGTTTATTGTGCCCTGTGTTGTTTGTGTGCGGCGCATACATGGCGCTGTCGTTGGGCTCTGCGTTGTGCGCATGTGTGGCTGCGTCTTCGCCGCTGCGCTGCGGGGCCGTGACGGGGACGTTAGTTCCTGGTCCCAGGTAGTGTGTGCCCGGTTGTTACGAGTTGTTTCAATTTGCCCGGTGTGACATTTGTGGGTGCAGTGGTGGATGTGTCGTGTACACGCAGGGGTGTCTGGAGGGGGCCATGTACAGTTCTTCCGCCCTTGCACTGTGTGCGGTGTTTGCGTGCCCTTGTTGTGTGTCTGCCTACCTGCGTCTCTCGCGGTGCGTTGACTCCTAGGTTCTGCATCAAGTAGAGCATGGGGAGGGCCTGCAGTGCTGGATTCATGCTCGGGGGGTCCGCCTCTTTGGTGTCCGTACTCAGCGATCGAGTTTCCGCCTTGGTTTCTCGTGCGGTGTCTCTTAGCCGTGGGAGCTGTTTGTTTGCGGCATCGTAATTTGTACGCCGGGCGGTACGTGATTTCGTCGGACGGTGTGTGTCCATTGGGCCGCGCCGCTACGTGAACGGGCGCACTTTGATGGCGGACGGCGTCGCTGGCTTACGGGCGGTGTTTGGCTGACTTTTCACATCCTAATTGGGCGGGCATGTGGGCCGCGGCGGGCGGACGGTAACTGGTGGTTTTTACATCCGACAGCACGGCGGTGGTGCTACCGCCCGGCATCCTAATGGGCCCCTAAGTCACTGTATGGCACTGCAGAAACACAAGTCCTATCGTCACTGCTGATCACCAATGTTAGAAATTGGGTTTTTGGTTGGCAGAGGTATGCACCCTGTCTAAGCAGGAATCGCAATCCTCATCAGGGTAAGTCAAATACACATCATAAATTAACCTGTGCTCACCCTCTGGTAGCATGGCACAGAGCAGGCAGGCTTAACTTAAGAGGCAATGTGTAGAGTGATTTGTGCAACACTTATAACAGTAACACAGTAAAAACATCACAAAAAGACTTCATACCAGTTTAGAAAAATGGATTGTGATTTTATAAATAAAACAAGACCAAAACGACAAATATCCAACAAGTAGAAGTTGAGATATTAATTGGATTCTGATAAAATCTAGGTCCATATGGAACATGCAATAACTCATAGACCACTTTGGGATCTAATCTGGTTAGCAAAGATAAAAAGACTTCACAATGCTCCCTTAAGCAATCTGGTGGACACAACATTAAGCATTTGTAATGAAATAGCCTGAAAGATGACGATAACCCCATACCCCTCCCCACACATGCTAACTGACTTCAGTAGTGACTTTTCGCCAGCGTTATCTGAAAGACCATTTTAGAAAGGGAGATGAGGGGGATGCTGAAGGTCTGCAGACATCTTTACAGAGGGAGCAATCAAATCTTTCTTCGAATATAAAACAGAATTCCACCTAGACTAAACAGAAAGGTTACACTATGCCCAAATAAGACATTGGGTTTCACCTAAAAAATAAAGCAGCTGCAAACAGGGTAAGACATGATTTGGGATCCTCTTGCATAGATGGATAGGCTCAAAGGGGGTTATTTCACACTTATAGGGAGCCATCCTTGAAGGCTCCTCACAACCAGTCTGATCACACAGAACAAACTGGAAAATAGAGTTAGACAGACCAAATCTTACAAAAAAAGTGGGAGACACTGAGAAGGAGTATAGGCAGTTGCACTATAAGCAGCAGAAGTAGGAACATATATTATAGGATTTTATACAGATGGTACAATACACCAACATATTTAAAACACAAATACCCCAATGCCAATCAAGAGTACTGGAGGGTATGTGGTACCCAAGGCACTGCATTACACGTATGGCAGGAATGTCCAATGATAAGACAATTCTGTGAAGGAGTGACAATGGTCTTACACTAGGTGTTGGGTTACACCTTACTGAAGGATCCTCCATTGGCACAGCATATGAGAGAGGGCCACCCCAATGACTTAAATTTAAAATTTCATGGCGTACAAAGGGTTAATAAAGATGAAAGAGGAGGCGATCAAACACTGAAGATTACGACAAGAGGAGGCAAGATGATCAGTTGTTTGAGGTCGGTACAGGTTGTTCTGAATGTGGAGAATGAGTTCCATTATTTCTTATAATTGCTGAATAACGTGTATGTATTGATATGGATGAGCACTTCGGGGTCTAGAAACACTATTTCTTCAGAATAAATATCTGAAATGGCTGTGAAGGGCTCTTCTGGACTATGTACTAGTAATGTTGAGTTGGCGATCTTAACAGTTTTACATGTATTGTAATATCTGGCATTATAAGTTGTGTTTTTGCTTGAAGAGTAGGGACTGTGATGTTTTAGTGAACAAAAGCGGTTTTCAAGATAGGTAGTGGGGAAGTTGCTGTATGTGTGCCAATAATTGGCAAAAGGTAGAGAGAAAATGATTTTTGTGGCTCCCCATCTTAAGATCGTTTTGCTCAGCAGAGGGCTTTGGATTCCCTCATATTGTTATTCTTCTTGTGTAAATTTAACTGACTATAATAATTTTGGCAATTGGCAATAAGAAGAAGAGATTTGTCTAACGTTTACCACTAAGATTGCCACTTGTTGTGGTTGTTATGTATACTGTTGCTATGTAACTCGGCACGAACCTCTCATTCTACATTCATTCTAGAATGTATGGTCCGTGCCGTGCGGTTGGGGGTTGTTGGATGTTGGAGATTGATGGCACTGGACGTCCTCCGGTGATGCTGTAACTTATGGAATAAACTTCCTTTTACTTCTTTACTGGATGCGTCTTTACTTAACAGTGGTGTTTTTCAATTCAAATATTGATGTGCATTTGGATGCCGCCGCCAAATTATCAGCACTTCGGTTATAAGCGAAACGTACCCCTTAGTTGACAGTCGTTTCTTATTGGATGATTTTGCAAGCTGGAAATGATTAAAGTTTTCAGTCAAAAAACACTCCTCAGAAACAGAGCACAGATCTGATTGGTTAAATAATTAGTCGGACCAAATGGGAAACGTCTCCCTGTGGCACAATAGCCAAGTACACCAGACATTTCCATTGGATGATTGTTAATAGTGTTTTCTGATTGGCGAATTCTCTACTTAAATATCGGAGACCTTTGCAAGCCGAAAATGATTTAAGTTTTCTGTCAAAAAAACTCTTGAGACACGGAGCACTGATATGATTGGTTAAATTGTTAGTCGGACCAGAGGGAAAACTTCTCCCTGTGGCATAAAAGCCAAGTATAGCAGACATTTCCATTGGACGATGGTTAATAGTGTTTTCAGATTGGCGAATACTCTGCTTAAATATCGGAGACCTTTGCAAGCCGGAAATGATTTAAGCTTTCTGTCAAAAAAAAAACTCTTCAGAAACGGAGCACAGATCTGATTGGTTAGATTATTTAGTCGGACAAGATGGGAAACGTCTCCCTGTGGCACAATAGCCAAGTACAGCAGACATTTCCATTGGATGATTGTTAATAGTGTTTTCAATTGGCGAATACTCTACTTAAATATCGGAGACCTTTGCAAGCCGAAAATGATTTAAGTTTTCTGTCAAAAAACTCTTCAGAAACGGAGCATTGACATGATTGGTTAAATTGTCGGTCGGACCAGATGGGAAACTTCTCCCTGTGGCATAATAGCCAATGATAGCAGACATTTCCATTGGACGATGGTTAATAGTGTTTTCTGATTGGCGAATACTCTGCTTAAATATCGGAGACCTTTGCAAGCCGGAAATGATTTAAGCTTTCTGTCAAAAAAAACTCTTCAGAAACGGAGCACAGATATGATTGGTTAAATTGTCAGTCGGACCAGATGGGAAAATTCTCCCTGTGGTATAATAGCCAAGTATAATAGACATTCCCATTGGATGATTATTAATGGCATTTTGTGGAGTATTTGGTGTTTTTTTCTCTGGGGAGAATGCTGATCCGTTTGGATATGAATCAGGCCATCTAATCATTGCATTGGTAATTTGCTGAGATCAATGGGGCACTTAGGGTAAACTTGATTTTTTTCTTTATTGTTTTCCCAGATCCTACAACTTGGACTTAATGCTTTTTTACCTTATTGATTGGAGTAACACTCTTTCATAAATGGTGTTGCCCATTTAATCCAAGTAATAAAGTGAGTACACCGCTTACTAGAGAAATATACCACTTATACATAAAACGACCTTGGGATATTGATTATTCCTATATTTTTTCACATTGGAGATCCAATAAGAAAAAATTGATCTGTTTGGCCACTTAGATTGAATTTATAGGATTGTTTGAATATATTACTAACAAAGATGGGATCCACCCATTTGTCAGTATCAACCAAAGTAAGTGCAGATTTTTGTTAGCACTAATCTGTATATAATAGGTGATGTGTATGTACGATTAGAGTGCATATCTGAAAAAAAGTACAACATAATTTTTCTTTTGAAATAATTAGCACTTCTTGATCACTGCACAGTTTTGTAATACTATCGGTTTTTGTACCTTTATTGTTATTATAGTATTTTATATTGGTGGGAGTATGTTGTTGTTTTTGGAGTCATGTAGCATCGATCTTAATGTAAATGAGATATGTAATTCTGGTATGTCAATATGTATATACATATGTTATATGTATTTTGTTATTTTTTTTAATTTTCAGCCATGATGAAGTCCTTAGGGAGGAAACGCGCTGGCTGGGCTGATTCATGTATGTCCTTAAAGAGTAATAAAAGAATAACTTTCAACAAAAATACGTGACTCCTTGTGATATAATTAAAATGATCTAAATGTCACATTAACTGCATTCGTAATAATAGCAGAAAACACTACACTTATTGTTTTTAGTAATATCCTACAGACAGGATTTATATATTGTTGACACAAGCACAAGCGCTCCAAGTTTAGTTTGTTTCTAAATTTTTCTATACTATGATTCCTTAGGAGTGGATTCATAAACAGTTGAGCGCTTACATTTGTTATTGTGAGAAAATATATGTACTCATACTAGCGTGACAATTGGTACAGCTTACCCTTACCCCTTACTGAAGGATCCTGCAGTTATTATTTTGGGTCTAAGGCCACCGGCCAACGGGCTCCAAACGATTGGGTAGACATGACTGGTAGGTTACTTGACAATGCCCAGGTGCTGCAAAAATGACTATATCTTTCAACCGGAAAAGAAAGAAATGCCCCCAATCTCTCAGTGGTATCATAGACTATAGTCGACCCGCGCCACACATTGCTTAAATAGCAGTTTAAAAGGGACACATTAAGAAAGTGAAGGCAAGTGGAGACCACTTCTGGATGTTCTATGTTGTGGCATGCCAAATGCACCGTGCGCCCCCCCCCCAAAATGGAGAACAATGGGTTTATATGAATGATGTGCTTCAAGGTGATAACACAACTAAGGGCCTCATTACGATGTTGGTTGGAAACCAAACCGCCCGACTCCTTGTCGGAATCGGTTCCGACCAACTCGCGTTCGGCGAGTCCGACCGACCGATTACGATGCTTCCGAACACCGTTCAGAAAGTCTCCAATTGACTTCAAAGGGAGCCTGTGTTCCGACCAACAACATAGGCTCCCATTAAAAAAGGGGTGATTGAGGAAAACCTTGCACCCTGTGGCACCCCGTAGCACCACATGGTGCCTGCCACACTGTGCATGGTTTAACAGGGGGGGTCCCTTGGGTACCCCCACGGCCCACAACTGGAGGTCTCAGGATGGAGGGGGGGACTGTTAGGGACCCCCAAAGTCAGTTTCCAACAGCCTTTTCGTGTTGCACAGACCGAGTCGGAAAGGCTGTCAGAATCCGACATCGTAAACCATCGGTCGGAAACACGGTCTGTAGAGCTGTACGATTCGGCTTCGAATGACTCAGAGTTTCCGAATGCTGGTTGGAACCGATTCGGAATGAACAAACGGTTTGCTTTCCGACCGAGAACATCGTAATCAGTCGGTAGGAAGTGTTTTGTAATTGCGATGGCTACAACTCACATCAGGCCCTGTCCTATATGCACCTTCCCACTCAGCTCAAACAGCACAGCATGAACTATGCTTACCTCACAGTGGTGCAAAATCTACCAGCAGGATCTCTGACACTGGTGCCTGTTGTTTGAATTGACTACAACTCCCATCAAGGCCTTCTGCTCCAGACACCATGACACATTGTCAGCCATCTTGCTTGTACATTTCCACTCATTGTTAGGTAAGCATGGTTCCTAGTGGGCTATTTGTGCAGGTTGGGAGGACAAGTGTTTGCCCTGACTTCATCTCCCATCAGGCCCTGTCATACACACACTCTTCCCACCCAGCCCAACTTGCCTAACAGAAGCTCTGCTTACCTAACAGTGAGTGGCAATGTACTGACAAGATGTTTGACACTAGGGACTGGTGTTTGGACCACAAGGCCCTGTCGGGAGTTGTGCACAAATCAGACACCAGTCCTCAGTGTCAGACATCTTGCAAGTACATTGCCACTTACTGTCAGGAAAGCAGAGTTCCAGAGAGGCTAGTTGGGATGGGTGGGAAGGTGTGTGGAGGACAAGGCCCGATGTGAGTTGTAGCCATTGCAAATACTCCTCCCACCAAGCCCAGATAACTCCTCTGGGCCTAAGCTTCACTCACAGTGAGGGGAAGTGGACTAGCAAGATGGCTGACGCTGCTGCATGGTGTTGAACCTGAAGTCAACTCCAATCAAGGCCTTGTTCTTCCAAAGCCAGTCACCAGTGTCAGACATCTTGACAGTACATTCACAATCACTGTCAGGGAAACACAGTTCTGGGTGGGCCTGTTGGTATGGGTGTGAGGAGGAGTGTTTGCTGTAACTACAACTCCCATCAGGCCTGGGCCCACACACACATTCCCGCCCATCCCAAAAAGCCCTTCTGGGAATCCACTCTCCTGAGAGTGAGTGGAAATGTACTGGCAAGATGGCTGACACTGGGGACTGATGTGAGGAGCACAAGGCACTTATGGGAGGTGGTCTCAAGGCAGACACCTTTCCCCAGTGTCAGACATCTTGCAAGTACATTGCCACTCACTGTTAGTAAGGCATATTTCAGGGTTGGATGGTTGGGCTGGGTGGGAAGGTGTATGTAGGACTGGGCCTGATGGGAGTCGGAATAACAGCGAACACTCCTACACACATGCAGCACAACCACTTCATCGTGGGCTATGTCTACCTCACAGTGATTTCATGTGTACTAGCAAGATGGAAGACACTGGGGACTGATGTCTGAATCTATCACAACTACCATATTTGCCTCTGTGCTACAAACACCAGCCACCATTGACAAATATCTTGAAAGTACACTTACCAACATTGTCTGGACAACACTCTTCCTGGTGTCCTGTTGGGGCTGGGTGGAAGGAGGGGTGGAAGTTTCACAATTAGAGCACAAGCACACAAACCTCAGTTTATCAAAGTTCTTTGCCACAAAATGGCAGAAAGCAGAGTTTGTGAACTCATCTGACTATGGAGTCAATGTACAAAATACATGATCTGTGTAGGCACAAAACAAAGCAGTAACACATTTTGCTACTCATAGCCATTCACGTGTATAATGAGATGAGAACAAGAAGCGCCTCACTCGCACCATTCCAAAAAATATCTTGGAAAAGTAACAGACTGTGAGTGTGTAGGCAGCCATATCAATGTGACTGCTAAAGACATGCACTAAGCCCAGTACACAGGACTCAAAAATACCTACATTGGGATAGAAAGAGTACGTATGTCACCATGAAAATAAAGATGTGGACAACACCAACCCACCTGTGTCATTCACAGTGTGTCACGAATCAGTCAATGTCTTTGTACAAGTAATGTCAACTAAACACAACATGTCCATTTATGCACATAGATGGACATGTCCATCAATCCACATCTTGTCCAAAATACATTGAACTCAAAAAACATAGGCCAGCATCATGGATGAAGGAGGCCAATCAACCTACATAAACTCATCATTAGGTTCAGTAGCCTATGTAATGGGTATGATTTGAGGGGCAGTGTACATTCACATCAATCATTGTGTCATTTCTGTACCCACAGGGAAAGCTGGGAACACCACTAGAACCAACAGGGACAGCCAGTCCGAGACACTGGTCGACCCAGAGCTCTCTGGTGGAGATGTCTCTCAAACATCTTCGGACAACGAGAAACAACCTGGCCCATCAGGTGTGGCTCACCCCACAGCACCAGCAGCACCTACCTGAGGATCCTCTGCGACCAATCCCACCTCAGCTGACAACACCCAGCTGACCCCTACCCTCACAGACACAGCAGCCCGAGCCTCCACCAACAGCACAGCAACACAGGGCACTCTGGAGTTGGTGGACAACAACATCCCTGTCAACGAGGAAGGAGGCTCAGTGTTGACTGTGCCAACACAAACTGGGCCTGCTCGGTGGTTAGGGGTGGTGGGAGGGGCCGTGCTGATGATGAACACCCACACCTATCCAGAATCCTCCACGCCTATGAGGGTTGCACAGGAGGTTTTGGCCAGATCGTTGGGATCCTCAGGACATTCAACAGCAGTAATCAGCCACTATGAAAAACTGGACATGTACATGAGCAAAATTGATGACATGACTGCGGTGCACAGGGACATTGTCACCTGCCTCTGCCAGATTGCTAACAACATGTCCACACCTCCCTGTGTGCCCACAACATCCAGTGCATCAATATCTGCACCAGCCACAGGGAGGGATGTGGATTCTGGCGGAGAGCCCCCAGCACCGCCGCTCCCTGCACCTGAGCGTCCCCCTGAAAAATTTAAAAAGGGTCGTCTGAAGAAGAATCCTTGAGAGACAGATGGCTATGCATCACCCCCAGGAAGTGACAAACTGCTGCTGATATCCTCCATTGTGTGCCAAGCGTTCACTTTGTTGACTGTCATTGAACTGTTCCACATTGGCTGGACGGTCTAATTTGGACTTTGGACTCAAATAACTGTGGATTTACTTTTGAAGACATCATCTACAAACACTACCAACTCCTCTCTGCCCTTTGTTTCATATCTTTTGTTGAGCACTCACCCATTGTGTGGATTGGTATAATTACATCATGCACTAAAACAAATCACTTTGCACGAAATACTTGCTCATGTCGTGACTTTGATTCCCAAATGTACAGATTGAAATGACGCACAAATGCACAAAGAAGAAAGTGCCAACACAATTGGATAAGAAATCACTTCAGAAATGTTAACTATTGGCTTGTGAGTAAATGTACCCAGTCACAGCATCATAGATAGATAGATACAACCAGGTTATCACACAACCCATAGTACATGGTACTGATTCAATTTAAGTCTACGGTCGACAAAGTTATCACCATTTGCAAGCACAAACAACAATCATTGTCAGCAAACCAGATAATCATGGAATATGTTTTGTCTCAGAATAATCTTTGGATGTGTGAAAACAGACAAGGCACACCTCAATGTGGAGGACAGGTTTATTCTCCTGATACAACCTTGCGCCTTAACCCAAAGTCAAATCACATCATACAGTAACAAAATGCTCACAAGTAAAAAGAAATGAGCATCAGTTCAGAAGGAAGTGCGTGGCAGGGATTTCCACAACAGTTCAATGTTGGAGTATGTCACAGCATCATGGGTCTGATGAGGTCACAACTCTGCAGTTGACATGGCAAAGTACCCTGGTAAGGAGAAACATAGAACAGAGTCAGGAACTCAGGAATAAGGTAGCCCAATTTTTCAAACAATGTCATCTGAAGCACAAGATTTACAGTGTGGAAACTAGCTAGTATTCACAGTAACTCTGTACATGTTAACATGCCCATTTAAAAAAGCCATTGTACAAAAATCCTCAGGACAATTTTCAGACACTCATAAGCATACATACACATTGTCCACCAGCACCACAACAACAAACAATTGTGGTTTGTCACCTCCTTTCATTGCATACTTGCACTCATGTGAAAAAGTTGTGGATAAGCTGTTGTCTCAAATCCATGCCATCATCATCATCACCACTGTCATCATGTCCCAGTCCTGGATCCTCCCTCGCTGGCGGCTGCTGGTCTCTGTCGTCCTGTATTAGAGGTATTTCTTTCCGTATAGCCAGGTTGTGGAGCATGCAGCAAGCTGCGATGATCTTGCACACCTTCAATGGGGCATATTGGAGGGCTCCTCCCGTCCGATCCAGGCAGCGGAATCTTGTCTTCAGGAGGCCAAAAGTCTGCTCCATAACTCGCCGGGTCCTACCATGGGCCTCATTAAACCGCACTTCTTCAGGGGTGAGTGGGTTACGGAGTGGTGTCAGTAACCAAGGCTGGTTGGGGTACCCAGAGTCTCTTACATTTAACACAGAAAAAAGATTCAGTTGTCGTATAACAAAGCACTATCTGACATAAAATCAACACACTCCACAACATACACATGCCACATCACCTACCAACAAGCCAGGCACGGTCAGGTTGCAGCTGAGACATCAAATGGGGGATTACGCTGTTCCTCAGGATATATGCATTATGTGCCAATCCAGGGAAATGCACACAGACGTGGGAGATTGACATGTCAGCCAAACATACCATCTGTTGCGATACACCACCTCAATTGCCTGTGGTGGGATCAATGCAATGTGGGTGCCATCAATAGAGCCAATGACATGGGGTATCCGTCCCAAGGCATAGAATTCACCCTTGATGTCTGACAACTCTCCAGGTTTTAGGAACTTTATGTACTGGTCCAGGAAACAGAGCAATGCCTCCAAAACATCACAAAGGACATGGCTGAACATGGTCTGTGACATTCCACCAGATGTTGCCACTGTGTATTGAAATGAACCGGTGGCAAAGAAATGTAATGCTGCCATAACCTTCACTTTGGGCGTCAGTGCAGTTGGATATGTGCGACCAGGCTGCAGATGAGGTGACAACTGCTCAGACAACTCTTCAATTATTGGCCTGGTAAATCAGTATTTCTGGATGGTGTCACATTCTTCCATGGTCTGTAGGTCTGGAAGGGGCCTGAAAACTGGAGGTCGTCTGCGATACCTATGTGTAGAGTGTAAACACAGTTGGTGTCAGGTCACAATGTACAAAGCAACATGCATTGAGACAAACAGAACATGAAATGTGAACACAACTGAAGCAAAGAACATTTAAAAACGGATTTAAATAAAAAAGGATGACCTTGGATACATATCACAGCATCAGTAGCCACCCCAGACATGTTACCAAGGTATGGTGACACAGCAATTTAAAAATCACTAGTGTCTGTCATCATTAATGGGATCAAGCATCACATACTCCACAACTCCACACAAAATAATTCAACATTTAGGTTTTTGTGAACAATTACATGGTTAAAAGGTACACAGAATAGGATCATGTAATGCCAGAGATGTGTGACACACAGCGTCTCTCAATGTTAATCATGCCCACCACTATCACAGGGTAGACACTTTCAAGTTGTCATGCCATCATTACACATACAATCACATACACAAACTATGTACAATGTTGAATGTGCAAATGTATGTAACGACACCATCCACTGAAGTCTGGGTCACACTGATAGACTAGTAATTCACATTACAAAAACAAGCCGATGAGGATGAATAATGTCACTGTCTACTCATCCAAAGGTAAAAGCTTTATTGATTGCTTACACACCAAACAACTACAGTCTGAAATCACAACAATTGCACAATGGGTCACACAGTCCCCAAATGCAGTGAATATGTCAAGAATGCACTTGTACATCCCCAAAAATTCATTTGCACTGTGACCAAGCCTAGGCGGTTAAATGGATTACTCTTGCATCATGCTGGTATTAGCCTCTAAATCAGTGTGTCATGTGCACCTCAAGGTTAGCTCCTCATGAGAGTGTGTCTTATCATTTAGAGGTCCATTTAATTTTTTTAAAACTGCATCCACACATGTACGGTACAGAAATACAACAATCACAGGTGTGTCTGCCCTACCGACCGATTATTCACAGGATGCGGTAGCCACATCCGAACCAATTGGGGCACATCCATTGGCTGCAAGTTATTATGGTGACAGAAGCGGGTGAGTATTCAGAGGATGCGCTATCCGCATCTGAACCGATTCGGACACAGCCATTGGCGTCTAGTTGTTATGGTGACAGACACGGGTGAGTATTCAAAGGACGCGGTAACCGCATCCGAACCGAATCGGACACAGCCATTGGTTGCAAGTTGTTATGGTAACAGATACGTGTTTCGGTTCATATCCTCATCGCGTGGAAACCGACTCAGTAACCTCCCATCACCAATGTATCAAAGTCACTCGCGGTCCAATGATAAGTTTTTGAACGTCACGGTAGGCGTGTCGTTTGCGAGTAATGTAATGCATTTGACAGATTCAGAAAATGCGACCGACGCAAACCTATCACTTTGGCTGCATGGATTTAAGGTCGCCTCTGCTGTTTAGATATAAGTCTGTCTGTTCCCTAGAGACTTCACTTGCCTGCACTACCTGCATCATTCCTGCACCTCCCCATCTCTCTGCTGTTGTTACCACATCCTCTGGGAGCTACTATGGCACATACAGGTCCCAGGGCCCCAGCTTTCACAGAGGAGGAGACCAGGCCCTGCTGGACACACTCCTGCCACTGTACAGCTAGCTGTATGGCAAACCAGAGGAGCAGGTGAGTGATGATTACACTGCATTTTCATTGGACATGTGCAATTACCATGCACTACTAGCATTAGGAATCTCATTGGCAAGCATCTAAATTGTGTTTTTGTAAGTTTAACAGTGTGTAGGTAACTGTTCTGGGCAGGTACACTGCTGTAGAAGTGTGTGTACTGGGGTAAACATCTCACTGTTCTCATGGGACGGAGTCATCATTGAACACAGGACAACCGCACATAATGCCATATGCCTACAACTTAGACATTGTTGCCAATCTGACCATGACCTATGTATACAAGTGTCTGACTCAGAAACATGTTGCATGTGATCAAAGGGTCTGTCAACATGTCATCCTTACAGATCAACCCCCATGATAAGGCCAAGATGTGGAGGACCATCGCCCAGAAGGTGCACAATGTGGGGTTGAACACTCAGCACATCCGTCATTGCCGCAAGAGGTGGCAGGACCTTCGTGGCTGGACCAAGAAGATCGTTGAAGTCCACCTGGGCCTGTCACTTCCAGGCAATAGAGGCGGGTGCCGAACCCTCACCCCCCAGATGGTCCGCATCCTAGCGGTGGTCTTCCCTGACCTGGATGGGCAGTTGAAAGCCAAACAGCAGCAAGGAGGGGGTGAGTATGTGCCTTGCATGTTGTAGAATCTTAGCCTGCTGGCCCTTTTACAGGTCGTAATTCAGCCAAACCCACTGTTAATTTTTAAAAGATGCATATGCAGCAGGATCATTAGATGCCTGGTTATGCCTCTTTCATCAGGGACATGTGAGTAAGTTATGTTCAGGGTAGTTACTGTAGTGCCATGCTCATGTGATCATCACAAATTCAAAAAATATGTGCATGGGGATAACCTTCAGCAGTAATGCGATAGCTCGACATTTATCTGCACATTGACTGATGGGTGAGCCTGTTCTCAGTGTGGTTTTAACAAATCTGTGAAGTATGTTGTTATTGGAGTACTCAAGTATTGAAAGCCCATGCTACACATTCCGGCAGAATGTGTTGTCTATGTTGAGGCTTAGGTGAGTTTTGCTTGGTCAGTGTACCAATGTTTGGTCCCAGCCGTGGTGCTCAGTGTAATCAAATGTATCCCATGGGACAATCACAGCTATGCTAACTCTGGTCACATGTCACACTGGCCTTACACATGATTATGTGGCATATTCCATTCTCTCCATTCAAAAGAGTGAGTTTATGTGTCTGACTCTGTAACAGTCACAACACATTCCATTCAGTGTCAAAAACAGGTGGACACTGGTGGAAACATGGCTGAAATTGTGAGGTATGATGTTAGATACACATTCACAACAGTAGACATGTATATAAATGTTCTTGAGTATTCATATTTGAGGGTTTTGTAAACCATGTGTATGATGGATCACTGTCAGATTGAGAGATGTCAAATGTGCATCATTCTGGAAAAAGTTAACAAATTGAGATGGAAAATAAGAGCAATGTAAGCTGTACAAAGTGTGCAATATGTCTAATCAAAGTGAGGGACATTCAGACTTGGGCCATACAAATGGGGCCTTCTGCAGTCTAGACAGGATTGATACACAGTGCTGACTAGACTCATGACGAATATAGGTTCAGTACTAATAGTCTGTACAGACAATGCACCCAGACGTGCCAGTGGCATGGTGTTCCACCTGAAGTATTGTGAAGATGCAGTCATCAGACTTGGAAGTGTGTAGACCATTTTTCACATCTGAAAATGGTGACCTATTTACAATGTGCACAACATTCTGATTCATCTTCATGATACTGTGCATAGATGACACAAGACAGTGTGCCACGTACCTCTCACCCTAGCTATGCCTAGTACCTTGGTGTCTCCACAATAAGAGTCAGATGTGTGAACTAAAAGTAGGGAACCTAAGTTACAGGACAAATGTGCACAATCACTGTTATCTGTGTGACATGACTCATGCAATGACTACGCAATGTTAATGTTTGACAAGGAAGACATTTGAGCTATGACATTCGAGCCAATGGTTCACAATTTGATGACTAAGGATTGCAGAATGGATACCATGTCTCATTTCAATTTTGTGAATCCAATTCGCATTGTGATGTCTAAACTCCCTTGCAGGAGAGGAGACAGGTATGTCAGGACACAAGACCGTAAGGAGAAAAAGACGAAACATCCCCTGCTACATAGTGAAGTAGTTGACCTTGTGGTTGTGTCATTTGATGTTGATACCCCCAATGTTGCAAATAACATCATGTGTAAGGGAGCAATGGTTAAGTGGCAGACTAACGAGTGCCATGTATGTTAATGTAGCAAGAGGTGATATCAGTAGTCAATATGATTTTTTTTTTGATCTGTGAAGATTTGTGATGTTACCTATGTGTCAAGTACATAAGGATGACTTATGTGATTTTTTTTCATTCTAGTTCACAGCATCATCAGCGGCCAGCAGAGGAGACAGTGCCACGGATGTAGGGGGAGCAGTTGATCAGTCTGGGTCCAGTGATGAGTCGGAGGAGGAGAGACCCAGTGGCGGAGAGGGTGAGGGGAGCCTCACTGAGGGCAGCTCTGCAAAAACATCATCAGTCTCTGAAGCAGATTACAGCTCCAGTGAAGACTTCCTTGTGGTGGTGGAGGAGACAGTGACTGGATCCTCTACATCAGAGTCCACCATCACCACCACCACTACCATCTCCACCCTCCCAGCTGCTCCCCATCCCACTGTCCATGGCCGCTCCTGTGGCAGGCGACCCGTCTCCTTCGCACCAGGCACCTCACCCCCTGCCCCGGTCTCCCCTTCTGCCCAGAGTGTGGAGGCCATTGACATCCTGAGGCAGATCTCTGTGGAGCAGACAGCAGTGCTGAATGTCCTTCAGGTGCATACCACTCATTTGACACAAATGGTCTCATTCAGGGAGGGCATTCACTCGGACATGTCTGCCCTACACAGATCCAATCAGGCTCTGGCCTCCATACTGATGGCAGCAGCGTCCCAGCTCCAGCAGTCCCTCCCCCCTCCTACCTCTTCCACATCCACTGTCTCAACTACCCTCTCTGACCCAAGCACACACAAACACACAAATGCACAAACCTCAACAGCCACACGCAGCACACAAACACAAGTTGACACACAAGCACACTCAGGAGACAGACAGCATACTCACACCCAGGGACATACCAGCAGACGATACACATGCATCCACAGACACTCTGCAGACCTCAGAACCCTCTGCCTCCACACCCCCTACCCTTTCCTCTCCTGCTCCCCCCTCAGCCAAGGCACCCCAATTTGTTCCCATTGAATTCTTCCTTCCCCAATCCTACACACCCCCTCCTAAGAAGCAAAAATACCTTACTCCTGACTTGGTATCAACATCTGCCCTCCCTGAGAAGAAACAACAAAGAAAACACCCCCCAAAAGAACATACCCCCGGTCTAAAAAAAAATCACCTCTAGCAACCCATACTTCACCACACCAGCCCAGTACCTCCGTCCACAAAACAACCCCCACTAAAAAGACCAGTCCCATCCCCATTCCTGACAAAGCCCTCAAACAGTTTAAAATCCCCAAAATACGTAAGCCCACCCCATCCCCCCTCCATCTACCCCTACCACTGCAGCTGCCCACCTCCTCAATTAGAGCCAACCACTGCAGCTGCCCACCCCCTCAATTAGAGCCAACCACTGCAGTGGACCCAACCACCCCTCCTGATCCCATCCCTCCCAAAACCCAACCCAGTCCCCACTAGTTTAGTCCCTGTGGTGCATGGCATGCCCCCTAGATGCCCCTTCCAGGGGAGGTGACCCCTTGCAGGATTTGTGTAGGCAAGAGTCAATGGGCAAGTTGTTTTTGCCCATTGGGCATATGAACATTTATGGACTGGCCATTGGCCTTCTGTTATTGTACGTTTCTGCCTTTTCATGTAGAATAAAGCCTGTTTCAAGTTTTTTCTTGCTGATCTCTGTGTCCCACAAATTGTTTTTAGTTAACTGTAAATCATGTACAATTAGTAGTGTAAGTATATGATGATGTTAGTATTGCAGGCATTGCATATGGTCCATGGAGGATGTTCCCTTTGGCAGTATGTAGTCAAGATGTTTGTTTCTACATTTTATATGTGTCATCATCCACATCAGTTTTGGCTATGAGTGTGAAAATAAGTCACAAACCTTTACTTTTTACATCACAATTGCACATAGATCATGCTTTCACATGCCAACATAGTGCAAGTGTCTCAAAGTGCAACAGTTTAGGAGAAGCATGCTGCATATATTTGTGATGTGCAGAAAGACACCTGTCTCATCAATACACCTGGGTACATATGGCGTTTGACTACATGGCATTGACTTTGGACACAACCATGTGCACAAAGTGATGTTACAATACTTGTATGTGACTTAATAGTGGGGGACCCATGTCTGTGTCTTATTTAGATCTGGTAGACTAGTGGCAATGGGGACCTTGCCACAGGTGTCAATCCACTGTGGGCAAATTCCCTTCATGGCTGTGTACTCATCTGATGCATTTCCTGTGCCCATGGAGAGTGTAAGGTGAGCAGTATTCTCACAGTCTTCCGACCCTGTTGCCTCCAAAGAACTCCACTTTCTGCAGGGATTCTTGTTAGGCAAGGTGTGGGTTGTCTTAATAGTCCATTGCTTTCTAATTTATATGTCAGTCATGCCATCTTGCTTTTGTTTGGGGACATCACGTGTATGGTGTTTTTTGTCTGTCCAAGCTTGGATTTCATATATACAACCACGCACCAGTTGAGCATATGAATTGCGTGTAATTTGTCATTTGTGGATGACTGACAATGGGGTCCTTTTAAGCTATGATTGATGCTTTGTTAAATTGTTAAATTTATTATTATGTACGACTAATTAAAACCTTTGCATACATTAAACATAAAAATAAAAGTTCCTTATTCATAATACAGTAAGTAAAACAATGTTAAAAATCTGCATTTGTACTGTGAACAACACAGTGGAAAAATCCTCTTAAAAAGGTGCGCTCATGGTTATTACAGTCTTCAAAATTCTAGCATGCTTGAGTGGCAGAGAGTTCAGGTGCTAGTAAATTGTCAAATTGTCAAATTAGGCTGCCGACCTGTCTTTGTACCCTCCACGGTGCTTGGTTCTATACCCGATGGAGTAATTTGAAGTGCCTGGACTGTAATAAGGGGCTCTTTCAACTTAGTGGGTCGAACATCAAACGATGGCCAGTTTTGACGAGCTTGTGCAGCCATAAGATGCACCTATAGGTTTTACAAGACCAGTTTCAGAAGATACCCAGTTCCACTGTGTTGGATTGACTCGTGACCAGTGACGAAGAGTTTTTGAGTCTCTTAGCAACGGTATCGAAGAATTTTGTGAGCCGGCAGTTAAGTTGCACTACAGCTGGATTGAAGCACAGCATTACTGCCTGCCTGCAGGTCCTGATGCCATGCTGCTTAAATATTGGTTTTAATAAAGAACACCTTATGTCCCTTAGGATGTGGCAAATACAGACGATGTGGATAAGATCCTCAGTGCCGTGACCGCACAGACGACAGAGCTGCTCGCCTCCTCTCCTTTCCCATGGTGGTAAAAAAGGGGTGATCGGAATGACACCTAAACGGAGCTTTAAAAATTTCTCCTTGGTTGCCATTTTTATTCCCATTTTAAAGTAGGGTTGGGGTTTGAGGGCTTCGTAGTTGTTGAGCACTACCCAGCCGTGTGTTCGCTTGGTGAGTGTTTCTTTATCCTCTAGGGCAGATATCAGTCGAGTTGCCTTTGTCCCTATTTTTTTAAATGAAAGGTGCTCCATTGGAGTACTCCAAAGATCTGTCAGTCCAAAAAGCTTGATGGAGTCTAGAAATATTCTCTGGCTGGCGATTTTCCGGGGCGAAACAGCTCAATCCAGAGGTGGGAGTTCAGGGATCCTTCCTCAGCTCTTTGGATTTTATGCCAACATTTTATGTAAGCACCCCTTCTTTCCACCGATTGTTTTTTTAACCCAAATTCCAACCGTATTTGGGCCGGCGAAACATATCTGGGGAGATGAAATATCGCTCTATAAGAATTAGATATTATTTTATCCAGGACTACAGCATCTTTCCCTCTCAGAGGTTCACTCCCATAGGCCAGAGTTGGCTGTAATTTAGCTCTCAGAACCTTTATCAGGGGGTCAAATGTTAAATCCGGCAGCTTCTTCTTCAAAGGCTTTATGGCTAAGTAAGTCATGACTCCCTTCCTCCGCAAGGACTCCAACTGTGGTTTGAAGGAGCTTTTGTGGTCTAAGAGTATTCCAAGGTATTTATAACTTGTTGTCTGATCTAAGCGCTGCCCATCCAGATACCAGTTGATGTTTTTGTTCCTGTGGTAATTTACTGCCATAATTTTAGTTTTTTTGAGGTTTATTTTTAAGGCATTCCGTTGCGAGAAGATATGAGTCGTGTCCAAGAGATGTTGGAGTCCTATGGGGGTCCGACTTATTAACACTAAATCATCCGCGTAAAGTAGATTTGACAACGTCGTTTTTCCTAGCTTCGGGGCGTGGGATGCGCATCTGTCAAGTTCCCCAGGGAAGTCCGCTAGGAAAAGGTTAAAAAGCAACGGGGCTAGGACGCACCCTTGCTTTATCCCCTTTGAAGTAGGGATTCGCTTTGATAGGTGTGTCCCAGCGCCTAGTTTTATCCTAATCCAGGTATCGGTGTGCAACTGCCTGAGTTGGTCTAAAAGAGGTTTAGGTATCCCCCATCCTTCCAGTTTTTGCCAGAGATTGATGCTGTTCCAGGTCACAAAGAGCTGAACTAGGAGTGCTGTTATGTCCATTGGATTGCCCAGTGCTACATGTGGTAAGCCAAGTGGACAGTAAGTGCACAGAAGTGATGTGTGTCCGTCTACTGTGCAGATGCTGCAGGAGCCAGTTTCACATCCATGCTCTTAGTTGCAAAACAGGGGAGGATGTGTTTTTTTTAATGTGAGGCCTAGCTCCAGATGTGTTATCCAAGGTTCATGTTGCATGTGCTGAGCTTGCTTAAACAAGGGTAAAGGTGAGAGTGACTAGTCTTTAAAATTTTGAGATGGAGTGGAGATTCATACGTCATGGTGGCAGGAAACATTTAGGGGCATATTATCAAGGGCCTTATCTCCGTTTTTTTGGCTTTAAAAGCCAAAAAAGCGGAGATAATGTTTTCGCCCTATTAACAAAAGGGTGATAACATGCATTAGCGCATGTTAGCACCCTTTTACCCGACGCCTCCCTCTGCATCTCTAATGAGATGCAAAGTGGGCGTCACTGGGCAGAACAACCTTGTAAATATCGCGATGTGCACATCAAGGTTTACAAGGCCCAGGCATTTTTGCAAACGTTAGTTTTTGGCGAAAACCGCGGTTTTCGCCAAAAACTAACGTCTGCAAAAATGCTGACTTACCTATACTTTATATTGGAGGTGGATTATGCTGATACGACCACAGGGTCGTATCAGCAAGGTTATCGCCGTTTTCCATGGAACATCGCTGGAAAACCAGCGATGTTCCATGGAAAACAAGCTATCGCAGGAATAATTATCGCCATTGCGCTATGCGTTGTTAATACAGCGCTAGCATGGCGATAATTATCTGCGGTAGCCGGCGATAACAATTCTCACGCTGAGAACGGCCAGCGATAATTATCGCTGGCCGTTGATAATATGCCCCTTAGTGATTGTCAGAGAGTGTAAGGTATGAGTTAAGTTCATAGGCAGTTCTTGTGTAGGAGACAGGAGGTATCCACATTCACCCAATGTGAGTGGTTAAACATATGAGGGTGTGAATCAGAGAATGCGAGCTTGTTAGACTGGTTAAATCCTGTGCAAGGTATGGTAGGAATAGGTAGATGTGATAGGGGTATGACCAGGTAGACAAGGTTGAATTCTGGCAGGAGATGAGAGCTGTGGTCTGTGTCACTACAGTGAGAGATGACTGTATCAGGACAGATCAATGAGTGAAGATAGTTGTTAATGTGCATAAGTCAATGGTGGTCTGGAGCATGGAAGTCATATGTAGAGGTGACAGGGCCACAGTAAGTCAAGGTTAAACTTGTCATTTGTAACAAAGTGGATAAGTGTATGTCAACGGTATACACCAGTTGTGAAAATTAGGGTGCTGAACGGGACATATGAGGTGTTGTATAGTTGATGTATGTTGTTTTCAAATATGTGGATGCATTTGTTTTAGAAATGACAATCTGTAGAACTTAAACAGAGTATGGTGGGTGTATGTTTATATGCAAATGGCTGAGGACATATTCATTGAGCAATGTAAGTGTCTTGTGAGATGTGGTGATGTGTTAAGTGAGCATGTCAGAGTGGGCTTTGATGCTGCACGTTGTGATATGAGTGCAGTCCAAGACATTACTGAGGGTGCAATTGGTTTTGAGAGTGCTCCATTTGACATGTTACGTTTGACATCTTTTGAGGAGGTGATGAGTTCTGTACATTGTGTGCATGTCATGTATGTGAGAGGTGTTGTGTACATAGTGATGAAGAGTGGTTCTGTGATTGTGGGTGTTGATGTAAGAAGGGCAGTGCAAGTGTGAGATTGTAAGAATCAGTTTTGAAGAGTTTGAGTACAATGCTTGAGCTTGTGGGGCAGACATACCTTTCCATCTAGATGCACCAGAGTGTGATTATGGCATGCTTGTATGTGTATGATAGTTTTGAGAGATGAGCATGTACTTTGAGGTGGATGTGAGAGGGGTCATAGCCACACAAGTAGAGATCATGCAGGCCATGAGGTAATGTTGAAATGTACATATGTGTATGTAAGTAGGCAAAAACAGTAGCCAGAGTAAATATGAAGATGTGGAATGTGTTTGCTGCAGCTTGCAGTCTGTCACTGGATGTTCATGACTGATTGTTGTAAAGGCCGCTCTGAGTATAACTGCATAGGCAAAACCTATTGTCCTCATAGGACAATTTGCCTCCACGTAGCCTTGCCTTGTCTGAGTTGTGTGTGGGCAGCTGTGTGGAGTTACCCTTTGTAGGTAGTTGTAGTCACTGATTGTTCATTCTTGCCCATGCTTACTGACTTTCGATGGAGGTAGCGATTGCTTATATTGTAATGTCATGATGCTGGAACATTGGATGGCAGTCCATTGCTTAGAGGGCTATAGCCCCCTCAAGTGAGAAGTCAATGATGTGTGTTGTTGTGCCACCTGGTGTCAGACTACTCCAGAAACGCATCTCCACACTTCACAGTAGACTACACACCATGGTTGTAATTGGCATTCTGACTTTGAAAGTTCTAGGTATGGGGACACCAAGGGAGATGGACTCATTGTGATGATATATCTGGTTGTACTGAAAAAAACACATTGCACTGTATGCAAACACACATGTGACACTGGAACATTACACCCAGTTCCCATGAGTGTTTGCATTGTCAATATTTTGCAACCTCTAATCTGGTTTGGCAAGGGTAGCCCTTGTGTGTGTCCACGGGGGCTCCCATTTTTTACATTAGATACTGCCCTAGAGCGTGAGGGCAATATGTCTTTGTGGAAGGTCTCCTTGACGTTTTCATAGATTTGGAGACAGTGTTTCAGTGCCAAATGTGGACATAGCAGACTTCATTCTGCACATATCCCTCATCCTCACAAGATGTACCCATATCCCCTGGCTTGAGGATGGCTATGTCAATTGTGTTTGGGAGCCACAGATTGAGCCACCTCCCCTGGCATCCTCACCAGTGCTGGCAGTTTATCTTATACAATAGGCTGTGCACTAGACCCTCCAACACTGTTGGTGGAGCCTACATCCTGAGACTCATACGTACTCATACTACTCTGCAGGACACAATCTGCACATTCAACATGGGATTTTGTCTTGTGGCACACACTACAGCCTGAGGAGCTCGATGCATAATTGCTGTGAGTGACATTCTCCAAAGATGACCGTGTACACATACAGATTGGGAGTTGTGTGCAGCGCCCACAGTCGACAACTGGGGACTGTATCCCACCTTGTTGTTATCCCATGCTTCTTTCACAACCAAGATGGATTTTGTCTAAAAATAATTCAGAGACGAATGTGACACAACCACTTCTAGGTTGTTGTATTGGGAGGCACTGAAATCAGTACAGAGTGGCTGGGTCTGTGGAGTAGTGTGTTGTCTGGGACAATATCCTATCCTCTGGGCTTTAATGTACACAGAGGCATCACAATGTCATACTTTTGTGAGTACTTTGGAGTTCTGGTGCCCTGCAATGTTTCAGTGTGTGTTGTGGTGGACTCATGCATTAACTTTGTGATACATACATATGTGTGGTAATGTCAATACCTGTTCCACCATCAAAAGTGTGTTTCTAATACTATTTGGCAGGCTAAGTATACTTACCTGAAGCTGACATTCCCTCAGTGGAGATGCACAACATGCTAGGGACCCATGGTCAGATTGGGATCAGAATGATGCTCGGGCACTCTGAAAGTAATTGGCAAACATTCTGTGGTCATCTCTTTGATTGTAGCCTCTGTGCTTTTACCTGTCAAGGGAGGTTTCACAAAGGCACACTGCTGCTGATCAAGAGGGTGATGTGTAGTTTAGACTGTCCAAATGAGACTTGCCTCCCTGCAAGGCCCCTGCATACAACACAACCTCCCTGCACCTGCCATGACCTGAAAGTGATGGGCGGGTGGGGGAGATGACACTGCTTCTGTGAAGGCACGCAAGGCAGTGCGCACGGGTGAGTATGCTCCAAAGGCTGTCCCCCAGCCTCAATTAACAGCACAGCTGGTGACCGGACAACATACTTGCGCCACATTGCAGTGGCCTGGTGAGGACTGGTGAAGTAAGTCAATCTCTTGGTGTGTTTTACAGAGGTCCCAAAACCATGGCCCACAGGTGATCCTGGTGCAACAGTCCATCGACCAATGTCAAATTTCACACATAGCCAATCCAAGCCTATGCAGAACACTTTCTGATCAAAGTCAACATCCATGGGCTCTATGGGCTTCATCCTCCTTGTCGTGTGTGTCAGCCCAGGCTGAGACAGCTTCCACACACACACATACAGTCTTTGAGCTGCAGTGTGTGGCTGGTCTGTCATGTTTGTGCATCAGCACCTGAGTATTTCATAGGTTTTTAAGGGACCATTTACTAGATGATGAGGCTTTATTGGTTTTTCAACAGTCCCTGGAGCACCATCATCTCCACTCTGCCCATTCCTCAAAGTTGCCAGTTACTTTTGCTGCCACAGTGTGGGAATGCATTTCCTGCAAAATGACCTATGGGTTTGTTTTTAAAAATAATTTGTGCAGCATGTACTCCACCTGTAGGTATTGAGGCACTTTGCATGAGCACCAGTTACATTGTTCAAGTACACATTGCTTGGGGTATTTGGCCCACAACACACAATATGCCTCTACATTGCTTGGGATATTTGACCCCCAAAGTGGCTCAACATTGCAGGGGATATTTGCCCACCAACCCCCAAATTGGCTCTACATTGCTGGGGGTATTTGCCCCCAACACACAATTTGCCTCAACATTGCTGGGGGTATTTTCCCCTAACCCCCAAATTGGCTCAACATTGCAGGGGGTATTTGCCCCCACATTGGTTAAACATTGTTGGGGACATTTGCTACCCAACCCCCAATTTGACACTATATTGCTGGAAGTATTTTCCCCCTAAATTTGGCTGTAGTTGCGTCCCTGCTTTCTCTTGTATTGTCTTTCACAGGGTAGTAGCGTTATTGTGTAGGGGTAGGTGTCGGACTTACCGTCTGATACGATCGTGTTGTTTGTGGTGGTAGTATTTCTTCGTAGGCCTAGAGTATGGGGATGACGTGCGCAATGGGATACATGGCTACACAGTCTCGGTTGCAGGAATCGTGTTGTGGCGTGATTCGGAGCTGAAATACCCCCTTCCGGATGCTCTGACGTGTTGGTTGTGGCAACCGATTCTGCGCATAGGAAGTAGGCGTCGTACTTGTCAGGTCGGATACGGCTTGGGAAATGCCTCGGGACGACTCCATTCTGCGTTTCCGGAGGCTTCTCATTAGGAAAATGAAGACGGATTCGGAGTGACCAAGACGTTCGGTAAGTAAAGGGTTTTGGGCTTTTTAATGTGTTGTTTGGTTAAACCGGTTCCCAGTGCGAGTCGGTTGGAAGGTCCGACTCCGGACGGCTCTGGGATGGCCTTCCTAACGAGATCGTAATCGGCCCCTAAGTCTTAGATGCAAGGAGTACAATCCGGATTTCAGGGAAACAACAGCATCAGTGAATCACTTGCTCTGTGGTAGCACTGTGTTTGCATATAAATGGTGGACGCTTCTGCATCGCACATAGTTAAATTTGAGGAGAAACAGCAGTTTTAAGGATGAGATTGATCTGGGGAGGCACTTTTTGAGACTAAGTACCAAGAGTGCCTCCTCTTATAGTGAGAAGAAGCTTGAGGGAAATTAACTGTTTCTTTGAGTGCTTGTTCTGTGTTCCACCATGTTCGTAATATGAATGATGGAGAGTTCTGTGCCAAAATTTCATTGGTGTCGACTGCATTTCAATAAAAATCTACCTTTAAACAAAGCAAACAAGAAACAAATTGAACCAAGTGTAACATTCTTTGCAATGTTTTCGTTTTAAAAACATTTTTGGGTAATTTAAAAAAAAAAAAAAATTAAACATACGGCAGGGAAAATTATTAGTATGAAACATCAACATCACCCTCTAAAACACCATTAAAACCATTTCCACACAATTCCAATTGAAATCATTTCTTTAACGAACATCCAAAGCACATCAAATTTGATAAATAATAACGTGTTTTCAGAATGTTTTTTATTTTGTGTTTGGGGATGTTGTCCTAAAATGTTTGGTGTGATTTTTTTTTTTTTAAATAAATAAAACCATAGCCTAAAAACAGCAAGGGATCACTCACCTCTCAAAATCAAAGTGAACACTATTTACAGTCCTCCACACAACATATTGAATGTTTCAGAGCCACTAGGGGTGATACGGTCCTCCACGCAACATATTGAACATTTTAGTGTCACTAGGAATGATACTCCGGTGAATCTGCCTGAACTAGTCATTCTACAAATCTCCTTCAGCGTCTCCTTGCTGAACATAGAGCCATACACAGACACATTGTCTGAAGCTGCAAGCCTTGGTTGTCATGTCCCTGCTCTCTCTAAACCCAGCATTCCTAGCACATACTAATGAGATATTGTGAGGCATTGGCTTTGACTGATGAGGTGTGGCTACAGCAACAGTCATGAATGAACATGTGGCAGGACTCATGATAGACACACAATTGTTGGACGGAATGCAGAACAAATCAAACATTCACCCCCAGTCAAGAGATCTGGGTTAAATCCATCTTTCTTTTGCTCACCATGCCACCCCAGTTTTGACCTGGTCATATGCAAATCAGTCTTGACCCTGTGCCTCATGGGAACAGTCCAGCCCGAACTGCCAAGCCAGGTCATCCCTGGACCGGAAACAAGCATCCTAGGACCGGTTTCAGGGTTTCACCCTTCATCAGCTATTATAGCTTGATTCCAGTGGCACAGTGAGCCCAGGACCCACGTCTGGGCATACCTGGAGCACTTAGGGCTCATGATAGATACACTGCTGATGGTGATAACATTTGCAAGACTTTTGAAAAGTACTAGCAATTTTTGGGATCTCCTTCCCATTGCTCGGCTCTCCTGAAAAACAAATACAGGGCTTGGTGGTCGATAAAGGTGTCAACGATAAATCAATGCCAGTATTGCAGGTGGTTTAAGATGGAAGTTGCTGCCAGTGACTGTGTGTCAGACACCTGCATCTCTTAAATAACCCCTACATTTTCAGGAGAACATTGGTTCATCCTTGACAAGTGTAGGCCCCTTGGGGACCTTGAAATACTTCCACATCCAAGCGCAGAATGGTAATGGGGTTTTCCTTCTTCCAACCTTGATCTCCCTACCTTCCTGCTGCTCATACCACTTTTCCCATGGCTGTTCCATCACCCCAACTCCAGGTGCCACCTTACCAACTGCTCCAGAAGCAGTAATAACTTCTCTGATTTAACATGGACACTTGCTTTTTTGCCACATTGTCTGACTCAAGGTAGGAGTAGAGCACCTAAATAACCCTTGACATCCCTCCCGCACCTCATACCCATGAAAGCAACTCAAAAACAAAGCCAACACAAAACAAAAAAAACAACGAAATAACACACAAATGCCAAAAGAGAAGAAAATAACAAACAGGTAAGCAAATTTGAAATTAGAAAATGAACACTAAGAAGTATTAGCAAAGAAAAATTCTGTATTCGGTATAATATTATGAGTACTGCACAGAGGCTTTGTTACTCTGAATTAGTTCTTTTAATTCTGAGAGCCTCTAGTAACCATATTTGTGATATTTTATAATAAATAGTTACAAGAATGAATAGGCTTCTCTGTAGGGTAGCAATATATCTGCACAAAGAGAAGAAGCTGAAACAATAAATATACAAATAACAGAAAATTGCAAAAAAAAAGGAAAAGGTCACACTTTTACTGAACTTGAGTTGTTTCTGAAAAATGTATTTCCCTAACAACAAAACACTGATCTTAATTGGAAATTCAAGCACAAATGTGCACATTAACTCCTCATTACCTTCCTCTTTACAGTTCATAATCCATGAGTCCTCCTCCTCCTCCTACAGACAAGTACTGCTAGTCTTATCTTTACATCCGAACAGGGAGTGACACCTCCTCTACCTACACAGGGGCTGTGCCTTAATTACACTTCTTGCTTTTTTGTCTTTGCCTGACAGAGTTGTATATTTATGAAAATATTAATTGTTTACAGCGAGTAGGCTGCCTTACCTTGCCAGTGCGGTTCTCGCGGATATATGGGCAGCCTGCCCTTGACGTAAAGCACTCGACGGTGAGGCCCTATGGGTCAGGTCAGCAGCGCCCACTTAAGGTCCTGGGTGGCAGAAAAGATCTGATTACAGGACTCGCGATTCACTGGCTCTGAAGGGGCAGTGGCAGCGTGCTGTCCTTCATGACGGCGATATTGGAAGGAGTGAGGACTGCAGGGAGCATCACTCTCATCAGTTGGTTTGTTAAAAAGCTGCAGATAGCAGAGGGGGTCGTGGCTTTGCGCGCAACAAGGATGGCCGCATCTTGCTGAGCTCCGTCCGATCACGAGTGAAGACGCACCGACGGAGATGCTTTTTGTGTGATTTTCGATCACGTTGAAGCAGCGATAGGCGGCGAAGCGGCTCGGGAACCTTGAGGGCGGCTTTCAGGTTACTTGGGCTGCTTCCTCGTGTGAGGTTTTGAGCGGAGCTCTTCTTGGCTTCGGGGCTGCAAAATGACGGCTGACACAGAGGTTTCGTCACTTCACAGACTGAGGGCATGAAGCCTATTTGTATTCACTGTATCCAGGCTTAGTCCACCTGCGTTGCATGAGGTACTGTACATGGCAATTTCTATACCTTTTTATGAAAGGCTCTGAGACTTTTATGAGGGAAGCTGGTTCTATCACGTCAGCACAGATACAAAATGGCGGCCGCTGACAGGATTTGCCTGGAAGATTACAATGCCTAAATACTGGCCTTAATATCTAGCTGGCGGTAATCCAATGGTGGTGAATTTCATATGAACAATACTCTGCCTGGTTAACTTAACGCTTTTGGATCCTATCCTGGTTATTGTTGGATGCGCAGAGTCCATTCAGTACTGAAGTCTATAACTTGACAGACGGTGTCAGGTCTTGCCTTATGTGATACTTGCCTGTTGGTGGATTCTCTTTAAGCAAGGATTCATTTTTTGATACATTATACCAGATTTGTTATAGCGTAGTCTGTGCAGCAAGACTTATAGGGTGATTATTATTTTCCCTAATGGCAGAAGGTATGGGTGTGAATAATAAGGACAGAGATTCTAAAGGCAATTTGAAACGGTCTAAGCAGACCTCACCGACCCCGGAATTACAAACCAAGGGTAACTCTGACTCCGCCTCATCCCCAGAAACTATATTACTCAAACTTAATACGGTCCATGATATAGCACAGAGTACCAAAATGCACACAGACCTGCTTCAAGTTGAAGTGGCGGCAATTCGGAATGATTTCAAAACTCTTTCGCTACGAGTCTCCAACGCTGAAACGCGAATAAGTAGTGTAGAAGACTTTAGAAACAAACAAGCTGTGGTAATGTGAGCTTTGGCTCTCTTCAAACGTCTTGGAGTCATCTTTATCAAACAAGCTAAACACATCCAGTCTTTGGAGCGCTCCATGGTCTCATTAAGAAGGGATTTGACTGAGCAGGAGGATCGAAATCACAGAAGCAATCTGTGTATTTTCAGATTACCGGAGGATTGTGAGAAGTCTGCTCCTTCAGTGATTGATTTCTTACTTACCTGGATTCCAAAGGTTTTGAATATTTCGTTCCACAAGGATTTTGAGATAGAGCGTGCTCATAGAGTTCCCACTTTTAAAGCTAAAACAATGTCTTCTCCAAGACCTTTGATCTTTAAACCCTTGCGTCATCAACATACTGAACAAATTCTGGCACAAATGAGGAAGATTAGGACAATACAATGGGAAGGTCACAGAATATCTATATCACAGGACTTTGCCAGAGACACTGTTATTCGTCGTAAAGGCTTCCTTAATTTGCGCACGAGACTCATTGATATGAATATTCCATTTTCCTTTGCTGGTCCTTCAAGATTTAGAATCACTTTTAAGGGCCGTGCACAGATTTTTTATGAGCCTTCAGATCTCTCGACATTTTTGGATAATCAGACTGAGTCACAAATGGACTCAGACTCCCTTCCTGGTACTTCACGCCCTTAATGTTTTATATCTACTGACATCTCCGTGCCTGCTGTTTTTCAATCGTTTATTACATACGCTGGCTTTCTGTTTTTCTGCCTTGATACAATTCTTGAGGTCCTGCTGCTGTGTTGGACTTTTTAACTTATTTGAATTCCACAGGTTCTGAATATTTCATCCCACAAGGATTTTGAGATAGAATGCGCTCTTGGAGTTCCAACTTTCAAGTTTAAATGGAGGTCTTCTCTAAGACCTTTGATATTTAATTCTCTGCGCCACTAACATACTGAGCAAATCTTGACACAAATGAGGAAGATTAGAGTATTGCAATGGGAAGGTCACAGGATATCAATATCACCAGATTTCGCCAGAGACACTGTTATTCTTCGTAAAGGTTTCTTGAACTTAAGCAAGAGATTCATTGATATGAAGATTCCTTTTTCCTTTGCAGGTCCCTCAAATTCAGAATACCTCTCAAAGGTCGTCTGCAGATTTTTTTTATGAACCTGCAGATCTCTCGGCTTTTTGGACAACCAATCTGAATCTCAGATGGTGAACTCAGACTCTCTTCCTGGTACTTCTCGTCTTTAACGACTGATATTTTTTGGCATGTCTGTGCTTAATATTAATATTAATATTTTTCATTCATTGAGCACATATGTTGGATCTCTGTTTTTTGTGCCTTATTACTAGCTTTGTGGTTATTGCTGTTTGTACATGTGCTTTTTTGCAAATGGCGAATGCATTTTGAGGTTTCGTTCATCCTAGCTTAACTAATCTCTATTAATTGATTTTCCTTTACAGGACATTGCTTTTTTCTGTACTGGGTCTTAATGTTATTTGAGATTTAGTCCTAGTATAATTTGACAGGTTGATCAACTCTTTTTTGATAGGTCTCCTTGGTAGGTATATAGTCAAGATCGTATTATTATCATTATATATCTACTCACTCACTTCTTTTCCCTCTTTCCTTTTCTTATTTTACCTATCTTTCTTTCTTATTTACTAGTAGTGCTAAACATTTTTTTTTAATATCTTGTCTTGTTTCTCTTGCTTTTTCCAATCTCTATTTTGCTCTTTACCTTGTTCTTCCGTTTTCTGGTTTTTTCAGGCTCTCTTGTTAGTATTATGATAATTTAAGGATCATATTCTCCATTTTCTATAATCTGTTCTCTTTTCTTTGCTTTATTCTACCTTTTATTTGCCTTCTCTATTTGGTGTGCTTACATCTGGCTTCTTGACCTTTTTGTTACTCTATGGTGAGAATAAATTATTTTGGTGTTTTTTTATTATTATCTTTGATGATTCTTGTTTCTATGCACCAATCTAAATGTATCTATTTATTTGTAGATTTGTCCTTTTTTTTAACTCATGCATTGTATCCAATGTTAGACATTCTATTTAACTTTCTTTTCTAAAATGTTCTTTTTGTACGAGACTGTCTCTCATTTACATTAGTTTATAGTTCATTGGATACTCTACACTCGAAAGTTTGTGACTATCCTCTTTGTGTTTTATTTTATTCTCCTTATAGACCGGATTACCATGCCCTTAATTAATCTTAATTAATATTTATGACTCCTCACATTGTTATTTATTTATGACATGATATATGCCTTTTTAAATGTCAATATGTTATATTTATTGTTCTTGCATTATTTATTTCTCTTTTTAATACCCTATAGGTAATATAATGATATACTGCTACTATTACATTTGTTTCGTCGCTTAGTGTCATATCTATTGTTGAGCTGTCTGCTCCGTGGTTGATGGCCTCCATTGTTGCTCTTCCACGTGTTTCCCCCATGCAATTTGTCTACTACAGACATCCCCTGGTGGGGTTAAACCTTTTTATTGCTCCTTTTTTTCATGGAGTACTATTGCTCTTTCTTTTCTTTCTTCTTGTCTTTACTTCCTTGCTCTCTTTGTATCCTGTCTCTGGGACGTCTGCTTCATTTTCTTTGGGGAATTATTTTTTATTTCCTATAGTTTCTAATTATCTCCTGACTTCCCCTTTGTCTAGTAACCAGATGCACTTAATTCCATTGTTTCCTATATCTCTATGACGGGCTTAAATATAGTCTCACTTAATGTCCGAGGATTGAATCATCCAGTTAAAAGAAATACATTTTTGGATTATTGCAAAAGTTTATCTGGAGATGTGGTTCTACTTCAAGAGACGAAGATAGCTTTTAAGGAGGCTCTTCTTATGAGGAAAGATTGGGTTACTGATGTTACTTGTTCCGAGGCCTCTGGGGAAAAAAATGGGGTTGTTACCCTTATATCCAAAAGCTCTGGTTTATCTATTATTGCTGCTGAGCATGACACCAGTGGTAGATGGCTACTTACTCGCTTGACTAATGGCTCGGAAGATCTCTATATTATGAATTTATATGCCCCAAATATTGATGACCCAATTTTGGCGCCCCATTCACAAAAAACTTACTGAAATTCCACGGAATTCTAGAACTATTGTTGGCGGGGATTTTAATCTTCCCCTTTACCCTATTTTGGATAGACATTCTGCGGTTAAATTTCGACTCCTTGGGCGCATAAACATTTACTCAACATGTGGTCGTCTCATCATCTGGTTGATGCATGGCGATTGCATAATCCTACAGGTAGTGACTTCACGTTCTTCTCCTCGCCACATTCTAGCTTTTCCCGCATTGACTATCTTTTGGTAGATGCATCTCTTTTAAAACATACTATTAATGTCATGATTCACCCAATAGTTGTTTCTGATCATGCGGCGGTCTCTTTAACTATTCTTAATCTCACAGATACGAGAGGTCCTCGTAATTGGCGTCTTAATTCAGAAATTCTGGACGATGATAATGAGGTTAAAGAGCTTAATGTAGAAATTGATAACTTTTTTAAGGATAATGCATCTTCGGTTAATTCCCCAGTAGTTTTGTGGGATGCATTTATGTGTACTATACGAGGTCATATTATTTAAAAAAATGGCGAAAAGGAACAGTGACATTAGAAACTCCCTTCAATCTTTGGGGAATGAGATTAAACGTAAAGAGGAATTATTTAGACATTCAAACGACAAATCACTCCTGCAGGATATTAAAAATCTGAAATACTCTTTTAACTCCATTGTCACTAAAAGAGCATATATTGGTGTTCATGCTCAAAAATCTTGTCACTTATTGCTACGAAATAGAGCTGGTAAGCTCTTGGCTGCCACATTAAAATATCAAAACACGAACGTCAATACTACTCACACTTCTCATATTATTGATAAAAATGGTTCAAAAAAATTTCATACCCAAGAAATTCTTGGAGTTTTTCGTGATTTTTATGAAACACTATACACTCCTAATAATCAAGCTACCAAGACTACCTGCCAACAGTTTATTCAGTCAATTCCCACTACTACTGATGGAGCAAGGTCTCGTAAGAAAGAGACTTGCTCGGAGGCAATCCTCTCGTTTAACTCATTAACAAAATTACTAACCATGTTTTGTGAATAATTAATATGCACCACATGTACACGCGGGTTAGCGAAGCTTGCTTATGTGTGTACTAATGCGGATAACAATGAAAACGGACTAATACCGCTTTAAACGGGAAAAACTGTTGTGCGCATGCGTCAACTGCATCTACGCAGTATGACGAGACAATGCTTGGAGGGAAATTCTAGCGCATGAGCAGAAGATACTAAAATGGAGTCTTGAAGACTCGCGTGCATGGCATCTGCTTAGCTGAAACTAAAACAGGCTATTTTACTAATGCTAATGCGGGGAAAGTATTAATAAGAAAATGGAAATAGAGTAGAGGTGGGTGGGTGGTATACAGTGAGACCATTTATTTTGTGAAAGGAACATTTGTCTTTTGACTTTATTATTAGTGCGCATTTGGGCCTCTCTTGTATGACCGGACTGGATGAAATGACGCAATGCCTGCGCATGCTCACTGGATGAAGCCATGAAGGTCAATGACAGAACACTTGAACGGAAGCCAAATTGCAGTGCCATACCCTGGGAACGGATGGTGAAAAGTTCAGCAATGAGATGTTCCATTCTTCGTAGTGTTATTAATGTTTCAAAAAAGATACATGTAGTGGATGGGAATAAAGTTTTGAATAAAAATTAAGGGGATGGGTTTGCGAACAATGGTTTAACAGAATAAAGTGACATGTAAGCATGGTGTGATGATCATCCCCCTTGCCTGACCAATTAGATTTCGTATTTTTACGATATTGTAACTTTAGTGGGTGGAACATGAGGAAACGAAGGTATAACTAAGGTAGCTTTAGTTAGTTAATTAGCAGAGTCGGGGATTCTGTTGCTGGAGAGATGCTGTGAGATGCTGATGAAGAACTGAATGCAGAATCTGAAGCAGAACTTACTATCCTAATTAATTGGGTTAGATCAGAAGATCGCGGAAGAATCTCGAGGAGGAAGAGAGTGTCAGAGAGGGGTGCGGCGCAATCGTCGGTATTCTAGAGAGGTCAACTATCCTGTCCTGAATCCTGTCCTGAAGTCTTTGTCTCCTGACCTATCCTGGGGGACCCTCACCAGCCCTTTGGCCAGGGGTTGGTCTTTCACACCATTCTTGGTAAATATATTTTCATGTATTTTGTAGATGTTCTTTTCTCTCTGTCCTCTCCCTTTCTGAGCATTTGTTTTTGCATGGGTCCGAAGTATATGCTTGATGTTTAATCAATTGAATTTTCTCTCCTAAGAATGATGGTGACTACACTGAAATTTTGAGATGGTTCACATGCATTTAATTTAGATAAAGATTTTAAAACTTCCTGAGTCTGTGATTATTTACTTCAAAATAAAAGAATAGTTAAGGGTTAAGTTAATTATCACCATTAACTAGTTCAACTAATGGTCCGTCGACCAGAGGAAAGAATTTTTTGATCAGTGAAAGGTTAGTTAGGAAAGTTAAATAACTAATCCTGAGAAATATAGAACTTTAAACCACTCCAGAGGTTTTACTCAACTTGTGTGTATGAAATAAAATGTATATGGGCCCAGGTGAGTATATGGTAGCGGAGTATCTGTTGTTGGTATACCGCTGGATCACTACTATCTCTCATGCTGACATGAATGAATTGGAAAAACCAATTGAGATTGAAGAGATCATCCGGGCTATTAAGGATACTCGCTCCGGGAAGGCTCCTGGACCGGATGGCTTTCCTATCGCCTTTTATAAAACATTCACTCCTTCACTAATCAAATATCTTAAGATGATTTTAGATGATTATGTTGCTTCTGGTAAAGTTTCTGGTTCGGCTGCTGAGGCTACTATTGTAGTTATACCAAAGGATGGTAAGGATCATGCTGATCCTAAGAATTATCGTCCAATTTCATTATTAAATATGGAAGCTAAAATCTTTGCTAAAGTTCTTTCTAAACGCTTGGAATGTCACATTCCCAATGTCATTCATGATTCCCAGACTGGCTTTGTTAAAGGGAGACTCGCCAGAGACAATATTTGGACCTTTTGTCATATATTGGAAAAAGCAAAGCTTTCGGTTTTGCCTTCGGCGGCGATAGCCCTTGACGCCGAAAAGGCTTTTGATAAAGTTTCCTGGCCTGTTTTACATGCAGTATTAGATTCTCATAACCTTGGTGCTTCCTTTATTAATATGGTCATGTCTCTTTATGCGCAACCAAAAGCTAATATCAGAATTAATGGCACTACATCTTCCTTTTTTAATCTTCGTCAGGACACTAGACAAGGATGCCCTCTTTCTCCCCTTCTCTTTCTCTTATCCATAGACCCTCTTCTTCGCTTAATTAATCTGAACTAGGGCATTAAGGGGTTTCAATTTGGTTCTTATACGCTTAAGACAGCTGCATATGCTGATGATGTTCTTATTTTTTCAGAGGATATCGCATCAGCAATCCCCGTTATTTCTAATATCATTAGTGATTTTTCACTTGTCTCTGGATACACTCTTAACAAAGAAAAGACGGAATTATTTCCTCTAAACGCATTGTGCTTTCCTGCTCACTTGGGTGACTCAGGCTTTAAATGGCAATGAACTCGTATTAAATACTTAGGAATTTGGTTTTGTAAGAACTTGTCAGACACTATCACTTACAATGAAGATCATATTATATCCAAGGTTAAGGACCTATTATCTTCCTGGTCTCCTAAATATATTTCTTGGTGGGGAAGACTACAAACTCTCAAAATGATGATTACACCAATTATTAATTTTTTATCCTCCATGTTATCTATAAAACCTTCTTCTGCTTTCTTCCATGAACTTGACTCAATTGCTTCAAAATTCCTATGGAGTGATAAAAGAGCTAGAATGGCTTTCATATACCTCAGGAAATCTTATGAGTTGGGCGGTTGTAATCTTCCAGATTGGAATCTATATCAAACTTCCTTTCTAGCATCCCAAGGTGCTCTTTCGTTCACACCGGATTTACAACATGTACCCCCTTGGATTTATATTGAACGGGAACTTTGTGCTCCTTTTTCCACTTCTTCTTTTCTCACAGCCTCTAAGCTTATTTTTGATCACTCTCAACGTATTATATTAGACACGATCAATGCAATTAAATATGTTGATAAAAAAGTTTCAAAGCCTATACACAAGTCAAGATGGTCTTCCTTATGGCATAATCCTAAACTTTCTACTGACATTGATCCTAACATAGCCTCTTTGTGGGCTGCCAAGGGCATTACACTGGTAAAAGACTTATATGATTCTAATCATAATCCGCTTCCCTTTTCTTCTTTAGCCAAAACATACAGTCTTTGCAACATGGACTTTTACTCTTTTTTGAAACTAAAGGTTAAAATAGCTAAAATACCCCTATCTACTGACTCAAGTGTTATCTCACTTCTGTCTATGTGGTTACGTTCAGGCCATACTGCATCTAAAATTTATAAATTCCTATCTGCTCCACTTCCTTCACAATCTACGATTACTTCTGTTAAATGGTCTCATCACTTTTCAGATGATATTTTTAAGCATATTTCGCAAGACACTTGGGGGCATATTCTCAAGAACGTGTGATAACTACCGCAAATTCAGCTTAACGCAACACTTCACATCGCAGTCCATTGCGAGAAAATAACGCCGTGTTAACGTGGTATTCCCAACACGGCGGTACCATGCGATAGTCACACGAGAACACGTCAAATGAACGCGTTAAAATCAACGCGACGCCGCAAAAACGTGAAACCCCAATGCGAAAATAGTAGCAATGACGCCAATCGCGATACAAAAATCTGCGAAAACCAGCCACAGGCCTGCAATTCCCACGCGTCATGCGGGAAAATGCACTATAAAAGTAGAAAAAAAACATACAAACAAAAGCCAAACAACAGCGAAGCACAATGGAGGCATCCGGAGCAAGTACAGAGGACAACCAGAACCCCACGAGCCCCCATGGAGGACCAGCCTGTGACCTCGGGGTCAGGGAAGGGCAAGGACAAGAAGAGTAGGAAGAAGCGGTTCAGTCCGCAGGAAAACAGGATCCTGATAACGGAGGTGATAGAACACCATCAACCACTGTTCGTCACCTCCACTGTGTCACTGGCAACTAAAAATGGAATATGGCAGACCATCGTGGACAAGGTGAATGCAGTCGGAGTGCTGAGGAGGACAATGGACGAGGTCAAGAGGCGCTGGAATGATGTGAGGCGCAAAACCAAGTTGAAACTTGCAAACAACCGGAAGGCAGCAATGCAGACTGGAGGTGGGAGTCCAGCGCCACAGGAGGAGCTGGACGAGATGGAGGAAATGGTGTCCACAGTCATCAGTGGGGAGACGGTGGCAGAAGTCGGGGGACCGGACACTGCTCAACATGACCGGACACAACAGCAACAGGGTGAGTAACGACCAGGGACTGGGGGGACGGGGGGAGATGGGCACAATGGCACACATGCACAATTAAGCATAGCACATCTGCGGACAAACCATGCCCCAGACCCCCAACTCCCACCAAGAGACCAATTCACACAGGTATGCAACATCTCAGCACCGCATAAGCACAGAAGCCCGAGGCACACCGCATG